>CM032894.1:12476137-13076137 GCA_019176425.1 Megalops atlanticus | reverse complement strand
CACAGTTCAAGTGATGCAACGTGGAAACCCGCAATGTGCAGTATCAGACAACAGCATGATATCCGTTGTGGGCTAGGATAAGAGCAATGGTTCAAACCCTTATTTAAATTAGCATTTGGCTGTGCAAAAGCGGAGGTAATCAGAGCTTGTGAGACCCCTTTTTTTGTGTAATAAAACGGAATGAGTTCGACCTTAATGTTACTGAATATTCCTAATGCTGTGAAATGAAAGCACTGGAGTGAGTGCAATTTTGCATTGGTGGGTGTAACCTGCAATGAATCTTGCTATACATACGGCGCCACCAGAGCAGAAAGATGAACTGCAAACTGGATTAATATTCATGTCACGCCTGCCTAATCTAGAACTCATTCTCCACCAGAGACACCCTAAAATAACAGGGTAATTTTGAATAGCAGAGGTTTAACGACAGTATGACAGCGCAATACATAAGCGGTTTGAGCATATGTATATATAAAGAGGTGGCACAGGACAGAATGAGAGATAAAAAAGTAGTTCTCTGAATGCACTTTAAGCCTTTTTGCTTTGCTTGAGTGGAGTGCAAGTTCAACATCATCAGAGTCAGATCTCTAGGGGAAGTGGTCTACTTTTCTGCTGCAGCTAATTGTGTGAGGATTTTGTGCACCCAGACTGATTGGGTGCACAGAATGTGACTGAGGTCAGTCTGTCCTCAGTCACATTCTGACTCTTCGCTCTCAGGAACTGTGGGCATTGGTGCTGTTGTGCTTGCTTGAGGTCAGGGCTCTGCCTCCAGTAATAAAACCAAGGGGCCATCCTAACCCTAACCACGATGTTAGAAAAGTGACACAAAATCAATGCTTCTGGAAGCAGAATCACTACGTTGCTATGCTAACCCTGTCAGTGATAGGGTGATGCCTGTCTAAATTACAAGGTTTATTCTTCTGTAGTCCAATCAAAAAGGGCATTGCTCATGAACAAGGAAAGTATAATAAAATTACACTTTTAAAATTCCAAGGTCTTGAAGTATTCATTGAAGGGGACTGAAAGGTAAATTATGGTTGACCTTCATTGCACTTGAGAAAAGATAATTCACTGTAATTTATCAACATGATGATACAGTAACACATTGTCATCTCTGTGTTCACTTACATTGTGTTTGCTAAATGGACCTGCCGTTTTCATGCAAAATACATATATGAAGGTTTAAAATGTTGAATGATAAATGAACACATTTAACCTGACATCATAAGAGAACCATATCTGTATTGGTGGATACAGTGCTGCATCTATAAATCTGAGTAAAATTGCAAATGTAATATTCCAGCTATTAATTTAACAGATTCCAGTATCCTCAGCAACTAACAATACACAAGACATTTAGTGAGATTAAAAAATACATTTGAAGCCTGAAAGAATGGAATAACAATGAAAATGCAACAATTGTAGACCACTTAAGGTTAAAAACAAACCGAGAAATAATAAATTACCAGGAGTATGGACAGAAGAAAAAATACATAAAAGAATGAATTGAACTCCATGAGTAAAAAGGTCTTAAACATGAAAACAGAATAAGCAGAAGATGCCCCTATTTTGCAGAATATTTAGTCACAATGGGTGAATTTATTTGGTAAATGTCTTTAAAAAATGCTTGTGTATACTGATTCCAGATTGAGTTCTGGGATTGCTATGTCATATTGATACCAGATAAGCAATAACAAATCAATCATTCCAGCTGTATTTGCTATTTTTATTGTTTAATTTAATGACCATATGTCAGTGGACATCCTACATTTGGTTTCTTTAGATGAATTCCTGTATGACAAATAGGCTAACATATCAACATGAATGTGGCACTAAAATGAAATATGGATACATGGCATGTTGTATGTAAATTTTTGAGTCTAGCTCTAATCCAATGGATATCAAAAAGTCAAATCAGGACCAAATACAAGAGCATTGTCCCAAATGGTATATACAATGCCCATGACATTAAGAAACTGGTAATAATGCATACAAGTTTATGGTATTGGGGGTCACCAGACAAATTTGTTAATACATGTGTTCCCTGTTTTACTGCTATTAATTATATAATGTGTCTGAAGGTATGAGGAGAGCAATACAGATTAGAATGGATTACCTGCAACAGCGTTAAAACAATCTTTGATTAAATATATATATTTGTGCAGCCAGGGAATGTGAAAAATGAATGCAGCAATGTCTTCAGTGCAAAGTATACTTTATGTAATCATCTGCAGAAAGATGGACACCATGAATAGAAGGCGTGTCAAGGGAAATGATTGATCAGACATGCTTGCTTGGTAGCAGGTTTGGACTAAGTGATGTGTTGCTATGGTAACTCAGGTACAGTTTGAGCTTGCTTTGTGAGACAGGTTAAGCCTGACTTTTAGGAACACCTCGCTAAAGTAAGATGTCTTACTTACTAATCCTGCTTTGTGAAAGAGGCCCTAGGTCATCCGCAGTCAGTTTACAAAATACAATGCCACAAAAATGTAACATCGCTGGCATACTGTATATGTCATGATATAAATCCTTTAATAAAACCTTTAACAGGCTTTTAATCAAGCTATATTTAGTAGGATCAGGTAAAAATGGCAGCAATGATAAACAGTTTTCCATAGATATACTGGCTACACTGCAGTCACTGTGTTTACCCTATGCAAGAATTCCTTCATTAACTTTTACAAGCTAAGCTTCCCTCAGTTTTCATCACGTTTTTCAATATCTACTTCCTGTCCACGTCTGGCTCACAGTTTCAAACTTGGCCTCAAATTCCACATAAACTGTTCATTAATTTCTTCACCTGTCAGATATAATAATATTGATAGCTGTTATTACGAAAGCAAATGATTTTCAGTCAGTCTTGCACTGGTAATCAGTGAAAGAATGAGGACGGGATATTGGCGTCGCTAAGTCTACCTAAAGTCCGAGCGGCGATTTCATCTCCACAGCCATTCGTTTGCACTTCTTTCAAGACCCTGTCGTTTGCAGAGCACTGACACTCCTGCCAATGTCTGTGAGCTGTCTGGCGCTTGCAGACATCAGTCAGACAGCGCTGCTCTCGCTGCTTGATGCAGATGTCCGCTCTGTTCTCCCTTTTTCCCTCCCCTCAGGCACATTCTCAGACTTCGGCGATCTGGATCCACAGGTGAGAAACGTTCGTGAAATTCCTGATTTGTATCACAGTGAATCAAATGAGGAAAAAAAAATCTGTCCATTTTTTTTTTTAGTTCTTATACTTGGTGTCTATTTTAGTGCCAAATTCAATTAGTAATCTCACAGAAAGCTCCCCAACTCATCAAAAGACCATTCACAGCTTCCTTTATACTCTGCCCACAAGGCTTGAACAAGACCTTAGAATATATAGTCTTTTTCATCACGTTTGAAACACTGATGAAAGGATGTCTCCTTGATTTTACTGCACAGGCAACCAATGGATTTAATGCATGACCTCTCTCACAAAGGGACTTAGGGCATATGGGTGAAAGTTCCATAGAATTAAGATATCTATCTCCATCTAGGGCCAGATAATTGCTCTGACAGGCGAATTATTCAAATTCAAATCAGCATTCATGCTGTATGTAGTTCAGCTGCATAATCAAACATGCACAACTGACTTTGTGTTTTGGTGAAGAGAATCTAGTTACATACAAGCGAATACTAAAATACAGGCATGTCACTAGAATGCACAAGCATGTCTTGTCTTATCTGCTCTTCTGCATTTCTGCAAAGCACAGCCACAAGACTTCCACTCCATTCTCTATGTTTTCTCAAGGGTTTAGAAAGAGTCGCATCCCATAATTCCACTCCTTACTGTGGTCATGTGACTTTCTCCACTTTGGTTCAATATTTTCTACATTGCAGTATGTAAGAAATCCACTAGTGCAAATGGGCCAACTATTGGCCCTGTCCTGAAACTGCTCAATGGTAGGTAACTCATGGATGTGCTGTACTAAAATTATGGCTGCATTATATGAGTTGTTGCTTTGCTTTGTCAGAACGCCTTGGATGGAATATGTGGTCATACAAGACTCAGACTGCTTTCAGAAGGATAATATCCAAGAAATCCATGTAGGATTCTTCTTGATAAAGCTCTAAAAGGACAGAATCCCAATGATATATGCAATATATGCAAGTCCTGAAAGATGAACAGGAGCTTACCACCTCCCAAGGCTGTTTCAGCTTTGCTTCTTCTCTGATTGAGTTAATCTGGCAAATGTGTGCACTCACTGCCCGTTCCCCTAACTGAGACACTTCCTCTGCCACCTAGCCATGCGCATAACCCCTTCCCCACTTATGTGTCAGCTTGTTAGCCATTTGTAAGTGTGAAACGTTCTGCACGGCACCTTGTGTCAGTCTGTAAAGGCAAGTGCCACACTAACTGAATATATAGCACTGACCAGATCTTTGTGGGTGTATCCAGCCACTTAACTCAGAAAAACACTTAAACATTCCTTTTTGCATCGCCTTATGATGGAATTTTTAATGAATGAGGTTATCATTCTTGCCGGTCAGGCCACGATGTAACTGTGGGACATTCAAAAGGCACACTTCATTAACTAACATTAACAATAATCAACATTGCAATACAGATTAGAGGGCATCATACATTTGGTTTCAGTTTATTTAAAGTAGTAACGTCCAATAACCAGTGAGCATTTTTGGTTGTCTTACAGTTGCGCTAACATAAATAAAATCTGATCAACCTAACATCTGATGATGGTTATATGAGGATTGAAAATGTAAATTTTTTTGAACGAAAGAATAACAACGCCATTGTTTCATTACAAATACAATCTTAGAATAGCATTGCAATTTGATGGTCATCTTCTGGGTTGGTTTTACATGATTGTAATTTAGCAGATTCATGTTTGGATGTACTGACCATACCATCAGGCAAAGATTGTACAGTTTAAATGGTAAATTACTTTCACCAGTGAAATGATGCATGAGGGATCAGAACCTGCATTTTTGCTTTTACCGCTGTGACACCGGGCAAAACAAATTGAAACCCTCAGAATGAACACTTGCCCTTGATGGTTTTGAATGTCAGCATGGTACATTCTGATTCTGCAATTTGACATCAAAATAGTATAGCCTATGCAACCACAGCTCAAGAGGTATTGCATGTGCAGACATTGGAAAAAATACATCAGTAGGTCTACTACAGCTCATAGCTACCTATCAGCAAATTGTCATTTTAATGGAACAAAAAATGTTATCATAGAATGTGAAAATGAAACATGGCTGAGAAATATTTATGATTGGTTCTGTACTTGAGAGACACAGTATAGATACAGTCCATGCATTACAACTGTTGGGTGTATCTAATCTATTTATACCCAACCCGTCAGACCCAACACCATCCATTTTGAGAAGTTGAACATTATTTGAATTGTTGAATTGATGTGTTATCTGGTGTCATACTGTGTTGAAAATAATACTTCCTGGCCAGCTTATCTATTAGCCACATACAGATGTGGAAACAGCCATTTCCATTGTGCTCAACCCTCACCCACATATGTTTCGAATTGGAGGTGTACAGCTTCTAGGCTAATTCAGTGAAACAGTTCACCCATATCCCTAGAGCATAGAACAAGGCTCCAAAACATGAATTCAAAATACAACCAATATTTTATTCATTTCATTTGGCACATGCCTCCATGTTAACACTGTTTCCCACTTTCCGTCCACCACCACTAGGGTTGGGAGCATATCGTAATACATTGTCCCCCGTCTGTATTGTGGCAGATTCCGTAGTGTGAGGCCGGTTTGTTATAATTGCATCTGCAATTTAATATAAAATAGCAATAAAGAAAAATTCCACATCAAAAAGGATTCAATGCCTCTTTTAGCAGGACTGTGATGTTTTCTAATTTATTTGATAAACCAGCAGTGAACAAAATACCCAGTGAATTTTAGCCAACCTAGACATTTCACATGGAGGCAAAGGTTCCAGTTGACCAAAAAAAGGTAATTTATAGATTCAAGAGGAATCTGACATTTCAAAAATGCACTACACAATTTAACATCCAGAATGTTCTAACTTCTGTCTAGGAGAAAGACCACATGACAGACATTATTAACTGAACAAATAAAAATGATATAAAGCTCTGCTGAGGGATATAGACAGAACACTCCTCCTCATACCTTTCCCCTTTACATTGTAGAGGCTCATGAGTTCATTTGTCATTAGTCTGTAACAGAGAGAAATGAGCACACTAGATTCCAATTTGATTTTGACATGTTGGAAATGGTTATTAACATGAAGCCACCCACACAGTGTAATCCACATATTTTGGTGTCCCACAGTATTCTTGTGTAATCCACACAAATATGAATATCAAGCACATAAACTCAGTTACTTAATATCTGTTGATACTTACGTCTCAATGACTCTTTGGACATTCTTCTAGTGGACTTCTACTGCTCTCCAGTCAGAGAGCCACAGTGTCTGCATTTTTGTTTTATTACCTTTTAATCAGCAATATGGTAAGACCAAGTAAGCAGGGAAATCATCCAATCAATGAATTTAAATGATCAATTAAATGCCAAGGAGAAATGAAAAACAGCAGACACTGCTGCTCTTAAGATGCTGTGCACACTGTCTCTTGAGCATGGCAGAGTTATACTGAATTGTGTTTTGCTTTAAACTGAACACTCCTTAAAATTTCATGTAGAGAAATTAACTTCTCACTTTAAATATCCAGAACTGTAGACAGAATTAATATGGAATATGGCAGTGAGATGACTTTCTGATGAAGGGTAACAGGTAAATTCAAGCTCATTCTTCATGATTGCATCTGTATAATCTGTTGATTTTTTTTTCATTAAATACACATAAAATCAAAGATTTGATAAAATTAAAGTCATTCTTGACTTTTGCAATGCTTAGTGTTTCAAAGTTATCAACACCAGCAATCTGACTAAAAAGACATGCAGTGCTCTTTGGGAAATTTTTCTCATGTAAATTCATGTAAATTACATATGTAACTCCTGTATTTCCTTTCGTACTCCTCTGTGAAAAATACCTGATGCAGGATTATAAGCATCCACGTTATCAAGCAGTTTAATTACATAATGTCTCTCAGCATTTCTCCCCTGAACAGGAAGTTCAGCTTGAGCAGTCAGCAGTGTTGTGGAACACCTTTTGACAGCTGCTCCTGGATGACTCAGGGTGTAAAGGAAGTGCAGTGACACCGGTGATAGTAGTAATCAGACACACCGAGGCCAACTGTCTCCTCAGCCATCATCCTGGAGGCAGTCAGTGCGGAGCGGTTTCCACTGTAATGTGTTCAAGCAACTGTAAAATGATTGTGAATGCAGTCTTGCTGTCCTGCCCTGGCATTTATTCAAGTATGTATCTGTGCATGTATAGTGTTCATTCTAGTTTTGAATATTTAGTGTAAATTTGCAACATTGTTTTTATGCTTTTTTTTCCTTCATACAACCCTTTCAGATTTGACTCATACAAAATGCTCTGATACAATTCCAAGCAACCCAGCCACTGTTTTTCTCACTACAAGTACCATAGTGCACCACAGTGAAGTGGGCACCAAGTGGAGGATAGACGCTAATCTACTGATGTCATACAGGCTGATTGAGAGCAGTGAGATGAGGAGACCCTGGTCTGCATGCACACCCCCATCTCCAGTAGAACAAAGCCTGTTTGATTTGCTGATGTGTGCTATCGGTCATTGCAAATCACGTGGCTGGTTTTGAATCTGGCCAACACAGCTCAGCCTGCACTTCAGTATTTTGCTGTATTGTAAGTGTGTATCTACACCTTGTCTGAATTTTCAGAACAAAGATATCAAACCCATTGTCTTGTTATAAATAGTAAAGAGGATCAGTGGATGAGCAAAACTCATCCCAAAGTAATTGCTGTTTGAAACACAGGACTCAAAGGGTTAAGGCTTGGGGGAGTAATGATTCGTTCTTGTACAGTATCTGTATCTGCTCTGTATAAGTAACATTGATTAGTTAATCATATGTGTCTGCTTTGTATTCATAATTTAAACCAATGTACCAATTGCTTCAGTGTAATAGCTGGAAGAAAGGCACTAGGCAGGGGTTAAATTGTCACTTTGGATGTGATGGAACTGCCTTCAGAGTGAATTGGCCTTAGGAGATCAGAACTGATCATTTTCAACTCCACTGCATAATAGTTTTTTTTTTTCATTCCAGGGTAGTGGATCACTGCAGTCCCACCTAATTTACCCTTCCTCACAGTATATCCGTCTCCACTCTGAACCCCAACCCCAGCCTCAGCCTTGTATCCACTCCTTTTCAGGACCCTAACCCAACTGTTGTTGGGTCTGTCTTCAAAGATCCATTTTAACTAATGGTTCTCAATTCAACTGCCACTGTATAAGGATATAAAAACTCTTTTCCAATGTGTTCCACAAGGAAGACTTAACATTTTAAAAAGAGGCAATTCAGGCATTTTACATTTACATCATCATAACCATAACCACAGCAGCTCACATGACAGCCTACATTCATTTGGCTAATATTAATAGAAACATTAAAAAGCTGGCATGTGGGGCAAATCATTCCATACATTTACTGTGATCTAACTAATTTTTTTCAGTTTGATCCATGTAAAAAGCCTTTTGCTCTGGCATAGCTTAATTTGATATGGGAGGTCATTCCAAA
Organism: Megalops atlanticus; assembly: GCA_019176425.1. Lineage (NCBI taxonomy): Eukaryota > Metazoa > Chordata > Actinopteri > Elopiformes > Megalopidae > Megalops > Megalops atlanticus. The sequence goes on along the minus strand of CM032894.1, from coordinate 13,067,482 downwards.
AGCTACTGGTATTAGTATAAAAAATGAAGGGATATGTCTAACAATACTTTCATGCAACATAACCACACACTTTTCCATATGTGTGTGCAAAGTATAAGATGTCCCACCATTAGGAATGCTTAAGGCCACTGTCATTTTTGTAATGTACAATTTGTATCAGCATTTGTATCAAACATTTGGATATCTTGTTGATGTTTTGGAAAATTTCTCAAGATCTATATTTAAATGACATTTCCATTATCCTAATATAACTTGTATATGATGGTGTAACCATGTCCTTCTTAATATGTCTGTGCAATGCCTGACAGCAAAAATCAGGAATTTCTAAAAGCATGAAAGTTTTTAGTTCTGAATTTTAACATTTCACCTGGGTTGACTTGTCAACATATTGCGTTACACAACACGGTGTAGCCACATTAGGTTACAATTGTGTACACAACATCAAGTTACGTGGTAATGTAATCTCCTGATCATTTGCATTTGAAAGTTAAACAACATCTTTTTAATTACGGTTATGTAATGTTTAGATTCAAGTGTTTATTTATTTACTTGTATTTAGGTCATGACAAAATATGGTTGGATGTTATTAGACTGTCAGATGTAAACTGGGTTATTCAACAGAGCAAGGATCACACAGAACATTCATAAAGATTAAATAATATAGATTTTTTTGTTTTAATGTTGAAGCACAGGATGGTTGGAACAATATCTCAGGAGCTTTTAACTCATCTTAAGGTTTAACAGACAACCTTTTTACTTACCTTAATATGATTTGTTTTTTGGGGGGTGGGGTGGGGGAGTGGGGGGGATTGGTTCAGATGGAACAGGAAGTTCTTTCCATATTTTTAAGTAAATAATCAATGTCAGGGTTTATTGATTTGCCAGAGCCACTTTCTTGCATGTCTTTAGTGAGAGCACGCCTAGTTATTAACTGTTTTATGACCTCCAACACAGAAAAGAGGGGAGGGAGAGAGCGAGAGATTCTTAATAATGTTGCAATTTTTGTTCAATTAAGCAATAATGTGCACATTCCTCCAAAAGATTGGCAATAATTTTAATTATGGATTTCTGCAGGGCTTCAATAAGAAGCAATAAGTCTGCTGCACCAGAGGTAAGCAATCCATATGTCAGTTTCTGCAATGTTTTAGCACAGGAGTTGGTGCTCTGATTCAATCCAACCTTACAATGAGGTAAGCATGGCATTTGTTGATACCTACATTCATCAGTCATTAAAACTAAACATGTTGTGCTGTATTAACAACAGAAACATATCTGCGCCAACATTCTGCATTTTTGAAGTTTAATGGAAACCTCTGAAACTATATAGAGGCATCTGGAGACTTTCTGTTTCCCTAAGGAATAAAATGAAGTAATACACAGAAGAAAATCATTTGTAGAGTGCTCTCCAAAACTAAAAAAATCTAAACCAATGGTCAATGACCTCCACAAATTATTAAGAAATCATTAAGAAATGAGTATAAGGCTAGTCTATATGAATTGCATTGAACAGTAATATGTATCAATCAGTGATATCTAACAAACAGTGCAGCTAAAAAGCCTTTCTCCCATATTCTGTTTTGATATTTAAAGTGTGGAACAATATAAGGCTGTGCGATGCTCCTTCCATTTTTAATATTCCAACAATAGGGAAATTCAGAGTTCACTGAGGTCAGCCACTAAATCTGCATTGCGAGCTCTATTACCCACCCTTCTGTGGCACGTTTTCGTCATCAATCTCAGTGAGACCCCATGGCCTTTAAAAATGTCGGGTCCAGAATTGCTAGACAACAGACTGAGAATATGAGTGATAAAAATACTGTGTGCATTAAAGTGCAGTGAAACCAATTTGATTGTTATATTTTTTTCAGAAATGACAATTTTAATGTCCACTTGTTCTGGCAGTAAAGCATTCCCTTCACACCCATGTAATCTGTCCATTGTGTAAACACTGATGCTATTTTGATGTCTTTTGTCATGTGAATGGTACGTTGGCTTCCATGAAGAAAGAGCACGTTATTGTCTACACAACAATAAAATGTTGGCTAAATGTAAATCACTGTATGTGTAATCATGTTCTAATTACTTCAGCTCATGGGATTGGGAATGATTGGAATGGAAATAATTTATTGAACGTGATGTTTCTTAAGAGACACATCTTCAGAGATGCATACACTTTTTTTAATTACAAAGAAGTGTTTTTTGTGGAGGCATTTGGCACAAATCAAAGTCAAATCAAACACAAACACAGTGCCGGCTGTGTTTGAACATACAAAGAGAAATATCCACCTTCTTTCACATACTTGTGGTAGGGCTTGAATAATGTTATGCTCATAATCACTGGTCTTTGAGTGTTGTTACCCTGGTCTGACACTGTTGCTTATTGAACTTGAATGGGTACACTTCTGTTCTTTTGTGCTGGAAGTCGCTCTGGATAAGAGCATCTGCAAAATGTATGTAATGTAATGTACTGTTTTGCAGACCTGTCCCAGTATCTTATTTCTTTTAATCTCCAAGTAAAATGATAGTTTTATGCAGAAATGTTGCATTCACTTATTCTGTCTGTCATGAACGCTTTGTGCAGAAGCTCCCAAATGATGTGTTAGATGTGGCAGAAGAACACAAACCTGTCTTTGCAGAACTTTTGTGTGTGATATCTCATGCTCTTTTCTTGCCTGTGGAATAACCTGAAATCTGAAGTCTAGAGGCAAAAAGGATTACATTGCACATTTTGATATTATCCAGGCAGAAATATGAAAAAGCATTATTGGTTTTACAAATTTATAGTTATGTGAAACAGAAATCCATCACCACACAAGGGAAGAAAAGGTGGTGCTGTTAAAGCAGGGCTTTTGTCTGCAAGTGCCACAAAAATAGACTGAAAAAGATATCAAATATATAGATATAGATATATTAATACTAGGGATAAAAAATGAGGACTAGATCATGCAAGCAGGTGTAGACAAATTATAAAGGCTATTTAATTACAAACATCAAATGACCTCAGGTATGAAAACATGTAATAATGTGTTTTCCTCATTCCAGCTGTAAAATAAATTACAGGAATAAATGATGAAATTGTGCATACAGAATAAGGGATTGCCTGTAATGTATGTAATGAATAATCTATTACAGCAATTTAACACATGCATTTTACTTCCAATGATTCCAAATGGTGCAGAGACCCTGAAGGGACACTGAAGGTCATGGAACGAGATTAAATAATATATTATAATTTAGCTGATTATTTTTTAGCTGAATATCCAGATATGAACCAAATATCTACATTTTCATTTGGACAACATCGTGAACCATGCAGTCTGTTGTATTCAACAGCTAAATCACATCCAGGGGAATTGAGCAAATGAATCCTCGAGCATTACAGCCCCACGGTATTTAGATTTACCTTTCAATCAGTGGCTGATTTTGAACATGGACAACTGCCATTCTGAATAATGACTTCAATTAAGCAATTAAATGCTGAGGCTGAAACCAGCAGACACTGCAGCCCACCAGGACTGAGGCTGCCTGATTTACTGAGATTAACTACAGCAGCACACTTTGCTTAGAGACATTCTCCACTGCTCACAGTCTTTCAGAGGGGCTCCAGACTCATGAGAACGTTGAATAAAGGCCAGTCCCCGTCTACAACGGTCAGAAATAGGAACTTTAGATAGTTGACATGAAGAAATCATCCAGTCAGACAAATTTATGGCCTGTGTCTTTTAGATACAACAGCAAACAGACAAAAAAGACCATGCACAAATAAGCTATGAAATGATCTTACTATTGGTATTGGTACTATTGGCTAACTTACTGGCTGATTTACTATTGGCATTAGCTAAATTGGTACTACAATTTAGCTACTTGCTACTCTAGAAATTTGTTGGAGCCAATCTGCTAGCTACATTAAGTTGTCTAGGTATGGTTAGCTGTCATGATAGGGCAAGCTAGGCTGATAACAAAACTGTTTTGTAATGAATAAGCTTCCTTTTTGCTTTTTGTGTCCCTTCTACAGTAAACAACACACTGTAGCTAACTTGCCCGATACGATCTTTGAAATCATCAGCACAGAACAAATATTCAGGACACCAGCAAGCAAAGAGGTAAGATAAAACAAGTGATAGCTGACCTGGTGTTGGCTGGAAAGCACCAGTGGCCTGTGTAACATGGCAGGCATCCTCATGTAAAAGTTCACTTTGTGATTGTAATGCATGCTAAATGCAAATTGACTTAATCCAGGATATTCATGATATCTTAACTGACCACCACAGGATATGCACACACAAGCCTTCTCGTCTTTTTCTCCTCAGGGTTAGGGTTAGGTTATGCTTGTGGGGAAATCTCTACATTGAAAAATAAGCTTTACCCAATAAAAATACAGACTGTCAGTTATACTGACTGTTACCTCTGCAGCAGATGACAACACATGAACATCAAAAAAGAATGAGACAATTATTGATTGTTTCAAGCCCTGTAGCAAGAGAAAAAATTGTCATTTTACAGGCTTGCTCACTTCTGACTTGATATGGGTCCAGTCGACGGCACCAAGGACATTGGGGAGACAATGCATGGTCATAAACTCCTGCTTGGTCAGGTTCCAGATACCAGGTGACAAAGGAAAGCAAATGGGCTCATTTGCAAGCTGAACTAAGGCTGATGTGACCTCACCTTCAGATTAAATGACAAGGCATTTGGGAAATACCAGCAACCCCACAGTGTACTGCAAGAGGCCAGTGGCATGGATGCACATGACTGCAGAAAACTGTACAGACATAAACTTTTAGACTTGTTTTTTCACTTTCTCTCACAGTCAGAGTTTATTTCTAACTCTAGGTGGAAAATTCCTACTGCATTTCCACTGCATTACTACTGCAATACCACTATGTCTAGAGAAGCATGCCCTAAATAGTAAGATGTCTACTGCACTGGGCATAATGCTCACATCCTTGATGAACATTGCACTGATTCCAAGGTAGACAAAACAGCTGCTTTGTCATCATCACACCATCACCACTGGGCCCAGTGATAACGGTCTGGGTGCGTAAGTGAGTGGAGTGGTTACTCCTCGGTTTTCATCTGTCCAGCATAAGGTCAGTACTACATACTCCAGTGTAATGAATTGATCCAGGGCTGACAAGTGCATACATAAGGCATACAGCATGAATGGCTTGGATGTGCTGAGTTTGACTTTAATGCACAGACATTCATGAGGGGATGCTCAGCACCGATGCTGAGATTTTTACTGTGATAGATATGTACGTGAGAAATAATGAGAGAAAAAAAATCATTAATAATGTGATTAATAATCATTAATAATTATTTCAATATTTTGTTATTCAATAAATTATTTTATTTAATAAATTTATTGATATTCCCTAACTAAGGTTTTGCTGTAGAATGGTTGCTGCGAACTTCAGGGACGTCTTTGAAATACAGGCTTTGCAAGTAGTGATCCACAGCTTTGAGAGACAAGCTCATGAAATACCAGTGGAAAACTATTAGCATTCTGTTACAGTAAGTCAACAGAGACAAGGAAAACATTCAAAACTGTCAAGGTGACAGAGCCTTATAAAAGTGGATTACATTTAGGCAAAGTTGTAGTGCGGCTTGAATCAACAGCTAATGCAAATGTTACTAGAGAAAGGAGTTGGCCACATTTTGTCTGTGACAAACCAGTCACAAAACAAATTGAGATCACTGTTGTTATTCTTGTCAAAAAATAAAGCATCCAAACAAGTAAATAAATACAGATCAGGTCAGTCTAAAGCTCCTGTGATTACTTGAATCGCTTTTCAGATTAACCACAAACTTCCTGTGGTCATCATAATCCAGTTCACAGAAGGCCCCAGTTTGAACAAACTGCTATTGACTCAGCTGGGGTTGCAAGAAGCAGGCATTAAGAAAACAGTTGGATTTGATTTTGTGAGCTCTTGTGCATCTTATGACAAAGCCAGGACCAAAACAGAACTCAGCAGTGTTTGCTGGTCATGAGTGAATACTGTCTGTTAAATACCGTCTGTGCATTTGGTTTGGTCAGTTCTTTTGGCAGCACCCATCTCAGCAGTGATGTTCAAGATGGCTTGATTGACCTCATACCTCTTTCACTCTCCTATCAATATTTATCTCCCAGTTGTGGGTGAAAGTGCAGCACAGGCAAACTCTTTTGCTGTTGTGTTATGTGAAGATCTTTTGGCCAAAACAGCTCAGAGACTCGGGAGGATTAAACCATTTTGCAGAAATTAAAACAATGAGTCCGTGTCTGCCTCAGTGCCCTGTCTGACTTTGTTTTCAGAATGCCAATTTTGACTTTTCCATCACAGCAAAGTGGGCGTAGAGTTTTATATATTTAATCTGACAAGCTATGCTTTTCACCTTGCAACAATTTATTTGAGTAGTCATTCATTCTCCCTCTTTGGATGAGTTGGACAGAGATTAATCATAGGTATTGGTACAGCATTTGGCAAAGCTGAGGATTAGAGCATTAATTAAAGTCTATATTGGGTCTCAGGCATCTGGTGTCAATTTTGACATTTCTACAGTCCTTGATAATTACCCATCACCGCAACTGATTTTCATGGTGAATACGGTTTTACTTTAAATCCACTTTGTCTTAAATTGTATTCCACATGTTGTTTAGATCTGTTTTGGTCCCTCCAGACCAAAGTGGTTGATTCTGGAAATAGAAAATATTTGAAATGGTTGGCTGACTGGCACGTTGACCTCCAAATTAATACATGTAAGTTCATTATGAATGTTTGCCTCTCACTCCCCTTTAGACTTTAAGACAAGTACACAGATAAATCCTACACTAGAACATTTATAGACAAGTCTATTTTATTGACAGCATGGAGGGGCACTTAAAACAAGATAGGGAACACAACTAATTTGGAAGCATTTTTTTTCCTGAATATAGGTCTTTGTGAACCAAGGACTACTAGAGTATTGGATAAAATGCAGTAATATACATGCTTTTTCAGGTAAATTACTCATGTAACTTCTAATGTAGTGGGTATAGCGTAGGAGTTGTTTAAAGACTACAACCCGTTTATTTATTTATTCTGATAAAACATCAGAAGGTATGGGTTCTTTAAAATAAAATAATGGCACTGTTGTTATGTGGAAGCATACCATGGTTCAATTACAGTGGTGTGCGGCTTTTCTTTTCATGCACAGCAAACACTTGTCTGTGATCAGCACAAAAGTGGCCAGTCAATAGTCACACATTCGTCCCACCATATTCTTGTTTTTAAGCTGTGTCCAATGTTTTTTTGCCTTGCACAGGAGTTTCATGCTTTTGTGTCCGTCTTGAAAATTGCACTTTCCTGCCCTATGAATCAGCAGTAACCAGCTGCACGCTGCATTTGCTAGCTGTGTTCAACCCATGAAAATCAGGCCCTTAGTCTCAAAGAAAGGTATGAATGCAGCCACTTCACAGAACAGCTTAGGTTATAGCACAGGTAACTTTCTCTTGAATACAGGTTCATGAATCAATGAGACATGGACCCCTCCCCATAACATCACACATGAAAATAACTCCAGCTTTCACTAAACTCAGTTTCAAGTGGGAAAGTAATAATAATAATTACTTCTTCACTGTGTTTTAGTCAAAGTTTTCAACTGCATCAGCCCTATCAGGACTAGTAAGCACAATTTAGTATAGGTAACAAATTGGCAAATGTGCATTACTTTAAGGAACATTTTTACTTCATGCTCAAAAATACATTTGTAGTATTTCACCAATATTACCTGACACTGACATTAAGAAAACATTATGAACCTAAAGTAAAAAAGACTTAGTATTTAGTGCATACTGCAATTTTCTATTTAACTACCATGTGCTTGGTGCTAATTTTTAAATTTGTGCTGCAGTTAGGAAGTGTCTCGGGCTTTAGTGCTTTACACAATCATATAATCCCAGATGAAAGAGGAAATACAAAGCGGAACAACAGAGTTGGCTCCACTGTATTCATACCTCATGTAGCCAAAAAACATCAACTGTTCTCTCATATAAAATGAGCATGTGCATTCAGCCAGGTATTCCTGCCATTGGCATAGACCTCCTTTCACCTCCTCTCTGTGGCTTCATTACAGCAGCCTGTGACATGCAACAGCAACTCACGACAAAGGCCCCGCACACAGGCAGTCCGAGATACACATTTTAATCTCGCATTTCCTCACAGAGCGCAAAAGACACCCCTAAACATGCTTTTCATTTGCTGGCAATAATAAACGTATTGTAAAACAGTCTGACCTCAGAACAAAACAAAATAATCATAATACCTCTCTTTCACAATCATCTCTCACACTGTCAATGTTGTCTGAAGTTAACTCCAAATTATTACCAAATCCACATATTGTATTGTCACTTAAATACCATTAAATCCCATAAAATACAGGCACAGTTACACAGACCCTGACAACAATGTCCAGAAGATGTCTTTCATACTACTACTTAAATATCCCATTTTTGTTAAGGCATGTCTGGATTGTAAAATATATACAGATACATAAATCTGACATCTTAAACAAATGGACTATCAAACAATCTTTCAGTAAAATGTTGCTATGTAATAAATAGTATTAGAATGAAAAATCTTTTTTGCTAAACTTTCCAATTTAATCATCACATTTTTATGAGGCAGTCAAATGTTTTATTTGATGGAGGCCTTCTTGCATGACAAGATGTCAGAAACATAATAACCGTCTGCCTTGAAAGCAGGGGGAAGACTTCACATAAGACTTTATTACAGATGTTTCTGTAATAAACAATACGCCCATAATGTGGCACACCCTTGGGGCATTTTACGATTACAACAAGCGCGAGGCAATGGTTTTATTCGACATGTAAGTAGTTCCCCCTTTCCTCTTGATTGCTTTTCCCCCACTGTGTTGGGTTTCACCCGGAGTGAATTTCCCATTCTCATCTTTCATTTAAATCTCTCAAGGCTTTCTTTACAGACCCCGGACTATTTACTATGCAAGTGCAAGATTGAGATGACATATTGCGTCTCTTCTGGGCACTTTTCATTTATTCAGCTTAACACTGTCTTGCAGAGCTCGTCTACAGATCCAATATTAATACACACCAATAATTATCCTGCTTTATAACAGATCATTTCACTTTCAGCACATCACACCATAAAGACATAATTATATACATTTGAAAATCAGGAACATCTGGCAAGAATCCCAAGGAAACTGTAGTCATTGTTCATTGTTGAGGCAATGTAATTGTGTACCCTTGTGTAAATATTTGTAGTTGACAAGGAAATGGCTGACTATAAACCGTAGCAGCATCAGTAATCTCTTCTTTGCTTGTTTAGTAGTTATATAAACAATATTCCAGGTGATTGTCAGCCAGCAGTCAGTCGTGCCTTGCAAAAACCACCTCAGTATACCCATTTTATTCCTCACCCAGGACTGTCCGCATAAAATAGATGTGAACTTGTCATAATGAGGAATTTTTCTTGCAATTCTGGCCACATGAAATCTTTCTCAATGGTCTAATTTACAAAATTATGGCTTAATAATGCAATTTGCTGAAAAGGCAAAACAGTATGCGTACTAGAGCAAAGTGAATTATATATAATTATATATATAAACAGTCACTTAAAAGTGTCATGAGTGAGGTACTGATGATAAGGAGGAGATAACAGAACCACACATTATAACTTTTGTGGACATCACACATTGTTTTACTGCTTGTCATTGATAGTACTCTCACACAATGGAATACAGTCCATGAATGTAAGTAGAGTAAATGGTAAATGATTTTCCTGTAAAAATAATAAAGTGAAATGACTAATTAATCAGAATTTACAGTTCGTATATTGCTCACCCAAGAATAAAGATTTGAAACCTTCATCTTTCATGTGTCCGAACAAAATGCTATTGCCACATTATAAACCCTATACTGTCACAGAAATATCCCCGCAATTATCCACGCACACATGCGTGCGTGCACACACACACACACACACACACACACACACACACACACACACATACGCAGGTTAATTAAATTGAATCTGGCACAGCCCTTGATCACTGCTTCCAACTATTACAAGGAAATTCCTGGATAATTTATGTTCTTGTCTTTCGGTTCAGAATTCATACACTTAAGCAGCCTCCATGGCCAGGGGAATACCCCAGAACCTGACTGTGATGAAAGTGACAGTCTATTTTGCTGGAGTTCTTGTTTATTTGTTTTTGTAGTTGCTTCCACACAGTCACACAAAAGGAATTTCTCTTTCAAGTATGCCCGGTTGCAGCTGGAATTCCAGATTTGCTGTGAAATTCTCGCATGCTCCACATTCTACAAATCATAAAATGCAATATTGACAGATGCCACAAATCCACTCGGAGTTACTTCCAGCACAATTGTGTACAGAGGAACCAGCCTGAATAAATTGCCCTGAAACGCCTGTCCGGACCCCATTACACAGTAGACTTGGCCACACGGTGGATGCATCATGGAAAATATAATGAATTAAATTGCTATTTTGGGCATCAACACACTTCAAATGTATGAGATTAGCGACCTTGGTGGCGCAGAAAATCGTCCGCAGTCCTGTGTACTGCCGATAAACTTTAAAAAAGCACACACAAAAGTTGTGTGAAGATAAGAGTCATTGCACCACTGCCTCGAGGTTTGGTGCTTTACAACCTCATGTGAAAATAAGAATGTAGGGGAACATTCAGTTCTCCAGTGTGCCTCTCTCTCTCAATCAGGGTCTATTAGCATCCCAGAATGCATCCTTTCTTGTCCTTTTTCTCAAGTCATTTCTGCAAATTGAGCCACACAGGATCGAGATTTATTTAGACAATATTTGGAGTTCATTGTCCTTCAGAGAGGACTGTATTTTCTGGATGCAATCCATCTCCTAAAACAGCTGTAATATTATATATCAAAAAACATACGCGGAATCCATCATTGTGACTGATCGGTCCGTCATCCCACCAACCCTCCATCTCCTCCCAGGGAGCTTTCAGACGTTTCGAGTCAGTGCCAATGCCATCAATGAAGGAGGAAACGTTTTGAGGTGGTGTTGTTCTTTCACACATAAATAAACTTTGACAAAGTCCAGAAGCTTGTGGTGTTTTGGAGCTTGGTCCCAAAGGACCAGTCATGTTACATACATGAAGGATCCATTTTTCAGCTGCGAGTATCGACATGTTGATTGATGACAGTCGTTTCTGTGATTAATGCGAGGTACACTGGCCACCATCATGGTGGTATTACTGCAGGACTAAACATTGGAGTAGAATGCCATACATTAATTTTTGAAATAATAATGATACTCAATTCTGTGAGCAAAATTCAGATAACACTCTATGAGGGAGTAAATGCAAAAGTTGTCTATCTGTGTTCATTACTGTTTCAAAACAACAAAACTCTTTCATTTGCTGACTTTAAATGATTGAGTGATATGCACATATGGTAGTGATGCTATGTGATTAAAGGTGGTCCAACGTGATTATAACATCGTTACAATTTTAGAAAAAAAAAGTGTATTAATGTAATCAGATTTACTGTTGAAGGTTTACAGACTGTTAAATTTCATTTATGGTACTGCTGACCAAGCCCCACTATGCTTAGTTTCTGAGTACATCTTAAAGCAGCTGACTAGTACAAACTCACATTTGTCATTCATATTAAACCAAAAATTCTGATGTATAACACTTTTATGGCAAGACACAGCAAGAGTGAGAGAAGGTAAAAGGAAGAGTAGAGCTGACTCACAAAACACCTTGTCCACACTTTGAATTCTGCAGTGTCCTAAAAAAAGATGCTAAAAGTTGCCAAGAGGACAGCTCTGCATCCTGCTTGAAGGTGGCATTCACTTTAAAAGTGGAAAAATACTTTAATCCAGAGGTCTTGTTTGCCTGTGGTGCCACCATGCAGACAGGCGTGAAAAGATCAAATCAAGGGCATAATTAAGTTTAAATCTAATTAGGAGAGATATGACATTCTGTGACCCCACCACCTCCTTTTACACTGAGGATGCAATATGTTAATGTGGTGATTCTACATCTGCCGTCCCAGGGCTATTGCCTGTAACAAGATGATCTATACAGACAGCGACCTTCTCCCTGCGACAGAAGGACAGGGGGGATATGAAAAGTTAATCTGAATCTGGCAATTGGTGGTTTTCACCAAACCGGAACGGCGGCTGTTTGAATAAATAATGTTTTCGAGGTAAAGGTCTGTGTATTAGTCACAAACGGCACCCACCATATGGAATGTCAGTGTTAATACTTCACTCTCTCTCTGATGTGTTCTAATGATTGTAACACTGGATGTAACTGAAATGATTTGGCGCAATGAGGGACTTTGTTGCTTAATGTATTCTGATCACAAAACAAATTTTAACCATTTCAATGTCATCTGCCTGATTTAAACAGGTTGGCATGTTGTGGAAACCCCAATCATCGAAGACCTTCAACGAAGAGTATTCCTTTGATGTACAGCCAGTTATCTCCTTGGATAACAGCTGACTGAAGTTCCACCCAGTTCAATCAATCACTTCAATTAAGTAATCGATACATTGAGTTGGATCTCTTGCGGACTTAAAGCGCTTGTTTGGTAGGCTGTGTCTTTCTCAACAAATGCATGCCACATCAATGGGAATGACACACTGTGTTTTTAATGAGTTAATAAACAACATCCTACCTCAGAGTTTCTGGCCTACATATGGCACCTGTGCACCCCAGATGAGGCCGTCTTTTGAAAAACACGCGAAGAGGGCATCCCTCATGCCCCATTTCACGCCGCCCCCATGTGGCGTCTCCAGGTGCACCCGCCTGTTTGCCGCATGGGCCCCGGGGAGGGGTGGAGGGGCGAGGCAGCGCAGCTGATAGGGTGTCTGACCATCAAAGCTGCACCCCTCTCGTGGCCCTCCTGCGCCACGCCGGCAGCCTGGCATCTGCCGCCTCCCCTCCGCGGAAGTCCGGGGGGACAGAGGGAGAGCCGGCGTGAGCTCCGCTCGGGGGACAGAGGGAGAGCCGGCGTGAGCTCCGCTCGGGGGACAGAGGGAGAGGCGGCGTGAGCTCCGCTCGGGGGACAGAGGAGATGAAGTGGAGAGGGTGCCGTGGAGGATCTGCGCCACGCCGCGCCGCAGAGACTCCTGGGAATCTGTCACGGCCCCGAGCTCTCACTCCTGCTGTTCGGCAATCCTTTATATGGAGTTCCACCCCCCTTCCTCTTTAAATAGCCCACACCACAGCTTCTGAGGGTAAAACAGGATGCATTATAAAATGCTATCACTGAGAGCTGGGTTGGTGCGGACCGTGGATCTGTAATGGGAGCTTATACACAGAAATTCGCCTGGCATCAGATAACATCCAGGACCACAGCCTTGCTTTCTTGTCTATCTTCTGCTTCATTAGTAAGCAGGTTAATACATTGATATCAATGATTGATGGCTCATACATACTTGTTATGCAGAGATATACTGCCTCAAGTATGATGAGTCCTAACTTTTATAGGGAGATACCATGAAAGTATGCAGCCCAACACTTTACCAGCAATGTATTAATTACTATTCTCTACTTAGGACTATGCCATGATAATCTTTTAAGTTGCTCTGGATAAGTGTGCTGAATCAATCAATCAATTATTATAATTTTTACTGTACTCAATACTCTGAAAGACTGAATGTGAAACTGAGAAAGAGAAAAACTAAGGGACACTTTTACAGTAGTTAAAAGTTAAAAAGTTATAGTTCTTCACTTTATTTGCAATTTCACTCAGCCAGCTACCCATCTCTAGCAGTATAATTTATGTACCCATTGCCATTGTTTTGTCATTTGTGTATTATTTCACATTTGTTTCATTTTGAAAGCTTGGGTGACTGAGACCTGGAGGCTACTGTTAAGGTTATTATTTTGCTTAATTTAACTTGCACGAAATTGTTCCTGAATGCGGCCGCAGATGTGCACCTTATTGCAAATAAATAAGCGTGTGCTCTTTTGCATTCATTCTGAGTTTTTAATCGTTTGTTGATGATTTGCCCTTTAAGAATTGCTGTTTTCTCTGGTAACAAGAAACATAACCTTTCCTAACCTGATTCCAATTTGTCTTAAGGCATTTCTTAAAATAAGATGACAAAAATGTTGAGTTGAAGGCAGATGGGAGTCGCATTAGAAATATTTGTCTTTTTCTTATGAGTGGAGAGGAGTTTAAAATGAATATATTTATTGCAGTCCTCTCATGTCTTGGAATGTGTATTTCTGTTTATGGGTCCAAAGTGTGGCTTTATCGCTGTTGACCAGAAAACCATTACAAGCATGTAACATGAGGTAATGCTGTTTATGAACAACAGGAGCATGTCTGATAAGCGCTGGAATAGTTGTGCTGATTGGAGGATTGGTGCCAAGCAGTGCTAGAAGGTAGTAACAGATAGAGGAAAGAGCCAAATGACAAGACTGGTACATAGGTTTTGTAATAGCAATGGAATAAATGAAATATTTTCCTCCTGTGGTTGCCATGTTTTAATTTTGCAGATGTCAAGAATAATCAACTGCATTGTTAAAATTACACCACCAAAAAAGATTATGTTTGAAATCATTGTTTCATTCAAACTAGATACGTACTGAGAATGATTTTTGTTCAGTCTACGATAATTAGTTAGTCGGGTAGTTCATGTTTTGTGCAGAAATGCTAGCACTTCCCACTCTTGGGTTTGTCCTACAAAATTTGCTTTGTGCATGTGCTCCCTTACTTCATCTAATTATTACATTTTTTGACTTGTGCAAAACACGTGGTGAAACATGTCTTTCCACATAAAGCAACCAAAGCTAACATGTAGCCGCATCACCCTTTGGGAGTCCGAACAGACTGCATTGTGAATTGCTTGCCGCACTGGTTGGTCATTATGACATCACCTGTGGGTAAACTGGGGCAGATGTGCAGGCAGGGGAGTCAAGGTTTTACACAAGGGACCTTAATGGCTGACAAAAATCATCAACATTATTTTATTAGTTACTATACTATTCATTATCTTCATAATGACAGTCAATGATTTTGAGTGGGTGCATCAGTCATGGATGTCACAGGGGCCATATTGTTGTCCTGTGTATTGAACTTGTTCAGCCCATGATTTGATTTCACCTCAAATCTCATCCTACTCATTTCAAACTGTCTGACAAATCAAAAGATGAGCAATCAGTGTGCAATAGTCATTTAGGAACTGGCCATACATTGACAGGGCTGTAGGTGGAAAGATTGAGGGGGGATTAATCTGTTATACCCTTGAGCAAAGAACTGAATTGCTAAATATCCAACTTGTTTGCACTGATAATGTGTGTGGTGGAACTGTAAGTTATGTTTATTACACTCAAAAAATGCATGTACTCAGAAAGCAAACTATGCTTTGTAAACCGTCTGATTTGCGTGTGCAGAGAAGATGCTGGGAGGATCTGCAGGGTGACATTTCGGTTAATGCTTCTGTCACCGACTTTGCTCATCTGCATGCTTTACATCATCAGAGGCCCTGCTACTGATGTCCGTATATTGTCCGGGCACTCCATAGACACGACTAGGAGCCACCAATGCTCACACAAATGCAATATTTGTATCAGGAAAAAAAAGCAATTTAAAATTTAAACCAATATGTCACTTATCACTGGGGAGAAGTGGCCTGGACTAGAGGGGAGACTAGTCCATGAAATTCAGTTTCAGCTGAGGGGCCTCTGTCTGTGAGATAAGACCTGACAGTCACATATGAAGTCCCTACATTGCAGGCAGAGGCCCTCACCTCCATGTGGAGGCAGAGCCCAAAGTCGGGGCTAAAATGATTTCATTTTTCTTATCTCAGCCTGTAGCGGCTGGGTGTCACTCACATCTGCTGACATTGCTGCGCACTCTATCATGTGCATGTGATCTTTTGAGGACAGATCCTTGCCTTTCGAATGTCTGTAAAAGCACACGAGCATGCAAAAGGTGCAAGTCTCTAATAATGGGAATAGGCAAATACACTGCAATACAGACAAAATGCATTTAATTTGTTCTGTTTTTTTTTCTTTCATTCCTTTATTTCTGAGGCCAGTCAGGAAAAATGGCAGAATATCCTGTTACGTGAATGAAAAAATACTAGAATAAACACTAGAAAACATTGTGTAGACTCTATCTGCCACTTTTCACTGGATTGTATATGGTTTCTGTGATATCTTTTGCCAAATGTTTCTCAGCTCCTGAGTGAAACCTTATAATATTGTAATATTCAGAATATTATACACTTTTACAGAGCATTATGCACATATATGCTAGTTTGTTTGAGCTTGATTCAAGCAGGATGGGCTGAAATTACTGACTCTTTTATCCCTTACATTTTAGAAACACTTTTTGCAAGAGGTCCAACGTGACAACTAGAATATCCAGATATAATAATTTCCCTCTGAATCTGAGGAAAACAACGCTATTGTTTAGGACTGGATATCTTAAACATTTTACTGATACCTGTACCAGTGATGTCGTTACTGACAGTTACATGTTCCATATCAATGACATACTTAAAATGTGAATCATTTTAATGTCTTTTTTTTATGTTTCTGTATAGAATTATCCTTCCCCCCCTTCTCCACCATTTTTGAATCCCCAATTGCACACTAAGCTCACCTCTGAAACATCCTCCATATTTGCATAGCAGCAATGGAGCATGACAAATGCAATCCTCCAATACGCTCATATGCGGCTAACGGCTATTTTTCACACCATAAGTCCCACAGTGCACCACAGTGGAGCAAACGCCAGCTGGAGCATTTTAAATCTGGTGAGGAAGTGCAAAGGGCTAATAGAGGTGTTATCATTTAATAATTCCATACATTTCCATAAGAATGAAGTTTTTAACATTATTTATACAGCAATTTGCATTCTATGTTTCTTTAATGGCTGTTGCTAGCAACTGTTCACTGTTTACTCATTCACTAGATTACTATTTGAAATAAACATTCTTCTAAATATCATCCAGAACTTCAGATGATGCAGCAATCCTAACGCTTACATTTCATGGAATGTTCTTTTAAACTGTTCAGCTACTTTCACCTTTATGAATATTCTTCCATAGCTTCATATGATGGCTGAAGCAAAAGTTTAATGATAAAGACTTTAATAAGTTTCGATTTAGTGTGGTTTTCTTTGAAAGTCACTCCATTTACTCCAAATAATTTTTACATACACAGAAACATCTGATTGACACAATCTGAAAGGAGACTCCCTATGACCCAGTTATGATATTTCTTGTGTCAATTGGCTCAGGAAGAAATTTATGGATGAAAATGTGTATTCTAGGACTCCTGGGGGGTATTTATACCACTGGAGCTGCAAATCATTTCCCCTCTCCCTTCTTCCATCAGACCATTACACTTTGTGCTTAAACCAGAGCTAATCAATAACCAGGATCCATCCTATTTGCTGAATCATCACCTGTGTTAAGAAATATTATATAAATGTTACATACTCCATAAATATATCAGTTTGTGTCCATAAGGAAGAATATTGTTTATTCACCAGAGGAATATTGTTTATTCACCAACTGGAACACCAGAAGATGCATACTACTTTAAATAGATATAAGGACAACATAAAAACTCCTTCAGTAGATAAGAAATAGATAAGACTGATATGATTTACCCTTTCCTCCCTTAATCCAACATGTTTACTTCTTAATGTAGAGGCATGCCAAAATGTCAAGCATTAAAAGGTAAGATCAACTAGGTAATTAGCTAGACATAGCTTGTACAGCTATACTGTTAATATAGAGGTATGAAGGTCAAATCTAATTCAAAGCATCATAAATGTCATGTCATGGCTAGAATGGCTTTAAAGTGCAGATGTAACAAAAAAAACTAAGGGAGTATTGAAAATACTGGTATTAAAGGGTGTGAAAAAATTGGAAAGTGTCAGTACTTAGGAAACATTATAGGCTTCAAAGACTGGAATAAAATTGTCAAAACTTACTCAATAAAACAGCAGTAAGAGACACTCAAGGACCTGCATTCAAGAACTGAAGGTGTTGGGTAGAAATGATTGTGTATAAATTGTTGATTACTGTGTGTGTTAACACTTCATGGTAAAGTGAATGTATGTTCTGAGTTAGCATACTTTGCAGAGTAGTTGGCTTTCTGTATTATACGTGGTAATAACAAGCCAAAAGGGAAATCAGCATGATGTCATCAGAAATTCAGTGATTGAAGTTAGCAGGCCAGCTAGCAAAGCACCCCAGGATATCGTTGCCTAGCTAGGTTGTCATCCCACTGTGCTGCAAGCGAGTAGCTACAGGGTCATTTGATTCATTTTTTATAGCCATAGTATATTTTTCATTTGACCACACTGACTGTAATCAGAAGGCAATGATCTGGACTTGGCCTTGCAGACTGCAAAGTATCGCTGTAGCATGTCTTTCTAAAATCTTCCCATGCGTGAAACTCAGAGACTGGTCTACAAATCTTTCAAGCCAGATCTGACTTTATGACTTTATGAAACTGTAAAAAAGAAAACGGTAAGGGATGCAAAAATCCCTTTATGAAACCTGAAAGATTTTGCTGAATTAGCCATGTTGTCTCGTATTCATGGGAAATCCATTCACTTTTCCATTGATTTTTTTCAACATTTCTCCCACGTTTTTCACTGAGTAATGGTTGATGACAGAAGTCTCCATATTAATGGACAGTACTGGATATTAAGCAAATGATACAATGCAACATAATTAATTTCATCATGATCAGCACAGCCGCCCTCAAATGCCTTCAAAAACTACTACCAACACATAAATAAGCCTTATATATTTTGCCTCTCGTTTTTTCTGCTCTAAAAGCCCATCATCTTATCATACAGCAATGGCTTGAGATCCTGTCTCCCATTGTTACTTTAATGTTAGCTGATTAACTAAGTAAATCACATATTATGTTTCACATAATGTCTTCAAGTACAGACATAAAGGAGGTTTTTGTTGAATTTTGCACACAATGGAACTCCATTCCCCATCTGTTCATTTCCTCTTTGCAGTCTGTACCCTGTACCAAAGTAGCTACTTCAAAGGGAAAGCTGTTGTTCTAAACCACTGGTTGTGGGAGAGATAATTACAAAAGTGCATCTGTCGTGTTACTGAGATCCCACCAAAGTCTGTGTTCTAGAAATGTTCCCCAGAATATTCCTTCGCTATCGGCATGACATTAAGCACTTGAATGAAACGGGAGGACTTTTCCTACAACAATGCACATCCAATAAATTGAAATTGATGCTTTTGCACAGACACAATGACCAATTAAAAAAAGATATAATTACATCATTGTTATGATAGGTAGCCATAGTTATTTAAATTTTGACGAAGTAGAAATGCATGTGATCCATCCTTTTTGAAGAAATCCATTCAGGTATAACTGTATTTTTATTTGTGTCATGCATCTTTAGATTTTGTTTTGTTCCCCAAAAATCTCTTCATATTATCTTTTTGTGCTAACCTTTCCTGTAAACGTACTGCTGACAGACCTAAACCTCATCCCAGTGCATCATGTGTAGTGTTTTAACATATCTACTGTAGATAACTACATATCTGAAAAGACTGGACAGGAAACAGAAATCCCCTGATTCCTGGCTGTATTTTCCAGCTTATGGACTTTAGGCAACAGATGGAGCGATTTGTGTCAAGAATGTCGTTCCGCAAAGTCGCAAAAGGTGGGGCCTCCGTCCCATTCACGGCCGCCTCGGAATCAAAACGGCGTCAGCAGCCTATCGCAATTCCAATACGCATTTCAAACAGAGGGGTCTGCGGAACTGGCGCATGCGAAAGGCCACAGCTTCATCTGGATGCCGTTTCTCATTTTCACAGTCAAGGTGGATTGCAAATGTGTTATTTCAGACCACGCAAGTCCCCTTTCAGCCACGATGAAAGTTCCACTCGAGAGAACCCGGGTGATTTAAATGCAAAACCCAGAGAGGCAGCCACACTGGTCGGACCCTTATCTTCCTTTCTCCAGCTCAAGATGGACATTATGATTTTGTGGCAGCTGCCAGACATAGCTTCGTGGAGATTTACTTTTTTTTCCCCCCTCCTTCCTCGTTTTTTTTTTTCTCAAGCACAGTGGCTGCCTGTCGCCTGGCAACAAACAGAGAGCCGCTTATACTGTGATGAGAAGGTGCTTAAATGGGAGCTGCACAGGAGATTTTACCAATATGACAGTTGCATATGGCCCAATGCTTACTGTATGTATTCAGGAGATTTTTCCTCTGTATTGAAGCTTTCACCAGCTTCACTGTTCCACTGTAAAGTACTACTCTTTATATGTCTAAGAACATCTCTAGAATGTAACTCTTACTCCACTCATGCTAACAAGTAACCTTGATGACCGTGATAAATACAAAAAAATCTAATTAAACATTAGTATCAGGGCAAGTTAATTTTTTTGTTACAAAAGATTGCTTTCCAGGTTAGCAGGCTGAGGAAGGCTCAAGTTAGAGATTGACTGTAAAGGTGAATTGACCTTTCCAAAAATTCTGAGCGATGATGACAGACCAAGACTCTCTATTTAATTATTACTTGTTTATTTTTATTCATTGATTTGCTTGTACATCTTCCATGTGATACATTGAAAAATTATTAAGGGACAAACTGTACATGTACACATGAAAAACATCAAAATGTTTGAATCTGAATTTGAATGTTTGATCTTATTTAATTTTTATTTATTTTGTAATGTATAAATAATGCATATTATACATGAGAATACTATATTTGTTATATAACAGAATATTATTCTAATTTACTCTAAATTGGTTCTTATGAATAGACTGCATCACAAACTTGCCACAATCATCATCACAGTCTTCTTGGAGTGTTGTACTACTTGTTGTACTACTTTTTGTCCTGCTTCCCAGACGCTAAGGAATTTGAAACATTTATTTACAGGTTTACACCCATAAAGAGCAAAATGGGAATTTACAGGGAGGTTTTTAGGTGGGCAGGCTGTGAAAGTGCAGCTGAGACCCAGGTAACATCTCTGACATTTGGTAACAAAAAATAAGAAAATCCGGGACTTTCGTGACAAAATCTGTAAAAAATGCTTTGATGTTCTCTTGTGTGTGCCTTTGGAGTTTATGCATTTGCCTAGGAAAGGTGCTGGAGGGGTGTGAAATGCTCCTTCAGTGTGGCATTGTCATTCAAGGGATTAAGGTTTTTTTTTCATGGTTTAGGATGATGGGTAATCTTCTGGCTGCAGATGTGGAAAATCTGCCACAGGCTGATGGAGAAATGCACTTTTGTTTCCAATCCCTGCAAATTCAAATTTCTTGTCTCTCAAAGTCATTGTGTGACTACTCCATTTTTTTAAAACGAGGGGAATAGGTTAATTACTTCTGTTTAAAAGTGACAGACAATTACACAAAGAAACAGATTAAGCAAAAGAGAAACAATAACAAATAACTAACTACACATAGTTCTGAGACAGAACAATGTCCAATGCTGATTATACATTGTTGTAATGTGGTAAAAGACCTGGAACCCATGTCTGACTACAGAACAGGAATGAGATTTACAGTGCTTACATTGAAGAAATGCCAAACCAAAAATAAAAAAAACACATTTTATTTTATTGTGAGTAGACTGTCATAAGTTTTATATGATGATGCTCATTGTCAGTTTTTACCCAGATGATTTCTTCTACCTGTAGCCACATGGCTTTGAACATTTTCATATGACATTTTGTTATACTTCTTTGCTGCTATAAAAAGATGAATGCATTAGTTGCTCTGTTTTTTGTGGTTGTACAATGTACATCTCCATGTGACTCTTCACCATTAGCCTCTACAGATGAGTAGCTTTATGGAGATCACAGACTATCTCTTTCCTTGCAATAAAATTAAACTACCTTTCTAAATTCTCACTCTCATTTCCATCTTTTATCATCATCATGCATTTTTTCCATACTTTTTCCATAGCCAACCTACATCTACATCGTTATTAGAAAATGGTAGATGACCGTCTTTGTTTAATTTAGACCTTATAACAAACCTAATCAATGAGGTTTAAATGTTAAATATTGTTAAGGTTATATTAACAGTAGATTATTAACCAATCAATGAATTTGGGAGATGATTTTTTTATTTTTAATCATAAAATTTGTATACATTTTATAATGTCTTTAACATTCTCAGAGTAAATATGAGTTGATTTTGGTATTTATGTGATTGCTTTTCAGTCCCTCAGTTGTAACTAGATGTACTGGTAAGGTAAATGTTACTGCAGTCAGGCCTGGTTTTGTTATCCTCAAAAGTTTTTTTCAGAATGCCACAACTTTAGGAAAGGGTAGTATACTCTCATGTATGTGATACATAAATAAAAACAACAACAACAATCAGGCCCAGAACATCCTCAGATCCTTGGTTCTACAACTCTCTGCAACATTGCAACCAAGCTATGAGAGAGCTGCCTGCACAGAAACACTATTCGTTAACCAAGGGCCTTCAGACTCCTGAAAAACTATGCTCATCAAAAACCCCTGCTATTTCTATTTTCTTTAGGAGCCGGGCAAACTAATTGAAGTGCCTTATCAATTCATGCCGTGTGTCTCAGAAACCTCGGCACTCCATCTTCAGGAAAGTGGGGGGATAAGTAAACAGGTCCACCGAAAAATGATTTCACAGCTCTGTGGTCTGAGAGCAGCCTGCTTTGTGAAGGCACGGGATTAGCTAGCTTTGTGAGCCGGAGTGATGTCGGTTGACTGCTGGGCACTCCTCTGCTAATATGATGTGCTTCACTGTGACACACGGCTCGGCGGGATTTGCGAGACTTCCCGGAGAACTCTCCTCCAGTACCTGATTTTAATTCCTCGCCTCTGACTGTGTCAATTAGTCACCTTCCCTCTCAGGCGCAGACGAAACTGCAAACAAATCAGAGAGAGAGAGAAAGTGGTCTTGACAGACCCGGTTGGATTTGTGGTTGTTGTCTTCCAGTCTGGCGGACGTGGGCGGATTTTCTTTTGAGAGCTGGCGGTTTGTTTCATATAATGAGACATTTCTTCTGTGTGCTCCAGCAGCCGACAGGTTAATTTTATTTGCGATTAAATCATGGGAAATGCAATCACGGTTTGAAACAAACTAGGCAACGGACAGGATATTATGTTTAATGCTAAAATAAAAGCTCTACATCTACTACCTAACTGCTGTTTCCATACCCCAGTGACTATGCCTTTACATACATATTCACTGGGGTAGTCTCACATTGTATGTTACCCTCATCAATGTTTATGTAATTTTTGGTTTTCATTTTTTTCTATCATATCTTTTCTTTTTCTTTTTCCCAGTATCAAGTAGTAACCCTACTACAACAATGATTTTGACAGCAATATCAATTGTGTTTTTGACAGCTATCAAATGTAGCCAGAACAACATTGTGATCTCTATCTGTGTTTTATTTGTGATCATTTTACACTCACAGCTGCTGCCCATGAATGGTGCGATAAATATTTTTATACATTCTTAGAGAAGCGGATTCGCTAACATCACATTTCTCTTTCAAAATAGCATATGTTTGAACATATGAGACAGCCTTCACAGAGCTCTGTTCAGAGTTAACATCAAGGCTGTTTTGCATGCAGAAAAAAGCAGTAATCTATTGTGCATGCTGGAATGTGAGTCAGAGCAGTCCCTTATGGCATGTGACATAATAGGTCATGTCAACACTGAAATGCCATGAAAACTCATGTTTGCTTACGGTGTTCTGTGTCAAGCTATTTTTCAGCCGGCATGCCCATGCTATGAAGCATTTATGTTTTTTATGTATTTTTGGTTGTTTTTTTTGCAAGGCGGGTCACCATCTGCCATGTCATGTGACCCATGATGCACTGTGTGACATAAGGCAAGAGACAATGCACACCAACACTCCTTCTGACATGTACTGTCTCTATCAATTAATTTTCCTGTCATTTGTTTTGACAAAAAACATAATTTTAATAGCATGACAGTACATTGTAGTAATATATGTAGTACTGTACATGTAATAATATGGCACAGAAAAGGCATATGACCATGAAAAGGTCACTGCGTATTGACTTAAGGTTAAATAATCATGAATAATTTCATTAAATCAATGTATAAAATGTAAATTTTGGTCACTGAACGGTTATTAATCCTGTTTCAGTGTCAGACAAACTCTAGTATCTGTATTTTTCCTAAAATTTGAGTGTACCTAGATGCTTTGTATTCAGGGGAGAAACTCTTAATTTAAATTAGTTTACATATTTCATAATTAAGAAAATAGCTGAATATTAGTCTAAACAAATCTGACAGGAAACTCATACTGACAGACCATATATTTTTGTGCAGGGAAATAACTTTAATCTGGTATGAAAAATAACAGTGTCCTAAGAAATAGCCTATAAATGAGTCACTATAAATCTATTAATTTGTCTCTAGAAACCAAGTTATTCATCATGTAAACTGATCTGATTAAACGGTGAATACATATGCAAAGTACTGCATGTATCCATTGTGAATGAGTGCTGTGCCGTCAGCAAATAAGATGAACAATGTTGTATCTAAACATTACAGTTGATTGAATCCACTGACAACAGTTGTGCTTAGCTAAAAAGCCACAGTTGTGTTGATGTTTTCTGGGCTCATTTGGGACATACATACAGCAACAGTACTGAACACTGTCGAACACGGGACACAATGAATTCTATGTTGATGTCCTTTTGTCTGTTAATCTATGTATGATATGAGGTGCTGTAGTGTTGTCCATTACCGCGCAACACCCACATTTAACTGGAGAAAATCATTCATCATAGAGAGATAAGCGCTCCCCCGGTGTGCCTATTATAAATCGTTTTAATCTAGCAGAACCAGTGGTTTGAATGCTCTTCAGCACTAATGCCACTCAAGAAGAAAAGACACACACAGTGAGCCAAATAGATAAAAATTGATCTGTCCGTGACTTTGCAGTGGCCTAAAGGGTGACCTGTATGGGCCACCTCAGACCTCCCTAACGAACTTGGCATTTACACCGTTAAGCAGGAACTGGTGGGTGTGGATGGATTATCCATCACCTGTTTGATTTATGAATCACTCTTCATGGACACTTGTTCAATGTGAAGACAATACAAAGAGGGGACGACAGTGCCGTTGAAAAATTTACCTCTTAGCAAAACAGTTACAGACAAATAATATTTAACTATAACATACTTTATAAAAAGATGAATAAATGAATAAGGAGAGCATGTACACACAGATAGAGATTTTCTGGGATTTAGGATGCACCTCACCTCTTTTCAATTAATTAAATGTTAAGCAGCTGTACACATGGATATGATATGTCCTGTCGGTTATACTGTTATTTTGTTCTGTTAAATGACGATCCCACAGATTTGATCTATTGCATGCTGTAGGCATATAATAAATGGCTTATTTGATGAACAAAACAATCTTTCTAAGCAAATAATGCATCCATATTACTTATTTTGGATGCGGATGCATTTTGCTGGGAACAGAGCAAAATGCATCTGCATGCATTGGGGATAAGCTACTCTTTATATAATGAATTTCAATTAATTGCAATAAAATGCTCTCACCATGTGCAGCTAAACCCCATATTAGGCCCCAGATCCAAGCTTTCCTGCCTGACTAGCCTTTAAATACATCCATCAAGCTGTCTAGTCAGTCTTCCCATCTCTTTACCAACAAGGTAATCTACCTCTGAGCCCCAGAAAAATGTGCAGTAATAACTGGAAATTCTGCACACCTCTACCTGGGAAAATGAACCATAATCCTCAATGCCTGCATAACCTACACCCTCATCTCCCCAACACACCAGAATCCAGTCACTGCATCACTTTCTCAACCCTACTCCTGGTGGCACCCTGTCCTGCATATCTTTTATCTATCCTTGCTCTACCTACCTGACTGAACTCATCAGTGGCACGTTTTATTAGTTGAGCACACCTGATTTAATCAAGCAGCAAGGATAGATAGAAGATATGCAGGACAGGGTACCACCAGGAGTAAGGTTGAGAAACACTGCTCTAAGGTATCCAGAAT
Source organism: Megalops atlanticus (assembly GCA_019176425.1). NCBI lineage: Eukaryota > Metazoa > Chordata > Actinopteri > Elopiformes > Megalopidae > Megalops > Megalops atlanticus. Next base: position 13,041,453 of record CM032894.1, on the reverse strand, counting down.
AGCAGGGCTCACAGTTTGTTTGTGCTTCGCTAGTTCAATATTCAGGATCAAGATGAGACCAAACGGGAACATTCAAAACATCATGTGTCACAAGGGCAAATGCATTGGTTTTCTCTTCAGTACTGCATGTTCTTTTTTTGTTATGCTATACGGAAGAACACCCTCATAGAAACAGCATCTCCACAGGCACTCTCCCTTAGAGAGGCCACTATAGTTATGGCCATTGCACAGCTTGCCAAAGTTTGCCATTATATAGGGAAAATTTATCATTGCCCACTTACAGTGTAAAAGGTACCCCACTGGACACTGGACAATGGCGATTTGAAGAAGCATTCTTGTTCCGTGCCGCCTTCACCTTTACATGAATGGCCGGCTTGATTTCCAAATGCCTTTTCTTCCCTCTTCTATCACACAGTAAAAGAACTGCAGCTGTGATCCATTCTCAAGTGTCCGTGAGCAAGTCCACATGGCTCTTGTGTAGCCGTGTGGATTTTCCCCGCACCTCTGCGCGCCGGGGCTTCGCTGTAGACGGTCGCACTCGCTCGTGACTTGGCAGATGCTGCCCGGTCATTGGGGAGAGCTGTGCTGATTAGCGGGATGGGCCCGTGCTTGCGCGAAGGCCGCGAATAAACGCCCGCCAGGACCTCTCACCTCGCCGCACTTTTTCGACGCTTTCTCACTTTGTCTTCTCAGTTCTTGCTACCTATCGCCATGACAGACAGCGCTCTGACGGCTCTCTGCAGAGCCCGGATCTGACTCTGTCCAACGAAGTTACTCTCACGCCTGACAAGGTTCTCCGGTGCTCATTGCTTCAAAGACGCTGCTCTTACAGCTCTGTGTTTCCATATTAAATTGTCTGTGGGTATTCAGACACAGCACTCTGGCTCTTTGCTCTTGATTTTGAGTTTTAAAGTGAAGCAAAATGATTATTTCAATACTTACAGGGTATCATGAGCGTATGGAACAATATATCATACAATAATGTGCAAAACTTGCAAAAGGCATTCTTGTTTAAATTCCTTAAGGACAAAGTGTCAGAGGTTTGATCAAATGCCATGAGAATAGGAAAACTTAATTGAGTTGAAAGAACAGTTGATGAAATCTCACAATTTTGAGGCATGCACAGAGCATCACAGATGAGATAAAATTAGATTTGTGGGATATCCACACTATATCTCTTTTGGAATGAGATTTTAGTTCTTTTTCTCCAAACCAAAAACTGAGTAATAGACATTGCACAATGTTTCAGTTTCAACTTGATCTCATTTTGGTCTAGGAGAAAGATAGCAGAAGTTAAGACATTTTTCCTTTCCTGCAGGGAACACTGCTGGAAGTGGAAAATAGCAAAGTCAAAATATGCAGGAAACCCATCACTTACAATAAAACACATTCCTCCATCTTTCATCTAAAGTCTGTGAGCATAAAATGAAAATAAAATTTATATTTTATGCTAATTGGCATTTGCATGATTTGAAACAAATTATTCTGAATGAAGTAGAAAAGGAAAGCTGAAATCAACCTCATCAGCATGCAGAACACATTTTTTCTCCTCCGAGGGCTTTTTGGAAGGGAAGCAATTTCTGTCAGTGATTAAACAGGTTAAACAGGAAACCATGGGAGGAAGAGGAATGTAATAATAGCATGATATATATATATATATATATATATATATATATAGAGAGAGAGAGAGAGAGAGAGAGAGAGAGAAAGGAAGCATTTTTACAAAAGTCCCATGCATTCCAGAAATATAACTATTTGCTTTTGAAATACGATCTCATGTTGTTATGCTATTTTGTACTAGAGTGACACTGGTGTTTACATGCTAAAATAACATTGCCATAACAGCACCTACGACACTCCTCTGAAAAACAGTCTTACTCCCTGAAAACCAGGAATGGCTTCTTACAAACTAAAACGTTAGCCATGAAAAACCCACGACCCTGTCAACAACATGAGAATACATTGCGGTCAAGTAACATGTCACTTGAGTTCCTGCGGCAGTAGGGAATGACAATATAAAAGACTCACATTCTTCAGACATCAGCAGAAAGGAAGTAATAGGTTTGAGTTTCAGCCGACAGTGGTACGAACTGACCTCTAAGTTGTTGAGCCAGGAGGACTTATTTCCACAGTCACACAGAAGGAGCACTGTTGATTCAGCCTGCAGTGTTACACAGCTCCTCTGTGACTGACTGTATGACAGTTTCTTGACAAGCTCCATTCTGATCTAAGGCAGTTCCATCGGATATTGGGCCATGCATGCTCAGTGCATTTTCATTGTATTGCTCATTTGAGTAGGATGACATGCTTTCTTTGCAGTGATTAAGATGTCAGTTGAATATCTCATGAACAACGATGACTATCAGTTACATTTGCTTAATTTGACCATTGCTTTGAACATCTCACCAACACAGAATGTGCAACCAATGAATTAAAAGGGGTAATACAGTATAAACCTCTTTGACGATTATGAGCCTGAGCAAGCTGTAATACAAATATACCCAGGTCTTTTATCACTGTTTGCCCCGGGTGGATTTGGATTTTCTTTGGGATTTTAAACTCAAAATTCATGTCATCTGTCTCAACTCAGATCCCCATAATGTTACTTTGTACCATGGGAATGACGGTTAACAAGGAAAAAGCAGCAGTATTGATTCACTAGTATGAAAAGAGGTAGTCATTTCATCAACAGCTTTGAAAGGATGACCCATGTGGCAAACATACTTCTTTTCACTGAATACATGGTGGCCTGCTTTTATAAGGATGCTCTTGAGCAAAGTGTGTTCAGGTCATCCCTGTCATCTCACCAGAAGCATAAAACCAGTGAAATTGCAATGCATGCAAAAATAGCCATTCCGTCACCTCCCCCTCATGTCAAGTGTGAGGTAAAACAAAGTTCATTGTCAAAGGAATACACAGACAGATAATAAAATACTTGACAGTTGTAAATGTAATAAATGAATCGGGTATAAAATAAATAATTTTAAAAAATTAAACAATTAATTTATTTTATAATCATCTAATATAGACATTTGACATTGTCAATCTGTCTCCTGTGTCAGTTTGGCCAGCCATACTCTATGCTGAAGGACCCAGAGGGACTTTTCCATGATTCAGCCATCAGGCATTCTATCCAAATGCAACGGGATAGTCCTCTCCTCCGGTGATCCCACAAAATATGAATCTGAATAAAAAGTGGCATCTGATCAGATTACAGTGAGAGTGGAGATGTGCCAGTATCACAAGTGACCTCATACTACACTATAAAATATCAATTTATGGAGACAGTACATGCACATTCCATTGGCCAATGCAAACACCCCAGGAGTTATTATTCCAGAAACTGTGACGTGCAGAGACTTAACAAGCAATTTTAATGAGGGCCACCTTTCTCTCAAAGTGATTAACATTTGAATCCCGCTGCATTTGTCTTTCTCTTCTCGCGCTGTCGATAGCCATGAATGGCCGCATTGTTTGGACTCGGAACAGGAAGTGGGAAGCTTCTTTCCACTGGCCGGCATCACTCCAAGGCTGCGAGCAGACCGTTTTGCGCAGGACTTTGTCAAAATGACTAATGCAAATGGCCTTTCGGGGATGGCATTTCAAAGCACGCTGAAAAGACCGCCTGCTTGTGGAGACAAACGACGGCACTGGAAGGAATAATAAGCGCTAAATGAAGGGCCCTTACTGACTGAGCACGCGGCCCTCTCGATCAGGAAAAAATGTTTGTTTTTCCATGCGGGCACCAGTCGAGAAATTGCGCGGAGCACTCTTTCCCAACGCTCGCAACCAAATGACAACTCATACAAAGTGGATTAGATTCAATTAGATACTTTAATTGGTTCAAGTTGTTTTAATTGCACTTGAATAATCAAGACTGGCTCCTGGTGAGTGCAATATAGGACCCAATAACTGTGGTGTGCTGAGGGGCTCTCTTTTCAAACATACACTTAATTACCAGATTAGCTTTTGAAAGGGGGTCTTAGCGATTAATTGTATTTTAGCAGACAGTACTGTACTGCCACGTTGCCCCATCACAGCAGTGAGCGAATGCATGCAAAACACTCTCTGGGCAGTGGTGTTACCATTTCGGTTATACACCCTTTGGAATAAGACATGCAACATCGCCAGATTATGCCAAGGAGCTGCAGAACCAAGCTTTTTTTCCATTTTAGCATTTGCAACATGGTGTGATTTTAAGTATGTGTTATATGCCAATCTGCATTGGATATATGCATATAATAACAATGTAATTAATGTGAAATAACAAATTGATAGCAGTTAAATATGAATTAAGATGTTCAGGACACTGTTTGGCGCAATGGACACTACTGGTTCACATTTCAGGTGGGAAACTGATGTGATACTGTCAACCTAGGTACTTTATCCTAATTTTGCCACTCCAAATGGTTTACCAAATGTACATTATGTAAAGATATTGCGGTTAATTTAATATAAGCATGACAAATAAATAAAATAATGTGCTATACAAAAACTGTTGCCATGGAATTGCCATTAATATTTTCAAGGACACCAGTAAATGTCTCACATAAATAATATAGGGAGCCAGTGGAGGTGACATGTTTTGGAAGCGTATGTCATGGTGGGGGGGGGTAACTGGATGTAAATTGATAGAAGGCCATTCCACCCGTACCCCACCTGCGGCCTCCATCTGGGGATGCTGACTGATGGATCCACCATGGCAATGGGTGTCTTTACTCAACGTGTAATGTTCTGCCAATTTTTTTTTTTTTGCAATGTAGTAGCAACATTCTTGTTTCATGTCCACAGCAAATGAGAGGTGAAACTAAATGTTGATGGTTCGGTTTTGAATAGACATGCTGCCGGGCTGATCTGTTGTGTCCTGTGGGCATGGGCTTGCCCGCACAGCACGTCTCACAGGGCTAAGCCCACAATGGGCCCTCGGGCTAAGGCTTTAAGTCAGACACATTTCGCTCTCGTCTCCCTGAGGCACGGGAGCAATTGCCACATTCAGGCAAAACCATGTCACCCCAACGGCTATTTTCTCTTTTTTGGTGCTGAGCATTGTTTATTTCAGCTGTGCTGTGAATTGAATGTGCTTAATAAACTGAAATGCTTTCATCATATTACAGTATGTCTGCATTTTTCCTGTTGCAAAAGTCCCCCCTGTTTGTGTGTCCTTGCACGTTTTTCAAATTTATTAATTTCTGTGGAGTTCTCCTCCGACTTCCATGACACGTTTGCTCTAGCAACTGACTTCCCAAGTTCACTGCTGAGTCTCCATTTGGCCAGTGAGAGTTTGGAGGTGAGTCCTCAGAATTGGTAAACTGTGTAGAAATATTGGCTTCATGTCTGCTTCCATGTCCCTGGACACTGATCTGAGTACAATTAGCTGACTAAGGGAGTAGGAGGTTCAAACGGTAATTGCATGGATGTGGCAGGAATCAGAAAACTACATGAATCAAATTTCAAAAGTAGGTGATTGCTAGCACATGAATGTGACAAATTAGTTGGGGACATGCACAAATATGTCATGACATCACTCTCACTGTCTAGACATTTCATTCTGGGTACAATGATTAGAAAAAATTAATAATGGGCCTCCAATATCAATTAGAAGTGAGTCAGAACATGAACAAAATAATTACTTTGTATGTACACTTTATAACAAAGCCAGAGTTTGGCAAGGCCGCAAGGGATGTAATAGTATTATATTAAGTAGGGATTTAATGGTTTTACATTCATTCTAAAGTATTGCACTGCATACCTCTCGGTTTTGGAAATTCTATGCACCATCTGGTACCACAGCCACAAGTTGTAATAATTGTCAGTTACAGGTAGAAACACAGAGTTGCAGGTAAATATTTTAGTGAGCTGCAGTTTTGTGGGGAAAAGAAGTTGGTGTACAGGTCATCAGCAGCATATATGCTACACCTAGATGGATTGTGGTGGGTTGAATGAAATGTGCTTTAGAACTTCATAAGGTTTTTAAAGGATTTAATGAAAGCATATTTAAGGTCTATTTAGACTTTTTCTAGATGTTTCATTGAAAACAATGTAGCATTGTGTTCAATATAGAAAGCAGGCCAATCACTAAATACAAAATATTTGCTATTGGTTTTATGGGGGAAGTGAGTGAGTTTACGAGACTATCAGAGGGTGTGAGTTTATGTGACTAAATGTCTTTTCAGGTCTTGCCAGGCACATTTGTAAATCTGTAGGAATCATATCTTTGAAGATTTTACATTTGACAGTGAATGGTATACCACACTCTGCCTGGATGCTATACTGAATTATTGTATTCAGCTGTGGTTGAGTACATCTAGATTTACAGAAATTTATGTAGTTTTAGAACCAAGAAAGTTATGACTTTTGGCTTTAACTGGTTTGTACGATATAGACATTTCACTGTAAGTGTGCTTTTTCATGTTTCACATGTTACTTTAGTGGTACATAATGACCTGGGGGCATGGTGAACTTTTGCACCCCTATTTGAAATCAGATGTGGTTGGTTTGCCTCTTCATGGGTGCTCTTTCTTGAAGCTGAGGCCATTTTCCAACAAGAGCCATTTGAAAAGTAGCCTTTTGTGAAGAATACCTGCTAGATTCACTGGAGGAGGGAAGTAGATTGGAAGGGGTCATTGAAGAGAGATCCTTCGATTTGAAAATTGATTGTCTTGCTTGATGCCCCAGGTCAGTCTTTCATTAAAGAAACCAGGGGCCATAATGGATCCAGTAGATGTGATTGCTGCTCACAGGATGGGGTCCCATTTGAACTACAGCAGGACCCTCTCTGAAAAGGATGGCAGGCCATGCACTGATGGACGCTTTACACAGCAGTAGGACAACATCAGAGAGGTCACTCTGCTCTTACTAGGCTGAGTGCTAACGTGGTCACACAGTTTGTGTTGGATAACTTGCACTGCTGTAACACTTTATATTAAAAATGATATTATGGGTGTCACAGTCTTGTAAGTCCTTTAGGAATTTCATAGCGACCACTTTGTAACCAATGCGGAGCAAAGATGTGTAGTTTTGGAGCATAATTAAACAAGTTGCACATCTCTTTTCACATTAGTAATTATGTGATTATTGCACTAGTTCATAAAGGCAATACAAAGTAGTTAAATATCAACTAAGCGTCACTCATGCACATAGTTTGTCTAGGGGAAACGTGGAGGCTAACTACATTTTGAATGAAATGTAATTGATCATGGAAGCCAGTTCGCAAACTGTGAAGAGAGTTTCATAGAACTTACATCACTGGTGAGTTAAAAAGGAAGGCATCTCTAGACTTCAGCATCTCTAGACTTCAGCAACTTTCTACTCCATTGTCATTCAATGCTTTGTCCTCCCTATACTTTTTTTACTGTAACTATTCTGAGAGCCTGTGAGAAAGTAGTTTATGAAGTTCAAAGGGCTGGAAGAAATTGAGCGTTCTGAGTCACTGCTGAAGAACTAGTGTTCAGCGTGCATTGTCTGGCACATTTTGCAGTTGATGTCTGGAAATTTGTGGCCTTCGATCCGTCACCTCTCCATTTTGAAAAGATCATTAGGATATTTAAAGAGGATCAAAACAACACACCCTGTCTTGTAAGAAATTCCACAGTTTCATCCAAAATTTAAAAGTACTGCCATATGACAAGCAGGCCAACACGTCACAAGCAGTGACATAAAAATCACATTATGGATTTTAAAACGGTGTCACAGGTTATAGTTCAACACAGACAAAGTTTACTTCCAGAAAAGGGATGTCTGAAAAGTAGCTTTATATTTACAACAATTGCTTTAGCAATTGCTGTTCACAGAAAAAACAAACACAGCAATATTTCCAAGGAAAGATTATATTTTATTGTACTACAGAAATAATTTGAAGAAACTTACTAAGAGGAATTTGCAGTTTTCCCATTCAATATTTGTGAAGGGGAAAAAGCAATGACAGACACAAAAACACCAATCCGAAAGGACCCAGCACTGAATAATAGAAAAAGTTTGCAGCAACATACTTGACAAGTGTTGTTTCTGAAGCTTTTACAACTCAGAGGCTTACTTACTCGGCTGGAAAATCTTGTAATGGTGAACATCCACTTTGCTTCTGCATGCTCAGAAAATATGGGAACATCAGTCGCTTGGCGTGGGCCATTTCTCATTCATCCATACACGAGTGTGTGAAATTAACATTCAGTTTAAATGGATTGGAAAAGAAACCTGCACTTCTAATTAGCTTTCCGGAGGATGCAGGAACAATGGTGTTTCTGGCTGCATAAGTTTTAATTTCATATTCCTGCCATTACAGGATTCAGTAGAGTCAGGGCCGCTTCTTTAATTATTGAGCATTCAGAGTGTCCATTTAAAATGAGGCAATACAGAAAAGACATCTTTACAGAGGAGAGCACCTAATGTTTCTATCCAATAACCTTGGACTTAACTAGATTATAGGGCTGCAGTGATTATTCCAGCCACTGAAATCCAATGCCTGTCAACCATGCTTTAAATTTTACATAATTTACATAATTTATGCATTGTATACTGTTTCAGTAAAAGTGATCTGTCATGATTCTGAATGCTCTCACATGCACTTAATTGATCCAGATCTCTAAGCTAATTTTCCTGTTAATGTCATCTAAGTATTGTGTTCTCTCTCTGCCATCATGGGCTGTTGTGTTGAGGCAAACAGCTGTTAAGAGAAACCCCTTGCGGGCTGAGATGCTCAAGTTTATTGCAAGTTTATTGAGAACAGAGAAAGAATCACAATGAGAAAGTGACAATCAGCTTTATGTGAAATTAAAGTTAATATGCTTGAAAAAATCTTTATTTACTCAGGATTTGTAATATGTGTTAATGTTTCCATAGCTCTGGATGCAGTGGGGAATAGATGCAGAAAGTTGCATCCTTCAAGGCAATCTGCTAGGTCTGCTATCTGTACAGTTCCATACTCCTATATACTTTTGTTTTCTTGCGCTTAGATATAATGTACATATTTTACACACAAACACATGTATAAATTGTAAATGTATAGCTATAGTAGATCTTGGTTGGCCTTGCTGTGAATATGGTTAACCTTGCTGTGAACAAGAGTTTAGGTTTTTTCACAAGGATCACTGCCTCAACCCCAGCTTCCTATAGATTAAAACCTTTGCAATATTTTCCATACTAGATATTCCTTATATTTAAATCACCAATTTTCTATGTAATAAATAGTGCTAACATTATCAGGAACACATGTAACAGTAGCACATGACCCTTTTTTATATAGTGGTTCTTCCCAAGGTGGTTATTTTGATGAAAGAAGAAATGCTATGTTCCTGCATATGTTTGTAATGGCAGTGTGTTAACTGTCATGAAAGGTTATTAACATAAAATCCACTTAAGTCACATATGCTACACACACACACACACACACACACACACACACACACACACACACACACAGATGGGTGCAGAGTGTCTCTTCAGCCGTCTGTGTATTACCAACTCCGCCAGAGTCGCAGCCCTCTGTCAGCACAAGGACACGTGCGCAGCAAGCAGAGGGAAAAGCAGTCCAACCCCCAGCCCCCTGTGGGTCCTGATGGATACGCTCAATCCGGCCGGGGCTCCCCCGCCTGCCTCTCCCTCTATCCATCACAGGAAGTTATGGGACTTGTCCCCATTTAATCTGCGCCCCTGTACCTGCGGCTCTGTAAGACTGATGGCTGCGACCACTGGACCTTCGTCTCCCCCGCTCCGCTCCTGCGCTGGGACTTTGCTAGATGGAGCAATAAGGAGTCCGACATCTACTGATGACTGCATGAGGGGGAAAAAAAGATCCAATTTTTTAACAGTCTGACCAGATGGATCCTGCCGTTTTTAGGAACTGTGAGTGTAATATTTTTAATCTCACCACCCCTCCCCCTTATAGAGTACCATGCTGATTACAAGCACAGTGAGCTGCATGAAAAACACATAATCAAAAGAAGCACATATTTCTCATATTTCTCTCATATAAGGAAATATGTATGAACTGTGACCTCTGCACACTTGCAGATTAGGTGAAAGCTACAAGAGGACTGATTTGATCATCTTCTCACAAGGTGTTTAGTTCAGTCAGACTGCAAAATGTTTGCATCTAAAACAAAGGTCTAGCACTCTCTAGGAAAGCAACACCATGTGCCCTCCCACACCCTAATTTGTGTTTAGTGGTACCCCCAAAGGGTCTGTGCTTCTGGTGCACCCTATTTGTGAATGAGCTTTAACACAGCTGGAACCAGTGGTGCAAGCAAGCTGGTATGCACTGGTACTCAGTGCTCATTTTCAGGATTGAATTATTTGTTGGTAGGTTTGCACAGTTTTTGTGTTTTATGCATACATAGATAAGAGTGATAGCAAGAGAGATCGAGCATCTGGGAGAGGGACGTGAAAGCATTGAAGTTTGTGTTTTACGCTTTGGTAAAAAGTGCCCTTTGGCTTTGGTTTGAGTTATTTTTTCTACTATTAACTAATTGTTTTATTTTGCTGTTTTGTCTGTGGGGCCCATTAGGTTCAACTCGCAAAGATTTTAGTAATTTATATTTTTAAAAAAAGTTTTCTTGCTCATTAAGATTGTCTAACTATTGCTTCATACAGACAATTTTTCATCATGGAGGCCAGTTCTCACCCTGTGAAGAGAATTTCATAGAACTTACATCACCAGTCAGTTAAAAAAGAAGTCAAGGTAACTCTCATGCCATTAAGCTGGTAAGAATTCAAATTTGTTTGCAGCTTTGGCTGGAACTGTCACAACTCTGTGTTCTGAGAACACTGGACCTTGAAGTGACTGGAGCATTACGGAACATTCAGTCGCTCGAAAGAGGGGAGGTGACCTTTAAGAGGGCCACAGTTTCTTTTAGAGTGCCAGTCATTGCATCCCTTGTGGTAAAGAAATGCTTTTGCCATATTATGCTTCTGTCACAGAAATAATCAAAGATGACTGCAATTGGTGTCATTCAACACCATCAGTGCCTCTCCAGGTCATGAAATGTGTTTTTGAGAAACAGCATTTTTAATGTTCTTTTTGATCAATTTATTCCCTCAGTAGATGCTTTGGTAGATGCCTGATGTTTGATTTCTTCACTTAATGACAATGAGTCTTGCACTCTGGCCACTTATGCATTCTGATACTTTCTAGAGTTTAAAAAGTGACACATCCTCACTTGTTTTTTCAGATGAAAGCAAGAGGCCAAAATCCATGAATGTTTCTAGCGTCTGTACTGTTACTGCTGTCTTATCAGTGGCCTTCATAAATTAAAGAGGAGAAGTTAGTTTCTAGTTACTTCCTTTTTTGAAACCAAAAGTTAGTTCTTTCCTACAATCTGTTTTTAGTTGAGTTATGCGGGACTTACCTCATTTGACCGCAGCACCTGATCCTAACTCAGAGAAGAGACCTGAGTTACTCCTTCTGTGTTTCAGGTGTTCCTAGGACTCGGTGTGAGTGGAAAACAGGGGCAACGGGGTGAACATTAGCTTGAATCGTTTTCATTTCCATCCCCTGTTAGGGGCTTAACAGCTGGTGACGCTGGGATGGATGGCCTTTGGGAAAGATCTCTTCTCGCTCCCTCCATCTGTTTCTGTTCATTTGCTCAGGAGATGGAGCTGCCGTGCGCCCCAAATGCCTTTCCCGGCTCCCTAATCCTGCTCATCTCTCCCATCTATCCCTCCCTTCTGTCGCCCAGGAGCCGCCGTCCAGATCGACTCTGCGCTCCCTCCGTCTCGGCTCTGAGAGATGCAGCCGTCGAGCCTGATCCAGGCCACGCGTGCCATTCTTCACAGCGCGGGACAGACCACGCAAAGGGGGGGTCAAAGGTCACAGACTGCTTGATCTCACAATTCCATATCGCAATTGTGCGCATCTCAGATAAAATAGAGGGCCGAAATTACCCACATCATTCACAGACAATGGAGAGAGGCGGCCATTCATTCTGATAAATTGAGTCTGAAATGGAATTTTTGCAGTATTCCAGAGGCCTGGGCGGGCAAAAAAAATGACTGTTTCAATTTATTAACAAAGCCCAAGCAATTTAATGAAGAGCCTGATAATGAGGGAGGTTTTTGTTCTGAAATCTAATTTCCTCAAAGTTTGCTTACTAGGATTCTGTAACACAGATTAGCCCGTCAGTTATGAGACTTGTGTGGATGGGAAAAAGGAATTATGCAAATTAATCTATCACTCTCATCACATTAGTACACAGTCAAAGGCGAGAGACATCTATGAATACAGAAGGTGGAATATGAATTAGTAAGATAGCAGTTGTCTATGGCAACTTTTAAAAAATCTTGTTCATTATTTATTTGAGTATTTCTCAGTTTGAATGCATAAGATCTCACCTGCTATATAGTCATTTACTGGAGACATGTCAATCCCCATTAGGTTTGCAGTCCTAGTCACTATAATGTATTACTCTCAAACCCCTAGGATGGGATGCATGGCCTCAAATGTCATTTGCATGCATGGGGCATATATATATTCTCTACAGTGCCTGAACAGTGTATCAATGAGGGAACAAATCTGAAATATGCATTAGGGTTTTGCTGGAGGACATATTATTTCACTATTCATATTTGTATTGTCATTGGTGTGTGTAATGATGTTCATTGGACATTGCATGAAGAAAGCAAAACAATGAAGAAGATATTTTAGAATTACTCTCACATGGCTTCCATTTGAGTTTCAGGGTGGTCCTTCAGTTATGTGTGGCCTTCCACTAAGCAGGTCTGTCCAGTGGTGTTCCACAAGGAGTCTTAGAACGAAACAAAAAATTCAGAAACTCTGTTGGCTAATATTGTCAGTACTCCGCCCCCCTAGCTGTGGTGTTTTTGTTTTCTTCCCTGTCCATGTGCTTTTGTTTTCCTTGTGTTCTAGCCCTGCCCTGCTCCCCGCCCGGTCTCCACCCGCCTGATTGCCTCATCGCCTTCACCTGCCTGCCTGCACACCTGCTTCCCATCCCCTTGTCAGCCCTGCCTTATATCTTCCCTGCGTGTCCCTGTCCTGTTGCTAGTTCGTTGCAGTGTGTTCTCTCGCCTGTTTCGTCCTCGCCGTTTATCGTCTGTGTGCCATTCCCGTATTCGACCTTGCCTGAGCTTCCACCTGATTCCTGCCTGCCACTCTGCCCTGATAGCCCGAGATTCTGCCCGCCTGGTTCTTGACCCTGCCTGTCCCTGTTCCTGATTCTGGATCCGCCAACGGACTGCTCTTCTGGTTTCGACCCTGCCTGTTTCGTGTTTGAGATCTTGTCTTGCGATTTAATAAATCTGCCTGGAACCCGAAGCTCCCGTGGTCTGCCACTGAGTCCTTGCCCGAGTCGTTACAAATATCTTCAACTGAATACCATGAATGACTGCAGAATATCAGTCTGCTGTTTACTCTGCCTGCTGATGGACACCAGTTAATAAATGTATGTTGAGCTCATCTCCATGTTTTCAAAAAAATCAATGCAAAGGCAAAAAAAAGGTTTTGCATTTTGTCCTAGCAAGTTCATTTGAAATGTGTTGAGCTGCTTGTCGAGTGCTTTCAAACACTGTAAAGTACTTTTAGCTTTACAAATCTCAAACTCAACGTCGTATTATGGTGATTTGCATAAATTAGAGAAACTCCCTAATCCACGCTCCCAGAAATGAGGTCTTCTTCATACACATGGATACTTCCTGAATATTCACTCCTTTGATTCCATTGTGCAGGGTGTTATTGAAACCTGAGTACCTTCAGCAGAACAATGCGACAAACACCACTTTAATTAAAAATCAATTCTCTGTTAATTAAGTATGGAAGAGGAAAGGGACTTATCAAGACAGCACTTAACATGACGTGGGAATTAATTAGAGCTTTGATGTACCCACTGATATATGCAATGAAAGACAGCCACGCTATTTTTAATGCATTTACGGCCTTTATATGCATAATCCTTTTTAATAATTATGGTAATAATCAACATATGACGCAGGCCCTTTGTGGGTCATTCCAAATAAACTGTTCTGATTGCATCACCATTTGAAAGATAAGCCTTTTAACACAGCTCCATGTTGTACAGGTTTTTACATTTATACTTGTACAAGTGCTAAAGCTTCACATAAGAAGATGACTGGGTCAGCTACTGTGGAGACAGTTAACAAGCAGGTACAAAAAGAAACTGGAACATGAGAGACTCCAGGTGGGCTTAATCAGAGACAGTTTAGGGAAATACACAATTTAATCATGGTTACATGATTTTACATTTTTACATTTTAAAATACAAAATGAACACAATGTTCATCTCAGTATCAATTCGATCAGTTCATCTCAATATCAAATCAATTAATGAGAAGACCAACCTATGCATCATAACATACTGTATTTGCATAATATTGCTGATTCCCCGCAAATACATTTACCTAAAGTGCACCATCACTGTGATCATCACAGACCATGCCACATCTTGTCACAATGTGACTACAGAAATATTATGGTGTAAGCAAACTCTTCTTGACCAAAGTATTGTATAATCTATGTATAATGTCAAATGGAAAATAATGCATTGGGAATAATGTAGTCACAGGTTGGCAGCATTCCACCCATAGCTGTAGAGGCTGTTTCCTTACTTACTGCCACCAAAGTTTATTTAAGTTCACAGAATTCTTAAAGAATGACAAAAATGGGTAGCACTGGTTCAGAATACTGCATACTTAAGCAGTTGTGGCCCGAATTATTTTTCTATTTGATTGTATATTGGCATTTTTGAATGCTGAAAATGTTTTATACAGACATGCATGCTACAAAAAATGCAGTGAGCCAATATAGAAGAATATTTGCAGGTGACACTACACTTTTGTATTTCATAGTAACTTCAATGTAACATCCTTAAACATGAAAAGTATACATAAACTTCAAAGGTTTGTTTATTTATCTGCAAAGAAAAATAGTCAGTGTATTGCTATAAACAATACTTCAAAGCATGATGTGGTGTTTAATGTCTTTATGTTGGTTCTCTGTGTGTTTTAGTGATGACAAATGCCTAGGGGAACACACAATGAAATAAAACTGAATTGAATTGAATTTCAGCCACGCTGCCTTCACTTCCATGGATATTGCATTTAGTTTAATATGTTTTTGATCATTTCAGTGGAAATATATGGGGTATAGGAGTCTCTCAATTTTTGAGCCCCAAATTTTAGAGAATGTCTACAGAATGACCACAATATTGCGACTGAAATGAAGTTATATCCAATAGTAATGCGTCTCCTGTTTACTTCAATTCATTTTAACCTCAGAGAGGAAAATGTAAACTTCTACCCTCAAATTCTTTTTATCATTTATATGTATTTATTTGGCAGACACTTTTATCCAAAGCAACCTACATAGGTTACAGTTCTTTACAATGCTATCCATTTATACAGCTAGATATTTACTGAGGCAATTGTGGGTTAAGTACCTTACCCAAGGGTACAGCAGCAGTGCCCCAGTGGGGATCAAACCAGCAACCTTTTGTTTGCAAGTCCTGCTCCTTAACCACTACACTACACTGCCACCCCTTTTTATCCTCCAAAGCTGCCAGTTAAAACTACATTATGCCACTTGTATCTGTATTTGGAGCATGCATCATTATTGTTATGTCATTCCTGTTCGCACAGTGTCCAGACTTGTGGGAGTGTCCCCTGGCTGCAGCAGAATTTGTCCGGACCCCCATGTGGAGGAAAATGACAGGCCTGTGAGGGTTGCTGTGTAATTGGCTCTGGCTGAGGACAAATCACGCCCTTGGACTCCTCCCACACGCTGCTGCAGCATATGGCCCGGTACCAGGGGCACGCGTTAGCGAATAGCATTAGCATCAGTAGACCCACGGGCCTGCACACAGTTTGAGCCTCTGGGATTGGGGGGATATATTATCCATTTTGGGTTGACGGACTGTTAAATAGAAACGTTCCATTACGTCCATTTCAGTGCTCTAGAAATACAAATTGCAAGGCTTCTAAACTGGCTCAGTAAAGATAATCTTAACACCAGTGAATTCAAAATGCTTCAGATGCTGCTTAACCGGGGTATGCATTGAACTCGGTTTGGCTGCTGCGGATAGATATTGACTTGGCAGCACGAATATATGCATTTATTGCATGGTCAATGGGGATACAGTTATGTAATAAATGTTGTATCCGCTTCTGTTTGCTGTGTGGGGCTGCGGAGGGGCTGGCACCATTTCACAGTTACAGCGTGTTCTCATGTCCGCTCCATCAGTGAGCACATCAGGACACTATACATCTCCCACGAGTGGACCCCAACGCCCAAGAAGCTGCACTGAACATCTGTTTGCAACACAGACTACACGGTGGCGAAACACTCATGAGACGACTCATAAATGAAAGGGATGAATCAACTGTGCAATGAGTGTTAATTCTCCCTACACCTTTCCGGATCCGTTAGCCTCTCCTCTCACTTGCCGAGTGGATGCAACTTGTAAATGCACAGGAACTTCCATATGTTGTGTCGCTATAATGCTGCAACAAGCATGGCAGCATTTGTCATGGTTGTGTAAATGGAAACAGAGCTTGCCATGTATTTCAAGTCTTCTAATTAACTGCACTTGTTCCTGTAAACCTGTAATATGACATTGAGAGTCTTATCATGGCATGTTTCTTCCACCCACAGAGTGTATTAACAGAAGCCTTGAGTGGGCCGCAAAATTTATTAGTACAAGTAAAGACCACTCTTGAGCTTGAACTGCGTACCACACTTGAGATATACTGCAAGAAATTTGCACATAAAGTTTGTTTTCCATTGCTTCCCTAAAAAAATCTGTTTAGTGTGCACACATATTGGTTTAGGAGTACATATATTCATTTTTTTCTCTTGGAAAATGCATTGGTTTGTTGGCAAATTAAGAAGTTGGAATGCATATGCATTGCATTGGCTTTGGATATGTATTGCTTTGATGGGGGGTATGTATTAAATATACAGGGTATGGGGTGCATTTGTCCAATGTGGTTATTGATTTTCTTTCATATGTATTGGGTTAGTAGTCATATATAATAATCTGAGATTAGAAACAGTTCTGGGAAATGAAACAATGAGAAAACTAAATTGAACATTTTTTTTTCTTCTTGGAGCTGAAAAATGAAACAAAATGAATTTCCAATGTTAGAGAACAAAAACAACAAGAACAAGAACAAAACCTTCATTAAACCACTGCTTTTGATTAATAACAATATTTCCGTTCCAGTGAATTTCTTGGTAACAGCATTAACAAAAAGCAAGCTGTGACCCGAAAGTCCTTAATTTCTTCTAGAAAGTGCCTATTAACAACATATCCACCTATAGCAGCGGACAGGTAATCACCAGCATCAATTAGAATGACAGGATGGTGCAGGTATTAGCACTTTTCAACGTCTATGTTATGCTTGTTTATTGTCTGAGGTCGGCTGGAATGCCGTGTAAAAATACAATATGCGTTGCAGCTTCTGGCAGTAAAATTTGGATTCAGAACTAACAATTAGATCCACTGCATTTATTTGTTTTTAATGTTTTGAAGTCACTATCAGACTATGCTGTCTGTTAAAAAGCAATGTGGAAGTGGAGGAATAGAGTTTGGAGGTAGGACATGCTGCATGAAACAAGCCATCAGATGATGAAACTGCCAGCTTTGCTTTGTCTGAGGTAAAAACATAAAATGGGAAATTTGCCTCTAAAATGTGATAGGGTACATTGCTTTGCATTGCATGTGTCTGTCAAACAATAAACTATGTAGCTTGCTAATTCACTTAAGCGATGTCCTACAAAATAACAAGCCACACTGTGAGTGAGAAAAGTTAAAAAAAAAATAAATATAAATTAACATAAGTCTAAACAATTTGCTGCTTCTTTATTTTACCTTTTGTGAGGTATTGGTTTGACCAGCATATGTCTGTTCAACAGTGTACAGGCATGTCCATGCTTAATTTGCCCTAATTGTCACCAGCTTTGTTAATTAGCTTTACTTAGTTGCCATTGATCAATTGAATTTGTATTTGACTCACCGCCTGTATACAAGGAGTGGCTGCCCTTAGACAAGTTAAAAATGGCTAATGTGGGGTAACTGGTGATGTATGAGAGGGGATATTTACATTACATTACAGAAATTTAGCAGATGCTCTTATCCAGAGCAACTTACAACTTACTTGGTTACAGTTTTTTTTTTACAATGATATCCATTTATATAGCTGGATATTTACTGAGGCAATTGTGGGTTAAGTACCTACCTTAAAAATAAATAAATAAAGGAAACCCTGCAATGCAATCAAACTGCTGTCATATAATTTAAACAGAAATAATATGGTATTTGGTATTTTAAAATGTTCTTCCCCTCTCCTGCACAGACTGTGTGTTGTTTATCTGAGAGGACATTGACCTCTGTAAAACAAGGTGCGGTAGCTCAATTTCGGGCATTACTTATGTGTATTAAGGCTGTAGTAATTAGTTCATTAATATGACTAATTCTTGAACAAAAATATAATAGTAGATCTTTCAAAAGTGGGTAGTGTTTACAGTGGTGAGTAATCATTGGTCCTGATTATCTACTTAACCCATTGTTGGGTTAACCCAATGCCTCCCTGAGGAAGGCATGATGTCAAAATGTTTTTCTTTTGTTTTTACATGTCAATGGTTTCTGGTGTTCTTCTTATATCTTGCTAATGACTGGCTAGCTACTTTAGCAGAGAAAGCTGTATCATTCCATCTTACAGCTTCCAACTGCTCTGCTGTAGTACCAAAGAAAACACACAAGACTGGATGCAGGGTGACAATTTTTGCTTACTGCATTTACAATCTGATAGTGTTAGCTAACAGGTTAGTAATGTTGACAGAACACTGGTTCCAACTATAAAATGATTTGATAAGTGAGAATGTAACTCAACATAAAAAATAAGTTGACACCTCAGAAAAGAACTTCACCAGTATTGCAAGATGACTAACATTATGTTTGCTAGTTACCATCTTTTGGAATGTCCAAATGAGTTATACTAACTAACTGAAATCTACACATTACATTATATTACATGCATTTAGCAGACGCTCTTATCCAGAGCGACTTCCATCATAATAGAATATAAGTGTATCCATTCAATTTAAACAGGTGATATTTTAGAACTGAGTTGAAAATTGAATTTTTAGATCAACGGATAGCCCTATATATCTATATGCCAATCAAATTAATATACGCCTACAAACAACAGATATGTGCATGAAATCATTTTTCCAAAATGGCACCAATTTGTACGGTTGGCATTGCCTCTCTAATAATCTCTGTTAGCATTTCATTCTCCAGTCCCCATGCCTTTTTTCCCCATTGTAATTTATTTATGATCTCCATAGGAGGACATCCTTTGAAATGCACAACTAACCTTTAAACATATTAATGACTTTCATGCTGATATTAATTACCATGACTCTGCTTTTAGGGATATTTTTTCAAGCGGGCTTAAAAGCTTTGAGGGCACAGGTCAGAAACAACAGATTTTTAAATACAAATTAAACAGCAGTCTTCAACGATGGGCATTAGATACACAGTCAGACACAAGCATAGTGTAACATGCATTGCAGAGCTATCCATGGAGGAGATTGTGAGTAATTATTTTTCTGGATGATATATGTACATGTGTAAGTTACTAATTGTGAAGTGAAAAGGCATACAAACTAGACATTCAATAAAAAGCCTTTTACATTTATTGTTAAAACAAGTTATTTGAAAGAATTTAGTTTGCATATTTGGCAATATAGCCAGCTATGTAGATACTTCAAAACAATGTGCATGCAATACCTGGCAACCAAATGTAAAGGAGTATATGTAAAGTATCTGTAAAGGACTGTTGCAACCACACAAGTTGTTTGTATGTGATTACAATGACAGCCTAAGGGGAGATTAAATGAACATTTCTTTTGTTCCCATTCTCTCCATTCTATATTGTCCATCATTAAACACAGTTCTGGAAGTTCCTTATCTTGTGATCACAAGAAAATTACAATAGGATTTTGTCACAACCAAAATGATTATCCACAGATCACTCAGGATTGTGAACAAATCCCTCAAAGGTTCCAAAATGCCAAAATTCCAATGTATCTTGAGATAGTAAAACCCCAAAATATTATTTTAAGATGCCTACTGTC
This sequence comes from Megalops atlanticus, assembly GCA_019176425.1. Taxonomy (NCBI): domain Eukaryota; kingdom Metazoa; phylum Chordata; class Actinopteri; order Elopiformes; family Megalopidae; genus Megalops; species Megalops atlanticus. Next base: position 13,021,355 of record CM032894.1, on the reverse strand, counting down.
CTGCATTGACTGCTTTGTTTTAAGATTTGTGTTTTGCCAGTAACTTATAGCCATATGATTATAACAATGCCCAAAAGGAAATCTTGTTAACCAACCAGCACACTGGATTGTAACAATGTGGTTTTAATTCTTTGATAATAACGTAACAAAAAACAGTTGTGAGTATGAGGCACAAGTCTGAAATCCTGATGACTAAATATCCTATTTAAAATAATAAACTAATATGTAAGATTCCAAAAATGAGTGCAAGCGTATTGATATACACATTGATGTGCAAAACCAAATTTTGCAAGAGTAGTTTCCAAATTACACATGTTCTGAGTAATCCACAAGCCATAAATAGCTAAGACATTGGAGAGAATTGTAGCAGTTGATGCACTCATTTTTCTCTCGTTTGCATGCCCTTTCATTTGCATGCAGAAACAGGCACCGCCGCCACGCAGAATAGTGATTGCATTCTACCTGCCAAGGCAAATTGACAGCTCCTCACCAGCAGTCTCCTCTTCCCCATCCAGACCGCTGTCTCCCTTTGTATTTCATCATTATGGGACAGTGCTCTTGATTAGCTCATTGTGTGGTGGGTGGTCTTTCATTCCTTTCAACTGACAGCTAAGAGAACCACACTGCCCCGGTCCCATTTTTTTCATCTTAGAACCGAGATAGTTGCTGTGATATTGTCTGAGGTCCGTTTTTACATGGGAGTAAAAAAGACAAACTTTTTTTCTGCTTTTCAGTTTAAAAATAAGCTACCAAGAAAAGTAATATGCCTCTGCTATTCTGTGTTCCCTCATTTGTCTTTGGCTATCCGTACTGTAGTTTATGTTCCATTTTATGCTGCTGTAGATTGGTGTCATTGCTCTCTTTACCTGCATGCAGTTTTACATCATCAAACCTTGTTTCTTGTTTTTTCATTTTTGTTTCTGGTGCTGGAATTTAATAAATTTTGATGAGATGACACCATTCCTGGTATCTTTGAAAATGTTTGTGCTTTAAGGTTAAACTTCTCCTTTTCTATTGTAAAAATGATCATTCTTGCCAATCTATTCAAAAGGATTTTATTATGTTGTATATGGTATCATTATTTCATAGAAAAATCCAGGCTATCATTTCAAAACTGGGGGGCCGGGAAGGAACCAAACATAAATCAGTGGGTTGTTGTATTATTACAATTTTTGTCAGACACTGTCTTTACTATCACAGCTATGCCTCTGAATACATTTCCTGTGTGTTTTCACAAGCACACAGCCAGCCTTCGTTGAACAGTAAAAACATAGGGGCTAGCAATAGCAGCAATCATTTCATGCATCTTGCTTCCTTCATTCACTTCTGTCACTTGCGAATCAAATCAATCTGTGATTTCCTGAAATATGGCCTCTGAAATATGACAGATAATATCTTACCTCGGAGAGAGCGGAGCTGGGGCGCTCTTCCCCTTGGCCTCCGCATGCATAAACTCACAGCTCAATAAGGCAAAGGAAGCCAAAGCGCTCTGACGCTCTGTGCATAGAATACGCATTGTAGCATGCAGGTACTGTGTGCTATGGTTCTTCTGGGTTTGAGTCTCTTGGGTGCAACAGCAGCAGGAATATAGGGGAAGGGTTAGCTTTAGGAGCCATGGGCTGGAGGGAAGATGAAAAATGGAGCAATGCATCCAAACAGTGTCTGTTCTTCATAAGAGGCAGTGTTTTGGTATGGGGAAAACAGCTGAAGACCACTGAATGAAATAAGGCACTGAGAAAAGAAAGCTCTTGATTGGGCTCTTGTGCTCACATTTGATCTGCCATTTTGATCCAGCCCTGTTCATAAACAGCAACTGGAGGACACAAGGAGGGATATTGGGATTAAAACAAGACTGATTCACTTTGGTTATGTATATGTTCAAAGCATCAAAGGCTTTCAATACTCATATCTATATGAAAACGTGTTTGTTGAAGTTAAGTGGTTTAGGCCCTTGCATGCTATTTATAATGTGTACAGGTGAAACACAGGTAACTGCTGTTCTTCAGACTGAACATGAGCCCCTGCTGTCTCCTTTATATTTTCTACACAGACGATAATTGTAGTACCGTGAAGTCCTTGGAGTGTTTCTCTTTTTCATCAAACTGTTTTTTTTTTTCGATCTGATTGGATGCCTCTAAGATGGATGATAATAACACAGAGGATGAGGAGCGTAGGTAATGGGGCTTATGCACCAGAACCATCATCAGTCAATATGAGCACCTATTCAAAGTGAACCGCAGTTACAGAAGGAGGGTCTCCATTCATTCCAAGGTCCCTTCAACCCCGCTGCACAGATAGCATTTTGTGTCGCTGCCGAATATGATAATCTAATTACTGTGTTTTATCAATCCTGACACCCTGATTATCTTTTTTTTAGCATGGGGGGGGGGGGAAGGGGGTGTGGGAGGAGAGAGAGTGCATGTCACCACTTTCACGGTGCAATTTCCCTGTAACGAGAACAATTAATAAACTTGCCATTCTCATCACAGTCTGAAATTTGTAGACAGTTCCATTTAGCGTAGCCTGCGCTTCAGCTGCAATGTGAAGCCGGCTTATTTTAAACCTGGCACCCATGAGTCATGTGCCCCTTTCCTGAATCATGACCTTCTCTCAATCTATCATTCATTACGACACTCTCAAGATGTTATCTTTCCCCCTGCATCCTCAGGTTCACTTACTGTCTGCATTTTCATAAAGCTGGATTTTTATATTTATGTACTTCAGACCAGTGTCATTATTTTCAGCTCAATTCTATGGCAGTTTTGTGATCCCTGACTGGAAGTCAATTTGGTCTTTTACAGACATGTTCACAACAGAAAACATATATGCACTGACCAAAATCCATACTTAATAAAATACATAATGTTGGAATAATATACATTTTCAATGTAGAATAAACTATAGAGGAAATGTTCAAAATTTACAAACTTAATGATGATTAAATCAACGAAACATTAAAAATAAATTGTTTCCACATTAATTTATTCATTTTCTGCATTAAAAATGTTTATTATCCACTTCACAGAGATAAAACTCCAACAGTCCCCACCTAAGCATTGTTATCAACACTGGTTACAAAGCAATTAGTGTTCCTGTATGTCCCTATAAATAATTACAGGAGTGACGCTGAGGTAGAGAATATGAGGTGTGGATGTATGTCAGCAGTCACAGCAGAACATACTGAATTCAGGGCCTGGACGTTTCAGAAAATCATCAGAGGCAATCATGCTTTTCTTCTGAAGCAGCAATTTTAGGCTACTGTTTACCATGTGTAGGAATAGCAGTCTGTTCAGGTGGCAGGCCGCTGAGACCACCGGGGCGTTTTACATTTTGAACACTTTGCTTTCAGATAAGAAATCTCCAGAAGCCCTGTAACTGAATGACCAGGTTCACAAAAAGCCAGAAACCGGTCTTAGACCGCTGTAGATCATAACATTAAGTTGACATAAATTTAACAGATTCAGCTGATAGTGCCATCATTTTTAAAGACACACATAATGTGGCACATTCTGTGTGCTTCAGAGTCAGGCGCAGTGGTTTTGGTTTAATTGTGCCTAAAAGGCTCAGCCCTGTGATTCCCCTGAAGCACCGGACTTTGTGGAGACGCTCTTTTGTTGAGAGGCCTTCAGTCACGGGGCATAGGATGCCTGCGTGAGGCACAGGGAGGCTTTTGGAGGAAACTCAGCGGGGAGCGCCGGATCCGGTCGCCTCCATCACAGGAGATTATCCCCGTCACATCCAGGCAGATGCTGCCCCTGCTGAGCCCCATGGCTTCTCACACATTGTGGATTCTGGTAGCTTTCCTCCCAGAAGAAAACATCCAAAAAGCTATTGTCATCTTTTTGGATATTGCCTTCTGTCAGCTTTAATTACTGAGCTGGCAAATGGTGCCCAGCTTTGTGCTGTGACTACGTTTCTGACTGAACAGATAAAGCCTTTTTTTGGGCATACCTATATCTACATTCCAACAGGGAAAACTCTCTCCCTCTCTCTCACCCATCCTCTCTCTCTCTCTCTCTCTCCCTCTCTCTCTCTCTCTCTCTCTCTCTCTCTCTCTCTCTCTCCCTCCCCCATCCTTTCTCTCTCTGTCTGTCTGTTTCTTTCTCTCTGACTGGTATAATTCAATCCCCCTGCTCTCTGAGGGCCATCTGGTAGAGAGCTGAGTCATGCATTGCCCCCCAACAGAAAATAAGCTGGAAGTCTGGAGAATGAGCAGCAGAGTTTCCATTCTCGTCAGAAGTGCAGAGCTTTATATTTGCATTGTCCTCCTTCCAATGTTTACCCTTCAACATCTCGAGACATTATGCTAATGACGGAAACAACAAAGATTCCGCACATGTTCTGGGAATTGATTGTGAGGACACAAATGCGCAGAGATGTGACCGAGGAATGAATTGAGATGCAATGAGATGAATTTTATGAATGACGCTAAAAGACCTTATGCCTTCAGAGCATGTGGTACAAGCTAGTTAATCAGTAAATGTTCATGTGCGTATTATACCCCAGCACATACATGTTATCTCAGGATGTGTATTGAGGTCAAAAGTGCAAGAGGGGGAAGGGGGGTAATATCGACAGCGCTAATCACGTCAATAACAAGTGTGATACCACTTCTTCACCAAAGTGCTTGATCCAGGCTGACTGGCTTTGTTCAAGTTACAGTGTTTATCTTTTGGTTATCTTTTTTCAGCTAACAAGCTGGACAACAGTGACAGCACTAAAACTGAATATGGGAGGTAGAAAGGAGAACACCATCATGAAAGGTTACAGAAAACAACCAGGTGCAGGAGTAATATGGAGTCTTTTTTCAGGGAAATCTCAGGCCAACGTCCATGCAATCATCCCAATCTGGACAGACATCAACGCATTGTGAGGTCTTATGCTATATTTCTGGTTGCAGGTAATGCTGTTGAAAAGCAATCAAGCTGTATCAGGGCCACCCAGCTTTGGCTCCAGCTTGCACAAGCTATATTTAAGGCACACCACAGAGAACAGGAGTCAACTTTTTGATGAAAAACAGCAGGTTTGGGTGTGAAACCATTTCCATTACATTATTTAGCAGTTGCTCTTACCCAGAGCAGCTTATAGTTCTTTACAATGTTATGCATTTATACAGCTAGATATTTACTGAGGCAATTGTGGGTTAAGTACCTTGTCCAAGAGTACAGCAGCAGTGCCCCAGCAGGGATCAAACCAGCAACTTTTCAGTTACAAGTCCTACTCCTTAACCACTATACTACACTGCCACCCATTTCCCCCAAAATTGTTCCATTGTCACTTTGTTAAATGTTTAAGGATTGTTGTCTTTCCATTTTCAACCTTGTCAGTAACTAAACTCATCGATTAATTTCATCTGACCAGGTCAATTGTTTGTGATTGTCAATATGTGTGTTTTAATAGTCCTTGTCTGTGTGAGCCAGTCCATTGGTTAATGAGCCACACCTGTCTAATTAATGGGCATATTAAATACAGGTGTGTGGCTGTATGTTTTTTCCCCTTCTGTGTGTGCAGGGTGGGTTTTTCTTTTATTTATTAAATGTTTCCTCTTTCTGCTTATTTTTGTGAGAAGTGTCAGCCATATTCTCCACATTGGGTTTGACAAATTCTGAACTATCAAACCTTAAGCAAGCAAAGGGGAATCCTGTGCTGAGTTTTTGTGTCTGATCCTTTCAAGAGTGGAGCCCTGTTGGCACATTATTAGGCTCATGTGGGCATTGTGGATGGTGACTACCCACCTAAATACAGGCTTTGAAAATAGCCTCACATTAAGATAGAAGGCTTTGAGAAAACTGGGGCTTGGTTTCACTCTGAACTCTTGCCATTGAAGTTTGTGTCTACCAGATTCAGCTTGTGGAAGGTCAATTTCATTTGTCGAATAGTCTATCTCCTGCCTGTCCCTCTAGGAAGCTCAGTCCCGTGTGGGCTGAATTTCTTTGGTTTCCACTTTGGCTTTGCCGTTCTCAGATCCATTCCTTAAGCCCATCAGTGAAATCTAACACTTATTAGAACATGGGGTAATCTATCAAAAGCTCAGATTGGGATTTTAAACAGGCCCAAAGGAACAGGTATCGCATTGGCTCTGAGATGAAGTCATCAACATGCCTTTCACAAACCACAGGTTAAAGAGGACTTTGATAGCAAGGACTTTCAAATGAGGAGGTGTGCAACAGTTGAAGCTAGTCAGTTCAGTGGTGATGAGCTAGGCAACTCTTTTCAGTACACACTGCTAAACTTTAAACCTTAACAAGCCCATTATAAGATATGCTTTTACAGTTTGTTCATTGTGGACACACTATTATGAACCACATGCATTGGCAGCTGTTAATTTATCCCCTGTTAAAGGTGAAATCCAGTCAAACATTTAAATTTGATTTGTTTTATGATGATTATTACATAGTTACATGCATGATTGAAAAAAACCATGTCAAGAAAAGCTTTTTCCCAGGATAGCTCTTTTTCTTTTAAAGACTCTCTTCACCTAAAAACCCCTATAATCACATAGGAAACAACGTCTAGTTGCCAATGTGCAGTTTGTACAGTTTGTTTCAATGTATAACTAGAATAAAATTAGTGATGACTCGCATACTTTTCCAAGGAATATGAATTGCTGAAAGAGTAAGCCTTTACATTTTTAAATCACAAATTCACTATATCATAAAACATGTCAAATATGAATTTGACTGGAGTGCTGTTTTAAATAATGTACCTCAACAGACTATGTAGGCTATTCAGAGACAAAGGGTATCAAAGGAGGAGGTGCATCTCTATCCTGTTACTATGCCACTTTAGAAGACCTGATGAGAATCTGTGGATTGCTCTGTATTTTTGTTCTCCATATGCATGTGTGGGTGTTAGATAGAAATGGGTTCTGAGTTAATGAGAGGTAGAAGAGATGAAGGAGAAAAAAGCAGACGATGACAGGTATACCTCGTGTGTTCTGCTACAGCAGTGTTCCCTGTGTCCCTTTTCTGTTTAGTTTTGGATCTACAAAACGGCAATATCTGCAGTTGTTGATGCAAGGCTGTGAAAGGCCAAGGCCTGGACCTGGAAACTAGAGTCTCCTGCCAGCTTGTTCTGAGGTAATCTGTATATCCCCCCCTCTCACACAAAGCTGGACAGCACCATGGAAACATAGATAATTACAGTCAACCCAATTATGACATAACAGCAGCAAAACCACATTAAAGTGACATTTTTGTGGACACACAAAAGCATGAAGCCTGGCCCTTGAACACTCTCCATAGTGACAGTCTACCTGTCCTCTGTGAAACATAATAATACAAGACCATTACATGACATAAAATTCAACACATTTGTCCTCGGTTTCTTGGTCTGCCAAGAAAAATTTCCCACCCACAACACTTGGGCAACACTGCCCACCTCCACATGGATGGACACCGAGACTCATATGTAAGTCCCTCACACAACATTTTTAACAAGTGTCTATACAACATTTCACATATTTTGTTGACATCCACATTTAGCAAAGTTTTTTATTATTCCATGAAAAGTATCCATCAGAAGTAGCTTTTTGATTGCTACTGCTTTTTATGAACAGCTACAGAGATGAGCATTCTTTTGCATAATCCCATTCGTGTATCCATCTGTGTGCTATTACTCAAGAAGGATGGTTGTGGCTTCAGAGGCTGGTGGTTCACTGTTAAACAAACCCTGCCTTGAGGACCTTCCAATGTGATGTGACAGTCAGTAAAAGCGTTGTCTGCTTCTGTGATGTCCCGCCATTACCCAGATAATTTCTCCCGGGTATCTGCCGCATCTGCCACAAAATGACTGTTCGTATGTGCTTATGTGCGAGTGTGCTTATTGTGTCAGAACTATCATTGGCGGTGCTTTTGTATGTTTGAATCAGGGGGGACAGGGAATCCAGTGAATGACAGAGTACCTGAAAGGAACAATTTTCAGTTCTTTTCCTGTGTGCACAACATGGGGCAAGGCAATTTTTTTCCCAATCTCTATTCTTTTCAGAGAAAGAAAATTTCTCCTAAATTTAGCTTGGATAATGGAGATTGCCAACCCCTTAAATACAGAACAGGAAAACCTCATTATGACTTACAGTCATATTTTTTATTTGCTTTGCAGATGTCCTCACCGAGAGCACACACACAGCTTATATTTTATGTTATCAGTTTGTTTAGCTGACTGAAGTGGTTCAGATGAAACACCTTGCTCAAGGGTAGAAGAGCAGTGACCCACCTGTGGTGTACACCTGCATTGCTCCACATGTTAACCGCTCTATCTGCTCTTACACATGCCCACTCGCAGGACACCTGAGAGCGGGAAGCTAGGTGGGGGAGCGCCGCAGCTGTGTTTCAAATTAAGCACCTCTAAGCACGACGGCAATCGCTCAATCAGACTTCATAAAATGAAGATCTGCGTTACAGATTTCCTTGTCATACACTCTGCAAGGCTGAGTCACTGAAAATCCAATTACAGGGATTATAGAGCTCCAGACAATTTCACATAAAAAGGCGAAAGTGTGACTCGCAGCAAATTATCATTTCGTATCTGATTTTTTGCCTCATTTTTCATCCTGGTTTGCAAGGGGATAGAGTTCAATTTAGATGGCTTCGTTTGCAGTTCTTCATTAGATAACTTTTCGGTATTTTTTTTTTTTTGGGACTTCAAGGTGTGCATATTCATGGTAAGTCTTCAACAATGGGTAACCTAAGGATTAAAATTCAGTTAAACTCTTATTGCACTATTTTCTTACATTCAGATTCAGTAACTCTATAATGGCTTTAAGTTATTAAATTACATTCCAGAGGCAGTGCCACTGAATATTATATGTGTGGGTGTACTTTGGTGTACTCCTCTTAGTACATTCAAACAATGCCTGCCTTCAGTATTCTGTGGTGGATCTTTACAGCAGAAATGACCTCACACAAAGATGTCCTACTAGTGTTTCACTTTGGATTTGAAATCTCAGCTCCTTCTGCTCTGCGCAGCTACTGATTTAAATGCGCAAGAGCCGTATGGAGAGAGGAAATCAAACATGCCTGTCCCAGAATATCATTATAATCATACTCCCCTGGTTAAAACTGCTTTGCTGATACAAGATGTGCTCTGTAAATACAGTCTTCAGATGTGGAAGGCTTTTGCCCCTGTCTTCACCGGTGAATGCACTGTCAAAACAAATTATACAGTAGATTGCCATTACTTTCCCTGTATTGAGTGTCCTTGATTTCACAAAACACACACCACTAAGGAGAAGCAAAGTTGTGCTTGATAATTTCAAAAAAGTGATGTGGGTACTTGTTTTGGACAAAAAAAAACAGCTTTATTCACAACCGAGGACAGAAGCAAGAAGCGGCTTCGAAAACAGACCTATTTTTGATCCAATCCAGCGGTCGGTTTTGTCAACACTGAGGTGAGGGGAGCGGCCCTGCCCTCTCCTTTGTTCTGCAGCCGTGCTCTCTGCCCGCTTCAGAAAACATCACAAGATGAGATTCATCAGCCCCCCTGTGCACTCCCACTTACCCCGGTGTTAAATGCGGAAATTTGAAATTCAAATACTGTGCACTGTCTTGCTGCTGATGAGGACCTCTATTCTGGGTTAGGGCATTAGCATTTTATTTAATCCAAGACCAGTGATTATGGATGTAACACTTTACATGTAAAGTGCAGACCACAAGGAGCTGCTCTGCTCTGTGGAAACACACCACAATTAAGGTGGCAATTACGCTGCCCATTGCGAAACCAAGTTTGAGCTGAACATCTTTTACTCGGTAATACCATTTGCACCATAGCTTCTTCTCTCAAAAATTAAGTATGGTGAAAAAATTACTTCAAAAAGTTTACCAGGGCAAGACCAGAGCATTGTCTTCTTCTTGCACCACAAGGTTATGTGCTTTCTTTCACGGCAGTATTTTGTTTGAAATGTTCCTTCTTCTCCTTAAGCAGAATGTGTCCTTTGTTTGGAAAGCTAGACGGTAAACATGGCAAGTCACACAATGACGAGGCTTAGGAAGGGGGGGAGCACCGGTCTGAACGTGTCTCCAGAGAGAGCTGCCACAATCACTGATAAGAGGGAGGAGAGCAATGGCCACAGTTTAGAGGAATAAGATGAGGCAAAAGCCATTCAGCAAGGTCAGGTGATAACAGACATTAGAATTTGTTTGGAGAATTAATTTCAAACTGTGACAGGGCACATTTTTTCCATGATGTAGCTTCAAGTGACATTTTTAAGGCTGTGCACTAACATCAGAGAAACATACTGAATGCAACTTTTTTAGTGGATGGCACTTCCATGTCTTTTCTGTTTCAATGTGTGTGTGAGATTTGTTCTTAAAACAAAAGGCCCTGATAAATTGGTTTTGTGCATTGATTGTTTTTAAATCTGTTTATCCCACAGATTATATTGTGTAAAAGAAAAACTGCAATCTAACAGATATAAAAACATCATATTTTACTAAGATTCTGTCCCTAGCCACTACTGCCATGCTCACTTGTTATCAAGCAGTTGATAGCACTAAAGTGTTGGTTATAAAACCAATAATCATCTACAATAGCTGTGTAGGTGGCTGGCTGTAAACACAAACTACGAAAAAAAAACAAAACAATGTTAGCTTTACCTCAATAAAGATGACAATATTATATGTGTTTACGTAGCTATATGATGAGTGTTTATGATAGCATATATGAAGACGATATCACTGAAAAGCTATTTTTAATTGGTTATCCTACAGAGACAGTTGTTTCATAGATGTTCTTCTCAATGTGGGGAATAAGTTAAGTAAATGTCATGTGCTTTCCCATATACACATATGTGCCGCTTTGCTTTACCCATTAGATATACAGATTTAGATCTGACCCCAAAACAGCATGTGCATTAGTTAGAAATGCCATTAATTATGACCTTTAAAAAACAGTTTTAATCATATAAATCCCCTGGTTTGGCATAATAGGCACTCCTATTACCATTCAGACCTGGAGTATTCCTTAATTGGTTTCTTCACTTCAAACGGGAATTGATGTTTGACATGAATAATGGATCAGATTGACAAATGCTGTGTACAGAATCTCTCAGATAGCAAATTTGGAAACTAACTGACTCTGCTTGTACAAGGATGAATCAATGCCAAGCTGTTGTTTGCCTTTTAGCTTGTTAGTGCAATGAACGTATTCATCGAACGTTCGTGCGGGTTTGTCATCACACACCTTGTTTGATTTAGTCATGCTCATCTTCCCCTCCAACTCTGAAGGGGAAAATAAAAACAGAAAACAACGTGCGATTGGATTCCCTCACCTCATGTTATATCATATGTTTGCTTATCAGTTGCCTTTAGTCAATTTCACTTTAATGCATTACATTTAAAACTGCTGGACATGGGTATGTTCTGAAGCAGATTGAGCTTGCTCAAGTATACAGCATCAATGCAACACCAGGGCAGTAGTGTGGTGTACTAGAAAGGAGCAGGGCTTGTAACCAAAAGGTTGCTGATTTGATTCCCCACTAAAATATTCAGCTGTATAAATGCATAAAATTGTAGCCTATGTAAATGACAATGACAGCCTGATAAATAACAATAATGTAAAGAAATGCCATGTGTATGTAACTTTCTGGTACCTGTCCCTTAAAACTACCCTACACTTGGCCAATGTTTCTCCCCTATATTTTGCTGTCATTTGCAATGCCCCCACCCCCCACCCAACACAAACACTTTATGCTCACCATCCACCACTTCTTTATTGACCATTTCTGAAATTACACATATTACTCTACATTCATTTTGCACAGTAAGATCAGAGATTATGAAGTCATCCATCTAAATGGGATGTGCCGATACATTGAAGAGCACAGGGGATTTGACAATGTATGCATTAATGACTGCCATTAAGCTTCATTCCATATGTTTGTTTACATTTGTTTACATAGAATTGACTTTTTCCACTTGTTTCCAAGTCATGAAGGTCAGAATAATGAAACAACATACAGTACAGCATAAAATAAGTCTGAGCGAGACAGAGGAGAGAGAACTGCCCTCCATACTCAGAACGTCTAACATCCCATACTGTACATGCAACCTCCTGCATGCAGTTTATTCAGCAGCGCCTGTCTCATTCTTTATATCAGTTGGGTATAAGTAATCCAGCTTGCACTTTTAAAATGCCTGAGGATTGAGGGGCGGGTTGGGTATACCCGCACACCAGCTGTCTGTTGGAACTATTAATATACCAATTCCCAACATTCTCTTCCTTTCTTTCTCTAAACCTTCGCCCGGAGCCCAAAGTTTTATTTGGAAGAGAGGCATAAATGCCAGGCAGGCCTCCAAGGGAGCGTCTGTTGTTCTCTCCAAGAAACAAAGACAGTCATTGTTCTTTTCTCTGACAACAGACGGCCTGGTGTGGCCCTTGCTTAGTGAGCTGTCATTGTAGTGACACCTGTAAAATTTATAGTAGGTATTTGTGGGACATCCCAACCCCTCCCTGTGTCTTAGTGGTGGTAAAGTGGGGAAACACAAAACATGGATTGATTACTTGTGTGATGCCTGTTTTAACCATGGGTACTACTCAATGTGCACTTTGAAGGATCCTTAGGTAGTGAATATGAATTCTTTTACATTTTTATTTTAATAATGGTGCTATGTGGGACTCAGAGGGCTTAATACATGATAATGATCTGAAATTACTTCTTTCGGTTGTTACGTTTATATTTTCGGACAGGTTCGTGTTACATTAAAAATGGAGTTTGTCAGTGTGACGTCTGGCACATCCAGTCCATTTACTGTAATGTGTTGAAAGTTCTGCGTAAAAGACCCGCCAGAAATGCTGTGACCCTGTCAGTGTGAAGGCATGTGACATTTCACAGGGCAAACCAAGCCCACAGGTCCTCATCTGCAGACAGATCTGTCTGAAAAGAGCAGAGATTAAAACGGCACTGAAGCTGTGTTTGGGCATGTTGCAGCTGTTGCTGGGAAAGGTTAAGCGCTCAAATTTGGAAAAGTGTGCTGATCAGTGAAACACAAGCGCTTAATTAAAGCACCATGTGTTGCAACTACCACCTTAGATCATTATTGTTTACGCACTCAAAGGGTATGGTAGGTGCACACACATATTGTGGGCTCACATAGACATATCACCTATTTGTGCAGCTGAATATTTACTGAAGCAATCTGAGTAGCAATCTTCCATGGAAAAATTTAACTTAAAATATTTTGATTACAAGCCCAACTCCATAACTTCTATGCCACATCTCAGCAATGTCACTGACACTGTTCATTTTAGAGTGAAAAAATAATAGTAATAATTAAGACATTAAAATAAGACATTTTCAGCAAAAACTTACTAAACAGGTCTTGTAATATCTTTTTTGTAACTTTGCCATCAAAATGTATGGCAACTGTTAAGATTGTGAACTAGGCAATATTCTAGTTTGATCCCTATGATGGATGACTTCATACTCCGGTGAGTTCTGCTATCGGGGGTAGTCATTAAAGGGTTACCCGAACAGAAAAAGCCGATCAAAGACAACCCCTGCGAGAGTGATTTAAACTGCTTTCACAGAGGAGAGACGATGGCTCCATTGTGGAGCGTGTCACCGTGTCCCCTTCCCACAGGTCCCTGGGAAGGCAGAGAGAGTTATCCTCAGCTGAGATTAGCGCAGCCAGCGTGTTAGTCACTGTAATCTTACCAGCCAGCTCCGCTGATAAGCATCTCCAGCATAAATTGCGTTTCGTCACATTTTAAGAAGACACATTTCTTATCTTACTTGATTTTCTTTACAAGGCCTTCCATCCTCTATAGAATGATATGGGGAGACTATGTGTTTTTTCTTCTTTTTTTTTTTTCTCGAAGCCAGTATAATAGACTGTGCTGAAAAGTAGACCAGTGCAGTCTTTTTTTGCAAGATAAAGGTAAGCCTTGGCTGGAATACACATGGGCTGACTTCGCCCGATAATAAACATCTGCTCCTTACTGCTTGGCTGCCATCTTTCCACACAAAGCCCATTGTAAACAGAACCGATGCATATTAGCTTTTTTAGCAAAGAGGAAAAGGGAAACATTTTACCAATTAATCACCTCAGCAACGGCAATTACGGAACTGTTGACCAATTTAAAAAGCAAAAAAAAAAAAAAAAAGGATTTCAGTTCTTGCCCACAGCTTCCAGCCTAAGCCCTCTCTTGTTTCAATGCATTTAATAATTTAGGACCGTAAACATCTCTGGCATCCACTGCCTTCAGAGGATTGCACACATTCCAAGCCTGATTCAGGTTCTTAAATACATTATTTCTCTTGTTTCCGTTTTTTAAGGTCACCAGTGGTGTAATTTTAGACACGATCCTCCCGAAAGTTGTCAATGCACATTACCCCTGTCTATTTCTGCAATTATCGTTCCTGTATTCTCTTTCCTGCCGGCTATTTGGGCCAAGGGCTCTGGAATACAGCACAGTATGGCAGCTTCACCTCACACGCATCCATCTCTGGAAGTAATACTGTCGTATTAAGTGCTGAAATTCTGCCAGAGCCCAAACACATCTGAAGACACGGATTTCCGCTGTGAAACAGCACTGTGAAATGTCTTACTTATGGTGGTCGCACTCGCGTTTAATTAGTTTCACTTCCGTTTCTGCCAGGTTTTCCAAGGACAACAGAAACACAGGCGAGCATTAGAGTGATGCCACATTAGATTATACGGTACACACGCTTGTTGCCATTGAAAGGAGAGCCATGCTTATTGCATTGTCAATATTGATAAATGTGTGATGTATAACAGCATTTTTAATGATATTTTACAATAATAGTGTTTTGAGGTGTATGGTTTCAGATCTTCCCACTACATTTTGGACTACTGGTGTTGTATATAAGCCCATGCTATTAATCAGTTTATATGGAATATTTTGGCATGTCTTCCATCAGAAGGCTCAAGCATGCAAAGAGGAGGTTAACCATGAGAAACAGTATGCTCTTCCATCCTGAACTTGGAGACTACACCTCTCTAACTTCAAAGTGCAGTTTAATAACATTTCTCTAAAAAAAAAAAAAACATCCTACAACCACCCCTGCCTTCCCACTCCACAAACTTCACCTCCAAATAATGTTTTAGTGAACATTAGAACATGTGGAAGTATATGTATATGCTTAATATATGACCAGCTGTTCAGCTCCTACACCATTAAGAAAGTTATGGTTTTCAACTACTACCTTTTATATCATAGACATGTTGGAAGTAAAAAATGGAAATTGAGGAAAACAATTCTGCAGACTTTGTGTTTTGGATCAGAATGCCCTGCAGTTCATTCAGGGAAGCAACAGACAGGAACTATCTGGTGGGGACATGAAGCTCTTTCCCTCTTTCTCTCTGTCTCTGTCTCTCTCTGTCTTTCTTTCTGTAATGCAATGTTAGAGCTGCTTCCTCGAAGCTGGGAGGGGGCACATTTTGGTGACCTTGTTCTGATGTTGGGTCCATATTACTCCTCTCCCTGTACGCCTAAACCAGATTTGAGTGGGTCATTGAGGTTATTTGTTCAGGTTTTGAGACAGTGTCATCCAGCCTTATTAGACCTCTGTCAGGCATTTCACACACTCCTTATTTTTGAATGGTTGTCCAGAAACTTTCATTTCAGTGATGAATAGAGCAAAAAAGTTTCTAATCATACAAAAATTGCTTGCTGATATAACTGACTAAAATATTCTTGGTGCTGTTAAAGTGGCATGGATACTTGAAAGGTATTTATTAGATCACATCACCTTTCAAGATATTCTGAACATCCTGCACAGAGACAGCATATAGAGAGACAGAGAGTGGTTGATCTGAGTAGCCACCTTTTCAAGATGGTGTTATGCACAGCAGTACTCATTCATGGTCATTCATTTTTTATAATTACCATGAATATTATTGAAAGTGGGATTTATTGTTAAAAAATCAATGCTAATGGTTCATCTCAATGCACCCAGAATCTCTCAGAGGAAATGCTGTCTGGACTTCTCTTTTTGACAGTTTTAAAGTGTCTGGCACTTCAGAATGAGTTTCAGGCTTAAGAGCGAGGTCTCTGTGGTATTTTGCCTGAGGGTTCTGGAGCATGAGGAAGGTTAGCCCTTTGACTGTGCCTTCACAGGAACTGCTCAGATGCCCTGAGGCCTCATTGATCAGGCATGAGGCCCGCTCAGGTAACCAGACTGTATCAATAGGAATCCTTGTTCTTTATGCTTAACTTTCTGCCCCTGCAGAAAATTCTATCTCCATAACGGCTTAGTTCAATCATTTTATTAGTGACCTGAACTGGAATGCAGAGTGTAGGCCTATAGTATTTCAAGTGACAAACATTCTGATCTTACAAAATGGTCAGCCTGGTAAAATAAAAAAATTGCAAAGGCGGTGATAATTATCCTAAAATCACTCTTACCATGAATTACACTGTGACACCTACAGTACTTTCTCATGAATTAATGTGGTTTGTGTGTGTTTGACATTTTTTGTCATATGTAATTACACAGATTACTCCTGATGTAGGGTTACTACTGACTGACGCAGCAGTTAATACTGAAACCAACTATGTCTGTCTCTAATACTCCAGTACTACAGAGCACTTCTTCATGTTCTCTGAGTTCTCACTTTATGTGATAATAAGATGAGGAGAGAAAATGGTAAAAACGAAGTATGAGTAGTGTAAAGGACATACGGAGTGTGTCGCACCAGCCTAGATGGTTTAGTTCACCACACCAAACCCATTCCATGGGGCATCAGTGGATTGCAAGGGCTGCTTTGGGGGCCCTGGGATGGGCACTTTTCACTTAAAGGGTGGTTCCTCAGGACCCACAGTGGAGAAAGTATATTTAATGTCACGTTTCATTTAGGAAAGCATCTGAGTAAATGAGGTTAAAATTATTCCCAAAAAAAACCTAAAAAACATAAGGGACAGTAAGCACAGTTTTCACACAGGGAGACTTCACTTGCTGAATTTTCTGGACTTTTTAGAGGAAAAGAAAATGTGTCAACTCATCAGGTTTATGATTTTATGTATCTGGTATTTCAAAAAGCTGATGAAAAAATACCACATGCATGGAATAGTTTACCAGAATTCAAAGTGGAGGTAGACACCTTGCAGGGTCTGAAATGCAGGCAAAACGACACGCTGAGCAGGGCTGAACAGCGTGATCTGGTCATTAAACTTCTTATACTCTTATTTCTGTCTGTGTAAGCCCCACAAACACCTCTGATTGATGTCAGTAAGCCTCTGGCTTTGGGGCACACTCAGTGGCTCAGCGGCATTTAGATTAGGATCCATGCCGTCGTGGATGTGTTCTACAGCCATCAGAAAATCTGTAATCAGCAAATCAATTGTTTGCCCCTTTCAGTTGCTCATCGTCTCCCTGCTGGCTTGTTTCTGTTCTTGAAGAACACAACAAAAAATCGGGACAAGCATAAAAACCAATTTGAAATTTTCGTGACCTCTTGGCTCTCTTTGGACTTTGATTTATAACCACCCCGCTCCTCACCCCAGTTTTAATAAATGTAAAACTTTTTGGTCATGGAAAACACCAATGCTTTCACATCCCACTGCGCTACCTTTTTTGTGAGCACACATGGAAAGCTCTGGCTATATTCAGACATCCTCATTTGTAAGTCTATTAATCTACCAGACAACTGTTCAGTTTCAAATAACAAGCTGCTACCTTGTTTAAAGAGTTCTTGTATAGGCCCACGGAGAATAGTTGAGGTTCCAGTGAGCCATGCAGTCACCACGTTACTGACTGCTGTAGTAAATCTTGGAGTATTACACAAAAGACAGGCATGTGCTACTTCAAAACGGGCAAAACAATGAGGTCTGTCAATACAGCAGTATTTGCAGTACTGCTGTGAAATATTCTTCTTTCACTTGCAATTCAGATGGACCAATGCACCTCTGGTGCTGAATGGGTTATATGAACCATGAAGAAAAAGCAATTGCTCCATCGCGCAGCTCAGAAGCAGGTAAATCTAAAGCCGCCGCTCTGATCAGAATCCCGCTCCCCATCCACGGCCGCACAGAAAGGGACAGTGCGGCCATTGTTTTCTCACAGGCTCCTTATTTTGGGGTTGTCCATCTGGAAACAAGGAGATGGTATTTTGAGAGAAAAAAAAAAAAAACTAATGAGGTGGATGTGCTCCAGGCCCGGTGACAGGATGCCCAATCATGAGAGCGATGAGCGGAGCAGATAGCCTGGCTGGAGCTGGCCCTCATTACCGTCAGATGAACAGAGTGTGGGAATGATCTGGCCGCGCACCCAGAGAAGCACTTTGAGCGGCGAGCGCAGGGAGACGCTGGCACGCCGGGCACGGGCGCTGATTGCGTCGATGGGCTTTTGGAAAAGCGGAGCGCGCCAGCCTCGCTTCCGTTGCCACGGAGCTCTGAGTGTGAGTTTTAATCATAATTGATTCCGGGCGCCGCCCGCGACGTGAGGTTTTTCATTACTGGTTTCATTCGTCCTTTATTTAGCCACGGGGGTCAGCTGAGAATACAGACTCCTTTACAGAGAAGATCTGGAGAAATGATTGTGCTGGTATTGCAAGGGATTGTGTTGTAGCCATTCAACTGAAGTTGGGGGGGAGGGATTTTTGTGGCCAACCTGGGGTTAACACTTCCTCCATAAGTGCCATGAAGGACTCAGGACCCCAGTTTAACATCTCATCCGAAATATGGCATGTTCTGCAGCACAGTGTCCTCATCCCTGCACTATTGGAGCTGGGTTTATTGGCTCCAGGGTGAAGTGTGCCCCCCACAGTTAAACCAACATCACTCTCAACAGCAGTCTGGAGACAGTTTCATGAAACAATCTACATGCCCCTCTACCAGCTATTTTCTGCAATGTACGATTGATTTTTTTTTGCCTTGCTCTTTAGTGCGTTTAACCAAGTGGCATCAGAGTGCATGCCACTCTTGCTCCTTGCCATGCACATGCAGTATGCAATGGCAAGAAGTCTCTCATCCATCATCAGCATTCTCCTGACACTGTCTGCACCCACAGTATATAGTTACCAAGTGCATGAACAGTGAAATATGTCGAACAGAAATTTCACACTTACACTGTACATAATAAATCAGAAACATTTTATCTAAATGTAAATATGTGCATGAAAAACAGATTTAGAGAAATAATATTAGAGGATTATATTGGAAATGTTACTCATTCCTGCTTAGCTTCAACCATTTGGCATGAGAAGGCTACATTGCCGTGTTGTTGCTGGCTACAAGCTTTAAAGACAAACATACACTGGGAGGATATAAAGACATAAGTGCGCACTGACGATTCATCTTATAGATTCAAGCTATGCACACTGACAACGCAACAGCCAGCGCTGGTGTGAAAAGTGGTCGCTTATTGGAATTATTGCCACTGTTAGTACCTGGTGACTAGTTTGTCTCCATGGTGAAATGAAAAATTTGTCCAGATGATGAAGCCTTATAAACCCTGTACAGTTAAGCAGACTGATGATGCAAAAGCAGAGCCACCGAATTATATACAATGTAACATTTTTGCCTCAGCTGAGTTACAGTCACCACCAATCCTTCCTTTCAGAAATAAACTATCCAGGCAACAAAGCTGGTGTCCACAGACGTCCTGGTACACAGTAAAGTGCAAGCCATTCCTCACTACCAACAGCACTTGACTGTGAAAATAAGCAGAACTATTTTGAGTTATTTAGTCTGGTTTGGATCGAATTGCATACCGTTAGATTCACAGGGCCCATTGAACACCATGTTTGTGATAGTGTAGCGCACTGGAGGTAAGCATTCACTGAAATGGCATGATGGATTGCCGTTAAATCTTCATAGGACCATATATGGGACCATACCTACATACTTGTGTAATGAGGCACAAAGGAAATGGATAATCAGCCAAACTAATGCTGTATTCCATAGACAGGGCACTACATGCCATCGTAGTAACGCTGTCCTCTGATCTGGCAGTCCACGCGTGCATGTACAAGAGGCCAGTGAGACACATCGGACGTAAACTACCAAAACAAATTAAAGAGACACAAACCAATGCAAGAACATACATGTTATTCTATGTTTTTCTGTGGTTGTGAGGAAAATATACAATGATCACTCCTAATATACTCTATAATAATTTACTCCAATTTTGATACCTGTCTTCTTATTCTGTCTCATTGAGGTCCAGTAAGCATATCTGTGCTATGTCAGGAGCTACACCTATGCATAACGCCCTTGGTTTGTCTGTTTATGTTTGTATTACTAACTTTTCATCAAGAGAACAGAAAAGGGAATTAGCAAAACGTTTACATAGGCCTCTCTGGTTATGTATTTTTAATCTGTGATTGGTGTACACCTTGCTCTGCTGCTCACCCTGATAAAAAGCAGGGTTTCCTGCCAGCTGGCCTCATATCCCCTCTGTCATTTTTCCCACAGGACGCAAGCCATTAAAAGGACCAGTGAAGAAGTGAGTGCTGGGAGCGCATGAACGATGTGTTGTGTTTTATGTCTGGCAGATTGCCTCTGAGCCAGGGGTTACAGAAGGGTCGCCTTCGGTCATGTTCCACGGTTCAGAATTTCCCTCCTATTTTGGGAGCAACTGAAGCTCTGAACGGGTGGAAAGAAGTTTCTATTTACAGTGCATTTACACAAGAATCAAATGTTTCAAACATCCAGGGACAAAGCGCTGTCAGGGTCATACAACAGAGGATGTCATTTTTTTTCTCAATAATGGGTTCATCACCTTCCTGTGTCTTACTTCCCACTGTGCAAAGAAAAGCCCTTTACATCAACTACCATAGAAAACTGATCATTCAGATACCCTGTCTGGAGGCCTTCTCTTCATAAACTTTGTCCTTCACTTCTCTGGCTGTTGTGCCCCGGCATTGTCTTGCCATTGGATGTTCCAGGATTGAAGTCAAAAAAAAAAACCCCAAAAACTCAACAGTCAAGAGTACAGTGTGGACCAGAGAATCGAGGCACTGCATTTCTCCTCACCACTTCGCAAATGACGATTTCCCTGCGTACACGCAGTCCAAATTAGCAGGCCGGCAGCTATGACTAATGGCCCTTCAAAGACACTGACACCTGCTGATGGCAGGGGAGCCCGAGACGCGCGGAGAAAACGCTGCGATTTGCAGTCAGAACGCCTCCGCCTTGCTCCCTATCTGCTGGTGCTCGGATCCCCCCGCACCCCCATGCATTGCCGGTCTGTGTTTAGGCGGCATAGCCAAGCGCATTAGCATGAGCCTCGACGCTGGGCGTACAGTAGCTGCCCATTGCTCAAAGTTCCGCTAATCCGGATGCCTCGCCAACAATGGACCTCTCTCCAGGCTCTCTGAGTGACATTTTTAATCAGCGAAGGCCCGGGTTTTTACAATGGTGAAAAATGGCTTTTGAGTAAATGGAACATTTCCTCCAAAGTCTTGAGAGCTTTGTGCAGTTCCAGTAAAGATTTTGTTCCTCCCTTTGAGAAAAAAAAAACAAAACAAAACAATACAAAGCTGTAAATTATATAATAATTCACAGAAAATGTACAATATGTATTTTTGGGTTACTTATTTTATATTGTGCTTCCTCAGGAAAAAAAAATGTGATGCAGTTGATTTAGCACTTGTCTTTCATTGTGAATGAGGCTTGGGCTTTTTGGCCTTTACTGTCAGCCACCAGTGAGTGAGCAGGAAGGTGAGTACAATGAGACTGTCAATAGCGCAGCTTTATGAGCGGCGATGACCTTTAGGAAATATTGGCATGTATTGTTCTTGATGATTTGCATTAGTGTTCTGCCTGTAAGATCTTGGGATATCCCATAATGATAGCCAATTTATTTCTGACTTCTGCTTTATTAGTTTCATGCTGTTTTGAGCGTTGATATTTTCAAGAGGTGAAACAATTACAGCAATTTTACTATCCAATAGACAGTTTTCAATAAGATCTCATTAATCCCGTCATTTTCACAACATATCATCAACATTAAAGCTGACACTTGAATATATTTTTTATATATTAAAATGAAAGGTAATGATATGTATGAAGATGTACTGAAATGTTACTGTGTATTTTTCCCGGTTTAAACTAAACCATTCTAGAAATTATTAGACCAGCAAGCAGACCAGCAAACAGGCTTTTATGTCTGATTATTCTGAAAAAGAAGAAACACATCAAAATATGTAATGAAAATCAATTACAATTTTGAGCAGTAAAAAGGTAAATAGCCCTCTTCATACTCTGAAGTACTACCTGAAATTACCTATAAACTGGTGCAAGGAGTAATCACTGCAAATTCAAAAAGGATGCAATGAGTTATATATTGTTTCTGTAAATGAAAAATTCTGTGCATCCCCATCCCAATGTTATTCCAATTAAGTGTATGAAATCAATTTTGCCACACCTCCTACAAATTCATCTTCTTGTTTCTCATCACGAATAAGTTGAGGAGGGACATATTGCTCAAAACCTGTGATATGGATTATCTGTGATAACAGTACAGTTGCACTACACAATCAATCCAACTCTTTAAATACCAATTTCAGAGCCCTGGTCAAATTTCCAAATCCACTTCACCCAGAAAACCCCCATGTGAATGAGAAATGAGACCTTTCTAAGTTTATACTTGTGGTTCAAAACATCATAAAATGCTTCTTGTCAGTGCCTCCTCTACTGCCTCATCTCAAGGAAGGTACCTTGGGAGCATCTTGTCCTCAGTAATTAAGCCACTCACAGCCACGTTGCCACAATACGTTTCGAGTAAACACACAAACAGGCGTCCCTTTCCGAGGTCCCACAGAGAGTGACAGGAAGGCGCCTGCAGTCACTTCTCGTCTCGTACCATAGACGTCGGATGACGAGGGGACTGCGGTGGCATTAGCCTACTCATGCATGGGGCTGACAAATGATTGACAACGTGCCTGCGGGCCAGGTACACTGACAGGGAAATGATGGAGATTTACGGCACTGTCTGTGCATGTAATAGGGTTGTCTGAGGGAATGATATTGAATGGGGAGCATCCTGGATTGAGGCCCTTTTCATGAGACCTGTGACAGTAAATCATTCAGACATGTGATGGTATTGTCTTATACTGCATGTGAATGTTTGCTTCTACAAAGGCTGGAGGTTATCCCAGAGGAGCAATTTACCGCTCAGCACTATATTATTCTCTCTCAACTTTAATCTGAGATCTCAATTAAGCCTCAGAGTGGTCTCCATATTTCTGCTGTGTTTTTCCTTAAAACAACTACTGGAGCAGAACTTGAGTGTTAAAAATAGATTTGTTTGAGGACCTAGGAGCAACACATGAGAAGTTAATGAGCAGTAAGAGCATTAAGCCTTGTTTATATATTAACAGTGTCTCTTATATCTCTCCTAAAGTGTGGTGCATAAATTCAGGGGATCTGTGTATGGGTAATATAGATGTGGCAGTTACACCAAGAAAATTGTACTTTTTGGAGCTAAACAATTTGTTAGGGAACAAGTTACCTTATGTTTCTACTTGTCAATTGCAGAAGGGAAGAATACATTTTTTGAATTGCTCTGACAGCATACCAGATGTTTCTCTTCCTTCCAAGTAATGGGTTACCTCTAAAATGCTATCAGAGTCATGTTCACAAAAGAGAGGACAATGGGACAATGTGACATTATGATAAAGATACCTGAAAGAGCTATGGAAAAGCAGCAAGAGCAAAGAGATCACTCTGGGCTGTGTTTTCAAAACTTTAAAAAAATAAAAAAACATATGCGCACAGACAGTCAACAAAGGCATCGATTCATAAGGGATTAATCCTGAAAGTGGACTGATTATCATTCAGCTAGAGTATATCTGGGGACTGGTTCCTGAAACCAGTCTGATCTTCAAATGCATAAGGCCAAAAAATATCCAGTCATAGTTCTGACAGCTGCATTTATGAGGAGAAACTTGACTGGATCTTGGCTGAGAAGGTTAGCCTTACAAAATAATCACTACATTCAAGGTTAGCCTAACTTTTAGGGACTTACCATTTTTGGTGATGTAATAGTTTACCTTAAAAGCAAGTCTAGCCCAGACTTCCATGCTGTACAACATACCTCAAATTCTGAGAGGTGCAAAGCTTAAATCCTTGTTATAGGGTGCGAATTGCTGGAGCACAGACAGGTGTGAACTACTAAAAATAGATTTTTGAAAGTTCATACACATTAAATGGTGCTTGAGCCCTTCAAGTGCCTTCTGTTTCAGCCTGGAAAATCTCTACCCCAAGAGAAAACTGTCAATCCTGTGAAATGAAGGACACTAGCAGCTTGCTCTTCACACTGGAGCGGGTAATAGAGAGACTCAAGGGGTGTAGTTTGGACTTCCTGTGCAAAGAAAGCAGCTGGTCTTGCATGCCGCACAAAGTCTTCACGTAAGATAGAAAGGCGGGTCACGTGAATTACTCGCTGTCATGCTTATACACATTTATATCTTCATTTGAGCAAATAATGTCACTGTCAAAAACTCAGTTTCTTGAACCATACTATGAAAGCTGTCTGCAGTTAGAATGTTGCAAATCACAAATATCATTTATGGAATGAGCCAAATGATGGCCCTCTGCCGATACTGAAGTAAACGTGAACACCAAACGCAATTTCCATAATAATGCAAGAATGAAGACTCAGTATAGTTATTTATGCTTTTGTTGCCTTTTCCTGTCTCCTTTTCGTAAAGCCTGGCCTTTTAACGCAATCAAACGTCTTTGATATCTCTTATTATGACCAAATCCGCAGTGTAAAAACTAGGTGTGTTGAATTATCAGCAGAAAAAAGAGAGCGTGGCAGCAGATACCGTTTGACACACTCTGAGACAGCAGTATGCCCTCAGAAGCTGAGCACATCAGGTGCTCCGCCGGCCGCCGCGTGGAGCGTCAGCACTCTCCATCTGAGCGGGCCCGTAAAGGGACTTCCAGCGGGGCTCTGCGGTCAGGAGAAATCGAATCCGCTCTAGCACATCACAGAGGCTCTGACCACTGCTGCATCAGCACAAACATCTCAACGCTGAGGGGCTCCTCTGACAGATGTATTCTCCCCCGGCATCCACTGACCTCAGGTCAGCTCAGGAGCCAATATGCAGCAAGTCATTTCACCTGACACATGAGGAGAGCTCAGACAGCACAGCCTTTAACAGAATTGTAGTTTCAATTCAATTATCCAAGCTACTGCACTGATCTTGGATTTTTTTCTTTTCTCTGAATCTCAAATGATAAATACACCTTACACAAAGCACAGTTTATACCTGTTCCTCAAAAGAATACAATAGATCCTCAAATACTGTTTGTTATATGTAAATGTTATCACTTATTTATTAATGCACTACATTATCTATATGCAATAAAAATACCACAGTGCATTTTTTTCTTGAATAATCACAAATAAAGAAATTTTAAGACCTATATTAAAACTCTAATATGGACAACATTTTCAACATCTACCATGTGTAAGACTGACTTACCACCATTTTAACATCTAAAACAACACAAAGGTATCACTTACATTGTGCTTTTCACTCATATTCAGTAAGATTGACTCTCAGATTATTCCACTTTACCTTTCACTTTGGCCTCTATCAGGCCTTTTACTTGAATTCAGCCACTATAAATGAATTGTGTAACAGTAAATCATGGGAAAACAACAAATAAACAGAAACAAAATGTAACATGCAAAGCAGCCTGTCATGTAAGCATATTCAGATGTGTAGATAAAATGCACATTGACCAGTTTCAGCAAAGAAATGGTCATGCTTGTGTGTGTTCCTCTCATATCCTGTGGTGTTGTGCTAATCATCCAATAATATTATCCAATAGTGTCTGGTTTAACGTACCAAGTAGGCAGCAAGTAGATAGCCATATGAAGTTATTTTTGTTGTTGTGTCCCCTGAAAAAAAATCTGTCATGCCCTTAAAGGGACCCAGCAGCAAATGTGTACATAGATGTGCTAATAGATGGTGACCTCTGTCCTCTACATCTGGGGACAGCCCCTTCAACTTAAGTGTTCACTGACCATTTGAATTAAAAGCCTAGCAACATTCTTGTGTATGTTGAATTTCTAATCAATAAAGGTTATTGCTTGGTTTGTGGTCTTGTGCATTGCACCCCCAAATGGACCCAGTGCACCCCCAGTTGTCTCTTACATCCTGATGTCTACATATTATTTATGACTGTTTGTGGTCACTGCATGCATGTATCAGCTCCAGTGAAAATACAGATAAAGAAAATGTTTGAATGCAAATAGCACAGCAGTGAAAGGACCCATTCAGTAGCTGGGCAGCTTTTCTTTTTAATCAAATCCTACGCTGACTTTTGCTGTAGCCCATAGCAGCACTTAATGTCCAGTTCTCATGTTCTCAGTTCTCTCCAGTTCAATTTTTTATGTGTAGGTACACATCATTTGAATAATGGTGTGTTACTGTCCCTCACATAAATGAACATACATCTGAAAAGCAGAAAGAAACAGCAAAGGCAGAGATTTGGAATAATGACCCAACAGTGCGTGAAATGACAGTTTGAAAAATTAACAGCTGAAAATTCAGTCTCTGTATAATTATTAATAGTGTTTTTATATAGTACAAAAAAGTCTGGTTGATTGAAATTACCTGTCATTTCAGAACGGAGCCTAATAGTTCATTTTCAACTTTGACAGAATTTAAACAAACATTTATGCTCTTTATGTGTTGGTGAGATTAAATATTAATTAAAATAATTATTACATGAATACCACCTAATTAAACTTCTACAACCGTATCACTCAACTTATATTTCTGAAATCTCTTTTAAATCAGAATGGAAGGGAGCAGCAATCTTTCAAGCATGACTGTGATGTGCATACAAACACCTGACATGCATTTTGGCATATACATAATCTATCATCATAATATAATTCTACTTGTTCAGCCCATCTCTAAGCAGAATTAACATGTTTAAAGACAATTGGCAAAACTATCTACTCTGTTTTCTACAGAACTGGCCCAAACAGCACTGTTGCTTACAATTGCAAAATAGAATTTATGAATGTCGAACAGTCAAGTTTGAACTTCTAACAACATTAAACACAAACAGAACAGTTCACAGTCGAAGATATTAATCACTACTTTGTTTTAATATATAAAGAAAGAAAACACAGGGCATTCCCAAACAGAAAAGACAAATGTGCTTTCACGTTCTTGCAGGGAAAAATAAATGGCCTCAATTAAAAGTTTTCAAAAGACTGTGTCAGCCGCTGTCCTGAGCTTTGTGATTTTCCTTCAAAGTCACTGTTGTGTGTCTGCGCCACCCCAGGGGGCGCTAGCGCTGCCTTGTGCTCGGATGTAATGAGACCCAGTGCCCGGGGACCCACCGCCTGAGAAGCAGGCCTAAACTGGGGAAGGTAGGTGAGCAATCGACCCTGAGCACAGCATCTGTTTTCTCCCTTTGCTGTTCAGTGCAGCATTACCATCTTTCCCGACTTTTTCCTGAACTTTCAAATGCAAAGTCATACGGCTAATGAGCACCATATTTTAACTTAAACTATCACCACACCTACTGTGCCCACCCTTTCCGGTGAAGAAAATAATTACTGACTCCGCTCATTTTAAGCTTTGTGGAAGATTATTTTCTTTGGGTGACAGGTTTGCATGACTGGTCGTAAAGGTTCTCATTCTGTTAGAGCTCTTCATAATGAAACGGAATTGCTTTGTTTGTGTGAGGGAGATTCACCCTTGCCCTTGCTGAGGAGCTGGGCAGATTAAAATACATAAATCCAGTAAGACTGAAGCCTGCTTGGGCCACAGTGCACTTCGGATGTTCAATGTACTGTACGTAACACACTGGGATATATGGTGCATGGATTTTACACTGATTTGTTAAGATTTTAAGAATTTGCACTGATTCTTGTATCACACTGAGTATGAATCAGTACATATAAATAAAGTATATAGTCATAAGCAAGTAAATATGTATAAATTTGCCTCATCATATATTATTTCATATTTCTATTAATTATTCAGAGTTGTGTGTCCCATTGCCATTGCAGGCCTCTTACTGAAAGTTTCTCCTAAATTTTGCAAAACAAATTTAGCTAACTAACTACAACAAAACAGTAATCAGGTATCTAGCCAGGTAGCTCCTGATACTGTTACACAGATGTAGATGGCTGTATCACACAGATGGATTTGATCACTTCCCATTACCATTTAGCTAAGATGACATAGCTGAAATTAACCTGGCTAAAAGAAACAAAAAACACATTAATATACCTGTGTTTGCATACATTTTAATAAAATCCTTTAGTAAGTCAAACAGGTCCATTTTAATGTAGTTGGATAGCTAACTTCATTTAAATCAACAAAAAAAAACAATTTTAAAGAAGTGTATACTTATAATTATAGCCAGCTGGGACATAAAGAATGAGCTCAGCTCAATGAATATATCCATTGTGTCTTCACTGTAGCTGGCACTGTTTGCTGATGACCTGATTTCACTTAATAGTTGGAACAGTTAAGCATTAAATATCCTAAATTTGGATATAAACCTAAATAAACTGAAATGCCACTTTGGAAAAAATTCAAGGCCTTTTCAGTGGCGCAGCTCATTTATTATAATCCCACACTGCATTGTGTATTACAGGCTATATCAGCTCTCTGCAACGTCTGCCAAACACATAACAAGTAAAGCCTACAACATTTATGATGTTAATAGTGAGAGAGTGTGCCAGAAGACTGTACTTGCTCATTTGTTCATATCTAGATACAGGAACACACACACACATGCATACATAAATTTTCTTTCAGCACATTTAAAAATACTAACATTGCGAAAGATAAATAAGTGAATATATTCTGAGAGTCAGCTCACATTTTGTCCGAGATGTTCAAACGGTGTTACATTTTCTTCTACCAAGTTTCTTCAAAGGCTCACTTTGAGTACTTATCTGTCATTAAAGCAGCTAATTGCACTAGCCTCCTTATATCCCTCGCCTTTCATGTTCTCCTGTATGTGCACTGCTGATAACAGGCTCGGTTTATCAACAGCAGTCAGCTCTACGTCTTGAAGTATTCTGCGGCTCGTAGCTCATAGACTGGAGTGTCGTGCCATACCTCTGAATGCTCTGAGCCTGGTTTAGAGGGAAGGCCCCTATCTGACTTATTCCTGTTTGGACTTCATGATGCCCCCATATTCCAAGAAGGTGATGGTCATGTCTGTGATACATCATTGCTTTTCCTCTTCTCTTCATTGCTTTTCCTCTTCTCTTCAATGTGTCCGGAAGGTGTCAGACTGGCTGTCTGTGTAAATGCAGTGGCGGCAATGGAGGAGGCTTCCATGCACGGGTTAGTATAGGCGGGTCAGTATAGGGGTTCATATGCAAACATCTGCATCACAATGGCTTCAATGAACACTTCAGCTGTGCTGATTTATGGTCCAATACACAGTGGTCTGATTGTAGTATTTATGGTCATGGGTGTAGAAATGAATTGGATTACGTCAGGCCTTGCTTTAATCAGCACTGTCACCATGAACCCATAAAGCCTTGAGAGTGAGGCACAGACTAATGGCTCTAACTGTATATTCTAATGATAAGTTTCACCCGGGCTGACTTGACACCTTGTGTAATTGCAATGTGATAAATTCAACTGTGGAGAAAAGGATTGTGAAAAATGCATTTGATCTCAAATCGCCACATTTACATAATGATTTTTGAGCAGTTTGTGTGAGTTCACATTGTAGACATGTGGTTGAATGTAACTTGTTAACATTGAATGCAATGTATAAGGAGCATATCATTTATCATCTTTGTGCCACTGTTCAAGCCAGCACAGAGAATATATGATGGAAGTTGTTTCTGCCTGAGTGGTTCCTAGGATCTAAGCTAATCTCAATTTCTGAGTCATGAAACAAATGCTACAAAAATGTTAATATTTGTCAAAAGTCTTGCAAATTGGTCTGTTTACAAAGGGAAAAGTGTGACTCATTGGAAAGTGCATTGAACAAAAATGGCTTTCTATATTTTAAATTATTGATAAAAGTCAAAGAGAACTGTGTTTGTGTTGGTTTCTGCTTAAGATTTTGTGTCTCACCTCTGCATACTGAGTTGGTTATGGTGATAAGTGAACCAAGTATGTCAGTCCACAATTCGACTGTAAAATGAAATTCTTACTTTTCCACCTCTACTTATGTGTGATGAACATTGTAGGACAAAATGGCTGCCCTTCATTGGCCAGAGGGCTACACATGGTTGGCGACGGTGAAGAATTCATATACCCCCATGTTCCCCTGTGAATCACTTTGAGCTTCAATACATGGATGGGATGAAAGTTATAACAGTAATGGACTGCACTTACATTACAGTAATTTGATTGTTCGTTTATTTATTTAGCTTTAACTGAGGCCGAAGCACATGGTTTGCTATGACAATCTATAAGCATGTGTCACAAATGTTAAAATAGGTAGTGGTATTTCACACACAAATTAGCACGGTGTGGAAAGTTTGCTATTGTCTCCTACTGGATTTCATGTCAAGCAATTGTATGGTGTATGCTGGCTAGGTTAAATTACAATCTTCACTGACCTGTGTGGGTTTTTTTTTATTTATGTAGTTTTTTTTTGCTTTCAGTCTTCTGGAGATGAATGAGATGAATGAGATTAAGACCAGCTGACCAAAACACTGGAATTCAAAATGCCTTGAATATTTAACCACTTTTGACAAACATAAATAATGACAGTAAATACATGAAATGCAATCTTGATAAGGCCCTTTCAGACTTAATAAATGCAGTGTTGCATGGAATCACTTCATTATTATTTTTTTTTTGGAGAAAGCAATTATTTTTTATTTCTCTCCAGCAGAACAGTCGCTGTCTTGCTCTAAGCAAAAGAAACACATGAGATGTTTAATAGCAGTAATTGTCGAGAACAATCCCAGTGCTCACCTTGTAAAATGACTCCAAGGCCACTACCAATTAGCTGGATTTTTGTCACATTAATGCTCCAGACTGTTTGTTTGGTTTCACGCCCTGCTCTTAACCTCCTGTTTTTACACTACTGCATCGCACCTCCATATGTGCCAACAAACGTGTTTGCAAAACACCAAATGTGGAGACGGACCCACGTGACAACATGCTACCAGCTTGTTGGAGGGGAGGGAACGTTCATTGCCACATCAGTGGAAGACAGGCAGTGGTTTTATGGGGAGATTGCTCAAGTAGTGGATGGAGTTGATGGCATGGATGTGTTAATTGGTGAATGGCTCATTAATTGCAAGAATGCAATAAAGCAGGGAACTATTTTTGCTGAGCTGGCAGAAAATCTGAAGAACTAGGTAGCGATTCTTCAGGATTGGCGTTAGTGATAGGCCAAGCCCATCCTCAATCTCAAGAATGACCACACACCATTTCTGCGATACCATTAAATGTTACATTAATGCTGGCAGGCCATCGTGTCCTTTAATGGTCTGTAGAAAGCTGAAGGATTTCCTGTTTTACCACACAGTCGAGATATGAGTCAATGGAAGTAAATAGACCTGGTAATGAGGACAAATTTACCACTTCATTGGAGCCTAGCTTTATATACATCCATTCAAGGATAGAGGAAGTTAAACCCACTGGGTCTTTTCTTTTAGATGCAGGCAATTTCAAGGATTGGACGGATCATCTGCACTGAAAAGCAGTAAATGTTTACAACGCATTACAAATTTTTTGTGTCTTGAATCGTAATAAGTTTGGTGGCATCAACCCCCGCAAGAATCAAACCAGCTGTAGGCAATTCAAGATGATTCCCCTTTAATGTACACAGAACATCCAGAATGATAGTGTACGGCAAAATGCTGGAAATTCAATCTGCCTCTATCATTTTATTCGGGAAGCATTTCTGAAGAGGGTGAGCACTTGCTAATTGAATCTCCAAAAGAGGGATACATCGGTCTGTTATGAAAGAGACCTAAGCACGGTCACACTTAATCAGATTCATCAGAGGTAGGAAATGAGAAACGGCATTTCTTAACATTTAATTAATTTCCCAATGCAGAAAGTGGTCAGCAGCATTTTAACACATCACTGACAAATGCTCACTTAGAAAAGTAGGAATGCATAAAGGTAAGGTTGAGGGTCAGTAAATGCTGAAATTAGTCACTGCTCTTGTTGTGGATGCAGCAGAGTGGGTAAATGCAGAACTTTTTAGCACCATATCTACATATAATTTCGGGATCAAACTATAGTCAGTTACCAAGAGAGAAGTTCAGTTTGTCTGGATTAGAGCTAAGCTCTGATGATGCAGTAATAATATATCCTATTCATTCCATGTGTATTTGAATTTGAAATTGCGACAGAGTCCTCCTCAAATAAAACAGTAGGTGTTGCTCAATTTCCATTAGCTTCACGAATTTTCATTTGAGTTGTGCTTTATCTGGCACAGTGTCAAGGTATTACATCACTGGCAACAACTTAAACCAACAGTCTCTGTTTCAGTGGTGTTTGCAATTGTCTAAATGCACATGTTAGAATGTTTGACTTGTCTTATGAAATTTGGTGTCTCTCCTGAAGAGGTTTTGCACTGGCTATCTGGCTATCCTTGTGTCTAATTACTATGTTTTCGTGTTCAGTTGTGGTATTCAGTTTAGTTCTGTTCCTATCAATTGTATAATTGCTTTTATGTGCCACTCTGGAAATAGGCTCCATACAAAATGGCAGTGAATTTTGTATGGAGCCTAAAATCACATATCGGCTGTTTCGCAAATTTAAAATTCTGCTGTCCCCAACAACCCGGCCATCTTAGCAGCCCTATTAATAAAATTCAAGACCACAATAATGCAAAAGATATGGTGGTGAGAGAGGGAGAGTTGCCATGTGATTGAATCATCTAGGCCAACCACTCCTCCATCTGCTGCATAAGCAGCGGACCAGCTACGCAAAAGAATTCCATAAAACTCGTGGGATTTACCTTTTTTCCATAGCATATGGTTAATGTCTTCATAATGGCTTTGGAGTATCCAGCATTGAGGGGGTTTCATCTGTACAAATAAAGTACCATACATGAGCATGTGACATGACCTTTGTGCAATTCCTCATGCAAGGACAAGTCAATGGGGCAGATAATAGTCAATCATGGGCCCAAATGGCTGAGCGAAATTACTTCAGAAATCCATACCCTGAGAAACTAAGACAAACTAGTGCGGTCTTCATCAAACCTCAATGTGTCTACCCTAAAGGAATAGAGGATCGAGCCCGTACACCCAACAAATAAAGTATTTTGGGGTGTTTGCCTATAAGTGGCAGGATATTGAGACTGAATTCTATTTGTTTGTTTATTGCCCTGTTTATTTTTCCTGGTACTTTCTTAATGATCAGGTAAAATGTATAGGCTTTCTAATATATGTATATGTACATGTAGCAAGGTAGATTTGCTCGACTACTGTAAGTAATGTCCTTTGTTGAGCATTGTTGGGTATTACTGGTACTAGTGGGAGTGAATTTCTTAATTTCTTAAGGAGTCAATCCCTGAATCTGGCCCTATTAATTTTAGAACCAGTTCCAGGTGATTCTTGTTCACATTAATTTTTCAAAACGAAGAAAAATATCCCTCACATGGGTTCAACAGCCAGCACAGGAGCCTGCGTCATATTTGGCTTATTGCTACTTTTTATACACGTTATTCAGACAGAGCAAATTGCAAAATATTTCATGATAATCAATCCCATCAATTCTGATTCTCTAGTCAGGAATCATCTCTCAAACCTCTGTAATCAAACACCACAAAATACCGGAATGAAGTGTCTTAGAGTCTTAGATAAACCAGGAAGCACAGGGCCTTGGGGACCACCAGCAGGCCTCCCAAGGTTACCCTCCATTACCCCACAAGCCAGTGACCTACACACATGGGAACAAAAGGTTGAAAACAGAACTAAACTGTACAAAATTAACTATATAAAAATGCCAAAATGTATGGCGATCACATGAGTTTTGGCCATGGAAATTCATTAGGACATGAAAATGCTTATTGTTACAGACATTCTCAGTAAATTATTGTGTAAATGTATTTTAATCACCTTCTAATTTACCTCATATTGTCAGTATTGATTCATTTTCCTATAAGCACGTTCCCAAACTCTTTCCCAAAGGACACAACTCCAAAACTCCAACATCTCCAACAGTTACATTTTCACTATCTCCACTGTGAGAATATGTTACAGAGAGTGTTCATGTTAAAGAAACACACAGGCACACACAAATACACAGTTAAGTGAGAATCCACAGCATTGATATTGTCTTTCTATGAAATACAAAAAAAACTCTCATGTGGCTTCAGCACTAATGGAAAATTTTCACAGAATGCAAAAAAATACACTCTGTTGTATTCCAGTGTGTCTTCTACAATGCCCCCATACAACGTTTTTCAGTGCTGCTATCCAGCTTGATGTGATTTCCCCATTGTCTCTTTGTGATTTCCCCCTTACTGGGCTAATGAATGGAGTCCTACCCAGGCAAGGCAGCAATAGCCATCAGCAAGTGACAAGACGGGAAAAGGGGACCAAGCTGTGTGCTGACACAGAAGGGAGAAAGTCACAGTCCAGTAGCAGGGACAGGGTACAAGTCACCACCGGCTACAGTTAAATGCAACTGTATGGTCTGAAACCCTGTGAAAGCAGACTGTTGTAAAAGGCATGCTAATAATAATAACCTCCATGACTGCAAAATAACAACTGCAGAGAGGCTGCTGTGAGCCCTTATAAACAGGGTGGTTATTTCAGATCCCCCATTTACAAGTCACAGGTTTTTAATTCACTGTTAGTTGTGTCAAAAGTGTAGTTTACCATCTAGTTAAAGGCAGAGTTAAAGAAAAAAAGAAAAAAATTTAAAGTTAAAGAAAAAAATTTCAGTATGTACTTTTGTGTATTTTTATGTATACCTTCACAAATAGTATTCAGGATGATATATGTTTCCCTCTAGTACAGGTAATTTTGAGATGTTTCTTCTAAAACATTGAAAAATATGTTTTTACTCTACAGGGAGACTAAAATTTCCAGAACCTAGCAATATACACCAGCATTTTAGCTCTGATACATATATGGCTTAATTTGAGAAGTCACAGCTGAGTTCAGTTTATTACAATAGTAATAATTACGTTAACATATTTTGTCATTTCACAGATTTTTTTACCCAGAGTAAGTTACAAAGGACGAATATAAAATGCATCTACTAATGTTGCATGAAAGACAGTACATACAGGTCACAACTAACCACATCTGGACCGCATCTGGAAGTGCATCAGTCACTAACAGCGCTGTGATAACTAGCGCATACATGCGTCAGTATGTACACATGTGCCAGGTGTATGTGAAACACAGCATAACCCTGCGATAAGACTGGGGAAGCGGAGCCATGATGCAGTCTTAAGAGACAGGACTTCAGTCAATGACGGGAGATGGCCAGAAGCTCCGCTGCACTGACCGCTATGGGCAGCTCATTCCGCCACAGGCCAGAGCAGGCGGAAGACGTGACTGGGATACGCAGCTTTGAAAGGGGGAGGGATAGGCAGACGTCCTGCGGCTGCAGAACGGAGTGACCTGGCCGGTGTGTTAGGCTCTGATGATGGTTTGAAGATAAGGGAGAGCCATTCGCCTCATCACCCAGCAGGCTAACACCAGCATTTTGAAACTGATGCGAGCCAGTGCCAGTACGCAGTGAGGGGGCGTCGGCAGGGGCGACGCATGGGAGTATTTGGGAAGATTCTGGATCAGTCTACCAGCAGCAGAATTCTGAATGAGTTGTAGGGGTTTGATTGCACGTGTAAGACGGACCAGGGCCTGGACCAGGGCAGAATATATCTTTCAATTAACATGCTCTCTCCCTCTCTTTTTTGCTCTTTTTTTGTAAATATTGCTGTTAAAGGGGGAGGTATTGTGAATTTGTTAGGTGGAATTTATTTTTATTCCGTATTCCCTCATGATATTAATTACATTTTGTGTTTAGAAAAGATAGCTATATGTACATATCATTGTGAATTCTCTGTGAAATTGTATTTTTTCCAATGCACAAAAGAAAGGATTCTTTCCACTCAGTGTTTCTTTGTTTCTTATGTTAATCTCTGCCCATGTGTTCACTTCCGTTTCCCTAAAACAGGTGCAGGCCATCCTCTTAAAACTAGAAGGTACTTTATTTGACCAATGTGCCTCCTAACAAGTGATGCTTTTTTCTTTTCTGAACATATCCTCATACATTAAAAATGAGAGGAAACATTGCCCCCTAGTGGCGGAAGCATATATTAATCAAAAAGGGAGAGAACAGCAGCACCACCAAATAGCCACCTCAATGGGATCACGCACGTTACAGTTAAAGTCTTAGAGCTATGGCAGGGCTGTTTGTTGTATACATCATGAAACATGATAAATGCATAGATGTAGCTCTGTCAGGGGATCTGAATATTTATGGAGAGAGTGTTTTGCTCCATGCTTGGCAGCATGCACCGTCCAACTGTGCAAATACTTCTGAGCAGAGTACGCCTGAGAATGGTTGACCTTCTGCCAATGCATGGCATTTCAGAGCCCTTATACATCGCCTTTAGACAAAAGCGCGCAGGGCTACGCCGGCTATGCCGAGCCCACACAAGGCAGCCCGCAGCCCTTTGCCCACCCGGGCGCTGATTGACATGAACATTTAATGCATGCCCACGCCCCTGTTCACACACGACCTGTTTTTCCTCGACCCATTCATCTGGAAGGCCTTACTCTCTGCGCTATGCTTGCTGCTCAGCTGACTGTGAACAAACATAAATAGCTGCTGCATGGCTGGCACTGGATGCAAAGAGGAGGTCGCTGGCACGCACCCTTCCTCCGCGCGCTGCGCTCTCAAGACGCGGCCCGGGTTCCAGCTGTGACGCTCTCGTGATTTCAGCGGCGTCTCGGCAGCGGTTGTTTGCTCATCCCCGCATCCCTCAATGGGTTAATCCCTATCTACCAAATGTTTTGTTCCTGCTTACCGGCAGACGTGAATTCAGTCTCAAATTGCCTGACTGAACAAATAGCTGTGATGATGAATAATATGCTAAACGTAAGCAAGGTAAGTTCTGTAGCCCGGGAATCACAGCATCCACAATGCAAATAATGGAATGGATTAATAAGCATTGTGAGCACCACCCTCAACACCCAATCTTATCTGGGCAAATGCTTCCTCTGTGGTATCAGATGAGCTTTCAGTAGGAGGGTCTCAGAGGTCTCAGTGTTTAATGATATATGCCTGCTGTGGCTATGGCAAAACAAATGGGGGAGGAAGCAGCCTTTGAAACTAAAGTTACACTATTAGAAAGAGGTCTTCTAACTGGAGCCGTATAGGAGCCTTTGGCTTGTCCCTGTGTGAGAACCTTTTATGGTTCTAGGCAGAACCTTAGCCGTCCAAGAAGAACCCTTTTGGAACCCTTTTCTCTAAGAGTGTACGCATTCACCTGAACTCTGTTTCCTGCAGCCTTGGCGAAAACATCAGAGCACTTGAAAACACTTGAAAACATGGAAGGAGTTAAAGCTTCATTGCTCACTGAACTCCTCAGCAATTTATAGGTCACATCACACGCCTTCAGACAGATCCTGAGGCTACATGTGCCGTGCAGCTCTCTAGGAAACTCGCACTGTGAAACCATGAAATGTTTCCCGAGCTGAAGCATAATGTTCTCATGGCAAGGCAATGATGACAGACATTAATTTATAAATACAGTATAAATACATACTATATAAATAATTCCTTTATGGCTGTAACTCAGCATTTCAAATAATAACTTCTGTAAATCTCCCTGTTGGGGTAAATCCTGTTGTATGTAAAGGGCTCCTTACACAAAGGGAAAGTGATGTAAAAACACATCCTGTTCATCCTAATTTCTGCATGAACACTTTTTTCCTCCTGCTGATAATGAACACAGCTGCAGTAACAACAGCACAGAGCATTCGCAAGCACCATACAGTCAGCCATGTTTTCCTGGATTAGCCTAATGAAATGCTGCCTCTCCTCTGTTCCACCCAAGAGTTTTTGGTAAAGACGATTTTCACTTGAGGAAACAGCTGAAAAGCACACGCCCTAGGCTTCAGCTCCTTGTTTATACTATCCTATTCACCACCGAAGGCAAGATGGGGTTAAATTAGTTTGAGGGCAATAAACACAGTGGTGTGTAACAGGGTTGTTAGATTAACTTCCAGATCAATAGCCTGTGATTTAATGCACCAAGGTTCAGAGGTGCAGAAGTCTCTCAAGCGGCCAGACAATAAGATTCTCAGGGTGGGAGTAAGGACCCAGAACATGGACATTTCGGGAATTAGACATTGTTTATACCTTACTGCAGCAGGCAAGTTACTTAACATGAAGGTTTGTGGAGAGGAGCGAGAGAATGCAATAGCGCCATCTATTGGAGCAGATACTGCACAGTGCTGAAAACAGCCTACAGTCTATTACCATCTGATGTCCTGGTAACCATTCCCCCACTCATTT
The DNA here is from genome assembly GCA_019176425.1 of Megalops atlanticus. NCBI lineage: Eukaryota > Metazoa > Chordata > Actinopteri > Elopiformes > Megalopidae > Megalops > Megalops atlanticus. The sequence continues at coordinate 12,982,980 of CM032894.1, read as the reverse complement.
AAGCACACAGTATCACTTATTTGTTCATGCGCATCATTTAGGATCGGTTGCAGACAGGTGAAACATGCAGGCACCTGATCATTTGATTCAGGGAGGAGGTTGGTGCCAACCTGAAACTGGCATCAATAGAGTATGGCATACACTACCTTTCTATCTATTCAGGAGCTGTAATTCATTGTTGTCTTTGGACTCTATTATACCATCTAGCTATCTGCACTTAGCAAGGCACCGAAATGGTCTTTGTCATTGATAGATCTAATTAATTATGTGGCCTGCAATCAATTACTAATGTATGACAGAGGATGGTTGAGGTAAGACTTAAATAAGTAACTGAGCTTATCTGAAATAAAAAACCCACACATTACAATATCTAGGACCCAGGCTGGGTTACAATTCACAGTGTTTCTTCACAGGGACTGATTTTTTTCTGAATATCATTTCTATGGTCATTTTCCAAAGCTCGACTAATAAAGATTCAGAGAATCAAAATGTTCCATCATTCTTGGGCACATGCCTTATCAGCAAAGGTGACATGGTGAACCAGCAAAGTCCTGCTTCTTCAGGACCAGTGCCCAGTGTTTAGCCCAGGTATTGGTCTCTAAAAAATAGCTACATGTTGTGTAAGGCACTAGATAAATGGTTTATTTATTTGGACTTAAATCAATACAAAAATCAATGTCAATCAATACCCAAGGCTTACGATGTATTTATGAGCCAAGGCCTGCCCATTTGCATTATGAAGCAGAAACTGCAGATAAGACAAGACAAAAATCTTAGTAAATAATATTTTTAATAAATTCCTGTCAAATCTGCATGAGCTTTTAGGTCATCTCAAAGATTTCTGTCCAGGTTCTGGAATTCCTGGAATTTCTGGAATTCCTGTTCTGGAATCCCAGGTTAATGCTCAGGTAAAATAATTCTTACACCAGTCATAGAGCCATAACTTCATCGTAGTAGTTCATGAGATCGTCCAAGCTCTAGACAATTAACAGCATTCTGCTACCTTACCTGTTGATCTGTCCAAGGATTTTGTAACTATGATCACACTCTTTTGTCTGAAATTTTAAGTAAAGATGGACCAAGCACTACAGCAGCCAGCTGATCTCAAAGTTACCTTTCTGATAAAAACCAGTGTGTTAATCTGGAGGGAGATTAACAGCAAGAGTCTAACTCTCTGGAGATCACTGCTGGAGTTCCACAAGGTTCTGTCCCAGGCCCACTTTTATTTACAATTTACCTAAACAACATTGGTCTTGCTGCACACAATTCTAAAATTCATTTATATAATGATGACAGCGCTGTTTATTCATGGGCTTCTACCTTCGCTCAGGCCATACATGACCTACCAAACAGTTTACATCAACTCACACTGCTTTCTATGAGCTTAAACTTGTCTTGAATCTTGACAAAACTGTACATAGTATGTGTTTTTGCCGATATCTCATGTCAGTTATCAGTTGATCACTGATTACAGTTATCACTTGACTATGATATTGGTTGTGTCTGTGTGTGATATATATTGATTGTGTCTTGTTTTACAAAAGCCTGGGGTTATAGATAGATGAGTAAAACTCCAGTATTACTCACATTGTCAACTGACATTGACAACCTTGTTGGGAAATTGAAAGTAATATTTGCCTTGTAGATCATGTTTTTTCTTTTAAAGCTGAAAGAAGACTTGCTTTAGCTGCTTTTCTACAGGTAATTCTTTATGATGTTGCATTTTAAGCATGTATCTTCTACTACTACTGCTATACCTTGCAAGCCTTGGATGCTGTATGTCATGGTTCAATTTCATTTTATCACAGATGCAGAGTTGCTAACTCAACCCTTGTCTTCCTTATGACCTCATTAAGTCATTGTGCTTGAAGTCAATGAACGTGGAAAGATGGCTTTTAATGACTTTGCACTCTGATGTTGGACCCGTTAGAAAACAGTTGAGCTAAGAGCTCCCCATTTCCTTTCCTGATTTCAAGTGCATACAGTTGTGCAAATGAGGAGTATACCTGCTTTAAAACATAATGTCCACTGTATATCTCTTGCATTATCACTGTTTTTGTTGGTTTTAGTAGTGTTTTTGTCATGTGTCTGAGGATTGCATTGGTGTTGTTGAACAGGTCTCCCTTGGGGAAGAGATTTATTTCAGGGGGACTTAAAAATGAATGTAAAGGATAAATAAATAAAATAAAGTAATCATGCTAAAAGTTCATTCTTCATAAAGGTGTCACTAAAAAGTTTACCTAACCAAATCAACCTTCCAGTTTACAATTTTTTTAATTTTTTTGTGTGAAATCTGCCAGTCATGTTTATCATGTGAAAATCATTGTTACATATACTATTTAAGGATAAATTAGAACGTGATAATCATTTCATAACAGCTATACTTGTATGTGTGATTTTGTGATCTCCTTCTACTGCTCCACCTATTTCATATGAGTGCTTGCATATTCTTGCGCCAGCTAAAATATTTGTATGTACTTTAGTCAATATATTGGGGCTGGGTGAGATAAATACACATATGTAAACTGTTGCATTTATCCCAGCCAGCCCTAATATTTTTACTTTCCTATAAATTGATACATTATACTACTTTTGCTATATCCAAACACAAGTATAAGTGAATTATGACTTTAAGGATGACTTACTTGAAAGAATTATTACTTCATTAGTCTGATGCGACAGAACCATCTGAAAGAACGAAGGGGGGCCATTAGGGCCTACGGAAAAGCAGGACAGTGTGAACAGGCAGAGGAAACTATGCCCTCTGGTGTCCATGCTGTTCATTGCTATAGTTGCTTTCAGAAATGGCCAGCGATCACAACTTGTGTAGGCTTGGTTACACGCCTTTAATCAATAATCCCTGAACATCAGACAGCATAGAAATGTAAATTAATACTACTTAAATGGATGGACTTGATTTTACAGTTATGGGCTCCATTCAGACAAACACTTGACAAATTTATGTTTATGTTCTAGAAGGAATATGTAATGGAAGTTAGAGCAAACAGTGTGCTTTACTTCTATGAGGAACACCATGCCAGTCTAAGTGAGGTACAGAGCAAAGCAATTACCAATCTATAACAGCCAGAGATTAGAGCACTGTTTTTTTGGAAACTACACCAAAATACCAGATTAAAACTGTAATCTGCCTTAAAACTGGAAAAGCCATTTGCCAAACTTTGATCTGTCTTCTCTGTCTATTTGAGAGTCTCTATTTGTTTCCTCTTCATGCCCTTGCAGTGATTTACTGCCATTATGCCTTTTTTTACTCCACATTATTGAGAACACTTTACTTTAAACTGAAGAATGAAGGATACATATACATGCACCACTGCTGAAAACGATGTCACAGCTAGCTGTGGGCACGGTCTTTGCATCCCTGTTGTTAAAAATGGTTGAATCTGCTGTCACCACCAGTTGAGATTAATCCCTTTTTTGATGAGAGAGATTCAGAATTATTAACTCTCGCTTACACTCTCATTCTCTGTTGACATGCTTGCACAAAATATGCCATTTTACAATCTGGCAGCATTAATATGATGTGCTTATGAGCTAATGTTGTTAGACAGTACCCTTCCAGTAATATAGATTGCTCAATTTCTCTCTGTCTGTGCGGCACCCCTGGCAACCTACATTTTTGATTAATGTGTGGAAAAAATGCAAAATCCTCTCATAAATCCTCTCTGTAGCACTATGGAGAGAAATAAACAGATTTGGTGGTAATTCTCACATGTAACACAGTAATCCAGCAATAATCTAATGTGAATTCATATGTGTGTAATTTCATATACATATGAAATTACATTTGTTCATGTACGTGTGTTCTATATAATATCAAGCTATGGTGCAGCTACATGGCTGCTAGAAGGCATCTTCTGTGAAAAGTGATATAATATTGGCTGTTTGTCTAAACTATTTGAAATGTCACTTCACATCGACCTGTCATCATGACTGATTACAGTATACAGGACCCATGCTGGGGCAATAGCTCACACTGTGATGATCTGGGCACTGTGAGTGTAATGAATGTGTGGTATTTATGAGTGTCTCCAGCTTCTTAAATACTGCCCTCTGCTGGGCTGAGGACACACTGCAAGGTGTCATGAGAAAGGAACTGCCTGCTTTGTGAGCACGGTTTGGAGCTGCCGCAAATATGTGGCAACAACTCAACCAATGAGTCTTTTTAAATACAGTTCAGTGATCCTGAAGGTTCACCAGTGGGGTAACCAATGAATAAAACAACATGCCCGCGAATGGAGAGTAAAGGACAGCTTGCTGACACTGACCCAGACACTGACAGGAGTGTGCTATGTGTCTCAGTGTCTGTTTCCAGGAAATGCACATTTAGACCGAGGAGCGCGACAGTAAACCTGAATTCAGTCCCTCCCTTGTCTGCAGACTGTGAGCGATCCAGTCCTCGCCGTGGCCTAAATAATTGAACGTAAAGCGAGCAGTCTAAATTCTTCAGCTTCTTCAATTATTTAGTGCATCAGTCCATCCCGTGGTGAGGTTCGTTTGTGGTCTCACCGCGCAATGTCAACCTGTGCTCATAAACCCCATCATGACAGACTGAAAATGAAATATTGAATAATATTAAACTTTCAAATGTGGCTTTGTGAAGATTTAAAGTGCAGGGATTAGTGTACAGACACTTCGAAGCTATAACATTACTGTACGTCTGCAAGAGCTGCCTGTTCTGGCATTGCTGAAGGAGACAGTGAGTGCTGTGTAATTCTATATGAGTCTTCATTTAATGCCTTACTTTGTATGGTCACTCTCACAGGGGGAGAGAGTTGTTGGGGTCATAAGCCAGACAAAGTCTAGAGAAAAAGAAGTGGGTCAGTATTTGTTATGCATGCTGTTTTTTTGTCCTCCCCCTGAGTTTTGGCGGAGGACATGCAAATGGTCAAAGATACTAAAACATTACTAAAACAGCAAAAGTCACTCGGGCCAGAAAAATCCATTAAAATCCATCAGCCGTGGTTTTCACTCATTTTGTAATACATTTTATGATGCACAGATGCTGTCTCATAAGTCCCTTTACCCATAAGTGTTAACATATACAGGGGTAATCAGAAAATAAAACATCTGTCATGTTTATGTTTTATTTATTCATAGGAACCTGATCTAATAATCAAATTACGCCCGTGTGGGTGCCAGCGCAGGGGATGATGTGGCAGCAGCCTCAGTGATTCATGCTTCACAGCATGAGATCAGCGTGCACAAGATGCACAAAGCAGTGTTTTCCAGATGTTGCTTCCCTCGCCTTGTGGAGACTCTTAAATTAGTGGCCCAGCTAAATTCCATTCCACACCGCCCGGGAGTAAAGAGACTTATGGGCGATGCAGATCCATTCGGATGCGAAGGCAAAATCCAAGATGCCAAGATACAAGATGTGCGTTGCCTCCGTGAATGGAATCTCCCGTCTGTGTGTGAAATGGGATTAGTGGTCCACAGCTGTTATTTTATACGCCTCCCCACAGGGACAGCCAAGGCTTAACACTCTTCATGAGAGCTGAGATTAAGATGACATTGTGATAAATGCAGGAGGTTATGTTGCACAATGAATGCACTTTATTTATATTCCATAAAAAATGCATTTCAACAGCTCTCCCCAGAAAGAGTGCTAAAGATGCCAATGGCGCAAGAAGAGCTTATGCCAGGTTGGTGAGAGTGTCATAATGCCAACTCCATCCTACTGGACCAGAAGCATGTCATTTAGTGATAGGATGCATAAAGCTACATGAACTCAACCACCAATGTGGTCTCATAGCACAGTGAATCTGCTGCTTAAGTGCTTTCTGACCACAAAGATTCAATTTTCCATTCTTAAATGCCCCCCCCCATTTACAGTATCATAACTGTCACTGTTTTCCCCATACCTTTAGGAGAGTGAGGTCTTGTCAGTTATGCACCAATTAAATCTTGTGAAGAGCTATCACAGTCCCAAGGAAAGATTAACCATGGATCCATGGAGTCATGTGGCTATAGGTGATCAATGAGATTTCACCTGTGACAGTTAGTGCACGAGTGATGTGCTTCCATACCAGAATTGTATACAGCATGAGTTGGTCTGTAAGGCTACTGATACACCTCTACCGTGCTAAGGTAGGTATCAGCAACAGCAATGCAACAAGACTCAAAACAAGCTGGGTGATCAGAGAGCAGGCTGAAAGTCACACAGAGACAATGGGTGGTTACAGAGGACAGAGATATGTATATAATGGAATGCAACTGTATTTTGTCTGTTGCTGTTGAGAGAAACACATCTGCTGGTGTGGAAAGCATGTTAGTCTCTGAGCTAAAATTATTGCTGACACCAGTGGAGAATGTGACCCATTCGGAGGTAGTGCTGAGTGGCACTGGGAGACCTCACTGTCAGCACTAGGGCCTAATAGCATACATACAAATGCAGTGTGGTGCTCTTTGGTTCTCCTCATCATTGCTCACCAGAACACCACCGTCAGCCTCCCTCGTACTGTCCTCGTACTGTTAGACCATACCTGGGGAGGATCTGTGAGAAAATCAAACCCAGGGAAAGTGGTTGGCTGGACGTACCAAGCGTGTGAAAATCTGTGATACCAGGACCATCTACCTGATGTGTGGTTAGTGTGACTGACTTTGCATTCCTAGGGGAATTGCACATTTGAGTGTTCCAGAAAATATTACATTGATTTCAAGTTTTGATTTGATATTCACATTAAATGATAATGAAATGAAAAATGGCAGTAATTGTAAACCAGGGACAGAAAAACTAGAAGACACATTTACAGGTTTTTTAGTACAATGAAAAATATGATTTTGTTGAATCATTTTTGTTGATTTTTTTAGGTGTTTGTTCTGTAATAAAACATTGTCTAAAGAATATAAAATAAGCAGTTTATTAAGACTTGAACTCTCTTATATTTCACTTATACTGCCCACACTGCCCACTCCAAACATGAAGGTATCCCTAATTTATTTCCCTGACGTTCACTAAACCAATGAGAGAGTTGAAATAATATAAATACTGTATTGTAGCCCTTGTCATTAAGGCAGAAGGAAGGACCTTATGAGGCTAGTTGACACCTGTCACAACATTATCAGCACTTCCAGGTTTCAGTGGTCATATATCTGATATATGATATGACTATAATGGTGTCACTGCAAATGTTATAATCCCAATTTTTCAATGAGAAGGATAATACCTCTTTCATTTTTTGGTCACTGTAAGTCACCTCATTGTCCTGGGTTACAGCATTTCAGAGGAATGCGCTTGGTGCCCCCTCTATACACCTCAAATGTATCTTTAATGTAGCTTCCAGGTTTTGCCATAGCATAGTTGCAATAGCTATTGCAGACTGAGCTTTAAGACTTTACCCTATTGGCACCAGAGTAAACTGAGGGTTAATATTCTCTCTCCAAAGAAAGATTGTCTCAGCAGAAAATTGTGTTGATACCTCAAATTGTTAATACTGAGTTTAACACTTTGCCAAACGATAGCCGGCCCAGGCCTTAAGCACAAGTGGGTAAACATAATTCCAAAACCCCCAGAAACCTCAGACTAAGTGATAAGCACATGCCCCAGTCAAATGTCCATTTAACTGTTCCAGAGTCTTTAATAACGTTCCTGCGTTTACATTGCCTGAGGAGAAGTGCGGTGTGCCTCTTGGTGCAGTCCCTTGCTTGGCCTGTAGGGGGAGGCAGAGACAGGGGTTGCGTGGTGGGGGGAACAGAGAGCGTGTGCAGTCCTAGCGGGAGCAGCTGGGGCAGGGCTGCAGTCCGTTCTCGTTGCAGGCAGTGCATTTGAGGGCCTTGAAGGAGTCCGTGAAGCAGTTGCGAAACAGGGACATCTTGCTGCCATGGCACATGGGGCACGGGATAAAAGCGAAGCCCCCGCAGGTGGGGCATGTGTGGGGGTGCTGCACCCTCTGCAACAAAACGAGGTACAAAGAAACAGGCTCACAGAGACATTACATTAAAGGCATTTAGCAGACACTCATAGGTTACAGTTTTTACATGTTCTCCGTTTATACAGCTGGATATTTACTGAGGCAATGCAGGGTTAAGTACCTTGCCCAAGGTTACAACAGCAGTGCCCCAGTGCGGTATCGACCTGGCAACCTTTCGGTTATGAGCCCTGCTTCTTACCACTATGGTACGTTGCTGCCCCAGACACACTAAACTACAGCCAAACAATGGGTAGACCTGTTCTTAGCTTCTGGCAGACACAGAAGGCCATTTTATTCACTGGATATTGTCAGCAGCAACACATCTTAAATCAGCGCATCTTAATTCTGGTCAGTAAGGCCAGAGATAATTGTCATTTATGAAGGACAGTACTGCAATGAACACACTTCAGTGCACTCGTCCGGGCTGTAACACTAGTCTATCACAGGGCATTTGAAGCAGAAACCCAGAGAAAGCAGACAATCCCACACTGCCTGTGGGATTTTTGGCAAGAAGGCTTCTGAGAGTTTCAACAAGAGGCAAAGACAAGATAGACTGGTACCGTTGTGAGTACTGCAGGTAATACTGATGTCAACCACTCATTGATGCTGTATACACACAAGCCCTGAACTCGCTCCAATTATTTGTGCCGCTGTGCTGTGCTGGAGGAGGCCGGGTTAAGCGTTAGGGCCGCCAGCAGGTCTGCCCTTTCAAGCTTACTAACCCCCCCGTGTCACTCCTTCCGCTCAGCCTGAAGGGACTCATTTTTTTTGGACAGGCCCAATTTGCTCTGCCGAGTCATTTGGCTCCCCCTGCTGTGCATCAACAAATTCGGTGAATGCAAAACTGGCATCCCGCATTCATTATTGATGGTATTTATTGATGCGCTTTCATAATTCACGACGGCTCGCAGATGCATAATGGACACTATCTCCCCGCTCCAGCTTCAGCTTCAGCTGAATGGAAGGAGAGGGATTAGCAGGGGCCCCAGTTCCCACGGAGGGGCACTTAAGTTTTCCGGTCACAACCGCCAGAAGCTGGCACTGATCCTGGAGCATGGGTGTCAGAGCACTTGGACATCAGACACTTCTCTCTACAGTTTCTCTAGCTTTGGGTATGAGTGCTAATCAACTGCAGTATTAACATTTATTAATATTGTGTAATGTTTTGGTAATACTGTTGGATAATTGTTTTGTAGGGCCAGTTATTAAAACACTTCAATGTTTTTTAGTTGCTGTCCGAATTTAGATAGTGCTCACCATTTACAAATGGTTTGAATGGGCATTGAACACCTATTAATGCTATAAAATTGCTTCATTTTGGCAACAGGTTAAGTCAGGTTAAATTAAGGTTGCATGAGCTAATGCTTAAGTTATTAAAACAGTAAATTAACATTTATGGCAATGCTTGTCCTATTATACAGGTGAAATAAGATTGATTCAATTTTTAATATCAATGCTTGTAGATTGCATGTATATTTTTGACCAGATTTAAATTGGAATCATTCATCTAGTATTCAACAGCATGTATTTCTTTCATTGATAAAACTACCTCAATTTTGGTGAGAAGATCCTGGAGCTCCCCTGATTCATTCATCCCCAGTATTTTCTCAGCACCCTTGGAAATGAATACAAAACATCACTGAACTGAAGCCTTGGATGTCCTGCAAAGCAAATGACTTCATTAAATGTGAATGTATTCAATTGGCGACATATTAAGGCTATAACTAAATCCTCACTGTGTATTATGATTCAAGGTGTTCATTTGAATAGTTGCTTGTGCTTGGCAGTGTGTGCCGAGATTTCTTTTGTAAGGAGAGACTAAAGCCTGACCCCCAGGTAGTGTCTGTCTATGAAGACCACAGGGAGGGAGGGTTCCTCCCCCACCCTCCGGCAGCGCTCCTCAAGCTCCTTCATGTACTCGCTGTCCAAGGCGATGTTCTTCTCCAGGAACTTGACCCGGTGGTTCTGGAAGATCTTGCGGACCAGCTCGCAGCGCTCGAAGGTGTTCCTCACCACGCGGAAGCTGGTGGTGTAGATCACTATCTGCCCGAACTCCACTTTCACGGCTGACTGGGGAAACACAGCGATGCGTTGCAGGTTATTTCACTCTGTGTTAGCATGGGGTGCACACAGTGTTGTTGTCATTGTCATGGTTGAGGAGGTGTGATCATTTCCATCAGCAGTCTGAGCATTGTTTGGTGTAAAACTTATATGGATGTAAACAAACTGTAAAGGAAATCAAGGGAACTGGTTTTCTGAGTGTCAGCAATATAAATGAAAGTGGGGAAAAAAGAACATTTTGTCTTTATTTCCATAACTACCATAACTTTTTCCATATTTTCCCTAGAGAGTGAACTGAAACCAACACTAATTACAAACAATGACAACAATGTAACAGAAATTTAAGCGTTACATACCTGTAGTAATTCTGATGGATGTCTAATGTAATCAAAAGGTGGAACTGTGCTTACCCTTCTGTCACACTAAAGCACAGTACATTAAACTGATAACGAATGTGCAGTGACTCAGTGTTTCTTCTGTCTGTGAAACATAATGAAGGAAACAATTTTATCTGCAGCCTTTTGGCTTAACATGATTTGATGATTACCATGAGATCTGGCCAGTGGCCCCTTTTGATGTGTAACAACAAATGAAAATTGTTCTATACTGGAAACATCTGTGTGTGTCTGTGTGAATAAAAAAACACATAAAACTCATAGAGCATGTGTTTTTATAAAAGCCAATTATTTTTCTCCTGCAGATATTATTAATTGGCTTATTTGTAAAGTGTGTTCCTTATACTATTAATCAAAATTATTTTAACAACTGCCATATGTTCTTGGTGTATTCAGATCAGTTTAATTCAACATCACATTTTAATGAAGCATGCATCAAACAGATTCTTTGCTGACACACTGTCTGTTAAACAGTGGACATTACATTAGACCAATGGTCAGTAAAATATGAGGGTCTTGATGGCTGAACTCAAACAACAGTCCTGAAAAGATATACTTCATCCCTCCCTTATATTCATGGTCTGTGCTTAGAAATAAACAGTACTAATCACAAAATTAATAGTGAAAAGTGATATTGAAAAGCTACAAAACTTTAATCTGCAATAAACAACTGCATGGATCACAATGGCTAATTTTCACACACATTTAAGGCACAAAAATGCAAAAAACATTGGAAAAAGACATTTCCCAAATGGACTTATTACTGTCTTCTCTCATTGATGGCAACCACAGCCCACAAATAAAAGATATTACAAAATGCAGACTTTACATGTAAAATTTCACAAAGTCATCATAAAAAAACACATCTTACCAGCCACAGCAGTAGTTACTGACTATAAAAAGAAATACAAAACTATTATTACTATTAATTGTTTCACAACCAGACAACCTTACAATTCACAATATTACAAAGGAATGCATTTCAATACACTTGCACACAAAATGGGTTGTGAAACTGTATTTACAAAACGATCATTGCCAAAGTGTCTTATTCATGAAGAAAATGACCCCAGGCCAAAAACTTTCACAGACTGACAGCAACCACATTTTCATGTGTGAAAAAAGGACCCAAGAAGACATAAAGAGCCTGCCGTGATGCAATATTAATGGTCCTCCAAGATTTTAGGCAAAAGAAGATTGTTTTTTATAACATTGAGAGATAGGGACAAAGTGGCACAAACTTTGTGAAGGAGTTGCCAGCTCTCGGCAAATCCCGGGGGTTTCCAGAGACCAGAGATAAATCCACTGCTGTCTCTTTGTCTCCGCTGGGCCAGTGGAGACCACAAGGTTAGATTAATGGGCTCTTGATGTTATGGGCCCTCGTGTGATATTCGTATAAATCATAATACAGGCAATAACATCAGAGCTGGCAAAAACAGCGGCACGCTGTGCGCAAGTGAAGGGGCCATCTCGGTTGTGCTGATTCAGAAAAGTGCATCGGCTGCATTTTAGCCAGTCCAAAGCTCCCACACCTCTTTCACACAAGTCATGGAGAGGATCAACCGAGCAAGACAAGAACACATGCCAGTCGACTTTCAACACAGTACCTGAGTTCATCTGCATAAGATACTCAATAAGAATATATTATTGGATGTATTTATGCATACATGTTCAAACCTCCCATCTGACATAACCAAATACCATGTATTTCAGTCATTACTGTATATATTTAAGAAATTATATGCAATTAAAAAGTAATAGGATACCATTCATTCCATTAAAAGCTTAATTACTATAAGTATATGAAAAATGTAAAAGGAATACCATCTGTATGTTATGGTCATTTAACAGTCTCTTTCTCTGATACCAGTCAGTTCCAATCTCTCTAGTTGAACTTGACTTGGATAAGATTAGATCACATGTTATAGCCATTGTCAGTATTTTAACATCCAATGCAAAGGTATGTGTTCCAACTGGATGTGGTCCTAAACACATGCAAAGAAGATAGGCCAAGGATGTCTGATGTTCTTTAATTTGTTAAGGGATATGTTTTTGAATTTATATGTTTGCTGATACCTACTTTGTCTTAATTTCTACTTCAATGCAGACTAACTATGACATGATAAAAGGAAAGACCACTGTGGGTTTTAAAAGTGGTTCCGAATGTGAGCTATGTAGCTGTCTCTTTATCGGCAACAGAGATGAAACAGTCATCAACAGTAACCAAGCATGCGGAGACGGCAGTCGCACAGAGATGAAGAAGCTTGCGTTTGGACGGTAATACTGTGATATTTCTGGGTTCAGTCCCACTGTTTTGCTCCAGTGTCCCAGGGGTGCCCCCAAACATTAACGCGCTCTCCCGGCAGCCAGTCCCGGCACACCGCCCTCAGGGCCGCTCTTTCTGTGGAAGCCTGTTGCCCCGGACGGAACCCTTCAAGAGACACAATCACAGTTTCAGCCGACTCTGCACACCTCACTACACTCCTGCTCTCTGCTCAGCGATGCACAGGTCCAGCACTCGAGGGCTGAGGGCGAGGGGGCGGGGCTGGAGGGGGCGGGGCTGGAGAGGGCAGGGCGGGCGTCGTCCCATTTACGGCCATGGCCCTAGCACGCCAAAATGGAGAATTTGTCTCAGGGATCAATTTGCGGATCGCTCAGCGGATCCGTTTTCGCCTGCCGTTTTCATTGGTGGATTTTCCGGCCGTCAGCGGATTTCACAGTGGCCCCCCTGCGACCTGCCGGCGTGCAGCCCCCCAGAGCTGAAACTGGGCACCCCTGAGACACACCTGAGCAGGGTCTGTCAGCACAGGATCAGCTGTGCTCTCCAGTGCAACATCAACAACTGCCTGCCTCTGCAGCACCCGTCAACGCCAATGTGCTGCTCAGGGCCATTGCAAAAGAATGGCTCACAATGAGGTAGGGTCAGCAGAGGAAATATAACCCAGGTTTCATTTAATGTAAACAAAAGAGCCCAGGTTTATTCAAATGACAAAAGACCTTTTTTGGACTGATATATTACATTTAATGTCATATTAAAAAGGTTAATGTAATGCTACCTTAATTATACTTTCAATGCGCTGTCAGCAACAGTTCAGGTAAAAACATTATTTCTGACTTCTTGTTTTGCTTCAGGAAATACTGAATTTAAAGAGACCTTGAACGAGACCTGAAAAGTACCTTAATTTAAATAATTGTAGGTTCACATTGGATACATATTTGAAAAACCCTGAAAAACATCACAGTCTTCTGAAGTCTGTTCAAGAAATCAGTTTGTTTGACTTACATTTAGTTAAACCAATCAATAGCTAAACCTTCCAAGCAATATCCAAATATCTTTGTTTTATCTATGTGATTTTTGGTGGATACATGAATTTGTTAAGAAAGTGACATTTAGTTATGAGTTTTTCAATATAATCTACAGTCCAAAATGTAATAGTTATTTTACAGCTATGCCCATATTTCTCATATCCCATTGACTTCTTGTTGTCTAGGTCCATGGGAAGCTGACCCTACATAATGTCACACTCACTAGAAAGCGGAAGTCTGCAGACTTCATTAAACTGATGGGCTTCCCCTGTAACACTTAGTGAATTGAGTCATTAATCTTTCATTTGGCAGTGACCCCGCCTGCAAACACGATTTCATTCAGGCTGGGCTTGAGAAAGAGAAAGTGTTGGATCTTGTCAAAACTCTTCCTAAAGTCAAAGCCCAAACTTCTGAGAAAAATAATCATTTCAATGCTGGGTTCTAACTCTTGCTGCCTTGTTTTGACAGCTGCAACAAAATATTCACTGATGTATACTAACTTCCTTTTCATGGCTTCTATTAATCAAATTTGATATTACTTCCTGCTGGAATTATGCTTTTTCATACCAAGGGGAGAACCTTCTGTTGTGTGCTGTTGTACATTAATATGATACTTCACATGATATGTTTCATTTATCTATACAATAGGGTTTTGTATGGAGTGATTGTTGGGAGCACTAAATGAAAAATTATGGTCTTTCCATGCTGTGGCTGTCAAAGATCTGTGCCATATACAGATAGCATTGCCATGACACTGGAGACATTTGTGGGGTTATTGTATACTTACAGAGATATTTCTTATGAATGTATCTCAGTACTGCTTGTACCCATACCTTAAGTATGAATGCTAAAGCTGACAAGCTGACTTTCTTTAATGCCACTATGAGGTCTAAATGCTTTCATTGCCACTAGAAATTAGCCTTCAAGTGTACTTTGGGTGATTGTGTATTTAAACGCAATATATTTAACATATTCTGGTAGTTTCAGAAACAGAATAAAATCTCTGTTTTTTCCCAAAACAATGGTCCCTGTTGTCCACACAGAAAGCATTAATACTTATGAATGAACAGAATGGAACCAGCTTCAACAGCAGTAAGAAGAAAATGTGGAGGTATCTGTTTTTCTTTACTGCTGAATGTTTTCACAGGATGTTTTTGTCTTATAGGCTAAAAGGTTTTTATTTTCTGGATAACCATAGAACTGTATGCTTTGAAAATGTGTAGTCTTTCTCCACCATGAAAACTAACCTAAGTATAACTATGGAACATAATAATATAAGTAGTATAACATAATTCAGGAACTATTTATTTAATTTTAGTGAACGCAACTTAGCTGATCCCATGTGGAACCTGTGGGAAAGGAGGGGAGGGGGGAATACCACGCAGAAGGAAATTAAGTGATTAGATAAATAAATAAACAAATAAGAAAATGGCACTCAGACGACCACATAAGTTAATTGGTTGATTGCTTACCCCATATACGCTGGACAGATTGTTGAAGAGCACCTGTCCAGCGCTCACTTTGTGTTTCACCCCTCGCACGGTCCCATTCTTGCTGAGAATGTTGATGCGCTTGGTGCTGAAGAGTCTGTCCTTGGATGCACTGGCGTAGAGAAGCAGGTCATCCGGCTCGCTCCCGTTCTCGTCCAGCTCCGAGCTAACCAGTCCATTGAGGTGCCCATTGGCTTCGCTCGTCGATGGGGTGCTGGCCCGTTCCAATTCCGAACTGCTGGTGCAGTCTGAGTCCAGGGAGTCCGACGGCCCCTCTTCTTTGTACACCTCTTTGAGGATCCGCCCGCTGTTCGCCGACGCCACCCGAAACCTCACTTTCTTTTGCGGTTTCTCGTTCCCTGCTTTAAGGGTTGTCCGCTCCATTGGAAATGGGTAAAACAACAGGCTTACATGGCCCTGGTAATGTTTTATCGTATGTCAAAGTTTGACGTGAGGTCAAACGACATACCACGCCAGGTTAGCTTTGCCATGGAGAGCTACAAACCGGCACGTCACCATTCCAAAATATTGCAAGGGGGCAAGAAGCCACACTGCCACCCAGCCATTTAATAATGAATGACGCTTTGCCATGGTAACCGTGAAAACTTACAAAGAGTAAAGCGATAGCCCTCTATTAAATAATTGATTCATTCTGCTAACTTTTCAAACAGCTTTAAAACAGAAGCTGATGCCCTTTTTACATACATGCTTTCTAGAAAGTCAAGGGGCCAATGTAAACATTTTTTTAACAAATAAAGCTTTTTAAAGTAATACATTTTCAGGAATTAATAAGGACACAACAATCGCATGGATTAGATAAACCTTCATATGATGCACTGTTTTCCCCAACAGCATTCCTGTTTTGACTGTACATGTTGTTTTAGAGACTTAGTCTTGCAACTTGTACAACGTTCTAGTGGTTAAGCATATACCCATGCTGCTTGAAATACACTGAGGCTCTGAGGTGTTTTGAAAAGAAGGGCTAAATGTTTAATGATTCATTTCTGGCTGAGCCCAGGCCAAGACATGTGTTTACAGGAATTTGGAGTTAATGAACATAAACATGACATCCAAACATCAAAATGAGTGCAAAAATGACAAACACAGTTTCTTGAACTCCAAGAGAAAGCAAAATCTGAAAGAAAGAAAATAAATACAGCATTGGTTTCCATACGCTGCCTGCAAGATAACTTTAAATGGAAATGACAGGCCTTTTGCATCAGGAACCATATGTTTCATTATTGCAGACAAGTTTAGATAATATTTGTTTAGCAAATCATTTTTGTTTACTCTGAGTTTGACCTGGCTGCCCCTTAAAAAGTCAACATATTCTCTTTTCTCTCTCTCCTTTGTTTCCTTCCTCTCTCAGGACAATCCTTCTCTTTTCCAGTGAACTTGACATTGAGGTGCATCTTGATAAATCTTTAATGTAAACATGCTCCCTTCTGCGACATACTGAGCATGAATGAAGCTCTTGTGATGGCTCCTCCCACTCCGGTTCCCATTGCATTGTGGGACTTTGGAGGTGAATGCAGCCGAACACAGTCACCACATGTTAAGGTATGGGTAACTCTCTGTTGCATCATGCATACCGGGATCTGATTTCATGTCCTTCGGGGATCCCTGGTGATACAGTTTGTCGGGGTGGTGAAGATTTCAGGGTTGTTTCCCAGGTGGGGCACCATTATGCTACACTGCCACTGAGCTATTCTGTACTGCTTTTGCACAGCCTCATGAGTCAAACCCAGATAAATTCAAGGAAAATACTACAAATACTACACTAGAGTTTCATATTACACTATTTCAGCAATGCTGTGCTATATTTACCATCTATACATATCATATATAGACAAAATATATGTATACCTGCTTTACACACAGGCCCAGAGCATAGAGAGGACTAATGTACAAGGGAAGTTGAGGCTCGGCCACATATATACAGAAGGTGCATTAGTAAACATGACCTAGGGTGCATTGCCCTTAATGGTGCACTGGATAAAATGCATGTCCTTGTAATGCATGAAATGAAAAACACAATAGTTTACATTTCTTGGTCAGGTTAAACACAAAATGTATTGCAGGTTATACTGAACTACGCCCAAGTGTTTAAACAGTATAAAGTGAGTGAAAGCCCTTGCTGTGGAAGTTTCCCTGAATTTGTGTGAATTTTAATTGCAGTGACAGTGAATAGGAATTAATCCAACCCTTTTAATGCGTTCTTACCTTTTATTTCACAGAAATGTTTGTGAGTCGATGTTTTGAAGTTCTGTCCTTTTCATGTAAATTTCCAAAGGAGATGAGACTGACACGGTTATTTTTATGACTGCAGAACTGTCATTTACTGCACAATGACGTTCCACTGTTAAGGATGGCAAGCTGCCAGCGCCAACAGAAACTTCACAATATTTCTGCATTATTCAATATCCACAATGCATCCCTATTCCTCTAAAATGCAAATTCCATTTGACTATGAAACACAAATTTCAGAGTAGTTCTCTAAAGACGTGATCTGTCAGTATCGAAGTTGACTAATATTTATCATTCTCAACATTCTTTCCATGATCAAAAGCATTCCTGTTTTTTTTTCTTTTCTTCAGCGGATCCTGAGATTCACTCGGTAAAGCCTGATAGCTCTAATAAAGTAAATATATGAGCCGTATAAGTAGGAGATGGGAACTCGAGCCAGCAGACTCATTTGCAATGCGGCGCACGGCGGGCATCCACTCTGAAGAGCTCAATACTCCTGGCCACTATATTATCTCGACAGCATGAAACATCTATCAGGGCACGAAACGGGAATCAATGATAAGCCCGGCTTAGACCCACTGTTTCATTGTTGCTGTCCCCTCCTTTCCCGTTTTGGGAAGAACACGCGTGCGTCATTTTAAAACACGTTGAAATCCATCACAATGAACCGTCGGGCTGTCAGGTGAGCATCCGATCTGAAAATGCCACCCCTGAGGCAGACACATCTAATTAACGATGTCCAAAAATATGGACACACAGGATACACTCTCACAACATTGCTGTACAAACCCTGACTTATCATACAGCCATGTATTCCCTGAAGAACAACAGAGAGCAGCATTAGATGTGACTCGACCATACTCTATCGCTTTATATCCATTGCTTGACAGTTTCCATCATGCTTCCAATATCAATATGACACCCCTTTTATTGAGCAAAGATATTTCAGATGTAACACAGTTCCAGTCAATAAAACTGTTGATATGGTCTTTAACAGAAATAAACAAGGATGCAGAATAAATACCTGAAAAAAATGATATCTAGGGATTTGATTTTAAGGGCAGCTAGGAGACAGGGACAGTAAGATTGCTGAGGTGGATGGTGTCACAGCAGGTTGTAGGACATGGTAAAGTAGAACAGGAAAAGGGACAGAGGAGTTTGCTCTGGGGCACATAGGCGCTGCAGTGGCTCATCGATGAAATGTTATTTTCTGTCTTGTGGGTCACTTGGGATTACAAGGTCTTGAAACTGAAAACACATATTTTAGTGAAATGAAAATTCTGAGTTAAGTATCTCATAATCACAAGGTAACAGGCTGCTAAGTATTATGGGCCTTAAGATGGTTTGGTTAGTTTAGAAAGTAAAGAACATTAATTTAAAGAGCCTGAGAATTCTCTCAATCCTCCCTCTCCACCATTTATTTACATTGGGTCTACTGCAGAAAGAGTTAATCAAATGTAGAAAAGAAGGGTGTGAAGGACACATTTGGTGTAGCTTCTGTGCATTTTTATGTATGTTTATTCACAGATGGTATGTATCAGATGTGTACTCCACAAATACATATCTATGTAGGCTGTATGACTTAATATAGAGGTTACATGTCATGCAAAGAAATTACACTAGGGTTGACAAGCAACTCACCTTTTCTGGGGATGCAGAAATGCTTGCAGATGTTTGCAGTCAGTGTGATCCTGTTTCAAGTGTCTCTGGTTGTGTGAAAAAAAATGACATCTGTGAAAATAACACATGTACACATAGACAGTCACACAACTAATCCTTGAACAGAAACCATCCATAAGTGCTTTGTAAAATGGTCAACCTATATCTTTGAAATCAGGCACTTTGTCAGCTGTCAATTTTACCCCAGTGAATCAACTCTTTCATAAGCACCTATTCACTGATGCAATGATGCACTTCCCAGCAAGATTGCATCTGTTAAATGTGCCTGGGATTAAGAGATCAGATACATTGTAATGTCTGTGTTCATCCGTGTTGAGGGCATACTGCATGGCCCTGGTGACCAAACGGTTGCCATGGGCTGGAGCCTTTCCAGTCAGTTGCACATACTGGCAGTGGATGAAACCCATGCCTGGGGACTGTAATTGCTGTGTGATAATCCAGCAGTTGGACAGGCCACAGAGTGCTGCACAGTAGAGAGGGCCCACAGGCCCCTGACATCTGTGGTGTCCCGGCGACCCACTAATAGTCAGGACACCAAGCGGTATGTCCCCTCTGTGCCACTGTGTAAGGGAACAAGGCCCGGCTGGGCTGCAGGCCTTGTCACCCTCTTTAACACAGAGGGTGTAAGGGGGTGGCAGAGAGACAGTCGGCTGAGTGGCGAGGGGTCATGGACCGTCATGCTGTTTGTCTTCTCTCAGGCCCTTGACTGCTCCATGACAGGACTCCGAAACCCTGGTCCTAGAGGGTTGGGGCCCAGCAGCCAGCTCTTTTTAATCATCCAGGTCTCTGCAGCCAGTTCTTTTTATACCCCTCACCATCCGATGGCATAAGAACATGGATGAGTCCCTGGGTAAAATAAAAATCAGCAGGCCATTTCAAGACCAGGACAGTGTGTCTTATTTATCTGTCTCTGGTTAAATTACATCAGACATCGGTACTATTATATTTTTTTATTATTTTATCTCCATCTTATTCAATCAAACTGTCAGCCCCACAATGGTCGTGTTTCTGCATGTTTGTTTATTTGATTATTTGCCAGTGGTAATTCAGTTAAGCCTCTTGAGAAGAGAGCCTGCAGTAATGAAATTATCACTTGTGATTGGTGGCTTAGTTGTGCTGCTGTCTTATGTCTTTCTGCATGTTGCCTTGTGTAACAGAGCGAGGAAAAGAAATGTATCACAGTAGTGTTGCTTTAAAATGCGAGTGATTTTCATGCAGTGTGTGTATATGTGTGTGTGTGTATGTGTGCGCTCTTGCATGTGTCTGTGTGTGAGTGTGTGTGCCTGTCTCTCATTGTGTTTGAATTTTTTTGCATATTTTCCATTAAGTATGCATGAGTGAGTCAGTAATTAAAAATTAAAAATAAATCAATTTGTCACTTTATGGAGCAAAAATGTAAGGGTGAATAAATACTCATTTTTGGCTCGCACATTTTTAGCTCACACCATTTCAGTGAATTTTAAGCTGTTTGCAGATCCTACAGCTTGAAAACATGCATCAGTCATTATTATAAAGTGAGTGCGAAGTTTGGGGTTGTCAGACAACAGTCTTATGTTTTAACCTATTACAGGACTGAAGTCGTTTAGATCTGGGTTTGGGATCTGTTGAATCTACATGGCTCTGTGGGAATCCGTTATGGTATGTCCATAGACATACTGTAGATAAATTGAGTAAAGCCTTCTCCAGTTTTTTTTTCAAGTATAATTTAAAAGAATCACCCTTCACCATACTCACTCCCAGCCTGCCCCTTTGTGACAGCACTCAAGCTAAAATGAACACAGACAAATCCTGGATTCAGAGACCTCCATCTCAAACATATTCAATTCTATCCTCTCCATCCTGTCTTTCTTTGTCATTTTTTAAATTTTCAAATTATTCAAGGTCATCATCTTCATGTGTGCCTTACACATGTGAATTGAAAGGCCAGCTTTGGACAGGAACTGAAGGGAATATTTTTGTCCACTAGAGGTCAGCCATAAACCTCATTTCACAAACAGGGAGGGCTTATTAGTCACCACAATTAATGAAGGAAAATCCTCTTACGAGGAACAGTACAGTATAGCAGCTGTTCTTGTCTATATGCCGTGGAGGTCAGCTCTCAGTCCTCCAGGTACTGTAGACCTTGGTGGCATTCTAACCCACCTTCTTTTCTTCTCAGCAAAACTGACCTCTGATCAGTAACCAGCAAGAGATTGTATCAGTTTAGCCTCTTTTTCTAATTTGAGATCATTTGTAAAAATGGAGCAGAGGAAAGATGCAGCAGCATAATAGCAGGATTACTGATGGACAGAAATGTACCCTCCACCCTGGGGCTGTTATCAAATATAAGTGACTGTCTGTCTTTGTTTGGGTCACTTCTCAACCTCAGCTCAATCTTCCAAAATGGATTACATCAGTAAACAGGATGTATTGATCAATTAATCTATAGGGTATAGGCTACAGGTACATGAGGAAATATTCTTTTGAAATGAAAAATATTGAACAGAAAGGATGAGAGCATGTTTGCAGGTAGCACTAAAAATATATAGAAACATAGAGCATCTACTTTGTATACGGTATGCTTTGAATCCATACAGAGTTTTATGATGGCATCAGTCATTCCAAAGAGTTTCCACTGAGTCAGACTCATTCTAATAAAAACAACAGAAATCAGATCAATAGATCAATAAGCATGTAGAGACAAATGACTCAGATGAGAAATAACGAAGGCGAGATCAATTATCTGTGATTGTTGATGCAAATATAAAAACAAACACACACCCTCTGAGTGACTGCAAAGACATTTGTAAGCCCTGGCAGGTCGTTCTCATGCACCTGTCAGAGGGCCCATGGGTAATGGTATTGTGGCAGGATGAGGAAAATCAGTGGGGACTGTAATATGATTACATTTAAAATGTCCAGCACCGTGGCACGCTGTCAGAATGACATTGAAGAATCAAATCCAACCGCAACACAGCTGTCAGAAAGGTTCTTTGTATATCTAGTGAACATTTAGCTTTTTGATAGGAGTTTCTGTGTTGTTAAAAAGTAGTGAAACCCATTAATGCCAGCTTTTGCAAGAATGTTTTGTGAAGTTTATTGAAGGTTTCAAATTAGTTTTATAATCCATGCAATAACTGCAGTTTGGAAATGACCCAGTATTATTCAATAATCATCCAATAGCTGTGTCCACTTGGCACAAGTTTGAGACAGATGCTATAAAGGCAGTCTTCGTGTTCGTTTCAATCATGTTTACATAGGTCATTACCGATGAGAACAGGCCATTCAGCTCACTATGACTTGTCATTTTGCCTCCATCTAAAATAATGGTGCTACATTTTATTTGTGTTTATCATGCATTAATAAAAAGGAATATTGCCCTTCTCTCTACCATTGTAGAGCTTTTATATTCGGTGGTGGTTAAATATACTAGTGGTTAGATGCTTTTTGGCATGCCCCACAGAAAGAACCATAACCCAGAGGTTTAACTCCTTGCAAACATTTACTTCTGAACCATATAATCTCGTTCAAACACACAAAATGAGAATAAAACGTCATTCATCTATGTACGTGGCCCACTTTACACTTTTCATCTTCATCTCTTCCTCTTCCATTATATTTTTCCTGACACTTTAGTGTCACAAATCCTCCAGTACCCCAAAAATATTTGCACCATTGGCCTGCCTTATTAGCCTATAGCAACATCTATTCATTTTGTGTATTAGAAATTCAGAGGCAACCATGGTGCGTGTACCAGTAAGGCTATAATATCCATTGGCATTGGACGTTTTTGCCTTTAATCCAGGTCAGTGAGCAATCATATCTGAATACTCTCTGATTTTAATGCAGAACAGATTCAATTATGATGCAAATAGATTCAGAAACATCAGATGTTGTACTGCATTAAAATTGTCTCACAGCTGATCTGTCATGTAGGGATAGACAGAATTTTATAGTACTCAACCTATAGGTTCAATTGAGATTTGAGGAGGATCCCTCTTGATGCATCCCTATTTGTTCTATCCTACACATTTACCTTACATTTTATTGAGTGTGTGGTTATGTATGCATGCCTGTGCATATTTGCTTGACTTGTATTTTGCAGATCAACTGCATATCATTTTAACAAATAAGGTACACTACAAAGAGACATGAAAATGCATTGATCACACAAAGATCCAAGGTTACTCACATTTACAAATCATAAAAGAGAACATTTACAATTGTAAAAAAGGTCAAACACACAAAGTTAGTCATGGATACAAATAACATATTTTTCATGTGTCACTATATACACATTTACAAAAAAGCTGTGCCTGTCACAATTGCTATCAATATGGCACCAGATAGTGCCACAATATCACACTCTCACTAAAAAAGCACTATTCCAAATGAATGCTCCCTAATGTTCCTTCTGTTTTTCCAAGTACTATGCTTCCTAAGCATCATTATTTGCATGTCTGCATGTCTTTTCTTTTGTGAGGCTTTCAACAAAGTAATTGATGAGTAAATTGCTAAACTTCTTTATATTGCCAATGTGTTGGTTGTTATAAATCCTTCCTTCCATTTTTAACACATGTAACCATCTCTTAAACTTTCCTTTTTCTACTGTGGTAGAACAACTGTGTACTGTGGTATTTTTCTTACAACCAAGGCAATCTGCTTATTAAAAATCCTGTTGGGATGTTTTATTTCTTTTTAACCCTCGAGCACATGTTAAAAGAGCTCAGAAAGCCAAGTAGTGTATCTTTATTGCATATTTTCTAAAGTTGCTTTTTCCATTTTAGCCTCTTAATTTTACACAGCTAATATAAACATTTTAGAATCATACATAAATGTCTGACATTTCTGGCCCACTGTGACCTGTGTATCCCCTTTGTAATGATTTAACACTGACAGGACTGACAGCCCAATCCATTTAATTCATTAATCCCATTATTTAATTTTGGCAAAGCCTTTAAGCCTCCGTGGACAGTTCTGAGGCTCACAGGGGCAGCACAGCACAGATGTTTACCAGAATAAAATCAGCGGGGTTGTTTATCTAGATCATTTGCACCTATGGAATTTACTTTTTCAGTTTGTTCAATCTGTCCAGGTATGTTTATGTATTTTATTCTGCCTTTATGTGTGAAATGTCTTTAATAATAGACTCATCCATAAGTGCAGCATGGCCAAACAGCAGCCAGAGTAAGGAGCCATGAAATTTTCCCACAGTGCCACCCCTTCAGTGAATGGAATGTGCACTGGACAACAACATGTCACATGTGGCAGTGAGGATGGCTGTAAATGTTTTAATAGAGCCAAAAGCAAGCTTCCATTCCCAGGAGAGGTGAGATCACCGGTTGATGGCCTGCTCAGCTGCTGCTCAGCATGGGTGAGACTGCAATCGATAGACTCCCCTCTCTCCCAATAAGAGAGGAGGGTCCTCATCCAGTAGGGATGACAATATGTTTGAATGACTACACTATGCCAACAGAAGTCTCCACATGCCAACAGAATCTGATAGGTGTAGAATGTTTTCCATTGGATTACCTGTACAGAACTGTTATAACTACAGTCTGGTGTGCAATTAAATACAGTTTGCCTACAGCACGTATGCATGCACGTGTGCATCTGTGGATGAATTGCAATTGTGAGACATTGCCATGGAGACCATAAAGTGCAGGAACCACAGCCTTACTTTACATGAAATATTAATGAATAAATGCAGTGAAATCCCTTGAGGTAATGTTCAAGCTTCCTGTAGATTCAAGGCTATGTCACATCACAACTGCTGTTGAGGCAAAAAGCCAATTTAAAGTACTGATAAACATGCTCATAGTGCAGTCAGTCCTATCTACAAGGAGACACTGACACATTTTCAAAAGCAAACGAAACCACAAGGGAAGGTTTGCATGGAATGTCTCACCATTTCTCTTGTCGAACAGAATATGAAAACCGCACATGTATTACCTGTATACATGCTAGAAGCTTGGGAAGAAACATAAACTGATGATCTTTGGCTGGAATTTTCCATCACACATTGTGGCAGCCCCACTGCAGCAACGCGGCACCAGCTAAGCGCTGTCACGCTGAAGGAGCGTTTGCATCACGCCAACGTCCTCTGCCGTAGGGAGCTCTCAGAAGTGTGCCCCGCTCTGACGGGAGAGGGGAGAGGGGAAGAGGGAGAGCATGCGGCATAAGTTCCCCGTTGGTCGTGCCGCCGTGCAGAAGCTCCCCATGCTCGCATCATTACCAAGTCATTTGGCTGATGACTGTTCCCAAGGTGACTCTCTGGGTTTTTTCAAGCATTAACACCCAAGCTGCCTGGCACACAACATTGAACACTGCAACAGTCTGTCAGATGTTGTGTCAGCGAGTCTGAAGTATTTTTTCCCCATTGCTTTTCTGTTACTATGGTAAACTGGGGTAAATCTGCAGTTCTATAGCTCTTGGCGGAAAATATGATCAGCAAGGCATAAAGGGGAAATCTTAACAGATGGGATTTCCATGACCTTTAACCTATGACCTCATAAAGGGAATACCTCATAATATTGATATTCTGATTTCCAAGCTGCCATGTTCAACAATTATGTTCAATCATGTAATTCCCAGAGATAACAGTAGTTATTTTCCCCACAAGCTAACAAGGGAAAGGCCTCTGTGTGCAGATTCTACAACATGAGAATACATGAAAGATATCAACATGCTGGATCAAAATTTGAAGATCCAGCTAATAATTGGATGCATTTCAATCCCTGTTGCCCATGGGAAACTGTAATCTTACAGGAATGAATGTAACCATAGGATAAATTTTATTCAAGCACCACCTGTGTTGTGTAACTCTTTAATGGTTTTGATGTTGTTACAAGCACACTATCCAAATACAAATGGGTCATTACTTGATTTGTGGTCTTTATTGAACCAAAGTAGGGTGTGCAAATACAAATGCCGTTACATCGTAGCTCAATAGTTTTTCTGCTGCTCTGAAATTTGATATCGTGTATGATATTATGAGGCCAAAATCCAGCATACATGGACTCATAGTGAGAGCTGAGAAAAAAAACATCCATTAATCCTATTGGCTATTACTGGAAATGTCCCCTTTCATTAGCTGAGTTTACTGCCCAAAGTCACCCCAGAAATGTAAAATAAACTGGAATTCCATGTAGACCAGGAAATTCCCATTTTTCACTCTTTAATTCTCTTTGCAGCTTGTCTCCAGCTACTGGTTGGCCCAGTTATTCTGCCTCCGTCACTGTCAGTCTCAGGAGAGACCCAAATTTTTCAAGGAATATTTTGCAACCATCTATATCAAAACTAGACTTAGCCTAGTAAAAATCTCAGGATAAAGACAGATGTGTTGTATTTATCTGTTGTGGATCATAGACCATTCCCTGGGATGTTGTGCATATAGAATCCTTTTTGGCCCGGGACTCATTTTTCTTGAGGTTGAGTGCCAGTTGCCTGCTGGGTTTGCAACCATTGAAATGATAATTTTGTCTGACTTTGTGCATAATAAATGTAGCTTTCCTGTGAAGCAAATTATTCAGTTCCACTTTGGAAACTCTTCAATACTTAGTTTTCAATGAGGGATTTATGCACCAGTTCTAGTTTGGCTATTTTTTTCATTCTTGACTAATTCAAGTTGGAGGCAAATAAAGATGTGATGTTTCTAATAAAACACTTTGTAGCTTCCCATGTTATAGCTTTGTTTTAAACTAGATTGACTGTTCAAGAGCACTATTAGTTTCAAAATCTGGGTTTTGTTAAAGAGTTGTATTAAACTGCCACTGTGGAGATATACATCCAACCATGTCTCATTTCATTCATCTCAGCTCAGCCTGAATGCTGACCCCTCTATCAGTAAGGGCACTTGCTGTGAATATCTGTGCTTTGAACACCGTTCATCACTGGGGCAATAAAGTGACCTCTTCCACTGCTACCCAGGTGCCAATCTTTCTTGTTCCAATACATTGTGACCACATAAAACCAAAAATGTTTTTCAAAAAGCAAAATTGAGCCTGTTTTTTATCCAAATAAAACAGAATGGAATGGGAGCTCTAGCTCTATGTCTAGGTCACACGACCACCCCTTTACTTAGCATTTGACATCAGCACAGTGTTTTCTATTAGAGATTCTGTTAAAGTGCAGCAGAGCAAGTTATTTTATGCAAAACCACTTGTTCCCTATGTCTCTGATAAATCCAGGGGCTAGGATATACCCATGAGACTAAATCCATCTCCAAAGGGGAGTCATGAACATTGTATCCATTCATCACTTTTGTTTTAGGACCATTGCTTCAAGATCAAAATTCAGATTCATAGTGCATGTTCAAAGTTGCATTTGGTTACAGTTACCATTCATTAAGATCTATGGTGAGTCAGTTTCCGCTCTGGTGAATTTTCAAAAGAACAATGCTTTTGAGTGAGAGGTTGCAGCGGATGAAAAGTGCTCATGTCTGCCCTGTTTGCTACAGCTGATGAAATAACTGCATCTCTTTGGTGTGCGGAAATTATTACTGTAATTAAGAGGGCTGAAATGTTTTGACAAGCCCATTTTGGTGGGTGGCCACTTCGCTCTGCTGAGGGAGGCTCGGTGGATTGCAAGGCCCGTAAATTACATGGCCTCAACACAGGGATGAAATGTGGATTGCATGGGTGATTCATAATTTAGACACGACGCTCGCTCCAACATAAAACCGCCACACATAATCGAAGAGGCAGGCTTCTCCTCCCTGTTGCCTAGCAACCTCCCCAGCCATGAATCCAAAACCCAGCAGTGATGTAATGATGCTGTCTCAGAAAAAAAAAAAAAAATCTTTGAAGAGCGTGCATTTCTGTTTGGTTCATGATGATAAAAACTCATGTTCATGTACAGTGCTGTAGCTTGTCCATTTACAAAGCCTGTCCCTTGCCATTGCATTCATTTCTAAGAAATATTTGTTCTAAATGACAAGACACTACGAGCAGCAGCAGTGATTTCATAAATAGGATTAACTATGGACACATTCAGCCATGAGGCACGTACAATACCATAGAGTCACTCTCAGAGCAGCCTACTTTGGTTGGTGTGTCACATTTGCAGCTTGCCTCTCAGCAGTGTGAGAGAACACTCTTCTAGGTCTGCCAGTACTGGTGCCAGCGTGTGTATGGTGCATTCTGTCAGCTGAATGTTATTCATACACATCAAACACTGTCACACTATTGTGGAGTGTGCCTCACATTCTGGCACTAGACTTGTACTGAAGCACAGGTTTGTACTCTTAGACTGATGTTTAGGTTCTCTGGTACCAAAGTCAGTGTTTCAAATTACCATCACCATAGGGTAATGAGGGTGTGGTAGTGTTTGACATTGAAATGCCTGTTTTGCTTGTTTTGCAGCGATGCGTCATCTACATTGTACAGTATGTACAGCTGTCACCATGCATGGGCAGTATGGGGTTATTATGGTTAGGGCAACAGACTCTGGATCTGAGGAAAACAGAATTATGAACCAGGTGGGATAATGATGTTACTGTATATCCTTGAGCAACGATCTTAACATCATTAGTATGCATACAGATTTATTTTTTTCACACTCTTGTACAGTGACTGACAAGGTTGCTATGGCATGATATATTAAATACCACAGCAGCAAAAAAGCAACATAGACATAGGCACAGAGCAGCAAAACAATGGTAAATTAGTGTGAAAAACAGTGCTAAAGGAAAACATAACAATAAAAATGATGTATCTAACAGTTATCATGAAGCATAATTATTGTCATACGAACATATTCTACATCACCAGAAAAGAACAACAATAATAAAGTTGTTGTCTGTACAAAGAAGCACCCTGAAAAACAGTAACAACACTCTCACACTCCATGTCAGATTTTGGATTTAGCTGTGTTAATATATTATAGTGTTTGTGTGGTGCAAGTATTAGAAGTTGCCTTGGATGAGGACATCTGCTGATGATTTACACTGATAAAGGGTTAAATACAAGAATGCTGAGAGCCTACAAAGTCACCAGCACTGAGGCAAAATTGAGAAAAGGCTCCTCAGTCAGACCACCGACCTGATAAGCAGGGCCAGGAGTACTGCATGTACTCTCTGCGAAATCTATAAGGGCCACTAAGTCAAGTTTGTGACACAAGCAGCCTGGAGTGTCTGCCACCATCATTAAGGCTTTTCACAGCCAACTCGTAACGGCGCTGTAAAATGTCTTGAAAAAGCCAGAGCCATGGCTTTCCCCAGGCAGTCCATCTCAACTGCCATTGTGTGAGGGCAGCAAAGACTGTGACTGATTTCGCTGGAGTAATGGTTGCCAGCCGTCCTAACGCACTCGATATGGAGCTGTTGATAAGGCTCTGGCCTGCTTGTTTCGTTGAAAACAGGTACACGTGTGGTGGTATTGATGGGCTCATTTCGTTGTGTCTTCATGGGCTCCACAGAGGCTGGGAAGTTCATCTCCAAAATGGGAGAGAGTAAACTCATCCTGCACTCTGGAATTGTAAACTAGGATTATGTGCTTTCTTGTCCTCTGCTGAGATGAATACCATATATCGGGTTCACTGAAATAAGCAGATAGTGTATCTGACTGCATTAAGATAGTGTATTTGACAGCATTAAGGGGAAGTCTTGCAGAAACTGCAAGTAAAAAGGCAGTGGATAGCATTTGTAAAGCTTCTTGAGCAAGTAAGGATTAAGCCCACAGTCTTCCTGGTTCAGGGAAGAAAACCACAGATCCAGGTTTCCTAGTGTTTTCTTTGGTCCAATGAAAACAAAGTGCCAAGGCCCATAACCTTGTTATTGTACACAGAGTATTAACATGATATATATATGATTCACTAATCTCATGGTTCATCTCATAGTGGACTAAAAGTGTTTTGAGAAGTAATTTGTGAAAGATCCAAAAAGTTACCCCATGGCCTTTTGTTCAATATGATATCAGAAAAAGGAAATATAAATATTGGATTAAAAAAAAGAAATAAAACAAAACTGTTTCCTTTTTAACAGCAAAGACATTGCAGAAAGAGTTGCTTTGCTGGGAGCTTCACCAGGGAAGACATTACATGCATTCCTACCAATAGGTCTGATAAACAGGAAATAAACAAAACTGAGATAAGAGACTATGAACCACTGGAAATTGCTTCATTGTATATGAAACTAAAGACAAATCACTTAGCCAACCATGACAATATATCTCCAAAAATACTAAAAGAACTATAAAACTATTTATGAATATAATAATATGAAAAATATGCATTCTCTTAGAACTAAAGAAATTTCTAAAAATTGGAATCAAGGACATGTAATAATTACATAAAATAAAAGGGATTGCATTTACCCACTTAACTACCATAATTCTGTTCCACTATATTTTCATTTGGAAAACAAACAAAAAAGTACTGACACAAATTTTGTAGCAATGTTCTGCTTAAAAATAGCAAATACTTCCATATGACTAGTGTTAGCTACCAAGTGTAGTACACCACACATCCCATTCTGATGTGAATTATTGAAAACCTCTCTATCTGCTTCAGTGATGCTCAAATGGTGACTTTCACCTGTGGTGGAAATATGAAAAGGCACCTGCCTATTCATCTTTACCATGGCTCAGAGAATCTACACAAAAGAACAGGCTTCCTTTTATACAATTATCCAGGAGACCAGCTGGTCTTTGAAATGTACAGTGTAAAATCCAAAAAGAATGGATGTTCATAAACAGTTATTTGCTTTCCCATAACTGAAAAGCTGTGGCCTTTTCAAATATTTCAATTTCCCCAACCTCAAAAAGCTCCTGCAGAAAAATAAAACAAGCATTAGCTCCTGTCTTGCAGTGTCCTTTGCCATTATAAAAAAAGCCAAATGGACAAAGGACATTACAAACGTAACACACAGAAACCCCTTCAACCCATTGATTACAATGCATCACACTGAGGCAAGAGATCTGAAAACAAACACAATTCCTAATTATGTTTAATCTGTTTCACCTGTTTCATCTACACTTTTAAAAATGGCTCACAGAAGCTTTATCATGTATACACATTCTATTTTAGAGGTATCTCATAATCTAATCAGATTGATGTAATTTGAAATAGTACTGCTTTTGTGAATTGTGGCAAAAACTATTGGTATCTGTCCTAAAATAGGTTTATTAATCAAGGCCATTCTCCCAATGGAAGTACTCAGCCACCTCTATATTATTGCTGAATCACACAAGATTAACAACGCACTGATAATAGAAACCTGCTGGCAGACATAAGACCTCGCTCTAAGGGCTGTCTCAGAGGAATGTGAAATAAAAATAATAAAACTGTAGGAAGGAGGAACATAGAAGAGCTCATCATTTATTGAGAGCCACAAAAAAAGTTAAATGTTAGTGAGCTACAGATTTCAATGTGATGATTTTGCTGTTGTAAGCATCATACTTTTGTATGGTGGTTACAGAAAAGGCAGGTTTTTGGTTCTGGATCTGCATGTCAATAATTCCTGTAATGGCATTACACAGGTACAACAATATACAGTATGTCTGCAAGTTGCACTAAGATTCCGATAATAGACAGCAGTTATCATCCCATCGTGTTCTGCCAAAAACTATAGCCTGTATTTCAGTGCATTGATCAATAACAAAAAGTTCACTTTGATATATGTCAGATGTGAGATTTTTCGCTGGGGTAATCTCAAAATAGAGACTATAGTGGGCTGCAAGGTCTTTCCCATAGAAATGTTGTTTTCTTACTATCTGCTATTTTACTACCATCTTACCCTCTTCAGTGATAAATAAAGGCATTTGATTAATTGAAAAGCAGAATATCCCAAAGTACAACAAAGTGTGGGGCTCAGGCAGGATCAACATGTTGAACATTTGACACGAGCATTCTGACAAATATTTAATCTCCTCTAGAGGGCAGCAACAAATTTAAATACCGTTACGTTTTGGACTCGGATGAAACGCAGTTGCAAATGAATACGGGTTCTCATGTTATTTTATATGTCGAAAACGAGTCAAAATTGTGTTGCAATTCGGAAAAACCTAGAAAATGTGAATAGACTAAGCGTCTGATGATCATGTGCAACAAACGGCAAAATTGGTCGCTACAATTTTAAGTAATCTATTTGATATTTAGTTACTCCAGTGTGCTTCTAATCATAACGTGCTTTTGGAAAATTGGAGAAACATCCTAAAATTTTCAAAGTGGTTTAATAATTGTTTTGTATATCTCTATGATAGGCCACCTTATGCAAACAATGTATTTAAATGTATGTATATGTGTGCATATACCTAGTCCTTCATTTTAATAACAGAATTTTGTCATGCCTGGGAAAATAAATTCAAAAAGGGGAAAGTTACACCTGATTTAGCAACTCTGGAAACAGTAAGGGGGATGTCAACAAGACCTACGACCTGCGCGTGGCCAAGTGATTTACAACAATAAGCAAAATGTATGGAAGGACGGCGAAAACTGTACTGGGTTGCATATTTAATAGATAGATACACAAACATAAATAAAATCTTAAAAGTGACGGTTTTATTCTTATAAAGAAGCAACAGACGCAGCTGCGTGTCTTTATTTGATATTAAGATTTGAATGCGGAGAATCTCCATATATAAGAGCTGTGAATCCAACTTTGTAACTTTCTCTTTTAAGAGCGCGACTTACTCTTGGTTTGGATATCATACAAATATGAATTATTATCTTATACTTACTCCTTAAATACGGTATGGTTAGTTTCTTATCCTTTCACGGAGGTCTCCCACTTGTAATATCATGGCAAAGTAAGGAGACCAATGAAACCCCTATCCTCCCCCGTACCGCGCAGATGGTACCGCCTGAATTGTGAAAGGACGCTGTCACTTTCAGATTAGGAAACCAAATCGCTTTGAAACATTTAGCTACTGTTACGACCTGTTAGCGAGCTAGATACGTGTTGTTACTGGCGAACCACGAAATGTATGAGACATCCCTTCGCCAATCGATCCCTGTGTGTGCGTGAGAGTCTGCGGCTTTGTCTTTAGTTTGAAATTGCGGCGCGACAATGAGCTGCAGTGATCGCTATCGTAATTAGTGAGAATTTGTTTATTCGTTCGTTTTATCTAAAAAACGAGGCGTTCCTGTTACATGTGGGCTGGTTTTGAGATACGGCGACGGGAGAGAAGGAACGGAACAGTGAGCAGAAGTAGCGGTTGACAGGTGCATTTGCACCGATTGGTGCGGTGGAGAGATGCCGGTCCAAAGAACGATGTCCGATCTCCGTTCCCGAGTGGAAGGTGGGTAGTACCCAGTCATTTCGTTATATGCTTATACGCTTCATCGCATGGCTCTGGACTTCACAGAAAAAAAAATATTTGCCTATGTTTTTTTCCCCAAATCCATGTTGTTGCTACCTAGCTGCGGGAGAACAATAACTTGCTAGCTAGCTAAGCATGTTGCTAGCTGGATAGCAATATTTCAGTCAGTTGCCAGCGTATGTATTGCGTGTTTGAGCAACAAGCATTATCCAAACACACGCGCGCGCGAACACACACACAATAAATAAACATACCATTATGATGTTAACATTCTCATTTCTGTTGTGAAGAACAGTCTGTTGATGTTTTAAATGTTCATTAATTTTGCACGGAGGCAATGATTTCACAACCAGCAAATGTGATTTTGTTTGGCTGCATGCGAAGTCGGCTAGCTCGTTTATGTGATCGCATCCAAGCATGTGCGCTAGTAGAACCATTCAGCCAGATACCTTGAAAGCCCAAAATTTAGCTAGCGCGCTAGTTTCTGCATATGCGGTTAAAAAAGGCGTTTTGAGACATTCAGAGTGCAGCGAGTGAAGGCTGCACAGTGCCCTCAGGTTTTGTACGCCCAGCTGTCTCGAAGAAAAACAATACTGTTGCTAAAATGTCTAGGCTGGTCAGGCATTATTGATATTCTTGGTGCAGTTGAGTGTTTCAAGCTGTATGAAAGAGAAATTGATTGGGAAGCTGTCAGATGCTGCACAGCACCACTGCTGTCAGTAAGACCCCGTGGTTATTGAGAATGAAGCGCTTACCTACGGCGAATGCCGCCTCGCCTCGAGCTTTTCACTTTTTTGATGGGGCGGTTACATATTTGGACTAACGTTAACGACGTCTGGCTTTAGCTGCTCTTCTCTTAATTCTGACACCATTCTATATTCTTGAATGAATTTCAGCATTGTTCGGAATGAATGTTTATTTTTAACCCTTAGCAGGGGCAGAAGAAAGCCGCCTGTGAAAGTAGATTTGAATTTTATCTTGATATATTAAATGATATTTGAATGACTCGACAGGTGCAACCTAAATACTTGTTTCTGTAGATGGTTATTGTGTCTGTAAGTGTTGTTTAAAGACTTGTGTCAACGTTTCCATTCGTAGAGGGCAGGACATGGTGTGCATGACGCTAATGACAGATGGATTGTTGAGCTACTGAAAAATTGGAACTGAAACAATACGATTCCAGCAAGTGGTTCTCAATTTGATCCTGATCAATTTGTCAGCTCCTTTTATTTAATGTGATGGTTTCCTTCTGCCTGTTCAGGTGTAATATTTTGCAACATGCACAAGCGTGTTTGTATTGTAATGTAGCAGTTATTATTGGTTTGTCTGAATTATCTGGGGTCTGAAAATGTCAATGAGCTCAACAGCTGGACCACATGATTTAGCATGACAGGGCTGAACAGTGTTTAGATGATTCTGTCTAGTTATAGGTCAGAATCTCACTGCATTTCTATGTGCTTTTCATTTCATAAGCTTTGCAATGCAGTATTTCTGTTTTCTGATTCCACTTGTGAAATTCAAACTATTGCTACATGTTTCCTGTACTTAATTATCTAATTGGACCTAAACCCCACCCCCACCCCTTTTGAAATTGTTACTCTCTAAAGCATGTCCCTTGAGATCAGGGTTGCTTGCACTTGGCAGTGGCTCCGGTTGTTGTATGGTATGTGTCTCATGTTGCGCTACTGTGTCAGAGAGGGTACTCATTTATTCAGAGATTACAGAGCGGAATTCATAAGGGTGTCTCCCTTGCAGCTGGAGTCGGTTTCTGGCGTGCAGCTTCAAAAGAAACACATCGTCATGTTAATGGGTGGGATGATTCAATAGAATGATGTTTCTATCAAGTCGCTCAGCTTCCAGGCAAAAGCACAGATTTTAAAAAGGTTGTTGTTTCCAGCAGTCATTTGATTTGTAGTTCATATCCATGCTGCATTGAGATGTGGTCATTACATCTCCCCCTCCCCCCACCCACACACACACACACACACACACACACACACACACACACACAGCATTGTCTTTTTTCCCCCACAAGGTGCAAAAGTGCATGCGTTTCCTTTTTATTTGGCTCTAGAAGCAGCCCGCACCCCCCCCCCCTGTAAAAAGTATCCTATTTTTCAGTGCAAGCATTTCTCAGAGTATAGGGATCGATCGGCCTCCTTGTCTGAGCAGCCTGTGACCTCTACAAGCCAGTCACTTCTGTCAGTGATGTTGTGTCTTGCTACTTTGCTGAATTTGAAATCCCCCGCCCCCTTCACCCCCCCCAGACCCCCGCCCGGCTTCCAACCCATAGCCCTCAACACTTGCAGGTGAATAGGGTGCATATACCAGTTGTGCAGGGTTGTATCTTGGCCTTATGAGCTTCTGCTACAGACCATGAGATGTGAAGGAGAGGGGGCAGGAAGAACTGCAGAGTATTTGAGGAAGGATGTGGGACGCAGGGAGATCATAAGTGCTGGACAGTTGTCCAAAACGCTGGCAAGAGAGTCCCAAATCTAGGTAGTTACTGAAAACTTCATGCTCTCTTTTGATCCCACTCTGAATGCCAACCAACCCTGAGCTTGACACAGTGGGAGCAGTGGCCCTCAGGTCTCTGGCCTGCTGAACATAGAGGGGAAATTACAATTGGATCAGACCAAATTCAATTACATCAAGTGCCCCATCAACGCTAGATTTGTACCGCTCTTTCAGCCATAGCAATTGCTTTGAGGCAGTTCATGGTAACGGCTTAAAATGTCTCCAGGAGAATAAATCCTTTCACCACTGCAAGATCACATTGTGATGGATGCCTCCAAGGTTGAAGGGCAAACTGTGATGACTTCTTTTCTTGTTGTGTCATGAACTGGTTCTATTGGCCCTTCCTTTGTCTCAATGCTATTTTCAGGCACTTTAGTCTTAAAGAGATGTCTGGTCATCACAATGAGAAAGTGAAGCCCACAGATTTCTTTAGATGGATGAACCAAGCAGGTTTTAATCTGACGTTTGAGGGCCAGTTACTTGCCACTTGTTTGGTACATCCATAAAAAGAAAAAAGTTTTCAGAGTAGAATTTTTACAGAATTTTGTAGAATGATTAAAATTGATCTGAAGCTCCAGTTAAAAGTACGTTACAGATATTTGTAAGATAAACCACTGGTCAATTTTTAGAGATCTGCTTCTAGAATGTGAAGAGAAGACCATGCTGTGTTCAGACAAATAGTATTTTGGACTACATTCTGCTTCTTGCGGCAAGAATGAACAAAATATAACTTCAGAGCAGGACCGACTGTGTGAATTGGCTGACCATGCAGCGTGAAAATTCTCATGTTGTCTCAGCCTCAAGTGTTTGTTTTTGTAGTTTTTTTTGCCTGAGTGTTTGTCAGAAGGTTTTATTTGTTCATCTGTCCCAGTCTATGCTTTGCTTCTCCAGGTCTGTGAAGGTGCTGTATATAGTGACCCCATTCATTATCAGAGAAGCAGCGTAGTTTTATTGAATGTTGCAGTCCATTACTATCGATCTGCGTTTATGATGAAAACAGCGTGCGGAGAGGGTCGCAGCATACTGAGGTGACCTTTGGAGGACAGGTAGTTCCTTAATGGAAGGCTAATTTGCAGGGGAAGGCAACGGTGTATTTTTTTCACATTGTGAAATATTAGTAGGTTGCATTCTGGCGTTTGCTTTATGCAGCTGAGATTCAGTTGTTTGTGCTTCAGCAGGTAACTCATTGTTTTAGCGTAATCCTTAAAAGGGCTGTTTCTAAGTCCATGTCCATGGTATTTTTGGAAAAGGATCCTTCAGTTGTTCAGTTGTATATTCAGGTATACTGTGATAATAAAAAGGTGCACAACCAGTGTGCCTGGGAACTGAAAGAACTTTTGGTTGGGCAGGTCTTGTTGCGCCTGGTGCCTGCACCACTCCAACTCACTGCAGTGTTGCATCACTTGACTCCTCTAAAATAAAACTGAATAATGACGATTCTCATGATAAATATTAATACACTATATATGCAGTGAATTTACCTCCATTATAAAAATGTTTTCTACAATAGGTCAAAACAGGAAGAACGTGGTATTTTAAGTGCTTCTACAGTGTTTAAAATTTTAAACAAATTAAAATAAAGGGAGCATTGTAAGTAGAGCATAGCGTAAGGAGTAGAGCATAGCGTTAGTGCGACGACAAAAGCAGCGCAGATGTTATCCAAGAGACATTAAGTAGATTACAAAACAAACCAAAACGTAGTTATCAGATTAATGACGCAAAGAAATAGTATTAAAAGCATTAATGTCAAAAAGTATATTTTTACACTTTGCCGTGGAGGAGATGAGAGTGGAGAGTTCTACCTTAACTTGGTTACTGGGAACAGACCAGTGCTGTGGTTGGCGGGGGCCTGTGGAACGCTTCCCTGATTCCTGCACGCCTGCTGCCCCACTACTCTGTGACTCATACGGTTTCGCTTCACGTCCACGTCAGCTGTGTACCATGCCCGCTTGGTACTGTAAGTGGGTGGGGGTGGGAGGGGGAAGCTTCCGAGGAGCCGCACACTCCCAGCTCAGGCTGCGGTCACGCACAGCCACCAGCATGCAGCGCGGTCATGACGCTGGAAGGAGAAGGCGAGGTCGGGGTCAGAGGCCACGGTGACCGTGGTGCGTGGTACAGGACAGGGAAGAAACCCTCAGTTACATGGAACCCTGTTCCCAGTGCTGCCCTGCACCAGACCTGTTCACCACACTGTTCGGCTTTAAAGCAAAATTTGTTTGGGTTATTCCCAGGCTTATGGATTTTATTCAAAAGAGTTTTATTTGCAGTGAATTTACATTTCATTTACATTTCAACTCAGGCTTTGAGTCTGATGAAGGAATGGCACCTGAAAGAGGTTGTGAAGGATGAGGTCGTCGATCTTTCCCCTCCAAAAAATTGAATATTTATATTTGTAGAAACCAGTTTGGCTAGTCCATAGAATTGAAAGGAAAATTTTCCTTCTAAATATTTGTTTAAAACTCCAAAAGTATGACTGCACAGGAGAGCTTTGCCATTTGTGAGGGATATGTTGTAGAGATCCCAAAAACAGAGATCTGTGAATACGGTTCTATACTAGTAATGTAGACTAAGGGATTTCTCCAACAATGTAATAATGCAGTAAAAAATGACTAATGGTGTGAATATTACAGATGTGTTGCTACATAGCAATGGACAGGTTTCATGTGCCCAGAAGTGTCATTTACTGATGATATTTCTCTCTAGGGGTTTGAAGTGATTTTAGATCTTTAGATGGAGAACGGTATTCATCCTTTTTTGGTGAATCTCTTTGGTGTGTGAAGTCATTCAGAAGGCTTGGTACGGTGAAGTTCCTTGAGATAATCTTCTGATAATCTGCAGACTAGGCTGTGACTGAAACACGTCATCTTGCCTTTTTTAACTGTGATTTCTTGTGTTTGTGTGGATCTGTCAAAGACACTCTGGGTTTGTAAGCGAGATTCATCCGTACAGATGATCCCCATCCCTGTATGAGTCAACGAAGCTGTCGTACGAGCGGGAGGACCACCAGAGAAGCCCGCTCAGCACTGCAGCCTCCAGTGATCACATAAAACATGCAGGTTCTTTTAATGTTGTATTTCAGGGAGTGAGTAGGCATCCGTCCACGAGAGAATTTCTGAAATTGTCCGAATGCTTTGGCACAATGCGCTTTTTAGCTCACTGTAATGAGCTGCTTTATGGCCACACCCTTGGAGTCACATTTTTCACATTAAGAGTCTAAGAACAGCAAATTGCATGGGCAAAAGGAAGGCCTAATGGCTTTATTGTTGCCGGCAGCCCTGGGCATAAACAGGAGAAGCCTTGTCTTATGAGATCTGAGCCGCACGCTACCCGGCACCTCCTAAGAGGACAGTGTCGCAAGTGAACATTAGGAGTAATGTTAGTCTTGGCAGGTGTGTTGGTTCCCTATTGACGGGACACGAGGGGAGTCGAACAAGGAGTCAGGCGTCCTGTTGCTGAGAGCTAAATCTGTGCGTCGGGGCAAATCTTTTTGTAAACAGAGTAATCTGAGAGGAGGCAGATGCCTGGCCAGACACGTGCACAGGGGCATAATCCTATGCAAATTCGTTACACTGCAAGAGGACACACATTCAAACAGCATTCATTGTGTGTGACATAGACATGCTGTGGCGTTGTTTGGTTTGTATGTTAAACCTCTGCTCAGTACAGGTCCTGAACTGAACACATATTCCCCTTTTATTTATTTATAGCCCTCCCTCCCCTACCCTTTGGAAACATAATATGTAGTATAAGCAGGCATGTTTAACAATTTATTTCTTTATGGAGTCTCCCCGTTTGCTTTTAATGTGTAGAGCCATTAGTAATTCTATTTTTACAGAGCATGGTGTCCTATTTTTGTACTTGTTAGCTACAGGCTTATATGAATCATTCACAAGTGCTTCACCTATATCTTAATGCACAGTGCTTACTGTGCTTGTGTGAAATAGAGAAATTGTGCTGTATTGAAAAGGAGAAAGTGCTCCTCTGTTAACAGGAGTAGGGCAGTGATTTTACTGTGAGGTTTAGAAATTGTAGAACTGTGTTCACAGTAAACTCTTCAGGACACAATTAAAGTGGCATCCCTTTTTTTTATCTTTTAACCATTAGTGGAACAGTGAGTTGGGGTGGAAAATAGCTTTCCATGTGGGCACAGCTATGTTCTGGCATGAAGGAGAAACCTTAACTTTTGACCCTCAAGTCATGATGCAAAAGATCACATATAACAAAATTTGCTAACTGCCAGCTGTGCAACAACACTGTTAACAGAAGAGCAAGGTACCTCTCGCCTCTCTCTTTGATGTTGTGTCCATTCATCTTTCATTTTATACTGTATCAGTGCCTTTTACATGGGAGATTTACAAGCCTAAAGCAGTTTTAACCAAAAGCAAATTTTTCATGTGCAGTTCTACTGGCGTCTTAATAGGTGTTAATTGTGTCTAACTTATACCTGGGGAGAAAAAAAAAAAAGCTCATCAATGGACTTTATGAACAAAGCATATGTAAATTACTGTTAATGTGCTGCAACACTTGGTGCATCAGTGGTTAATGCAAAGCAACAAATAAAGAAATCCAAGATTAACATTTGACAAAGTAACTGCCAA
Organism: Megalops atlanticus; assembly: GCA_019176425.1. Lineage (NCBI taxonomy): Eukaryota > Metazoa > Chordata > Actinopteri > Elopiformes > Megalopidae > Megalops > Megalops atlanticus. Next base: position 12,942,518 of record CM032894.1, on the reverse strand, counting down.
GCATTCTAAGATATTAGCCACAGCAGCAAGTTGCATTTTTGTTGATATGAATAGCCCTCACCCTTTACCATCTTGAGTCCCTCTGATACAGCAAACCCAATGTGTGCGTGATCATCTTGCTAAATCTCTTAGGAGTAAAAGACTGTCCTGGATCATTGAGAAAAGCATCGCTACAGAGCAGGATCTCGAGCTGACTGTCTCTCGCAGCGCAGCAACAGGGGGGAGCCATGGTGCTGCAAAGGGTTGCCATGGCGACGGCGAGAGAGGCTCAGCGCCGTGGATTGAAATAAAGAAGAAGTGACAAAGCATTCATTCGAACGGGGAATCAAATGGGCATTTTTCCATAGAGAGGCTGTGGGGAGCTTCATATGTAAGTCTGTGGTGGACTAAGTATGAATCTTGGGCACCAGTACTGCTATTACTACGTGCAGTATTGACCTGCAGAGTCGTAGTACATTAAATATAGCGGGTTTAAACTTTGAGAAGCTGATTCTGTGTATTTTAGGGTGTGTCCTATTCCTGGACTTGTGGACCTAGTTAATGACTTCTAATCTGTTAATCTGGAGGCTCTGTTGAACCCCTTCTTCTGTGCATAGTATTACAAATAAATTACTGTTTCAGTAAAAACCTGTGCACTAGACCTAAAAGTTTGTATTATCACATTAATGACTCAGTGTACGGTTGTTGTTTTATTTGTATCTGACTGCCCCTTTGACTGCTAATCCACGTGTTAAGACATGAGGACCTGTTGTTTACATTCTGGATACTAGGAGCCTGCTACGTATCGCGTCTGTTTATCTGGGCTTCCCCGTAAGCCCCCAGAGGTCCTCCCCCCTCTGGTCTCTAGTTATAGTAATCCTCTAATGTTCCTGGGTCGGGACATCCCAGTTAAATGGTGACCCACGGCTAGGGGGATGGGGCGAAGTGGACAGATATCCAAGGGATTATCTCCCAGGGTTCCTGTCTCCATCCCTGGAGCTCCACTGCAGAGGCACGGGGCAGGGTCAGAGGTCATAGGCTAAAGGAACATCCTGTCCTCTGTACAGACAGCGAGGTTTACACACTGCCACTGCTAAGCTTCCCTGCTGCTTCGTCGTCTTCCCCTGCCTGTCTCAAGGACCAGCAGCAGGAATTTTTTTTTCCTGTGACTTTAGCAGAAAACGCAAAGGAAAAATAATAAATGTGTCGAGGTGGTGACATTTTTAATCAGACTGCATAGAAAGTTGAAAATTAGTCATTTAATATGAGGGTAAAGGCCCCTCCATGACAGTGTTGGTAGAGAGCCAAACATTAAGCAACCAATGTTTCTGGCATTTATCAGAGCAGAGTAGCAGAAGCTATGGCTGACGTGAATTTTGCACAGTGTCATTAGTATTAAATTTTTTTTGCTTTATTCCTTTTAAGTCCAAAGTACAAAATCCAGTTTTTCAAATGACCGTGTATTACTAATCTACAGAAGAGTCAGTTTCATAAAGGTTTAAGTGATTGCCCGACATATTGGCTCTGCCCACCTCTTCTCTATTTTTCTGATGAATAGCCCTGTTGCTTCCACTTCTTTTTAATAATATTTGCCTTGTGGCTGCATTGGCATTGTGAGCTCCCCTTTCGCTAAGTGCTACAACTGAGGAAATGCTTCTAATGCATTTAGTCTTGGGCATTGTAACCGCTGACTGGAAATGGTATTAAATGCACTGTCTGAGGGATTTCCTGGGGAGTGCTTGAATCTGTTGGTGACAGTGGGGCAGATGTATCTGAAGCTGTAACTTGCCTGCCTTTGAGAGGGACCTGAGGTGTCAGAGTGTAGGAAGGCCATGCCCACATGGAATCAGTTCATTTTTGTATGATTTTTGCTGGCCTTTACCTGATTTGACAACACAATCTCCTTTCTAAGCTCTGTATGGAAATACAGTACCCTATAGATCACCAGCACCTTCTGTACAGCACTGCTTACATTATATTTATTATCTAAATGAAAGAGTTAATAAATTTCTTTTACTTCTCTTTAACCACAAGGTTCTCTGCGTGTGCAGAATGCTCTGCTAATCTGGCAGAGACACAATGGCAATTTGTACCCTCTCCCTTTCCCTCCCACACTCCCATTGTCAAATTTCAGGCTTGACAGTCATGTCAGACCTCTTGACAGTAAAAAAAAGCCTTCCCTCCGGGCCTGCTCTGTCCCCGTGGGCAGCGTCTGGGCTTGTGTTAAGCCATTGTTTAAGGCCGTCCGTCCAGAGCCTGACACACGCGATTACACAGACAGCTGGCACGTGTCCAGGCTCCCTCCACCACTCTGTACCTTGATTTCCCCTTCCACACGCTCCCTCTGTTTGCCTTTTCATTAAGAAGAAAAGGAAACCGAGCGCAAGTGGGTCTCAGGCCGAGCCACAGTCCTCAGTTTGACTTCCAGTCTGAGGCTGCCAGTTTGGCCTAGCTCTGCCTTTGGAACAGGGTGCAAGCTATGACTTAGACGTGGAAAAACTAGAACATGTTGAGAAGTGTGGACAGTGGCTCGCAATTCTTTTTGCCTCCCCCGTTTTCTGATGTGTGGGTGGATTAGTCACGACCGAAGGCAAAGAAACTGGCTACAGAGCTAACAAAACAAGCACAGTGCTGATGCAACAGAGCCTTCAGGAAACAGTGGAGGTTGAATGAGCTGTTCGTGTTTTAAAACCGTGAGCTGGAGGTTAAGCCGTTTGATCACCATGCAGTGAGTCTTTCGGAGAGACTAGCAGAGTGAAATGGATATTTTCCAGGTTCGAACAGCAGTGTCCGTCCTCATAAAGTGTCGGTTAGTCCACGGGGGGCAAGGCCTTAATCATCAGCTCAGCCATGGCTTGAATAATGCAGAGCCCCTCCAGGTTAATGCAGTGTTAATGCAAAATGATTAGACTTGCAGAAGTAGTAAATGTTAATGCTTTTAATTTACACATGGGGGCCATTGCAGGAAAAAAAACATTTCCAGTTAATGAGGTTTCTCTGTTTTTCCTTGCTTTTCTGCGGGTGCATTTGACTGATTTTAGTGCAGTTGCCTTTTCTGGCTCGTTTTTTATGTTTGTTACCCACACCAAGTTTATTGCTGTGCTTGTGCTGTGCAAGTTACTTGACCCCTATCAAAACACTGTTACCCCTAAAAGCCACTTGTGAGGGAAAATGGCTGCCTTTACAACCATAATGGAGAGGATCTGTGAAAGGGAGGGCGCGGCAAAGAGGTGCTGCATATTCAGCTTCAGTCACACGGATTGCCAGCAGAAATTAATTTACTGTAAGTGATATAGACACACTGACATGGAGCCTCCCAGCTCTCATGATTTTTCAGGTGCGAGGTTACCGGATGGAGTCGTACCCAGGCAGCGCAGTCATCAGCAAGTGACAAGACAGAAAAACCGGACCAAGCTGGTCGAAGGAAGAAAGTCACGAGGAGACAATGGGGGGGGGTTGGTGTAGAAGACAACATTGACTATAATGGAATAGGAGGGTATGTTTTTAATAGCTGCCGAAATGGTGTGGAGGGCGCGTTAACAGGTGAAGGTCACTCTTCATGTAGGCACTGACATTGCCTTGCAGCACTGATGGATCAATACTAATATGGTCTCATGCACCCTTTTTATATTTCATTACTATATACACACACCTCTCCCCCACAGTCCTGCGCTCATTCCAAATTTTTTTGATACTCTGCATTCTCACACACACACACACACACACACACACTGTTCCACTCTGTGAACTTGCTCAGTTTGAGAAGGCGGCCCATCACTCACGTCCGTAGCCAAGTTGGCTGGCTGTTCATCACTGTGTGGCTGCTGTTTATGGCACATACGCTGCTGTAATTAATTAAGCGAGTCATTCTTCCTAATTTGTCTTGGGAAGGGCGGCTGCATTAGGCGGAGTGTTCCTTTGGCAACTTCTGTTGCGGTTCGGGATTTATTGTTTTGTTTATTTCCTAATGGCAGCTGATATATTTTATCTATCAAACAGGTTGACTTCAAAAGGAAAATTATTACGGCGTTCTGATGTGTGACCTGTCAAACTTTGTGTGGCGAAAGCTGACAAAGACGGAGCATTCTGGGTCCCGTTCTGCCAGGTCAGGATAGTGGCACAGTTTCTTTGAGCCTCCCAAATCCAGTTATGGGTGTCTGCTCTATAAAAAGTGACAGGCCATGGAATATCCCACACCAGGTGAAGGATTATCTTGGGGGGAAAAAAAGAGATCTAAAGTAGCGCAGTGCAAATCCTGTTTCCCAGAGAGAGGGTCCCAGCGGCCCGTCTCCCCTAGGCTGGGGGCGAGGCTGCGGCTACCCGCTCCCTGACAGGAGATGAATAATTATCATCCCAGGGTTTTGTAATTGAATTTTAATTGGCGTCCTGATCCCAGAGCCGTGCAGTTATCTGCTGCAGGAAAAGGTGCAGAGAGCTCTGATTAAGGCATTACAGCATAGCCCATTGATGCCTCCGCCTCTCTCCGCACCTCGTGTAAACAAATTGTATACAAACCCGCGTGAGAGAACCCCAGATATATCTGATTACATTGTCAGCATATTGCTTATCCTACACAGCCAGCTGTTATTATCTGGCGCTTATTTCAGCAGTTCCAGAAATGAGCACAAATGAGTTCGCACTGCCTAATGTGGAGGTTGGTGGAACAAGCTATTCCAGGCCTCGCCTTCAACTTTCCGTCAATGGAGTCAGTCCTCTGATTTCATATGAATTTTAAATTCCCTGGCTGTGTGTTTATTATGCCCAGATTCTCTTCCTCCCCACACTGCGAAGACCTGGCGCAGCAGCCAGCATCCTTTCCCACAATGCACTGCTGTGGATCAGCAGCTGGGTATCGTCACAGAGCGAAAGGCAAATCCCATCAGTCAGAGTGGGAAACACCTAAACCCCAGTCCCCTTCTGCTGTCCGGGCAGACCGTTGCGTAACCAGACCCCCCCACACACACACACACACACACATAACCGGCTTGGGATGGTGCACTTGAGTAACCCCTCCAACCCCCCCCCTTTCTATCTGTGACAGTGGGACATGCTGGGGATGAGCTATTTTTAGCCGCGGCACCGAAGCTACTGAGAGGTGGCTGGCAGTGCCCTTCTGTGCGCTGGAAAATCACGACGCAAATAATAAACAAACAGCCGAGCCCCGCTCCAGAAAAATGTGTGGGATTGCGTGACGGCAGTCAGGATCTGAGGAAAGAGAAGGGAGGGGGGGAGCATGCTGGGGGAGAGGGGGGACTGTGCGCTTGGTGGGCTCTGTCAGATTTCCACACCATTTCCCTGAAGCAAACCCAAGGGTAGGGGGAGGGGGGGAATGAGGTGGAATTGCAACTGGGGAATTACCCAAAGAGGTCTCCCATTACAGTGTTTTATGACGCTGCAATTTCTTTTAGCAGGCAGTGGAACTGGAGGGTATTCATTATGATCCCCTGCCAGCTATCATTCCTATTCAAAACTGCACCTTCCTTGTTTATTCTATTACAATCCCAAAATTACAATTACCGCCACAGTAATTACTGCTACATTTCCCCTTTGATGCAAATGGTGGTAAGAGAATACGGCAGCGTTTACAAGAGGCAGTCACCGCAATTCGAGACGGGCGGTGTAGCGGGTGCCACCGCCTCGTTCGCTCATCGCAGAGATCGGTTCTCAGCGCAGATCTGGCAGAGATGCCGTGTAATGTATCCGTCCTATCAGTGATGAAAACAATAGTAATTCAACCCCCTGCCCCCAAGTCTGTCAGCTTCACTTTCTCTCAGCGAGCCTCCGCTCCGTCGCCGAGCGGCATCCATCACATCCGCAGCCCGGTGGCCAGGAAGCCGGCGGCTGTCAGGCCGTGAAGAGCTCTCGACGGTGAGGTCCCGCGCACCCTCTCCAGGTGTGGAGTAGTGCCCTTGAACCGGGTGCGCGGCGCGGCGCTACAAGTTAGCGCGCCCGTCTGTGACGTCATCGAAGAGCTCTCCAAAACCAGATTAATTCCTCATCTGCAGAAGCTGTTCTCGTCTGTGTCTTTTAACAGATGGGGCCTGGTTTTTTCATCACAGCGCAACAGATTAACTTTGGGGGGAAAAGGTTTTTTTTTTTTTTTTTTTTTTGCTGAGCACATGAAATTTAAAATATGCGGGAAGAACATAACTGTGCGTTAAGCATCATCCAGTTAATTTTTTTTTTTTTTTTTTTGAGTAGCGGCTTGCCTTGTGTGGGAGAGGGAACAGAAGGTGTGCTGGTTTTATGAGGCATGTTTTTATCAGCATTGCAATGAAATGATGTTTTCATCTCGGCATCATCCTCTGTTTGCACAACCAGTTATGCCTGCCAAGGTCTGCTTGCTTTTTCAGCACTAATCAGCAGCAGTAATTCTGCCACATGTGGCAGGGTGTTTCACTTGTATACATGGAAATTTAATTCATTTAAGATTTCTTTAAAATTTATTTTCAAAGGGGATATTTGGATGCCTCTCTCATACCTTGTTAAGGGTATATGTTTAATAAAACGTGTTCATTGATAAAAAGGAAGCAAATTGCTTATGTCCTTCTTTGATATACATTTATGTTAGTGTTTTGTTATGTTTTTGTCGTTCATCCACACTTACTAATGAGAGTGACACATTTGAATCAATAAAATGAGATGATGATAGTTCTCAAACACACTAATAATCACTGCAGTCTCTCTCTCTCTCTCTCTCTCTCTCTCTCTCTGTCCCCAGCATCAGTGATAATGGCTTAGAATTGGTTTGTCTGTATGAAAGCAGACTGACCTCCTGCTCTATCGGCAAATTATTGATTTCCTTTATTCTTTTGTCAAAATGCAAGGTAAAAATATTGGGGCAAAAAGCCGTCAGCTTTCTGAGCACATCCAAGCAGTTCTAATCCATTGTGAGCTTGCAGAAGCCTGCCAAGAAAAAAAACCCTGAAAGCAGCTTTTATGCTGGGGAGGGATCTCAATGTAGCAGACTCCTGAAACTACGGAAACCATTCAAAATCAGTACATGGGCTTAATTCACTTAGCAGATGTAAAAGGTATAGAGGACTTACCATGATGATCACAATTTATCATTGTAATTTGCTGTTTTGTCAACACATTTGTAGCCTGCTAGAGCCCACCGACAGCTGGGACCATTAACTACGTGGAATTGAGTGTGATTTGCAGGCGGAATACATGCAGTGTCAACATGATTGCATGCAGAAAATCTGGCTATCAGTGTGGACTGGCCAGTCCAGTCTGACAGCAAGATCCATACCCTGGTCTAGGTACTGTGTAGAGAGCCCCATCAAGAATTCTGATTGGACACCAATAAATTCTTTTGTTGGCCTCAGGGCAAAAGCATTTTCGTGACCAATGTTACCATTGGGGGTTCTCTTCTCATTTGGCCAAATGTCCCTTTTTCATCCCCTGACACCAGTTTAAGTGGCAAGCCATATGGTTTAATGGATGTCAATAGGCAGCCAGCCCTTTTCACTCATACCAGGTCAGAGTGTTTCCCCTGAAGACATACAGTCTTTGTGATGTAGCCTTGCCCTCTTGGCCTTGGGCAGTTGATAATTAAGACTCACCATTAATCCACTGTTTACTCTATCATTTGATGCTCTCCAAGCCATCAACTGGATGATGTGTCAGCATGTCACGTGGAATGATCCATTCAAGTGAACTCACAGAACGGATACAGATTTGTGTGTCCTCCAAGTGCTATAATGTGCTTTTTAATTAGGCATATGAGAGAGATGATTAAGTATATGAGGGCTGCCAGCTGTTGTTGTAGACTTTGATTTATGGAATGCGTTGGCGTCTTAATGCATCTTTAGTGTATGTCTAAACCGGTATTGCTGCGTACAAGTAGTGTTGAATTAACATCTTTTGTATTGCTTGTGTATGTTGGTAATGTAGCTATGGCAGGTGTTGTCATTTGTGCAATAGGCTATATGTTGTTCACCATTTTGTGGTTGTAACTTAGCCATTTGTCCATTACCTGTCAGCAAGATCTATTGGTCTATGCATTTTCCAGTCTTTATGTCATTGTTGTTGGTATTTAAATTTTCTCCGATTATCATGCCACTGTTGTCTTGCAGGGATTTTCTCAAGGGTGCTGCAGATGTTGGCGGTAGTGTGGTTTTTTGATAATCATGTTGAAATAGGCATTGATATTGCTTTGAAATCATTTTAAGGGTTTTATTGTAATACTCATGAAGGCTCAAATTGCATTTGTACTAATTAGCTAATTTTGCTGGTGAGGTTGACTATCCCTGTAAAACTGAGGAAGAAAATCGATGTGCATTTTAAGAATCGTTCAGTTTTACTCTGAGCAATCCAAGCAAAGGAATTGATCATTTGTATTCTGTACCTGTTGCTGACTAGGATTCACTCTTACTGAGCCATTCAGTGAGAAAACAGCACTATTGCTTTTATATTTTAACAGTGCACGTAAATAAATACCCACTTCTGTTTGTGTGTTGCTTTTTGTTTTCAATTGTTGGTCTCGGAAAAAAATAAAAAGAATTTCAGTCTAAGTGACACCTTTGTTACTTGGTTGTCCCAGAACCGTCTCCTGGTTTCTCAGCTTTTACCACTCCAATAATGGCTTGAGCTAATTTAACCTGAATGTATTGGACCATTAAGTGTTGATGGAGGCACACTAACACTGCCAAGAGAGCACAAAGAAAGCGGTAATAATAATGATGGGCCTGCGGTGACCTGGAGTGCCATTTGGGATTATTATGTTATATTACTTGCCAAATAGATGTGTTACCAATATACATGTTCACTTAATTGCCAGAGAGGAAAATAGATGAGGAAATGCATACCTCTTTCTTCACAGTCACATTTTTTCCCAATAAACAGAGTCCACATCACCAAGAATGCGTTCTCTGGCCATCACTGTATTTAGCTGTTGAATTTAGTCGCTGGTTAGGGCCTATCCTGTCGCTGTGCTGCAGCTATCCTAATTGTGATTCCCATAATGGGTCCCAATAAATGCATTGCTCATGTATGAGTCACTACCGCATTGTCCTGAGTATCCTGGCAACACTTTCATTAACTGTTGCTCCTCCACAGGGAGTATTCTGTTACATCTAAGACTTTGACAGTAACTGAGCCTATGTCTTTGCACATACAGGTAATTTACTTGCCAGTGAATTTTTTTTTGCTGGCTAGGTATTTGTTAGATTTACTTTCTAAAATGTATTCTTCTAAAATGTATACCTTCTTACATCTGCTCAGTAGGAATACAAACAGTAGAGGCCCACAGCAATATATATGACAGGATCTAAATGTATTTATATACGTTTAGATCATCGGTGTAACTGTTGAATTTTTGTTTCCGGTTTGATCCAAGAAGCTGTTAACTGGCAGACCATTTGCCTTTCCAATAAAGCTGTTTTTGGCAATTATTTTAAAAATGGGACATAGAAAGGTAAAAACAAAGTTTTCCCAAATAATTCTCCAATTTGATGGTACATAGAAGGTGGGGAAACTAATTACACTCCAGCCTACAAAGTGAAAAGTTCAAACACACTTAATTTGATGTAATGACATTCAAGCTTATTTAAGCTGATCCTGAACACGTGAGCAACCTGCTGGTCAACTTGATCAAGTGCAAAGTGAGCAGGTACAGTGACCTTATTTCTTTGTCTTGTTTGTAGTGAGGCATCGTTTGTCATGAGGCCAAACTCTCCTTTTTCCATCCCCCTGTCTATGTGACACCACTGTTGATAAGGACATTGGGCTCACTGCGCGCAGAACAGGCCACTCAGAGTTCATGTGTCTCCCATGCTTTTAAGCAGCAATAGTCTGTGTTCATTTTTCCCCACAATGGGAACAATTTCTGAAAGAAACATTTTTAAAATGTCACACTCTATCTCTGTTTACACTAATTTGTGGACACTGGCTTTCAAAGCACTCCCAAACATGCAGATTTCTCTGATTCTGCATTCCAAGTTTTCATCACGTAAATCCATCAGTTGGTTACACAGAAGAAATTGGGTGGTGGCACCTGACATCTGATAGTATTTTCTTATTTGGGCATATTTCCAAAGCAATTAATAACAGGGACTTTATCTACCTGAGGGGTATAGAAAAAGGGAGAATCCTGTGTATGGGCATAGCTTAACCTGGACATAGGCTTACATACTTTTACAACTTCAAACAGTTCTTCAGTGCTAGACAGAACTCAGCTGCTTAGCACTGACGGAAAACTGAACTATGAATAGCTTACGCTCTGACTTACAACACTGTGCTTTTGTTCCTTCTTCGAGTACAAAAATCCAGTCACCCGGAATCAAACCATCTGCATTATGACCCAACAGTAAGCTCAGTGTCATGTTCCCTGTGTGAGAGGGCTCATACCTTGCTGTCACATTGAGAATCATTGTTTCTTTCTCTCACGAAAAGCCTTGGGCAGAGAAAATCAATTAACATTGAATGTGGCCTCCATGACAAGTCTTGCTGTATCTGTCAACAAAAAAGTGCAACCCCCGGTGGCAGAAAACCACTTTTTGCCCTTTGCTTTCCGCTAACCCGCAGTTAATTGGCGAGGTTAGCGTGTGGGAGCCAGGTCATCAGCAGGCTTCAGGGAATAGTATCATTCTGTTAAAGCAGCACTAATTAACAGCATGAATGCAAGTTTTCCCTTGTCTTAGAGTTGTCTGAGAGTCTTAGTGTGTGTCCACATCAAATCAAATCCCAAGTCATCTTGGGACAGAGAAGTCTTCCTTTAAATTTCTTCACTTCCACTCCCTGCTATGCCCTCTCCAGTGAATAAGCAGCGCTTGATAACCCTGCCATAATTCAGTGTCTCCCTATCAGTCCTCAATATATATTCAGGTGGCTGTCATGTACCAATTAACCCAATTATATTTTTGGAGGACTTGTTTAATAGGATTTTACTTTATGCAAGCCATGTTATCCCTTCAACATGTCTCTGCCTCCAGTTGTCAGCATGTATAGTAAGGTTACTCAGTCCAGAGGAAATGGGACCATTAAATGCATACTGGGGATTGTCTGCAACTTGGATAGCATTGGAGTTGGTTATAGAATCACAAGTATAGCTGATTTTATTGTTCCCTATAGAAGAAATAGGGGTTCTTCTGACCACATATAGACTATAGTAACGCAGTGGTGCAAAACATACTTTAAAATTGAATTAGATATTATTCATATGAGGGTCTTAAATTTGAATGTCTTTAATGGAGAAACATTGGCTTTAAGGGGGCAACTTACATTAGAGCCAAGTTCCTGAGGTTAAAGAAAGGTTAGAGTTAGAAAAGTTCTACAGTGTTTGGAAGAGGAATCCTTGTTTAATGGCTGTCGAAAACGGCTTCGGCCTTTTCAGAATGTTTAAGGTACTTTGCTGCTCAATAGAAGGATGTCTGTTGTCTGCGTGCCCTGACAGACGCTGTGCCTCAAATGTCAAATTGATTTCAAGGAAGAGGAGTACTTTAATCTGTGGGCAGTAGTTGATACTGAATTATTGCTCTGTTGCAGCACTGAGACTGTACAGTGCAGTCAATGATGAGTAGTTTTGTGGCTTATGAGAAGTTGGGTTTGTTCGAACACATTTTGACTCAACAACTATCATAACAAGCAATACTCACTGCTGTTATGTGGCTACTGTACATAGTATATGGTCTACTGGAGATTCCTTTGATACACTGGACTGGCCTGTACAGGCACATCTTAGGATTGTAGTCAGTCATTTTCTGTGGGTACCATCATTGCTTCATAACCTTCACGGATCCAGTATTGTTTTTTGTTCACTCAAAAATTCAGACCATACTCTCGTTATGAGGCCCTATCCAACTGAATGATTAAGCGTCTTTAAAAAATTTACAAGGACGTTCAACTTCCATAGTTTTGACAAGGTTTGTTGCCTTGTTGTAATTATACTGAAATACTGCGTTAGCGGCATCGGGTGTGTAATCTGTTCAGAGAGCTTGTTGGGCCCTGCGGTGCACTGGCCCTGGATTTACAGTTCTAACACAGTGCCTTTGAAAACTACTGAAAATAATTTTCGGGTGAAATACGGGCCTGAAAATTCTCCAGTACAACTTTAGTGCTTTCCCTGCAGGAGGAAGTCAATCTGGCTGGAGCAAAACACCACAATCGCATTATTAAAGTGACCACAGCTGTCTTTAAAGGCCATGGCCTTCACTGCATTAACCAGATAATGTCAACACGGAATGACTGGTGTTGTGTAGGGTCCCCCTGCACTAGACAAATGCCTTTTTAAAACCCTCTCTAAGAAGGCTTGTTATGATGATAAATGAGCTTTCTGTTCACCGAGCATGTCTTTTTGATAGACCACCCAAAACAAGCAGGGAATGAATTCTACAATGCACACATCTACAATACACAGATCATGGAGGACTTAGGGGAGATCTTGTCTACCAATTGTAGGTTTAACAGCAGTTTTGTAACACTGTATCAACATTTAAGTAAATTTCTGAAAGGCGTTGATTGGGTGTTGTTTGGAGTATTTGGGGAGATCATGAATAAGGCTCACATCTCCAGCATAAGGTTAGAGATAGTGTTTTGCATGTGTTGTATATATGTGATGATGGCACATGCAGACTGTGTGTAAGTGTGTGTGTGTGTGTGTGCGTGCGTGCGTGCATGCGCGCACGTGTGTGTGCAGTGCCTGTGTGGCCAAAAGGTCTGTGGAGGACACGTGTGCACTGATGTTGGCACACTAATGAGATCTGGGCTGATTTGTTGATTACCCGGTCAGCTCTATAATCACTGGAACAGTGGAGCTATTGTTTATTATCCAGGCCAGTCTGCTAATGCCCAGTACTCTCACAAGACAGCAGCCTATCTGCAGATCGCTGCCATTTCTGTCCTGCCCTGTCTGCTTCCCATTCTTTCCATTCGTATCTCCTCTTGCCCCCTCCTTCTTTTCTCTCATTCTGAAAGCAGGCTGTGGGTGCTGCTGGAGATGAGTGCTTATGATGAGTGTTTCTGTTTGTCGACTGCATGGAAAAACGCGAGCAATGAATGGCATTGGGCAGATCATTCCTGTGGGGGGCTAATTCAGAATTCAGTGATGTTCTGGGCTGTTTTCAGGACAGACAGGCTTCATCTGGACTACCTGTTACTGTCATTAAGGATGGCTGAACTCTGGTGCTTTGCAGTGAGCACAGATCATTGGCTGTGCTGGGGTCAGCTGACACATAGCACTCAGGAGCTCCTGGAGATTCTGCAACTGGTCACATCCTCCTTAGTCAGAGACCCTGTTGAGGTTTCACTGTAGGAGCTTGTCTGGGATAAGCTCCTCCAGAAGTGTGCTTCCCTGACCTTTCTTAAATCAGATTTACTTATTGGTTGTATTTGGCTTAGACCAAATCATCCCTGAATTGGTGACTCATGTTCTGTTGTGTGTAGTGGGTACAGCTATCATCACACAGGGCAGCAATTGATGTAGTTTACAGTGGCTATCCACACATGCAGGACACTGTTTAATGTACATGATTACAGTATTCCTCTCATGAATATGAATTGTCGATTATAAATTATGGGGCACCATGTTAGGATTTTCACTAAACATTTAAATAATTTATTCAAATGAAGAGTTATTCATGTCTAAGGGGAGTAGATATTAAATGGTAAGTTGGCAACTTACCAAGTAATAACACATATGTTTATAAATGCATAACATTTATTATAAAACACAGTATTTACAAAATACGTAAGTAGAAGTGTGGTAAATAATAACAGCATAAATATAAATTGCTGTTTGGTATGTAGCATCGATAAGAGAGAGGATGACTCCTAATGATTTCCTTCATCATCAAGATTAAGGACATCTTCATTGAGACTCCTTTAACTCCAGGAAACTTTCAAATACAAAAGTTTGGGACTCCTTCGTTTTGACCCAGTCTTTGTCAGGCTCCCTCCTTGGTTGCTGACAGTGGGAAGTTCTGTATGATGCTGGGTAGGCCTGGATCTCTCTCTGCATAGACTAAAGTAGGACTTGGCTGGATCCCTTGCGCTCTGTCCCTTTTTGAACAGGAGTTCTTGTTCTTTGTACTGTTGATCCTTGTGGTTCCCCTTGGTTGGATTCAGAGGCAATGCTCTGGGTCTAGTTAAAATGCTGAGCAGAGGCTTGCACACTCTTACTCTTAGTCTTCTGTTGCAAGCTACAAAGACTGAGATGCCTTCTGTCGCCAGTTTCTTGCTCAGGAGAACAAGGAAGTGCTCACCATGTGGTGAGGTCTAGGTTCCTTAGAAGACCCAGTAGAAAGAGAGGAGATCTTCAAAAGGCCTGGAAATCCTCCAAGAGCCTTTCCTATCGCTTTGCCACACTGGCTCATGTCTTTTAGCAGTTGACATGTAAGACCAGCGTGGATGAGATGTCTACCAATCACTGGTTGTCATACCCAAGAAAATGACATTTACGGGAGAGAGAATTCCAGTATCTTTGGTGCAGAGAGGAAAATGGTTACGCTCAGACAAAGACATTCCAGGCAGCAGCTTCGCTGTCCTTTATGCTTTACTTTAGGTGTTTTCAGTAGTCTTCATGCATACAGCTTTCAGCATGTGCAAAACAACTGTCTATTTTATCAAACCACAGTGCACTTTGTCCTAAATTTTGAATTATGAAATTAAGCAAAGTGTTACATTTTTTCATGTCTTGCACAATGTTGATTTCATTGACTGGGGGAGCTTATGTAAGAGGCAGGACAGTAATAAGGGTTAGGGGTTAGCGCATTGTGATTATGTTGAACAGAAACCTGCATCTTAGCTTGGTAAACAAGGTTGAATATGGGTGAGGTGGCATGTATTTTTTGTGCAGACCAGCAGATCTCAAAATAGCACAATTTGCACTGGCGCTGATCCTCGCATGCAACCCTGTAGCAAAATTTTTCCAGCTGCAGCTTTTAAATCTGAGGCCACGGGGGCCGTGTCGTGCCGCAGCCGCAATTATAATCAAATTAAGAGGAGTGTGGCAGTGATGTCACTCTGAAGGGAGACTCCAGCGGCTCCGGTTACTCACGCTGGCGTGCCCAGGCACGGGGTGTTCCATGGAACACAAGATGTTCCGATTAAACCGCGTGCAGACATCAGCGCGCTAAGAAGGCTGAGCGACCAATCTGGGTCATTGGCTTTAATGAAGGAATATAGTCAGTGTGCTTGAATATCATGGGAGAGCTACAGAGTTTAAATAAGTGAAGTTAAAACAAACGGGAGGAGAGCTGGAGTTGATGGATGGAGGTGAGGCTGTTTTTATGCGCTACATCTACTGATGTTGCAGTCTGTTGAGGAATGCCCAACGATCAAAACCCATTACGTGCAAGCAATAATGTGTTTCACTAGAACAAATACATTTTCATTGACTTAATGACTTATTTACTGGCTGACATTGCTGATATTGCTGACTGATGTTGACAGAGCACCAGCTCTGATCCCACCCCTTATTCCCTCTGATCCTCACCCCTGTCTTCCTCTTTCGTGCTCCCCAGGGTATGAGAAGGCAGAGGACGCCTCAGAGAAGACTTCTCTGGCTGATCAGGAGGACGCCAGACTGATTTTCATCAACCAGCCGCAGCTCACCAAGTTCTGCAGCAATCGTGTCAGGTACGGCTCTGCCCCCGCCGCCCCCCAAATTCATTTTCAGCACACACCTCTTACCTTTTAATCCACAGCAACGCTTAGCGCTAAGCAGGCTCAGTGCAAACGACAGAGCTCGAATAAACAGTTTATTGAATGAAGGACAAAATAGATTTTGAGTCTAGAATAACCATTGTTGCTCATTAAGCTGCCTTAGGCTTTTAACCTAATGTTTTACAATGGAAGAATGAAGCCATTCATAAAAAAGGTGTGGGTTATCCAGAAACTTTTTTTTACACTGAGGGCAGACCTCCCAGCTGCTCAGCTTCTTCCCCCCCTCCTCAGATGTAGGTAGGCAGGAGCCGACTCCCTGGTGCATCCCTTCTGCTAGGCTGACAGGAGGGGGCGGTAGGTGGGGGTTGGGGGCGGGGGTTAGGTAGGTTCACTTACTGCAGTGCAGCACGTACCCCTGTCCCCAGCATGTGCAATCCACACCATCTGCAGAGCAGAGAGGAAGCACATCAGCAACGGCTCGCTCTGCAGGGCAGCAGGAGTCACTGCTGAGGGGGTAGCAGAGTTAGACACACTGCAGCACGTCCATGTGGAAGCAAGAGTGGGGATGCAGTTTGGCAGACTGCTGGAGGGGAGGGAGCCCGGCACTGTGGCACCCCACCATCACCCAGCGTTCTTCAGAGCTTAAAGCCGTTTCGTTGCTGTTGCAGACTTCCGTCCCCTGGATTTTGGCGTTCAGGGAAGGTAGTTTCTGAGATCAGTCTAAGTCCACTTTATAACAAAAATAAATGGGAGAGGGGGTTGTAGAAGGCAGGACCATCTTTGGTCTACATCAGTACAGTAAGAGCAGATCTGATGTTTAATGACAGTCATTGCAGACCTCTGTTTTTTGCATTCTGGCTTGAGACAAATCAATATTGCTATAGGATTGTGCATGTATGGTGTAAAACCTGACAGGCAGGCCACTCCTGAGGAAATCGAGCTGTTCAAGGCACCACATGGTGTCAAGTGGTGTTGAGTCTCACACCATTGCTACATGCCAAAGGAATTAAACATTGATCACTGTTTTAAAATATTTAACATGGACTGTGAAGCTCAAACAAATAATGAGGTACATTTTGTCCTCAATATTGATATTGATCATTTGATTCCACATTAATGTTTTTTCTACTGTGGGACATATTTTTGCTCTAAACTCTAAGACAGGAAATAGCTGGATGGTGAAAGGCCTGCTCATAAAATAATAATAAAAAATTAAAATACTGTGGTTATTATTATTGAAAAACTTTGTTCATCTGTTCTTATTGATTGTTTTGCAAATAGTGTTTTTTTTATCATAGCGTCTTATTTTTACCGTCTTGCAGATTTCTTTTCTGGTTTGTATCGTAAAAGCGGTAGACTGTGAGTCTTGGCTTTGATTGTGTCTAAGAACAAGGACGTCCATTTTGCGTTTTTGTTGCCTGAAAGCCCAGTGGTCCATTCTCACTGCTTTCACACAGGTCTGCCTGCATCAGTGCCTGGCAGGGAGGGAATGATTTCATTAAGGTCAGGGCTGGGCAGCTTTTATCAGGGGCTCCTCTTGGTCTATTCCTTCTTGCATTAGCAGCTGTGTATTTTTGGGATGCTGGCTCAGAACACACCCAAATAAATCTGTCTGGAGTCAATGAATGATGCCTTTCCACAGGGCCTTTGTGCCATCCTTACATGTTTTTTCATAAGTAAAGAGACATGATCAGGTTAGAAAGTAACAGATTTTGAAGTAGGCAGGTAGGTGTTCATCCAGAATATTCTAAGCATGGCAGTGATCATTCTTGTTTTGATCTTTTCACTTTGGGTGTCTTTATCAGTTACAGAAAACAACTGATCAAGTTTGCATTTAAGCGTTTTTCCTTATGTGTTTCCTATGCATACGAAAGGCACATTCAGTAAGTATAACGGGATTAGATGGGTTTAACTGGACTGTCTCTCAGATCAAAGGGAGCTCTGGTGGGATGCTGCAGGTCTCTGATGATCTGCTGTGATCACACCAGCAGTGTTTAAGTGTTAATGGGGGCCAGAGGAGGTGTCATGTATTCTGGAATTGGAACAGGCCATGATGCTGGAGCTCACCCTGGACACACACACAGCTGACCTCCATCTCAGAAGATGTAATCGTGCTTTGACTGATAAAATACAGAGAGGTGTGCATGCACACAAAATCCAGGATGTTCTGCCTCAAATATAGAGAGGTATACTGAGAAATTTCATTAAATGCAGTTTTTTTTTTTTTTTTTTTTTTTGCTGCATCGATTCAAATTTTCTTTGCTTCGTTCGACAACACAATGGTCACAAGGCTAGCCAGTCCACTATCCAGATTTGAAAGACTGACTTTTAGTCTGAGAGGCCATTTTAATTAGAGTACTCATTTTAAAATGGCATTCAGCATGGCAAAGTGAAGGATCTTCTCTTGGTCTGCTGGCCACAAGAGGGAAATGAGAGAGCCACTTCCTTAATTGTTATTGAGACCGTGAAAGAAGCCATTTGTCAGAGAACGCCTGCACACTGATGGCTTTTAATAAAGTGTGGCAGGGGAAAAAGGAACGAGAGGGGCTGAAAGATTACACTGTACGATCTGGTCTACGCAAAGAGAGAGGGATGGATGGAGGCAGGGAGAGAGGGGATGGACAGAGGGAGAGATTCAGCGGGGTGGGGGGAGGGAAAGCAAAGGAAAGATTGAGATCAGGCATTACTACATGTAGTGGTATCACACTTTCAAAAGCAAATAGGCATCACAGCCAGTCTACTGAGGCATAAACAGATCTTCAGCTGCACTCAAACCTTTATGACTATGGCTGTGAATCTTTCTGCAAAAGAGTGTAGTGGTGGTGGCATGCCGTACTCCATATTCAGTCAAATTCAGTTCTGCAATTACATCTTCCATCTTCTATGGAATAGTCTCTCTCTCTCTCTCTCTCTCTCTCTCTCTCTCTCTCTCTCTCTCTCTCTCCCTCTCTCTCTCCTTCTGTCCCTCCCCTTCCCCCCAGTGGTAATGATGTCATGTGGGCCGTGTGTACTGGCCCTCTGTGCATCACTTGCAGGGAAGCCCTCGTTCCCCTGACCACAGAGGAGGACAGAATGTGGGCAGGCATGTGAATGAGCACTTTTTCAATGGCCCTGCTAATGAGGAATCACCATACATTCAACACAAGTCCAGAGAGCTCTCATTAACATCTGCAGTGGTGCTGCTGTCTGACTGCCTTGTAGTGTGCATGCGCACATGTGTGTGTGTGTGTGTGTGTGTGTGTGTGTGTGTGTGTGTGTGTGCGTGTGTGTGCGTGTGTGTGCGTGTGTGTGCGTGTGTGTGTGTGTGCGTGTGTGTGTGTGTGTGTGTGTGTGTGTTTTTCTGATACTTCCATACTTGCACCATTGAGGCCAGTACTTCCCTTCAGTTGCCTGTGTGAATGAGAGGGCTCCTCCTTTGAAGCCTGCATACTGTGCATTAATGCAGTGTGATATGATAGTGCATCTCAGTCCGCATGCCTGTCTGTGCTTGTATACCCCTCCAGCAGAGATGCGCGGCTCCTCTGGTTTTGTCTATGTTGCTCCGCTGTTGAGTGCACACATCTGTCAGTGTCTCTGTATATGAGTCCCTTTCTCTGATCTAGAGTGCAAGCCAGTCAGAGTCTATCTGTGTGTGTATTTCTCTCTATAGCCGATGCTGTCAATCTGACAGTGTCTACTGTATGTATGTGTGCATTCCTCCCTGTAATAATGTATGTCTGTGAGTGTGTCTCTCTGGTAATGTGTGCACGTCTGTTAGTGTCTGTATGTGTAAACCCCTTTACGATTGAGTGCTCGTATCTATATGCATCTCTCTGCAATCATTTGTCCTAGTCCTTCACTATCTCTGTGTGCACGTATTTTTCTCTGTATTCCATCGTGCGCATCTAACAATGGGTGAGTATCTCTCTAATCAAGCATTCATGTTTGTTCAATGTCTGTGTGATTGAGTGTGCGCGTTTGTGTGCATTTTTGCATGCAATGGTCTCCGCAATGGAGCATGTATGTTTATATGTGCGTATCTCTCCCTTCCCCTCCCCCCTCCTGTCACTGGTGACTTCTTCCAGATCTCTGATCGTTTGTTATCCCCAGATGGAGGGGCAGCCAAAAGTAAACAAGCCAGGTCTTAATCATCACATATATTTCCTCCAAAGTGGCCGCGCCGCCCGGCCTAATGTGCAGATAAATCAGGCCGCAGGGGCGGCCCGGGGGCTCCGTCAGCGCCCGATCCATAGCTCACGTCAGCCCGTCACACTTTACTGCCTCTCTCTCAAATTAGTCTTCGTTGTCTTTGACTCCCTTCCCTCTAAACATTCATTGAATTAGAATTTCTCTAAAAGGGTATTTATGTTGTTGTTGTTTTTCACAACATTCTTTGTGTGTTTTAGTATTGTTTTTTCCATTTTATTATTATTTTGTTAGTTCTTATTGCTATACCGGCATATAGCAGATGCTCTTATCCAGAGCAACTTATATTGGTTAAGGTTTTTACATGTTGTCCATTTATACAGCTGGATATTTACTGCCATTCTACCTTAAGTACCTTGTCCAAGGGTACAACAGCAGTGCCCCAGCAGGGAATCAAACCAGCAACCTTTTGGTTACGAGTCCTGCTCCTTACCACTATGCTACACTGCCACCCCGTTAGTTTATTATTTTAAATTAATGGGATAAATGGGAAGCTCTCAAGTTTTTCTGGTAAGGGCCTTGTTCTGTAGAGGCCTCGTAAAGTGGAGGGCCCGTGACTGAGCCAGCTAATGGACCCAGTCCTCTTAAGAGGCCCAGCGTTTGCAGGAGGGCAGCGGGGGTCGTTGGCCTAAGCACTAACCACAGGCTGCCTGCAGCGCAGAGGAAGAGCACACTGGTCAAACGCGTTGCGTAAGCTCTCTGCAGCTCTCTGCTTCACCATCTTGAGATGACGGTCACCTTGGATGCCTTTCGTTTCATGGCACTTTTCCTAATTCCTAAAAAAAAAGCTGCTGAGTGCCAGAGTATGTATATCATAGAATATTCCATGGAAGTTCCACAGTAAATGCAGGCTCTGATATCGCGCTGCTGCAGTACTGTTCCCCATGTGAGATCACAGGTGTGTCACAGGCAGATAGTAGTAGGTAGTGGAATTAATGTAGCTATTGAATTTTGTTAATGAATGATGTAAAAATCCATGAGTACAAGTCACATGGGTGGGGACGCAGGTTCCTTGTAAATGATGGCCTCTTCTTGGCTGATTTTGTCTTCACAATCATCACTTGTTTTACCTTTATGTTTTCATGAGTCCTGTACAGATTTTTATGCATCATGAATACAGTGGAAGAAATTTTACATTGTGTGTTTGTTAACTCTACCGTCCATGAAGCCAGGAGAGCTATGTATTGAGTGTTTGATATGAATGTGTATTCAGTTTGATGCATTTATTCATGTCTTTGCCTAACAATTTCCGAGAAAACAGTATGCTGGCAGTAATACAGTAATATCCATTTAAAATGATGTAACTTGTTTCTCTCTCTCTCTCTCTCTCTCTCTCTCTCTCTCTCTCTCTCTCTCTCTCTCCTCTCCCTCCCCAGCACTGCGAAGTACAATGTCCTCACATTCCTGCCGCGGTTCCTCTACTCCCAGTTCAGGAGGGCAGCCAACTCCTTTTTCCTCTTCATCGCTCTCCTGCAGGTAGGTGGGGCATGGGAGGAAGGGGTCAGAGGTCACCTCAGACGAGTCCCACGCACAGCACACTTACCTGCGCCCACTGCCTCCCACGTCTCGTGAGCGTGGGTGTCACCCGCACAGCGGGAGATTTTTACAAGCGGAGACGCACAAACAGGAGTCGGGCCTTCTGCGCAATGAGTGGACACCTCAATGGCTGTTTCTTTTGTGTCCACCATTTCCCCTAAACCGAGACCACACTTCAAAAAGCCAACTGAAATAGGTGCTTGCACTACGCTCGATACATATTTCGACTTCTGAATAACGATGAACAAAGAGGTGCTGAATTGTGCAGCAGCCTGAGTAGTCAGGCTTGTAGAAAAGCCATTTAAACAGCAGGGTGAACGAAATTGCAGTTTCATGCGGTCTGTGATGTAGCATTGAGCACATACTGTGTATGAGTGTGGCTGACCTACTGGGGAGCAGTTTTACTGCATTTCATCAGGGGTTGAACACCATTTCTATGCAGCATGAATGACAGAGGGAACTGCATACAGACAGGGTCCCACTGGCTGCTTTAGCTTTTTGCGCGTGCTCTTAATTTGTTCATCGCATGCTAAGCAATTTGCAACATTCAGTCATTATCCTAATCCAGGAATAGAAAAAATGTGAATAGACTTGTCAGTCAGTTTTGCATCACTCGAAAGCTTTCGAAAGCTTTTTCCATTCTCTCCAGTCTCTTCTTGACTCATTCATGTCAGTAGCTAATGATACTGGTTCAGAAACACAGCATTTATGTAATGCATATGCTTATGTAATAACTATTCCCAGTTGAAATGCTTTATCTCCTCATATGAGAAGGATGACCTCACAATGCATTTGACTTCAGAAACATGCATGTGAAGACAAACCATGCAGTGCAGTGAAATAGAAATTTGCTATGGAAGCTTTATCAATCACATTAGTTTACTGGGCCAACCTGGAATGACCTGGAAAGAGTGGGTTTAGCTGACAAAGATGGCCTTGCAGGTGCCTGTATCTTATAATGTGACCTGGAGGACCAGTCAGCGATGATACCGAGATACCACTCACCTTCCCTCCACTCACCCTCCCATGCCTTTGATAATCATCACAGGCACACTTTTTGACTGAGCATTCGCCCACATGAGTCATGAGTAGAATGCACTGACCAGGGGGCTCACTAGATATCCCATTGCATGGGATTGGAGTTCTGGGGTGTGGGTGAACACTGAAGCAGTTGCAGGCTCTTGTCAGCTCAAACCCCCCTCCACCCCCGCCCCCGAAAGAGGCCTGGACTGTTTAGTTTATGTGGTGGCTGTAGCATGTTAATGGCCATATTTGAATTCAGTTCACTTCAAATTCGCTTTGAATTCACTGATTTGACATGCAGGGCCTTAATCATAACGTGAGACTGTCATCTTGAATGTACTACGTATTGTTTCAAAGGGAAGAAACCAGGTCAAAAACTAGAGAGTAGACATTTACTGAAATTTAACATGCTGGAGGAATAATCTTTTTTTTTAAATATGAGATTTTATAACATTAAAGAAAAAATGGTGGTACATTTTTTTGACTAAGTTGATGTTTTATACATAGCCCTCCTGGTGACATACCAGCAGACTGTACAAGATCAGCTACTGCTTTAGTATGCATTCTGTGGGGGTTCCCCCCAATCTCACTTTATACTTTATACTTTATAGATCAGCTTCACTGGAGTTCTGTTTGAATTATATATCAGCTTCACTGATCTGCTTCATTTCAAGCGTGCTGTCCTCGGCTGTGAGGAGCATCCATTGTGACTCCTGTTCTTTTCTTTTCTGTGCAGCAAATTCCGGATGTTTCCCCCACGGGGCGCTGGACCACCCTGGTCCCCTTGCTCTTCATCCTGGTGGTGGCAGCTGTGAAGGAGGTCATCGAGGACCTGGTGAGGGAGCCACTTTTCCTTCTGTTGAAACCCAAGAATAAATGCAAGCCCTGGAGCACACCATCAAATGGCCACTCACAAACCCACACTTAGAGAGCTCCCTCTCATTATCAGTGGCTTCCCAGTCATTTGAGTAAGTTAGGCTGACCAGCCCTCCCACTGACTGGGAACGCTAGGCCATAATTTGTTCTTTAATTTTGGATGTTGGCTGCAAACAAAGCAGTCACTTATCTTTATTTTAACTTGATAATTGATAACTGATAATTATCATTTTTTCAGTTTAAATGTGCTCTGAACAACAGTGAGTTGTCTGGAAGCACTTGAAGGCATAATCTTTTGAAAGCTGGGCACCAAAGTAGGCAAAACTCAGTGATATTTAATGGCATGCTGAATTTTTTAGTCTCTTTTAATTGAAATGTCAGCCATATATATGGCTTGTGTGAATTATTAAACAAAAGCCAGCTGTCTCTCTTGATGTACTGTATGTCCTATGGATTCACAGATCCCATGAGTCACCTGTGAGTTCCAGCCTGCCGAAGCTCGCTCAGGCACGATCGGTCAATTATGTTCGTTTTTAAGTTTGATCCTTTTCATTTTCGCTCCGTCTGAGAGAGGCCGGCTGTTGTTACAAACGGCGATTTCCCTCAAGTTTCCCCCCCTCTGTCTCCCGGCGCCGTCTGCGGCGGCGGGTGCTTTCCTGGGCTATTTATACGGGCCTAAATGTCGTTTTCCTGCGCCGCTCCCTGCCACTCCGAGTTAAAGGCGCCTGTCAGTCATCGCCCCAGAGTCACGGCGCGACATTAAGCGGGCTTGATGTGACGAGCGGAGGCGACAGGAGAGCGGACAGCCAGCCGTCCCGTTCGCACGCGGTGAGTCACGCTCTGACATGGGGAGGGTGGTTCTGTCCAAAAGAGGTTGGGGGGGGTGGACCCGCGGTCTAATACGGGGCAGCCAGGGCACCTCTCTGTGTCGGCAGGGCCTCTATAGGGGCGCTTTAGCCCTGTGAAGTGTTTGTCGCATTAGATAATAGAGTTTGATTCAGTTGGATGACCGCTAACACATAGCAGCGAGTGCACCTGAAGACAGAGATGAGGCAGCATTGCTACACAGTGCGTCAGGTGCACATCAGGCTTCCGCTTCAGACGTTCCGATCAAGGCCCTGCCGCACCAGCATCTGAGACATTTGTGTGAATGTTTTCAGACTTTCAGGAGTGCCGGCCGCCTCTCAGACATGATTTATTAATCACAGAGCTCTCTAATTGCTCTCAGAGAGAGAGGAGGCAACCTGTTGGCCTCTTTTTACAGATGATTTCTTCCGCGTCTCGAAAGCCTCTTAAGCCAGGAGCGTCTCTCCTCCCCCGCACGCCTCGCGCGGAGGGGAGAGATATATTTACACCCTCATTTGTGCTCATCTGTGCTCTCGGGGGCTCGGCGGCTGAGATTTCTGACCCTCGCTCCTCGTTTTTCAAAGAAAGAAAGGCAGCTTATAGGAGGCGACGTGGCTGTCGTCCCTGAGTGGGCGGGGCCAAACCCGGAGCTGTGATGTACATAGCCAATGTAGCCAATGATAGCCAATCAGTGACCGTGGAGGGACAGCACTGGGCATGTACACGCACACGAACATCTACACTCGCATATGCATACACACACACACACGCATGCACACAGACATAAATTCATTCACACACACGTGTACACACACACACTTTTTTCTGGCATGACTCAGAGCAAATGGAGGCCTGAGACCTGGTTGTGTACACAGAGGAAGAGCCTGGACGTCAAGCAATCAGGATCTGTCACATGCCTGCTTTGTATGTGCTCCTTCTTCCCATAGCTAGAGGGGCCTGCACTAACAATGAGCATATCGGAGATGTTTGCAAAGATGGCTACGGTGATGCATTTAGCCACAGGCCAGATAACATCACATTATGTGTGGTCTGTGCTTGTATTTATAAAGATAAGAGTGCAACTATTGCTGTTATTCTTGTAAAAGATGAAGAGTCTCGCCCAGCAAGGCAGCTTTAGTGCCACACTGTAGGGGCCTAAAGCCTTATCTGTATAGTATACAGTATGCACCAGATTCAACCAAATTAAATTCACCCTTTTTCCAGCATTATCGGAAGAGAAGAAAAAAAAACTACTGGCAGTGAAATCTGTATGCAAGTCACCTTTATCACTGTTGCTGTAAATCCACCCCCACCTCCTGTCTTCCCACTCTCTAGTTATAATGGACTTGCCCACTTGTCAATGCCACACAAAAGGGTTCTCTGTGGTCTGCCAGGCACTTGAACTTTATTGCTGTGGTATAACTCTGCAATCGGATCCTCTGCTTATTCCCCCGGCGCGGCTATCCGCTCACCTTTGCATTTAGTCCAGAGGAACAGCCAGGTCAGCGTTTTTCGCCCGCGAACGCCGGTTCAAACGGAGGCTGAAAGGGGGCAGTGAAGTCGCTTGTTTTCGCAGCGAAAGCGAAGGTCGGTCGCGGCCCCTCCCTGAGCTGCCGGACAGCGCTGACCGTGTTCCCGAAGTCCTCCTGACCCTCAGTCACAGTCCACTCCTGCCGTTTTCCTTCCTGACCCCTGGTCCCCGCGTTCTTGCGCCGACGTGAGCGTCCTTGCAAAGTCCAAGCGACAGGCGTAGCTTCATTAGCGACTTCTTCCAACCGGAAAGGAGCGCATTCGTGAGGATGTTGCCACCATGGTGGCACTTTGCAGCTCTGACGCCATTCATTTTCAGGATAATTGTTGCTTTGCTCTTTGTTTTTGCGTTACCAAAAACTCAGGGGAAGGTGAGGATAATTGCAACATAAAGTCGTAGTTTTACCTCATTGTACCATGTTATTGCCACTTTATCCTGGGCATTGTTTTGTTGTTATAGTACAAACTGAATGAATAAACCAAAGCAGAGTTAGTAAGGTGGTATCAGGCATCCAAGCTGCATAATACCTGTGTTCTCTTAGCATGATATACATGATATAGTGTATTAGCATGTATCCACATATATCTGTCTGACACATCTGACATGAGTCCAGTTCTGCTGATGACGCCCGCTTCACTCTTTGACGTCTTTTTGTTTCCCCCCGCCAGCACCTCATTTGCTCCCTGCCAGGGTCCTTAATCCACCCTGTCCCACAATGCACTGCAGCATCCCTCCTCCCGCCATTATCTCCCCATTTACCTCTGCACCGGCCTGATTAAATGCATTAATCTTTCCCCCGAATGCAGTCCTGACTCCCTAAAAATATGCAGACAAAAAAAGTAGGATGAGGATGGATACTGCGTTGGTTCTCTTGACCCGATGGCTCTCGCGCTGCTGCGGCTGATTGATGCTGCTGTCGCGCATTCGCCCTGCGCACTTTCCTCTCGAAATTCATCTGTGCTGCGGTGGCTGAGAGCTGCCACATGTGGCCATCTTTTCATTAATGACTCTGTCGTGCCGGCGTTTCGGCATGTTTGATTCAGAAAAAAAAGAGAGAACGCGTCCTGCTGGTTTCCTCCTTTTAAGGAAGAGAGGGGAGGTGGGAGGCCGCAGCAGAATGTGTGGAGAGAGACCTTGTGGGGAGGGAGGACGGTTGCCCTGGCAACCGGTGTCTAATTGAGTTCCGAGAGGAGCAGGAGCTGTGAGAGAGCGGGGTTGGATGAAACTTACTCTCTAATTTTACCCAGATGTACCTCAGCCGGGCGGTGAAAGCACATAATTACCCAAGAATATCAGTCACAGGGGCCTCAGAATCCATACAGGGACCCTGCCCACCATCACCAGAGGTTCATCACCAGAGGAGCATGGACTCCCAATGTAACGCACTGCTGTAGACTCTGCACGGGTGGATGGGCGGGAGAAGTGTTTAGGGAGGGCCCTCAGCTCCTCAAATTTAAGCCCGCCCCTAGGGCGCTGTCCGGTCTGCTGAGTGCTAAAATAAGCCAGCCAGAGGCCGAGATCCCCTCTCCAGTCTGTTCCTGGTTTACGTTCTCGCTTCCAGTTCAACTGAACAGCAATTCTGCCCCTTAGCCTCTGCTGGCAGTGAGCCCCTGAGATCTGCCTCTGCCCATCACAAGCCTGCCTCCTGACCCCTGACCCCTGACCCCTGCCCGTATGTTCCAGTAAGAAGCTGCCAGCCTTGGTTTTCTTGAAGCAGTTGTTTTCACTCCCTCCTCATTGGCTGTGACTTCTTTATTTCAACCCTTTTTTCCCATATGTGATAAATATGTCACAGGGAGTTATATGCTTTGAGAGAGATATTGAAACTTGATTTAAAAAGTAATACTAAATACAGGATAACATTTTATTTTTGTTAGACTTGGAGAAGGCAGTTCCAAAATGTAGTGCACGCCTCCATTTGATAAAAATGCAAGCCTCAAGACATGAAACTACCTACTTGCAGAAAGCCTGTGACAGTGTTTCCCTGGGGGAAAGCCTGTTCTAAGCCTGAGGCCTGCTCGTTCCCCTCATGTTTACCCTCTCATTAATTCAGCTAAAAATCACAATATTTATTTCAGGAAACAGGGACATATTTAAAGCTATTTTGCATGTATAATTATAGAATTCACTGTGTGTTTAATTGATGGATTTGTTTCAAGGTATCCCATTGTTTTTAAACCCTGGGAATTTGTTCATGTAATGCCTTCATGCCTTTTTACTGCCTCCATCCTTTTGTATATGACTCGCAATCAAACCTCTTGGATTTTAAACAATTCCTCACTGGTATTTTTCCAGAGAAATTATATTGATGTCAAATAAAGGTATCATGTTACTGTTTTTGTATAGTATATCATATTGTTAGTGCTGTAATATAGCTCTGACACTACGAAGGAGGGCATTGATATCAGAGGGCTGCTGACTTTTTGAGAAACATGGGCAATGCTGAAGTTTGTGAATCAGAATGAACTCCTCTCTCCCAGTGGGATTTTTTTTCCTGACACGCACCCCGCACCCACACTGTGGATAGTCTTCTCTTTCAACTCAGGAATGTTAATAGGGCTACTGTTAGCTGCTTGGAAATGAGCTGACTCCAATGGCACCTGCTGCTCTCCCTTTATCAAACCAAGGTGAATCTCAATCACCCATCTCCCCACGGGCTCTCAGGGTCAACTGGTTACCTTGACTCTAGTTTAGACTATCCTGCACTTCGCCCCTCCCTCAGCCAAGCAATTTTAAGAATTTAACAGTGCGAGATTGGCAAGTGTTCAAGCCCATCCTTAAGGTATTCTGTTATTAAAGTATGTGTTAAAGCTCTGGAAGGGAGAAATGTTGGCTGCTGATGCTTTGTGAGTAACTGAGAAACCTGTGGGAGAATTATCCAGTCCTGAAACAATTTAGTGCGAAATCAAGTGCAAGGCAAGAAAATGTTAAAGTTTAAGGAATGCATATTCGAGGTTGGGCTCTGCTTTTGGGAGCTGCTGGCCCCTAAAAATATCATATTTCATAATTTATTTGCTTGGTGGAACTCATTGTCCAAGGCTTAACTTTTTAAATTTGCGTCCATTTTTAAATATTTATGCAGTTGCAGTTCTGCTAGACCAAAGCTCAAAAGTGCCTTTCTAAATAGCACAATGGCTATGTACTGCCAACTGTACAGTTTGAATGGAAGACCCTCCGGTGCAGTGTTCCAGCCTCAACACTAAGAACTGCTTTGAAAGTAACTGTAGTAGTATGAGTGGACTCGTCTTTAAGAATCTTTGCCCTGATTACCCTGTGGATTCTGAAGCAGAATTTCACTCCTCTCTGTGGGGAGAGTGGTCTCTCCCCACACTGCCGATGAAGAGATGGTAATTCGCATAATCAGCGTTGGCACTTAAATCAATGAGCATTCCACTGCACTCCAGTGACACAAAGACCCCGAGTGTCTGCCCGGGGCGAGGGGCGGGGGGTTTACAGTCCCGGGGACAGAGCAGCCAGGGCCGAGCGGCTGTTTAACACGCTCCACACGTAACACGGGAGAGGGGGGGATCCTTGCACAGCTCTAGAAAGCCTGCCTTTGTGCGTCAGGGCTGTGGCTAGGGAAGGTTTGGCCCCAGAGACTGTGATTACAGTCACGGTCCTAATCGCGATTGGGGAGGCCCAAAGCGGGGGTCTCTGCTGTTCCACACCCCTCCCTCCACTGCTGCGCTGTCCAAACTTTCAGTGTTAGGGAAACAGGCGTGGGAGTTTTGTCCTTGCGTGATCCCTGTCCCCTCCCTTTTAGTTTCTGTTTCACCTCTCTCTCTCTCCATATCCTCCCATAAATCATGCAGGTCTTTTATATAGGACCTGTATGTGACAGGTATGGGCTTTGTTCTAAGGAAATGGCTCACGATCCTCAAGGGTATCGCACCTAATGATTTCATATTGACAGCGATAAATGGGAGAAAACTGCCCTTTGATCAATAATTATCTGTAGTCCAGTAACAACCCGTGCATTTAGTATTGAACCCTGGGTCAATATGCAATCACTTGTTTACCTGCCTGAGCCTGTTTGCCTGGCAGCCCAGCATCCATGCAACAATTTCATTAAAGACAACTGGTTGTTGGATAGAGAACCCTACAGAACACCAAAAATGCATGCGGTGTATGCTTACATTTTCCTTAAGTAGCACTCAGAGTGCACAACAAGGGCGGCAACAATGCATTCCTCACTGTGCCCTCTTGAATCCTCCACAGAGGAATCTTGCAGTTTATAATGACCTCTCGTGTTGAATGGTTTGCTTTGTGTGGTAAGCGTCTCAAAAGCAGTGTGGCCACCAATGGTCCTTTCACCCATTCTGGAAGGGGTGAAATCAGTATTCTAGGAGCGGATTGGGGGGGGTTTCACCTGGAAGTTGCTGTCTGGTTGTTTGTTTTTGTTGTCAAGCTGCTGTCTGTGGGCGCAGCATTTTCTGAGAACAGCTCGTTCATAGAGCGAACAATAGCAATGGTAGGTTTGCGTGTGGGCTGACTTCAGATCAGTGGAAATGAGAGTTCAAGAAATCCTCTCTTTGTTTGGGGGTCCCCTTTCACCATGCGGCGTGTAATCTCAGCACAAGTGGTTTTTCGAGATCAGAAAGATTCTAAGATTTTTAGGTTGCGTCACCGGGATAAGTGGGGAATCGTGCGCCGCAGTGTTTTAATGTTAGCGCGGGGCGTTATCTCTGTCCGCAGGCCCACGTCCCAATTCAGCTCCCTCAGATCTTCTGAGACTGAGGCCTTCAAGTTGTTTCTCAATTAAGCGAAGATCAAAGGCAGCGTGTAAACCAAGAGGGGAATCGTGTCTGCGCTCTGCCACGCTTTGATTTCCATTGTTATCCACTGACCTAATGATTTTTCAGCCCTCTTCCTGGGTGGGGCATGCAAATGAGAATGCGGCTGGCTGGTTTCAGGCGTGATCGCTTCTGTGTTTTCTGTGAGGAGAAGTAGGTTCAACTTGGACATCATTCATAGAAACTTGAAAAGTACACACCTGTTGAATGTAGGGAAGCTGCAATGTGCCAGGTGTCGAATGAGGAAAATAACTGTTCCCCATTTCTGTTTCCTAGAAACGACACAATGCAGACAGCGTTGTGAACAAAAAAGAAACGCAAGGTAAGGCTCTCCCAACACCTCTCTAGCATAGTCCAGAATCCATTCACATAATACCTCTAGAATGCAAACACAGAAACACTGGTACTACAGCCCAAATCAGTGCAAAACCAGGATTAACTATACTGGGCCCCCATTCAGATTAGTGGTCCCTGCTGCCTTGCTCTGGTATCAGAGTAGCAACAGCACCATAGAGGAGTGCCTGGGATCTGCAATGTAATTTGAAATTCAAATATGCAGATCCATATTGATTATGCAGATCTAGCAGAAACTATGCTAAACTAGGAGGGGGGGGCAGATGAGAGTATCGCAAAGCAGTGATTGATGGAACACCATTAATGGAAAGAGTATCCAGAGTTCACTTTTGTATGCTGCACCTGTTTGACACGGCTCTTTAAGGACAACCTTAATGCATGGACATACTCTTTTGCTTTGTTTAGGCATCTTTTACTTTTTTTTACGTTTTTTGCTTGTTTATGAGAATTCTTGGGATTGATTTATACGTTAAACTGCAACTATCTATCAGAGCTGCCAGGCAGAACTGCCTTCTGTTTTACCTCTGTAATGTCCCTGATCACTTTGAGAATTCATTCTGCTTGTGGATTATTTATTCATAAGCTTCTACCGAAAAAGCTGTCCTCTCTTTCCCTCTGCTTTTTAAAAGTGCTGAGAAACGGCGCCTGGGAGATAGTCCACTGGGAGAAGGTATGTAGCCAGGTCTTATCCATTTTAAAAATGGGGTAGGGGGTGGCGGGTGGCGGCAGTGTTGGGGGTGGTGGGATATTCATAAGCAGCACTTTAAATTATGCAGTTTTGCATTTGCGAGCCATTTTCAGCTCCTGAAGTAACTGCATGCATTATTGAAAGCAATTAGCCCTGTCTCATCCACAGAATTAGTGCAAAGAACAGGTGTTGTTGTTTCCCCATAATGCTCTTCCCCACCAGTCTCTGTCTATGTGAGGCAGAACGAGAGATCTCTCCTGTGTTGAAGGTGTGCTGGGAGCGGCCACACCAGGCTGTAATTAAATCCACAGTTTCTCCGTCCATATGAACGGCCGTCAACACAGGGGAACAGAAAGCAGCTTTTGTCTGTGATTTTCGAGAGCAGAATTAATTACCTCGTCAAGGATGCAATACCAGTAATTAGGAGGTGTGAAGACTGCTCTCTAAAGGCTAACTATCTTTAGCCAGTGATCACACACGGGCATAACAGCTGACGAGAAAAGAAACACACAGAGATGCATCCTCATCACAAAAAAATGATATTTCCTCACTGGGAGGTTATCGCAAAAGAAGAAAGAACATGATTAATTTACTGAATCAGTTTATTGTTATAAGTGAAAAGTAAGCCGTGAAATGGCTAGTATCCAACACAAGTTTTCCTGATCTGCCTTTCCATGCATTGTTATTTTCATATAAAAAATGGTATTATTAGAAATTATCTCCTGTGCTGTTTTGTTCACTGTTTTATCTTCATTGTGGTTTAGCATTCCAGCAAAAATGGAAGCTGTCACTTCTTTGAATTAATGGATAATAAATTAGTAAGTTATCAAAGGCTTAGTGTGAAGAGTGGGGTGCTCACATACAGTGAAACTTCCCACTTTTAATTCTGTGATTTAACACGCTATATGATTCTTTGCTATAACTAGGCTTAGATGAATTTGATTTATTGTGGATAATGTCATTTTCAGAAAACTTTGACTAGAACTAAACCACGTATAAACACTGAAATTTAAACACCAAATGTCAATCCATTGGTCTGTACCAGCTTCAAGTGGCTAAATATTTTGTGTAGATAGAATGCCAGTAGTAACAAGAAAGTAATTTTTTTATATAATTGTCTGTTGGTACCCAATTACATCATTTTAAAGCCACATTCTGAGAACATTTTTTTGTGAATCAAACAGTTGGACAAGTACATGTAACATTGATGGAAGTGTTTTGCTTGTCAGATGTTGCATACTTGCATACTTCCCAGTAATGTGAAACACTGATGGACAGTTTTCAGCAAAGGAATGTGTTGTACAATAACTGTGGTTCTGACTGTAGAGGCTCTTAACCAATGACTAGTTTGTTTCTTGCAGGTAGTGGTGGGGGATATAGTTAAAGTAAATGGCAAAGAGTACATGCCAGCCGATGCAATCCTACTGTCATCCAGGTAGAGAAGGTCATATTACAGTGCAGGTGCCCTTACAAAAATGGCCTATGGGACAGGCCAGTTTACTATGGGATATTGCCGGTGTATCATAGGATCCACTAGTAAATTAGCCTGTTTGTCAGGGCATTTTTGCAAGCGGTGTAGTAGGTAGCTTCTCCACTATCATTCTAATCTCCAAGAGAAGTGATGGGCCAAGAAAGGCAAAGTAAAGGAGGCACTGTGAGCTGGCTGCATTCAGCACTTTTTCCCCTCTTCAGTACTGTTAAGAACTTGTTACAAAATTCATTCACATTTTAGGAATGACATTAAAGTGCATGTTACATTTGCTGTATTGCACTGTTAATTTCCTGTATACACATATTCACATGTTGTACAGGAGCCAGTTTAGAATTGTCATTGAGTAGGAGGAGATTGTCCTCACTGGAGCCATCACTTCCCTCAGAGGGAACAGCATCATTAATTTGTACTGATACATACTTGTGCTACATATTTTTTGCTTTTGGTTTCAAAATCCATTCTCAATCAGGTCTTGATTTTTTTCCGACTTTACTGAACATGTCACTGCAGTGCAATCCTGCCATAAACGTGACTCTGAAAGGCAATGGAGAGTTAAGTGCTGTCTCTCCATCAGGATCTGTTCAATAGTCAGCTGTGTGCCCCCGCTTATGACGTCTGTACTTCAGCCTTGCCTGGGAGCCATTGTAAAATCGTGATCATTTGAAACACATCCCGAATTAGGGTGTTAGATTGTCTGGCTGGTGACATAGCTGTACATGAGTGAATGCCATTCCTCTCTTTTTTTTAAATGCGAGAATATCCCAAGAACACCCCTTGGGCCCTCTGGCCTACTCAATTGCAACAGATGTTGGCCTGCATGACCTGGCTCGAAATGGCTTTTGAAAAACAACAACAAAAAAAAAAACTGATTTTGCAAGAAAGTAGTGAAGTAGTTTTAACATTGCATCTAGTGCTGTGTACCGAGTAGATTTGTCCTGTTCCTCTTCCTCACTCATGTGTTGTACCTCTACTTTTCCCACCGTTCCTTGTTTTGTCTGTGTTTGGTTGTCCGTCTGTCTGTCTCTCTCTCTCACCCCCTCCTCCTCGTGTGCCTCGGGCACGGCTGCGGTGCTGGCTGGTAACGTAGGTGGCGGTCGGAGAGATAGTCAAAGCCACCAACGGGGATCACCTCCCTGCAGACCTCGTCATTCTGTCGTCCAGGTTAGGAGGACTGCAGCGAGCTGCAGTGTCTGGGAGCATGACAAACCAGTGGGTCCTCGCTTTCACCAAGAGGGGCGTTCAGCCGGGCGAACAACGAAGGCAAACTCCGTTAGCTTGAATCAACAGTTCCGTTGAATGATTGCTTTAATATTTCATGGACAGCACATCACAGTAATCCTCCCACTAAGTTGCTCACATTGTTCACCCCTATTAGTGGAACAGCTGGCTGGTCGGTCAGTCCTCTGTGGGGAGGAGGTGTGGTGCAAGCAGGCTGTAGTTACTTTTGTTTTTAAAAACCAAGATGTGATTTAGAGGCTGCAGAATCCAGGAGGATTCAGAGTGATTATGGATTCTGAATGTTCAGAGCCCTCCGTGTGAAGTATGACATGGTCCATATTTCTGTTCAGTTATACTGCAATCTCATTCTGTTGCCAAACAGGCAGTACTATCTGTTCAACTCAGTCAGTGTTTCAGGATTTCATTTTTCTCTGGGCTGTGGTACTTGTTAGGTCCCCTGAGGAAGAGATATGATGGTGAATAGACAGTTGCATCAGAACAGTCAGCAGCAAAACTTTCTAGTGCTATGCATCTGCGGCAAAAAGCTATTCTTATACTTATTCAAGTAATTAAAAATAGGAGCAGTGTAGACTGCCAAAATCATGATGTAATCTTAATGATTCACATCACTGTGAATTTAATGTGTAAACCAGGCAAGGAAAATGCCTCTCCGTGTTGGTCATAAACATGTGTCACACAAACATTGAAATGTTTGCCCTTTCAAAAAGATGTATGAGCATGTTTTCTTATGGACATCTGCGCAGTTCCATTCTACTCTTTTATTATTATTTATGGTTTTTATTCAGTTGTTTTTGGTGAAAATAAAAAGGGAGCTTGTAAATTAGTCAAGATCTCTGTAAGACCAAATCCAAGCTGTAACCTCAGGAAAAATGAAGAATGCGTTCCCCTCTGAAGCTATCGTCAATAATAAATCAAGAAGAAAGAGCAGCAGAAGCCAGGCAGACTTTACTTGGTGCTCTGACAGAGTTGCAGAGAGGACCCATTGCCTTGCTGTTTCCTGATGTTGTATGCATTGCCTGAATGAGTTCAGCAGCTGGCTGACCACTGCCTTTGGTGTACACAATGTGCTTTATGCATTCGCATACAATTCGGAAGAATTACATATTGTGTCAAGTTATTATCATATACAGATCGCTTGAGCACTGCATGTAGATCTATGCAGATTGCTTTCTGACGCTATGTTTGCATACATCCTTACACGCGCCTTTATATTTGTATTTAATCTGCATGTGTGTATCTTGTAATTGCTGCGCTCTTTGGGCATTGGCTCGTCGTTGAACACCAGCTATGTCGTCGAGTCTTGCTTCCATCTCTCTGGCGAATGGGACAAACTCCGCCTCCTCATGCTGCCTCGCACCCGCTCCCCAATATAGGAGGTTTAAAGTGCGCAGGGGGCACCCTTGAGTGGCGATGGCGTAGGATGGGAACCCGCCGCGCATAAATTCCTGGAATGAAGGAATCGATAAGTAGCAGCTCAGCGTTCAGCTCACCTTAAGCACGGTCTTCGCTCCAGCTCCGTGTCCCTTTGTGCCTGTTCCGCTGCTCGTCTGATTAACTGCTTCACTGCGTGCTAGCAAATGCTACATGTTGTTTATGCGTTTGTGTGTAAGGACAACTAAAAATGCTGCCTGCTCACATGGAAACGAGGACGTGGTGCAGTCCTGTTTTTGCTTTGTGATTTTTTGCGGTCGAATAAAAGGCTAAAAGGACTCAAATTTGAAAACTGGCTTTTGACTGCCAGCACTCTGCAGTGTTTCATAACACTGAATATCTGTATGGATTTGCTTAGTGTCAAAATGGGCTCCTCTGTCTCAGGTTGCATTGAGCAGAGTGGTGCGATCATCTATAGTTGTCCTTTTGAAATTGTCATTCCATCAAACATCTTTGGAGAAGTCTCAAACTATTAAATACAATAACAGTATAGCATGCATTTTTATGTGAATTGGCAAAGTGCATTAAAACAATGTGTTAATTGTACACAAATTAATAAAATACAGTCAGAGATTTAAAGGAGTCGCTTGACTAACCTGGAAACATGGGTATTTGATGCAATGGCAACTGACCTCTGTGTGCGTATGTATGTGCATGGCCAGAATGGACGCTTCCGCCATAATCACCCAAATTCCTTCCTTACCAGCGAGCCACAAGCTATGTGCTACATCGAGACCTCAAATCTGGATGGAGAGACCAACCTTAAAATTCGACAGGTGAGTGCGTTCACTTTAACACCCATCACCATCTTGTGTCAGAGATTTTCTATACTGACATCATTGGGCTGTGTTGAGACCAGTGCTTTCAGCCTTATCATGCACATGAGCCATGTACATCACTGAGGAAGCATCTACAAAATAAATACTTTAGTAATATTATAGAAGGTTCTCCCCTCTCCAGCTAAATTTCAAGTATAAAATCAAAGGTGGACGTTTGTGTTGACATTTTAAAAGTAAGTCCGTGTACATCAGTAGTTAGCACGTTGACTGTGAAGCCATCATGCTTCAAAAGGATACAGATCTCTGCGTTATCTCTTTGGGGCTAAGCCAGCTCGCCACACGCGCTGTCTCATACGCAGTGCTCCCATAAGCACGAGCCGATCAGAGCGAGTACGAGAGTCTCATCGCACCTGTCTGACAGGAGGTGCAGTCATACATATTAATACTCCCAATGTTCAGATCCTCCCTTTCTGCCGTGCGAGCTTCAGGGACCGCCACACTAAAAAGGCTCTCTAATGCGCATCCCCAGAAACAGGGGGCAGAAAGTGCTCTCTGTTTCCCGTGGAAGAACAGCTGTGCCTGCTCCGCTTAGCCTTGCAGCACCACTTTCCTGTGTCTCTCCATCTGCTGGAGGGAAGGGGTGCAAGCCCTTCAAAGTGCTGCGTCCTTGAAAGCAGCATATCCAAAAATGTTTATTCGTAAACTATTAACTGTTTGTTTGTTCCTTCGCTGTGGCAAATATGAAAAAATACTTTCTAACTTGAAACACCAGCCTACCAAGGCTGAATAAATGGTTAATTAATGTAAGAGATGAATGGTGGACAAGGCAGAGGAGAGAATTTGTGAAGGGATATTGGGGGAAGTGGAATTCCCTCCAGTATCATAGTATATATAAGGGACCAGAGGTTTGTATTGCGCGACTGTTAGTGATGTTTATAACTCCTTTAATCAGATTGCATTTGGACAAATTGCACTGATGTTTGTAAGTGATTATAGTGTAGTGAGGCATTGAGTTAATTTGGTGATGCTCTCTATATATAGTAATAAATATCTGCAAAACATGCTTTTTTTGCAGGGTTTACAGATCACGTCAGAAATCAAGGACATCGACAGCCTGACCAGGCTGGCCGGGCGCATGGAGTGCGAGAGCCCCAACCGCCACCTGTACGACTTTGTCGGAAACATACGCCTGGAAGGCCACAGGTCAGCGACATGTCAGCATTTTCAGATCTCTTTCATTTTAGCTCTGAACGGTTGACTTATTTTTCCACTGGGTGGAGTGCTGTCACATGGTTTGCTGGGTCTGCCTTCCCTGCTGATTGTCATCAAGGTGAACCTAAAGCTAGTGGAGAAGCTTATGAACAGGTAGCCAGAGCAGAGGGGCGCAGGTGATGTCCACATTACGTGTTTTTCTTCTGCTATACCTAGAGAGCGGTTGCTTATCTAGAAAGCTCTAAATGTCTTCCTCTAAGTGGTTTCATAAGTTGTGTTCAGAAGGGTTTTCTGCACATTGTTTGGCCTTGAATCTCTCTTACAGTGCGTTTAATGGTAATTAGCTGATCCATTTATAATTCTGGTATGGCCTAGTACAATTGAACATCTAATTAAGCTTAACTGAGACATCTGTTGTCCAGTGGTTTGAGGCGCATACTGCTCTACATTGCTGCAGGGCTCATTAGCAGTAGCCACATGACTGCTCTGTGTTCTCCTCAACGGATGTGACCACTGTGTGTTCTCCTCAGTGGAAGTGATGCAGTGGTTTTTCTTCAGTGGAAGTGATACAGTGTGTTCTCTTCAGTGGACATGACCACTCTGTGCTCTCCTCACTGGACATGACCACTGTGTGCTCTCCTCACTGGAAGTGACCTCAGTGTGTTCTCCTCTGTGGAATTGACCATAGTGTGTTCTCCTGAGTGGAAGTAGCCCGGGCAATCCAAGTAGAACTGTGTGCTCTGTCAGAAATGAGTGCTTCTGGGAAGAGATTAGTTTTGCCTCTGGCATGGCTCCAGGTTAATCTCATTGAGGGCGCTGTGGGAGTCTCGAGGCATTACAGCCTGTTCAGACCCATCGCCGTCTCCCTCTTACCTGTCGCCTGTCATTCCTGAGCTGTGTCTTTACATCCTCCCACGTCAGTCCTTGTTGTGGGCTTAGCCGCTCAGACAGCTCCCTGCAAAGGGGGTGGGGGGGGGGGGTGCAGACACTGCCTATCTACAGTGTACGTCCCAGGATGGTGTATTAGCCTTCACTTTATTGTCACAAAGAGTAGCTAGCACCATGTTCAGTGATATCGGTAGTTGAGGTTCGCAAAGTTTATATGTTTTTGAGTGAGAACTAGTAGGGGACAAGTGTGTAATATGAATAATATTAAACACCAAGTTATGATGCAATGTCCAACCTTGTTATAGCTGCCTTCAGACATTATAAATGTAGCTTGCTCTGTATTGGTTCAAATTATTCATTTTATTGGTTCAAATTCACATGCATTTCACAATGAAGGGTACTTCAAATGTTACACACAATTACATACAAATATAATTTCATGTGGACAGCGTGTTTGAAACATTAGCACACATTGGAACTGCATTTGTAGTTTGATAATGCTTAAGGTGCACCTAGGCTTTCCTTTGAATAAAATCGGTGGTTTATCTGGCAGTAATCCGTTATCGTGTATATATAATTGGAGCTTTGGTTTCCCGGAAGAACCCGTCAAGTATTCGGAAACAAGCCCCAGGACACAAGCCCTAAACACACATCAAGTTAATGACTGGTGCAAGACTTATTTGTAAATGCTTGGTTCTGTGCTTCCAATCAATCCGCTTTAAATTTCTCTAATAAACCTTGGTGCTTTTTAAGATGGTTGGATCAAGCCAGTCTTTTGAGTGGCTCTGCAGTGTTAAGTAAAACAAGGCACCATGTTAGGTGGTGCACCTGTAAGCCCCTGCAGTGGAGGATATGCCGGACATAAGAACATGCTCTGTGATTTTTTGGTTTCAGCACCGTGCCTCTTGGCCCAGACCAGATCCTGCTAAGGGGAGCCCAGCTGAGGAACACGCAGTGGGTCCATGGTATTGTGGTGTATACCGGGCACGACACGAAACTCATGCAGGTACGGTACCCGCTCCCCCCAGAACCAGGATGGCCAATCGTCAGATATTAGTGAGGCTCTCCCACCAGCTCAAACCCCTGTGTGGGTTTGTACCCTTTGTCTCTGTATTATCACTCTGCCTTAGGTGCAGATTAAAGCAAAACCCATTAAAGTGGCCATCGTGCGCTCTGAAACTAATGGCAGCTTTCAGAGCCTGTCAGAGTGCTCTCTTTCTTCCCCCCCCAAGGGAACCAGTCATTTAAGCTAGCTTTTTATTAGCTGGCTTTGTAATTTGTGTGTCTGCATACTGTTTCGAAATGATCCAGATTTGTCAACCGATCTTTTGTGTAGCTTGTTCAAAGTTGTACCAAAGTTCAAATTTAACAATGCTTGACTGTTTTTGGAATAAATCTGATTGTGTGTTTCTAAGAGTTTGGGGTTTTTGGAGACATCACACGCCACTCGGTTTCATTTCGCCACTAATGGAAGAGGATTCTCGCTCACCCTCGAGATTTTCTCAGGAAAATAACCTTTTGCTTCTGCCATCCTCCACCTCTGTTTTTTTTTTAATTTTATTTTTAACATCTGGGTTGGATAAAGGTCAGTTAAATAACAGCGGTCGTGCGCTTCCCTCTGTCTTTTAAACCTGCCCTCCTCGCTCTTTTCCCCCCAGAATTCCACACGCCCGCCCCTGAAGCTCTCCAACGTGGAGCGCATCACTAACTTCCAGATCCTGGTTCTGTTCGGCTGCCTGCTGGCCATATCGCTGGTCTGCTCTGTAGGACAGACGATCTGGAAGGCCCGGCACGGCAACGACGCCTGGTACATGGACCTCAACTGTAAGAACCGTACCCGACACCCCCCTCCTCCCCCAACTCACCTGGCTTTTAATACATGTGCTATTCGTTGGTGTCAGCTCATTTATTTGCTTATACTGTACGTATCTCTTTTGCTGCTCTTGTTTTATGTCGCTGTTTTTGTAAAACTGTGTCAGAAAGAGGAGAATGATGAAAGGGGATGGAATTCTATGAGAACATCCCCAGCGTCTCATTACAGTAATGACACGCCCTAACAGTGATTGAATGAAATGGTTGACTGTCTCCGCACCAGTGCTGTTTTTCGTTTCTAACGTTCTGTTTTGTTTTTTTTTTGTTTTCCTTGTCGTTGTCCTTTTAACAGCTCCAGGTAACAACCATTTCAAAGCCTTGGCCATCCGTGAATGCCCCTCACCCACCTCCCCACCCCCCACCCCCAAATAATTCCTTACTGCAGCTCTGACTTGCTAAGCAAACAAATTCAGTTGCCCCATTTTTGTAAGGACAGACGAGGACCACACACACCTGGACCAACAATAGGTTTTGTTTCCTCTGTAGATGCCGCACTGTATATGTCCTCTTTTGTGCTTGATACAGATGACATGTTTCCCCCCTCCATCCATATGGCGACACGCTAAACCCTTTGCAAACCAGGGACTCGGACCTTTTGTGCCATAAGCGGATCGCGCTGTGTTCCCTCCCGTTTGTTATTCTTAGAAGCAAGACACGAGCGAGGAGGGCTGTCTCAGATGCACTCAGGCCGATGTGCGTTTGCCTCCTCCGCTTACAAGCAGCGTAGCCTCCAGGGCTCGCACCGTGACATTTACTAAATGTCTCCCCAGCCTCCGGAGTATTCTGCCCAGGCTGCGGAGTGCAAGACGGCTGCACAGACTCACAGTTAGTGCCCTAAAATTGAGCATCTCCATCAAATCGTCTTATTTTAAAGGTAGAAAAGTGACTTGAAAAGGCAGCTTTGCCAAGTGTGGTCTTAATTTCATCTGTACCTGTTGGATTTTTTTCTTAATTAGCTAAAGAAAAAACTGAAACTGCAGCTTCAATTAAAGAAAAACAAACAAAGGCCTAAGCACAGGTGCAGAGAGCATGTTTGCAAAGTGTTTAACGTCTCGCCGAATCCATTTCTATCTCCGGAACGGGTCTATCGTGGAGTGGTTCTTTGTGCCAGATTGATTCCAGCTTGTTTTATGACCTACGTTGTAACCCCTCAGACGCAGGCTGCGCTGCTCTGTCTGAAATTGTCACTCGGAGCCCGATCAGATCTCTGCAGCCTCTCGACACCGACGCAGCGGTTGTCAGGGGATACAGACCCCGCCGATTGTGACATCACGCGAGAGGGTGAAGCAGAGTCATAAAGCAGATCCTCATCTTCAGACTGATACCTGAAAAGGAGGGGGTTTCAGTCTACTGCACTTTTCTCTCTTTTGTCAAGTGGAGAACTGCGTGGATCGCTGTCCTGTAAATGTGTCATTTCTGCCATACTCTTGCTTCCTCTGCAAACTGCCCCACCTAGGCAATAGTCATTGGCTTTAACTGTTGGAGATTAGCAGTAAAGACATCAGCACGAGATGAGATATAATCCAATGTAATTGTAATTGCGCTAAAAAGTGATGCATTAATACCAAGGATGCAGTATTTTAAAGGTGAACGGTTTGTGGAGACATTTGCATAAACACAAATGGAATACAATCTCATTGCAGCAACAGTGCATAGGGAGTCAAAATGCCCAGTGGTTACATAGTAATCTTTTTTCTTCACATTGTTTATTTATGATAAATAAATATAACAGATTTGCTTGGCTTCAAATAACACAAATCAGAATTTTTCCCTAAATATGTATGGATCAGGTCAAACCAAGGTCTTTGCCTTTATGTAGGTGGAGTTGGTGAGGAGACCACTATTAAGTGATGCAGTCATAGTTACAACACTGTGCCCTCTGCAGCTTAGCTTCTAACGGAATACCACGTAGCGTTTCACCACAGTGTTGACGTTGTTTGTTGTTTTTTTTTTTTTTTTTTGCTGACCGTCATGAAAGTAATTGCTGACCCTGCGTTGCACCTGTTTAACATACGCTACAGCATTTTCAGCGTTCTCGTAGCTGCAGCTCTTGTCTAATGTTGCAGTGTGCTGCTGCAATGCTGCTGAAAACTGGTGCTTCAGTAGACTACGGTTTCACGTGGTCTAAAACCAGTAATGTATGTTGTGTGGGAAAACGGCAACAACAAATTAAAAAAGGTGTGAACCGAATACTGAACTGAGCACAGCTGAATGAGGGCTTATTTTTTCATCTGAATGAGGGCTTATCCTGTATTTCTCGCAGGTGTTCTTTGTTTTCTGGCTTTTGGAAGCAGACGATGTGAGGAGAGGACAGGGTCTGCATGTATGGGCTGATGTGGATGTTACCTCCCGGTGTTGTAGCTGGCTGTGTGTCTAACACGTTACGGTGTGACAGAACGTCATCTCACAGCTGTGAGATTTCAAGCGGAATCCGACCAGTTATATAAAGCGCCGGCCTGGTGTGCACAGTTGCTTTAGAGTAAAATCAAGTCAAGCTGACAATCAACCCCTGGTTTTTCACTGGTGTTTAGTTTGAATAGTGCTTTAGACTGAATCCCCCCCCGCCTTCCCAGCTGGCACATAACATTCTCACAACATGCGTGTGGCATCCCTGCAGCGTTCCGCGTGCTGCCGTGATCTCGCAGCTGTGCTGTTAGAGTGTTACATGTCGGCCGGGCCCTGTCTTGAGAAATCCAGCACTCCAGCCGTCCTCCTTCGCACCGCACTAGCGAACCTCCCACCCGTCTCTGTGTGCAGTAAGTCACGCAGACAGCCGTAGGATCCATCATTCCATCGTCCTTTTTCTTTTTTTAAACGTGTATGCGTGTGTGTGTGTGTTTATTTGTATTGTGTCCAGCCCTGTAGTGGTGAAGTGCTGTGGCCGGAGAGGTCCTCTGGCAGCTGTTCTTAGCAAGCAACCGCTCGCGCTGAGGGGAACGACCCTAGCAGCTGCGGCGGGCGGGAAAGCTAATTCAGATTACTCCGATATTTCATGTGGGCCCTGTGTGCCCCGGCGTCATATTTCTCGCTTTGATTATTTCCTGCAGGAATGAAGGGCGAAATGAAACCAAAGCCATTATTATTCCTACACGTGTAGCGAGCTTCACGGCTGTACGAGGGGCCGCTGCCGTGTCAGAGTGGCACTCCGGCGTGTGGATTTATGGAAGCGGCCGATGGAATGAGTTTCAGCTCCGTAGCGAGGGGGTTGTGAGAGCACAGAGTGGGTTGGGGGGATTGTGAGTAAGGTATCAGAGTTTGGGAGGCCTCAGCGCCTCGCTCTGTGACTCCTGTCTTTAACGCACCCCCTCCCCTCCGACAGATGGCGGCGCCGCAAACTTCGGCCTCAACTTCCTGACCTTCATCATCCTCTTCAACAACCTCATTCCCATCAGCC
Source organism: Megalops atlanticus (assembly GCA_019176425.1). Lineage (NCBI taxonomy): Eukaryota > Metazoa > Chordata > Actinopteri > Elopiformes > Megalopidae > Megalops > Megalops atlanticus. Next base: position 12,898,794 of record CM032894.1, on the reverse strand, counting down.
TTCTGGTCACCCTGGAGGTCATCAAGTTCATCCAGGCCTACTTCATCAACTGGGTGAGCGGATGGGGCAACGTGCAAGTTTGTTCTTTGAGGAGCTGTGCTAGATGCAGTAATTCCTGCCTGTGGGGAGCCAGGTTGAAATTACCAGGAAAAGAAGGGCAGCAGCGGTCTGTATTAAAGCCGAAATAAAAGTAGTGAAGTAGCCCGTCTGAAGATAACAGAATTAGAGCCAGAGTGCAGCCCTCTTGGCAGCCAGATCCATCAGGAGTTTCACCTGTGGCGGGGCATTATTGCAGCAGAGTTATAAATGTGCCTTTTTCCCTGAATCGAGGGCAAAATGTAGTATGCTCATCCTGACTTTCCACAGCAGCCATTTTATTATACAGAAACAAAAAGTAATTTGGTTTAAAAAAAATACAAACTCTTAAGCTCAGATGTGATGAAGCTCTAGCTAGATTGGAACCAGCTCTAATGGGGTAAGGACTGTGGGTGGGCTCCAGTCAGTTTGCTTTATTAAGAAAAATACGTGATATGGTGTGGTGCGTGTTTACAATGGTTTGTATTAATACAGCGTGCGACGTGGTGCTGTTTTTGGCAGCGCCTCTGTCCTGTTGCTCCGGACAGACACGTTCCCCGTGAGCCGAGGTGATGATTTGTTGAGGGGGCACGGCAGGATGCTGTAGGTGGCACGGATGCCAGGGCGGGGGCGGTGAGCAGATCAGGGGCAGCAGCCTTCTCTCTCTCTCTCTCTCTCTCTCTCTCTCTCTCTCTCTCCCGCGCCCAGCGTGATGGATGCACCGTAGGATGCTCCAAAAATAGACGTCTCATTGTCTCCCTGTCGAGGGAAGACAAGACAGGCGGAGCCAGAGAGAGAGAGAGAGAGAGAGAGAGAGAAAGAGAGGTGTGGGCATCACCGAGGCGTTCAGCTCCAGCCCGGGACGGGGGGGAACGTCACCCACCTCCGACACCTCGCATCACTCCCTGTCAGCGTCCATGCTGCTTGATGTTATCTCATTTACATTTAGATTTCTTTCCCTGTGGGTTGAACCCGGGGCGACAGCCGCAGACGCCAACAGGGGAGCTGTCTGGGCTGACGGGCCGAGGCGGGCGGAGTTCAGAGCGTCCCGCGCCCAGCGCTCAGAGAAAGCCCCTGTCAGGGGGAGCCAGGCGATGCTGGGGAACGTTGTCTGCGCTCTGCGCACCGTGAGAGCCAAGAGGCAACGGGGCAGACAGGTTCAGCAGCTGACATTTAGACTCAGCCGTGGAGGATTCCTGAAGGCAAGGTGTCCACCCGCACCAGGGGCGCAGTGACTGTGAATACCTGTGCCGGTGCTGGGTGCTGACACATCTGTGGGTGTGTTAGAGTGCTGGCCGTCACCACTGTCATGTGAATACTTCTGTGTGTCTGTTACCAGGACATGGACATGCACTATGAGGCCACCAACACTCCAGCCATGGCACGAACCTCCAACCTCAATGAAGAACTGGGCCAGGTATGCCAGTGAACTGTGGTCAGTGACTGCTCAAACATTATCATTTAAAATTAGCTTTGCAACCAGCCTCACCCTGATCAAAACCAAGAACCCTGATGCTGTGCACCTTCATCAGATATCCGCGCTGCTGTCTCTGTGTCCTGATAGTGTTGCTTCAGGGAAGGAGGATTTGGGGGGGGCAGTGTATCTGAGTGGCTCCGTGGTCCTCCTCCCATTTCCCTCCTCACCCTACTGCCTGTCTGGTGAGATTGCGATTCATGGGTCACAGAGCCTCTGAGTTGTGAGCCCGCATCCCCAGAGCAGAGCCGACACCTCCGCCAAACCCGATTACACGCAGAACAGGACACGATGTGACTCACAGCACGAGACACCGTGGGCCCCCAGGGCACCATTAAACCCAATGCCAGGCTGATTTTTTTTTTTGTTTACATTTCTCAAAAATCACTGTTGACATGTGATTTTTAAAAAATCCCCTAAAAGGAAAAAAAAAATGTTTGCTTTCACCACTTAATTCTGTTTCAGGGACTGGATTTTTTTTTCATGTTTAGAACAGCTCAAAGCTAGAGGAACGTTATGGCCTGGCAGATTGGAATAAGTGACTCCTCTTGGTATTTTAAGTGGGGTTTCAGGGACAGGCAGGGAAGCCCTGTCATCCACCATTTTACAGTGGCTTTCCCTGGTCACACAGTGTTCTCACAATGCTGTATGCAGAAATGCAGCTGGTGCAGTGTCAAAGAACTGCTGCTAGAGCATTGTGTGTTGGCAGGCTTATGTTTGTGTTCGGTACTAATTGGTCTTTGTGGTCTCTTTCGGTCTGTTTCAGGTGAAGTACATCTTCTCAGACAAAACGGGAACCCTGACGTGCAACGTGATGCAGTTTAAGAAATGCACCATCGCAGGCGTGGCTTACGGGTGAGTGACAATGTGTTTATCATTGTCAAAAACCCTGCGCGGCTCGGATACGTCCCATGTGTTAGCATACTGAGCAGACCTGCTGAATTCAGCATGGTCTTCAAATGCTTCTAATTTGATGTACATTTTCAACCTCCCATTACGGTGTCAATTCAGAAGATATCACAGAAAGCTATTTCAATGAAAAGGTACACATGTCACCTTAATACTGAGTCCAAACCATAAATATACTTTTTTTTTTTTTTTTTTTTTTTTTTGGTAGCGCTTTTTCACTCATAATAACAACGAAAGCAACATCTGGTACCTGTGTTTGGCTTTTAAATTGTTGGCAGTGGTGTGCGTCTTGTGTGTTGTCAGCTGTTCGTGTTTTATTCAAAATTCCAGCTCTTGCCAAAGAGATTGCTGGAGGTCGTTATGTGGGTGGGGTGCGCATTGCATTGGTGCAGTAGCAGCCAAAAATGTTCTGTTGCTTAGCGCAGGACTGCTCCAGCTCATGTCTTATTGTTTATGTCAGTTTTCATTTCAGCTGAAATTTTAATTAATCAGGTTTGAATGAGTTGTTAATATAACACTGATCTGGATGCAACATTTATTCGCTGACTGCAAGTGAAAATTATTTGTCAAAGAAATTAGTATACTACATGGATGAGAGACCTTCCAGGGAGACCCGCTCCAGATTTGAACCCGCAACCTTTTGCTTACAGGCAAGCTGTTCTGTAGCTTTTTTTTCCAAATTAATTCTATGTTTTAAGACACCCTAGCATCATGACTTTGTAAACCGTGTGTTGAAAACTAGGCAAAGAAAATATTGACATGATGCAGACAACTAATGTCTCTTCCTGATATAAATGTTACTGAAGAATTAAAAGGACTTTGGTTCAATTCAGCACTGTCTAATATGACACATTTGCCTGACTTGAAATTATATATCTTACATGCAGTCGCCTGTTAACCATGACTCCCCAGCATGCATCCCGTACCCAAATGGTACAGCAGGAGAAGGCACTGAATGATTTGAGCAATAAATTGGGCAAGACGAAATGCCATACGTTACGGCGCTCTAATGCATGACTAATTAACCAGAAATGTAAGTGATAAAAAATCATTACTCCAGATGAAAGCACTCATTTGACTTGGCATGACATCACTTGTAATGGAGAAACACAGACCAACAAACCTGTCTGTCTGTGTCACAGCAGAAGGCAGGAGCGGGGTAGGCTCCTTTTGCAGTCCTGATATTCCCTGGTTCAGTCTCTATAATCAAATTGAATCTGGTGCAGCGTGGGGCCTTCTGGGAAATTAGATTAGCCTACTGTAATTTAATGGTAATAGATGACTTCCTGACACTGAGGTGTTTTTTTTCCCCTTAATGAAGCGCCTGCAGAAAAAGTCAGAAAGCATCCCTGATTTTCTGCATAGTTTTTTTCTAAATACTACTTCATGCATGAGCTTTTGCAGAAAAGAATTATTGAGCTTCTATAAATATTTGTTGTTTTTTCACCTGTGTAAGCTGCCTTCTCATAGTCAAGACACAAAAATAGAGGGAGACGCCATAGCAACATATCATATTGTCACTCAGCTATTTTTACTGCCATTTTATAAGAATGCCCAGATAAATGTGTTTTTACGCCAGATTTCACAGGACTTATGACTTCTGCCCAAAGGTTTTTTCAATTACAATAACCTATTCCCCCTTGGGGGGGCCTAACTAAGCCTGTCTCATCTTGTCATTGGGGTGGTCCTAAAATCTACCGTCAATGCCAGGCAAAAGCCACTTACTCTCCTGAGAAAAGACCAAAGCTCTTTTATATGCTAAAGAGAGTGGCAAACTCTGTATCATTTTCAAATAGGTCTGTAATAACTGGATACAGATGAGAATGAGAAGCTTTTCAGCACTTCTGCATATAATTTCACAGCATTGCGTCGTTTGCATACATATTAGTTATTGAACAGGACCGTAATGAATGTGTGTTGATATATCAATTGGATCTGTGCACAAGGAAATAACAAAAAAAGAGCCATGACATCATTTTGGCAAACCAAACAGGGAGGGGTCGACGAGGGAGGGGCATGAGCAAATAGAGAGGCAGACAGAGAGAGGGCTGTAGACACAGGGAGAAAAGATGAATGGGAGGCCAGGCCCTCTGTTCTGGCCCAGGTCTTCATTAACATTGTGTTGAGCGTGAACCTGCAGCAACCCCCAGCAACCAACTCATCCCCCTGTCACATGTGAGTTTGGTGCATTTAACTAGCACATCCTTATTCCTGCTCACCCACTCGTGTAACTCAGTACACAGCGTGAGTGACAGTAGCAGTGTGTGAACTCTCTGTGTGTGCCTGTGTGTCTTTGCCTCTGCGTCTCTTTGTGAGGAGCTGTGCATGGGGAAGAGGCAAACCATACATCTGCATCCCCCAGGTGTGCACGCAGTAAATGCCAGTGATAAAGGATAGCACCTGATTTCCCCATGGAAACGGTGATCAGAGTTAATCCACTGTTTATGGCTCGTTTAAAATAATCAATCGGGCGCAATAGGAGGGACTGTGAGGAGTGGGGAATGTGGTGTTAAATGAATTGGCCTTCCACTGACGGCCAGCGCCAGGCAAACAGCAGCTGTTGCTCTGAGGAAAGAAGGAATGGTGCTAAACCACCCTGTCAAGCACGCTGTCTGTTTCCGCTTATACCGTGCTATATTTTGATGTCGACACAAGTGGGTACCAAGATGTGTTAATGCTCGTGCCACGCAGAGCAAAAATAGTTTGTCTCCATATTTTTTTCCCCCTGATTTTCAGGGCTCACATTTATTTTTATGCCCTGGCTAGGGATTAGCTTGGATTCTGGGTTTCAAAGCTTAATGTGCTATTTCTTGCGATTGCCATAATCCACCCTAAGTACCACTATTGTGCTTTCATAGTCACCTCCTGCCCTTGACTGAAGAGACTTTCACTGCTCCATCTACAGGCTTCTGCCTCTACCTAACTAGGCAGATGCTAACCAGGCTCCAGTTTGCTAGATCTCTGTGTAGCTGGTTCAGTACAGGAATAAGTAATTGTAGAATTTGTACAATTCGTACCTTGCTTTTGGCAAATCAGACACACATATGGTATTGTCCCAGTGCTTGGACTGAATCAAAGCCTTAATTGGCAAACAGCTGTGATTCCATTTTAAAACTAAATAGGAGGTATTCCACTCACCCCCAAAAATTTCATTGTTCAGCGCCCTCAAGCAAGCTAACAGAGCACCTTCGACACAGTCTATATATTGATGCATACATGCAGAACAGCAGTAGAAACATGAAGGTAACAAGTAGTGTCATCTTGGAATGACAGCTTTAGTCAGAGAAAGGTTTGCCAGACTTACCAGTGATCAGCCTTGACACTCTTGCTCCAGCTGACCTTCATACACTGAAGTGCTGGAGACATCATCAAACCCAAAAGACATAATTAGATCTCTTAATTAGAATTCTAATGGCCACATGCCCCACCATACTTAGAATTGTACTGTTTGAGTGATTCTGGGAATTCACCAGCTTTATGCCAGTCCAGGAACAGGATTGCCTTCTCCTGCTGTAGATTAGCACTGGCACTGCAGTCACCTGTGCTCTGGACTGAGTAGCGAAGGGATCAGCAAGCAGACCTGGAACAGCTGCCAGGAAGTTGAGCACAAAACAAGGAAGCTATTGTGTTTTCCCCTTGTCTTTCTGCAACAATAATTTTGGCCCCTTACCCCACACTAGATCCCACCAAAGTAAAAGAGGAGTGGAACAGAGATGCTTGCCTAGAAAAAACAATATGGCAGAGCTAGAGTTAGCTTTATGTTTGATTTTATTTATTTAGTTTTCATGTGATGTGCATCTAGCTAACTCGCCACTGACTGAGATGGCGTGTTGTGTAGCCCAATGAGTCCTCCCCTAGCCCGGCTTCTCTCTGTAGGTTCAGGAGCATGAGCAGGATCTAGTGCCCTGAGTGAGCCTCACTCATGACCTAACTACACCCCGAGAAAGACCATGGAAGCACAAAGCAGGCCATTAACCATGGTACCTCTGAGCTGGGGTTCTTATGGTGGATAATGGGCTAGAGATGTGTCATAGAGGCCTGGGCTGAATGACTGTGGGGAGTTGTCAGTGGTACGCATTCCACGATTGATAATGCCCTTTTATGCATTTCACTGAATGGAGAATGAGTTCCTTCACCAGACAGCATGTACCTAAGTGGCTTTTGTCCGCATTTTGAATTGTGCCCTCTGCAATCATTTACTGCTAGGGATAAGTGATGACTCACGGTAATTATCATATCGGCAAATGTTTTGGGCACCAGCCATTACCTTAAGTAATGGATTTAATTCTCAATTTCAAATTCATTTGGCTTATGATGAGAAGAAAATTCTTCTTTTTTTATGCTTTTTTTTTCCTCCATTATGCAACAGGGTTTTGGAATTGCATATTAGGCCCGTGTCACCAACCTCACAGGAGTACTGAAACAAAACAAATACAATCTTCCAATAACCTCGCTCATGGCCAAGAACTCTTTTTCGTACAAGTCACATGCTGCATTACTGTGGAGGAGGCGCTCACTGGAGGATAGACACTGCTCCGCTGACATCATCCCAGCACTACAGGGTGTCTGAAAGCAGGGAGAGGGTGAAACGCTGGCTGACCTACCAACCCCCATCGTCAGCAGGACAAAGCAAATATGTTCTGTGGCTGTTGAATCCCAGTCACTATTAGCAAACGACACGCCATGCTAACCTGGAGCCGTAGAGCCCAGCCTGTCCGCAAATCAAATGAGCCACTCCAGGACCTAAAAAAAAACTCCTCTCTCAGTAAAAGGTGCAATTTGTCCAAATCGAATTCAGTTACAATCCTCCCTTGTTTGTTATTATTTATTCTGTGATTTGTTCATTTTTAGGTCATACCATATTAAGCATGGATCTGGTATGAATTTTGTGCTTGAAATCAACCCAAGCCTGAGAAAAGATCACCCACCACAGGCATTCTTTATTTTGATGTCTAAAGTGACTTGACCCCAAAATCATTAAGAATATACATACTCTGTCCTGCCCAACTATTTACTGACAAATGTTACATGTTAGTATATGAATGAAAGAGAAAAATATAGCCTTTCTATAAAAATTTAAAAAAAACTTTTCAAAACTTTTCAATACATTGCTGTGAAGCTCCAGAATCACAGTTACTATCTAACCACAGCAAAAAAAAAGTCATTCCACCCCTAAAATTAGCTTGCCAGTTAGGTAGCTTTCTGAACTGCATGAAATATGTAGCAGAGAGGAAGGGGTCATCTACTCCAGAATGCAGGCATGACACTTTATAGTTAAATTTGAATATTTGAATTCATGATGTATAAATGACTTGAAATAATACTGGAAGTGAACCAAGCCCAAGTGTTACACATAAAATGTCAGCCAAACCCAACTCCCAGCCCTTAGGGTCAGGACAGGTATGAGATCTCTAATCCCATAAGTTAAGGGGTTCTGTCAATTGGAAAAAAAAAATGCAAAAATCCACTATTGCATTGCCTTGTCAGTGTCATCTGTCACTCCAAATGCATTTATATTTCCATGCATTTCAATTCAAAAGAGGAAAACGTTTATTATAGTGCTATGTTTTATAAAATGAAAATATCAAACTCTTTCATTGTGCAATCAGTCACTGCATTGTTGAAGTAAAAGTTCAGTCACCAGAAGCGAGCACTTTTAAAGGAACTGTAATGCACAAAACAAATGTAAATTTAAATTGATGCACAAATCCATCTTGTGCCAGAGAACCCTCCATGTCAAATCTTAATGCTCACTCGAGCTGACATCTGAAAGTTATATCCCCTCTCCAGTGAATTATGAGTTATTACATCCTCGATTTCAGACTCCCCGCTACAAATCAGTATGCTTTCAGTTGCAAAATGAGCCCTCAAAGCTGGTTATCCTGGACCAATAGAATCCAATTATATTTTTACAAGGATGGTATTAATTGGTATGATTTTACTTGCAAAGATAAGTGATGCCTTCAAGGTTGCTCTTGCCTCCTGTCCAGAGGACGTACAACAAAGTTTTTCAGCCCATGGAGATGGAGAAATTTTTTGGGTTTGTGTATGACTTGGTTACTGTGGAGTAGGTCACTGAACCATGAATTAATGTCGGATCAGCTTTATTTATTGATTAATAAATAAAAATAATACCTTCAATATAAAACAGTTTTTTTGGGTGTGGGTTTATTTTAAGTAAAAGTGAGGAGCAACATATACATAAGTGAAAGCACAGTTTAATTGGACTTTAAAAGAGATAGTAAGTCCTTAGCTGGACCAAGAAGGAAAGCTGGACACTGCTGCATTCTCTCCAGCAATAAGCAGTTTGTGGTTCTGTCTCAGTTTCGTCTGTGTCTGCGTGTTCCATCAGTGCTATTAAATCCCTGAACAGCGTCTGCGCTCTCTGTGCGATGAGTTCTGTCTGCGCATCTGTGTTTCTGTGCTTCTATCGCGAGCAGTCAGTCATCGTCCCTGTCCTTCCGTTGTGTCAGCCAGCTGGTGAAACGTGGGAAAGCGAGTGCTCTTTCTAAATGTTCCCAGCATCCACCGAGGCAGAGCGGCGGGGTCCCTTCGAGGCAGTGTGCGTCAGCCCTGGTCCTGGGGACCCGCAATGTGTGCAGCGTTTTTGTGCCAGCTGCGCTCTCAATTAATTCGGTTTGATTGAGCTGTCACATTAATACTGATCTGGGATTGACACCGCTTTACAGCTGTTCGCTGTAGGTCTTTTGTGAAAGAAATAGGTTGTTGAGAATTTTCCCTCACAGCAACGAACAAGTGAAAAGTTTATTTCTGTCCATGTGTGCCCTTTGAAATAGAAACACAGAAGGATACTTAACCTAATTGGTTAAATATGTTTGGTTGTTCTGTACAGCCTAGAAAAATGAGTTGACTTCATTCAAGGGGTAAATATTAGCACAATTAATCTTTATTATTTAAATCACTGAGAGGCTCCCTCTACAGTGAAAGGCAGTAACAACATTTTACCACTAGAGGGTGATAATACTGGCAGGGTAGTCATTGAACAATACCTGTTCATCTGTTGTCACTGGCTCAAAAGACCTCTCTTTCACAAAAATGTATATCAGATTAGCTTTTAATGGGAAATACAGGTCAGTATTACTTTATGAACTCAAGCAAAAACCATCACGAGCAATGAGTTTCCCAGGTCAAGAGTTGAGAAACACTGATTTTAAGCATGCAAGATGGATTTGAGTTTTTGAATGCAAAGGGCATTCAGGTTCAAGAGCAGTAGAGTCTGAGTCTGTCCATGCTGTTTATTCTATTATAATGCTACTGTAATTCAAGGGTGATTGCGCACACACACACACACACACACACACACACACACACACACACACACACACCCACACACACACACAACCACACACACATATAGTGTCTATATATTTTGCTCTGCTTCACTCTCGCTTTCTCCCCCCCTTCTCTCCTGTTTGGTCCACAGCCACTGTCCTGAAGCTGAGGATTGTGGTATGTCAGGGGATGACTGGTAAGACTACTCAGTAGTGTGCCTCTGCTTTGTTGTGTATTGACCGCATTGCATTGTGGGAAGTGTGATCCACATTGAGGATGCTTAGCAGTATCACCATGGCTTCTGCAGTGTGTAACACAGTTGATACATCATGTTGAAGTGCCATAACACAAGGGGTTTTCCTCTACATACCCAAGAACAACACTGACAGCTTTCAAAATGATGCCCAGTTCCAAGGTGGATGGCTTGAGACAGAATCATCAGAACAGAACACAGGGACTTGGATATATAGCCATGTGCAGAAATATTCTTCTACAAGTCAATTGGCGCAGTGCAACCTTCTATGATCTAATAAATGTGGTGGTCTTATTTCTTCCTTGACAAGTCAATGCCGGTGAGGACTGGATGGTGAAATATATTCTTCGTGTACATATCTCAGAAGGTTAATATTTCTAAGAGGAACACGAAACGGGGAAAAACACCTTCTCCATAACCTCGAAAAACCAGAGTGCACCTTGGAAGAGTGTTGCAGTTATGATAGAAATGTACCATTCAGACATGCTGCTGCGCTGGCCTTTCCACTTTACTGCACACTGCGGGTACACTGAATCATAGCATGACAGCACCTCGTTGGTTGGAATGGCCCCGCGTGATGCCTTCTTATTAGCAAGCGGCGATCCTGCTGCTCACGCGAGAAGGGTTGGGTGGGGGGGGGGGGTGGGGTCATCTATCAGGAGCATCGCGAACCTGTCCCATCCTGGCTGTGTGGGGGACGCGTCAGCACTTTTTGTGAGGGGGGCGCAGTTTGACAGAGCCCTGTCCACTGGGCTGTGTAAAGCCGAGCTCTCTCCCCATGGCCTCGCGTCCCAGGGTGGCTATCACAGGGGAGGCGGTGAACAAGAACCACCCTCGTACCCCGAGCCAGAGAAAAAAAGCAGAGAAAATAAATATCGAAAGCCATTTTCTTCCGGATGGCAGTCATGAATAATAAATGCCGCCAGCCCAGGCGAGGATCATGATCTCCAGCTTGCTTTTTGACTCTATTGCTTTTCTGTGCCATCAAGAGCAAGCCAACGCCGCTTGAGTGTTTGAGAGGCGCGGCGGTCCTTGATCGTTAAAGTCCACTGAAGATTCTCATGAACGACTTTCACCTAAGAATCACCTAATTCTATCATCTCTGTGCTTACTCTTGCATTAAAATGGCCCCAGACACTATCCTGTTTGCATACCATATGTAGACAGCTTGGCAGGGGCCAGGCTCCGCACAGACAGGTTTAACAGCAAAACGCATATGGCGTCCTGTAGAAATGCACAGAAAAGGTAACCTTTTCTTCTTCAAAAGCCCAGCATGAGGTGCTCAATAACACTGGAGACAGTAGCTGCAGGTGGGGCTGGCATCATATTCACGCTGTAGGTCACCCCCCAATGCCAAACGCATCCCACAGCCAGCACTACAAGAACAGCTCCCCAGCTGGGAAACAAGCGATATTCAAAGGCCAGTCGACCCTCACGTGATGGGCGGTGCAGCCTGCTCGTTGTACTGCCTTTTTTCAGCTTTGTTAAAGTGCACCCTCAGGCACTCCTTGAAAATACACCACAACCAAACCCTACCACTATATTTAGCAGGTACATCTTCACAAGATTGGGTTCAAACATGAAACTTCCCTGAATAAAGAAAGTGCCTTTACTTGACAGTTAAACCCAGGAGCAGTGTCATGTTTGCCACACTATGCCTATGCAATGTTGGCTTTTGTGTGTACAACTGAACACTATTTTAGGGTTTCATTTTCAAACTAGTTCTGAGGTACACTGCAGCAAGATGTTGATCTGGATATACTGGATATAATATTTCTTAAGGAAGACCAAAGTTCTGATATAATGAGAGCAATTAATTTTGAGATAATATCCAGTATTATTGAATATTGATGCTATATATATTGCATTTGCATAAATTAATGCTAGGTTAGCACAGTGTGCCAGATTTGAAGCTGAGCTGTGATGTAGATCCAAAGATCAGGGATCTCCATTTGCTCTCTTTGCTCTCTTCAGCCCTGGTGGTCCCACGATAAACAAACCCTGGAGGTGTAATCGTGCTGAAGTTCTTGGCTTTGACTGAATTATCAGCTTGTTTCCAGCAGTTGATGGTTAGACACGGTTCCCTTTGATAAGGGCAGGGTGTGATGCAGGAGCGGGGTTGGAGATGAGGCCCACGAGTATCAGGCACTGTGCAGGCAGCCCTGAGAAGGCCCCCTGGCAGTGGAGAAAGGCCCCCGCAACTAACTAATTCTTTCCATAGCATTGTAAACTTCATTACCCCATCAGCTATCTGCTGTCAAGCACACAGACACACACATACACACACTCACACTGATATGAGCCACACAGTATTAAGGCGGTCCTCAAGCCATGTTTAAATCGGGATACACTAGCATCCCATTCATGAGTCATTTTTCCCCTCTGTCTGGCCAGTGTTTTCCTGTGTGTGACAGTGTGCTCCCCCATAACCCTGTGTTGTCGCTTCCTGCGTGATATCACTTCTGTGATGCCCAAAGTGAGGCGGGTTCTTTCTGTGCTGCATCAGTGCGGTGCAGCGCCTGCTCTTTGCTCTCACGCTGATTTGCTACCCTCCATCAGCCAAATGTTGAGCGTTTGCTGCATTGCCTCTGTTACGAAATACAAAGACACAGCTTGGGAGTGAGAGTGGAGCGCGGAGCTCACACAGACCCCGGCTTTGGTTTGAGAACGCCGCTCGCTAAAGGCATCTGAGTCCAGATGTGATCGCCGCTTGATTTTAGCACGGCGCCTTTTATCGTGGTCACTTCTGTTGAGCTCCAAAACGGCATGAACAGAAGCGCAGACGGCGGCCCGTGCCAATTTAGTCTGAGCCCGCTCTTGTTTACTTGCATACACGGTGTGTGAGTTTGAGTGGTGTGCGCAGGGACTTATACCCCGCTGCTGAGTCTGGCAGAGCAGGAGGAGGGGGGGGGGGGCCCGGTGCGAGCGGCTGCCCTCCACGCGCCCGGTACAAACTCCCCCCCGCGTCAGCTGTCGCTCCAGGAAGGGGGTAATCGATAACGGGACGGCCCCGGAGCGGCTTAAGCCCCAGAAATCTCATCCCGCTGAGACGGCTCTGGCAGTAATACCCCCGCGTTTCGCTGGATCAGGCCGTGGGACGGCGGTAATCTCCATTTAAATGCATGACACCGGAGCCAGGGGGAACAGGAGGTGCGTGGGCCGGATTCCCCCGGAGCCGCGGGGGCGCAAGCGGACCGGCAGACTGGTGGCCGGCGTACCCGTAACTTCAACAACTGGATGGCTCCCACCTCCGATGCCAACAACGGACAAGAACTCGAGACGCTAGCGTTAAAAAAAAGAAGGCGCGTGGCTGCGTGCACACCTCTCTGGAATGCGGGGTTCTGGGTCACAGCGAGAGCGCTATTGGCCCACTGAGGCTGTCATCGGCAGCGGCCGCCCTCATCCATCATACCTGAGGCGCTAAGGACCTGCAGCGGGGGACGGAGGAGGAGGGGGGGGGGGTTCGCGTGCAGCGCAGTGAGCGATGAGTCCCGCGTGCAGTCAAACTGCCAGCCTCACCCATGCCTCTCTCTCCCCGGGATTGATTCTGCCACGGGGCCAGACTGTGCATTATAATTGTTACAGTCGTTTCCTGCCAGGGAGCTGCTTATTTCACGCTGACAGTTTGTTGAAGCAGTTCCATTTGAGCTTTAGATTGTCTTCTCATCGATTCAGAAAGTCTCCTTGTGTGACTTCTGGGGACTTCCCCTGAGCTTGCCTCAGCATCACCCTTCACAAGAAGCAAGGGCCTTTACAATAAGTGGTACTGCTTTGTTTCATCATGTCCCAGTAATAGTATTTACTGGTCATTTCCTGAGTCTCTGATTATTATTACACATGCTATCTCCACTGTACCGCAGACTACAGTCCAAAAGAATAATGCACTAAAAAGATGGGGGTGGCAGCAGGTTTCTCACAAGCTCACAATTGTATGGTCCCAGGAGCATGCAGCAGATGTCACTACCTGGAGGCCAGGGTCTTCCAAATGAATCCAGATGATAGTGCAGGGAGGCTTAACAGGAGCACATTTCCCCAACCACTCTGACACCTGCTGGTGTTAGTGAGCCTCTCAGCTTCCAAGAGCGACTGTTTATAGCAAACCAAATTGCGTTTATCGCAGAGGCAACTGAAAGTATGTAGATTGTGTCACTGCCGTGATCATCATTATTATCAGTATTATTATTTTTCCTGTTTTTTCTTGTTTTCTCCCTTGGGGAGCAGAAGCTTGTCTTTAAGTAAGCAGATCCTACCTCTTAAAGCTGTAAATGGTTATATGCTGTCACAAGCATAAAAGCTACTCTCTCCTTGGGCCTCCTAGAGCTTGGTCATATTGCAGTCCAACAATGACATTGCATAGTTTTATAATCAGACAGAGTGCCTGCTTATCTGCACTCCTCCTTGCTGAGTGTCTGTTCAAGGAGCCCTTTGCATCAGCCTGTTCTACCAGGTTTGGTTCAGCGGGCCTAAGGTGTTGTTGCAGGTTTTTCTGTATCAGCGTTTTGACACCTGTACCTCTGCTTAGAGTATTAGTGGCCCCCCTGGTTGAGCCATGCATGCACATGGCACAGTGCCAGGAAAGGCACCGATTCCTCTGGCCTCATCAGTCATGGTTCCCTTTAAGGGTCTTCCTAATCTATCAATGTTGATGAGCAATGTTGTGCGGCTATCCCCAGTCTGCAGGTGCTTTCCCCATTCGTCTCCCTCCTCTCTGTGTTAAACTGAGTAAACGCAGGGCGTCATGTGTGTCTCTCCTTCTCTCTCTCTCTCACAGGCACACGTCGCAGTCGACCGAAGAAGGGTTCAATGACCCCAGCCTGCTGGAAAACCTTCAGAACAATCATGTAAGTACCGCTGGATGGCGTCTTAACCGTCGCTAATGTGTCAGAGTGTGCCGGGAGCGGAGAGTGGGAAGGGGGCGGAGCATGGAGGCGTGGCTCCGAAAACTCACTAAGTAAATAATCGAGCAGGCCACCAGAGGCCTGTGGCATATTGGTTTGGTGATGAAAGGGTATGATTCACCATGCTCTCCATATGCTAGATGAGCCAGAAAAAGCAAGCAGTTTTGCAGTGGAGGTACCTTTTCCGACAATGCTGAGGTTGTTGTATCAGTGTATGGTCCTTCTTGGCACACCGGGGCATGTGACCCCTACTTTCAGTCTGTGTTACACCGCTGCAGTAGTTGGTGGCACAGACCTGTGAAGATAAAAGGCAGGTAAATTGCTCCAAGTAATATGGATATCAAGCCTATTAGCATGCCATATTGGATTTGTGAAGGATACACTAATGCAACATTGATAAAGGCCATTTTACCATCCAGGTGCATAGCCCCAAGACCTCCCTGTGAACCCTGTGAGAAAAGAGTGTAGGATTTCTTCCATCACAAGTGCTGGCACTCAATGGGTATTTTCTGTGATCTGTTGTCCCCCACAGGGTGGGTGGCTGTGGGGGTTGAGCTGGGTTCCTGAAGGATGTTTTAGAATTGGTTAGATTTCAGTGAAGCTTTGCTATTGTTGCCACCCAATGATGACAGTTCTACCATTGTCATACCCCAATGACAAAGCCAGTCAGTCAACATGTGGCTTCATGGCTAACGTCTGTTACAGATTTCAATAGTTAGAGATGCAGCTCTGTTTTAGCACATTAAAAATGTATAAATATTCAAACAAAGCAGTGTCCAGAGGCCATTGCTCTCGAGTCTTCCTTAATTTGGGTCATTGGCTGCTGTTTTGCTTTGGGGGCCATGTGTGTGAAACGTGTTGACTGTTAGCACATGGCTTAGAAAATGAATTAAAATCAACCCTAAAGCACATCCTATACACTGGAAAGGGATTCAGAACGTTTAGTTGGAAGAATTTTAAAGTGGGTCCTGCGACATCACTGTGTCTCCGTCAGCTTCAGGCAGCACAAGATGCTGCCAGATTCTTGGTGCAGTCGAGGCATTTCACTAGCTGCCATTTTAGGTGGGAACATTCTAGAATACTGCGCGTTGCCACTGTTTCTTTGGCTCAGACTTGGCCACTGACTGCCCAGACCAGCCTTGCTGGGGCAGGTGGCCAGCATTGCCTGATTAAAATTCTAGTCTGCTGTGCGAGTTTTCCCTGCCACCTGGTCTAAGTGGGTTTGTGTGACCTTCTTGGAAAACTGTTGATTTTCTTGGGCCTTTTGTTTGGGCCTAAGAAATCTCATCAGAGGTTTGGGATTTAGTCCTACATGCGGGGCTTGTAATGCCTTGATACTGATAGCCATAATATGTCTTGTTATGATATTATAATGTCATAACATTTTACCTAATATTAAAAACTTTGAAAACAGATTTAGAATGTCCTGCATCATAAAATTGTTTCTCTAAAACGCTTAAAATCATCTACAGTACATATATTTTAACTTATTGTTTTATTGTAAAAATCCATTTGTTTAACCTATTGTAGCAAAATGGCAAAACAAAGAATATTCTTGTGTTAATAATTCATTGTTGGCAACAAAACCCCTGTAATTCTAAGCTCTTTGTATTAAACAAACATGGGGGATTTCAACACAAGGAAACTAATATATTGGTAAAGCTGGCCAATTGTTTTGTAGAGCTAGATTTTGATAAATTAACCAGCAACAAACAACAAAAAAACAAGAACAGGGTATTAAACAGGAAGGAGAGGGGATAGGCAGAAATAACAACGTGTCTGGCTGCAGAAAGTAAAATGCTGACAGTTTCAGCATGTTACAGTTTCAGGCCTTTTCTTTTTGGAGGTTTTGCTGCTCTGCCGATTTGAAGGTTAGGGATGCTTTGGGAATCCTCCACCGCCTTGGGCCTGCTCGCAGACTCCGCCGCAGGCCCTCTTTCCACCACTTGAAGGCGCAAGAGCATAACTCAGGCCCTGTCATAGCGGGACCTCTGATGTCTGCTCCTCATAAAGCTGTTCTGTGCCAGCTGGTGGAGCCGAGCCCTGAAATCACTTTGTATGTGTGTGTCCTCCATTTTTAACACACAGCCTTAACAGTCACTTTTTTCACACAGCAGGGTTTATTTTAATGAGATATGTTGATTTGTTATGATAATGACTAGCACCTGTTGTAGAACTGTACACAGCACTGAAGGCAGGATGCTGTGACAGTGGTGGGGGGGCAGAGGCAGGGGGTCTCGTCACAAACGCGGCAGGGCCGGATGAAAGCAAGGCGCCGCGTTCCCGCATGCCGCCTCTCAGAAGCGCAGGCATTGCCCCGGAGGACTGATTAGAATTTCAAACAAAACAACGTGCAACAAAGACACAGATCGCACAGTCCATTGAGTATGAAACGGGAGCTGAATCAAATTACACCTGCCTTTGGAAAAAACAAAAATACCGGCCTCAAGCCACCCATGACAACGGTATTGGATTTCCATTTTCAATTTCCTTTCACTTCTTCTGTTGAAGCAGCGGTGATCCCATTATTGTGCTCTTCAAAATCTGTTTGCGTTGGCCGCTGCTTGTGTCTGAAGTGCCCTGTCAGTCAAGATGTAGCTTACACGCAAGGGCCTAGACACAATACCTGTTAGCACAAGGCAGTCTCCTGAAAGTGCCACTGACAGAGTTAAATTCACCCAACAGTTTCTGTTTGGTTCTACAGCAAATAGTATTCAAAGGGACCTGATACGGCAGCCGTTTTGATGTTTTAATATTTCATTTTCTCCAATATCAATCAATATCTGGCTGGACAGCCTGCTATTGCGACTAATATCTTTCTGTCCAATGGAAGTACTTACTGCGATCCATACAGAGCGCGTCGGCCGCGATATTGGTCGAAGTCCAGAGAAGCAATTTCATCACATTTGATTTGTCTGTGCCGCAGACCCATTTTGAAAAATTGACTTGGTACAAGACTGAATTCCAGGGCATTTTATGGTTTAACAGTTACCTTTCAGTGAATTGAAAGAGGCTGGATGTTTGGGCATCAGTAGTGCTACTTGTTGAAGTCTCAGTACAGAACATTTCCTCAACATTGTGTAATTTAGCACAGGCACAATGGGCTACAACAGTGTTGTGGCTGTAGGATGCTGTGTTGGGACACTCAGTTGAGTAGACTTGTGTGCCACACTCCATAGTAACGGATGAAGCATCCTGTATTCCATATGAATACCAAATATCTGCAGTGGCATTCAGGCTATTTTGCCATTTGGCAAAGGAGTAATGTAGACATTAATAAGCAGTAGTAATATTTACAATTAGGGGTCTTAAAAGCTGCATGGAGCCATCAGAACCATTTTCTGAAACACCGTCATGGGCATTACTCAAACCTTCATAAACGATTAAGGCTACTGTCTTAGCATGCCATGTCACCACCCATGTCATAGACAGACATTGTCAAGACATTTTGATATGGTAAAGCCATATTTGACATGGATGCCAACTGACATACCTGTAGGCTGTCGTAGGTTTATGAATGTTTATGCAGCGCTTTTGTGGGTGTTTCGTAGTTGTTATGCATGACCCTTTATAGCATTTCCACTTGCAGCCGAGTCTGTCAGGCGGTTCACCTGTCCGTGTGTCTGTCCCCAGCCCACCGCTCCCGTCATCCTGGAGTTCATGACCATGATGGCCGTGTGCCACACCGCCGTCCCTGAGAGAACCGACGACAAGATCATCTACCAGGCGGCTTCTCCAGGTGCGTCACATCCCCCGCCCTCTGTGTTCCGCTCCAGCTGCTGGGGGTGGCAGTGTAGCATAGTGGTTGCGGAGCAGGACTCGTAACCGAAACGTTGTAAGTTCGATTCCCCACGGGGGCACTGCTGCTGTACCCTTGGGCAAGGTACTTAACCCACAATAGCCTCAGTAAATATCCAGCTGTGTAAATGGATAACATTGTAAAAACCCGTAATTGATGTAAGTCGCTCTGGATAAGAGCATCTGTTAAATGCTAATAATGTAACGTAATGGAGCAACACTGCACAGATTCAACCGACCTTGATTGTGTGGTTTGTGTGAAATGCTCTCTTACAAGGGAAGTATGGCCACCACCCTTAGCTCTAGTGATCCTGGCAACAAGGTGCCAACAAATCTTATTAATGATCTTGGTAATTCTAGAGATATGAAACAAAATGGCAGCCGTCTGTGTACAACGGCACTTGAGAACAATTTTCATGTTTCAGATTTTTAAATGTTGTGAATTTGCCATACATTCTCTTCACACTTTCAGGTGTTATCACACGTGCATTAGATGTGTGTCATATTTGAAAGCTCTGGCTTGTGTAGCAGATGGGCTAGGAAGTCAGTTACGTAGTTTAGACTTCAACATTAGGTAACTGTTAATAGTGCAGCTACAAACCTTATATTGAGCTCTTCATGTATATATACCTTCTAATTTATCATTGAAAGTGAAAGCTTTCACATTCAGCTTCAACTGCCTTTTCTGCTGTCTTTTTTATGTGAACACAGTGAAGAAGGAACACAGTGTAATTCTGAATAACACTGTTATTCCTCATTGATCCACTTGCCTTAGGCTTTGGCTTGGGTTTAAACCTGCATGCTGTTAATGTGCAGTGATTGTTTGGCAGTAGCTTGGGTTTTGCTAAGGAAGTGGTGAAGGTGCTTCAAGAGCATACTGCTGACATGGTGTCAATTATATGTCTGTCTCTGAAACTGTTTGCTATTTGATCAATTGTGTGTGGATCAGAAGCACAGTGACTTGGTCTGGAGTTTAAACCCAAATCCTGCATGGATTAGCCGTCCCTCCTCCACTGCCATACTTACAGTTCTTAAGCGTCCTCAGCGTCCCAGCTGCTTTTGCCATAAGCTGCACGCTTACGCCTGTTTAATTCTTAGAATGCATTTTCACTGGTAAGGATTTTGATCTTTACCACAATATTTTTTCTTAATGGCGCTGTCAGCATGTAGACAGCCGAAGTGGTATCAGCCTGATTCTCTCCTACCTCGAGAGACATTTCACAATTTGTTATGCTTGCGCTTTACAGATTTTAAAACACAAAGCAACAGCAGTCTTTATGAAGCGTAATATTTTAAAGGAAAATAAAGGGGACGATATTAATCGATTTAATTAAACTGGCGCTGCCTGAATCTCCCTAGTG
This sequence comes from Megalops atlanticus, assembly GCA_019176425.1. Lineage (NCBI taxonomy): Eukaryota > Metazoa > Chordata > Actinopteri > Elopiformes > Megalopidae > Megalops > Megalops atlanticus. The sequence goes on along the minus strand of CM032894.1, from coordinate 12,878,733 downwards.
GTCCCCTACACTGAATCTCACCTGGACGCATAGACCCTCTGTAGTTTGTAATTAACAGCAATTAATTCCCTGTTCAGGGATTCGGTCGGGCCGAGAGAACTGATGAACAGGGCGCAGGGAAGGTTATTATGTTCATTCCCCTCCTTTTTAATTACCATGCGCTTTCTGACATCACTTTACTTTGCCTTGATGCAGTGTCAGGATATTCATTATTCCTTTTCTCACTTCTTCCTGTAGATTGTATAGTATGGTGCTGCCTTGTTCATGTGAAACTAAATGAGCAGGATTCTCAAGCCCTGGGCTGCCTGCCGTGTTGGCATTGTAGTAAAATGAAGATGTTTGTATGACGTCATCACATTGTTATAATGTTATGTGTTAAAGATTTGGCTGGGTATCATGGCCTGTGTAGCGCTGGTTGTGGGTGAAAGTGTGTTGGTGTAGGTTTAAGCACCATTTTATTGAATACCAAATGGCCAGAATAAGGATAACGGAAGTCCTTAACTATCTGATGTTCATTCGTGTCAGGCAGTCCAGGAGGACAGATCTTGGTGTGTGAAACTGCATGTTAGATATAAATTAAGACACATTTCTGCTGTCAGGGGCCTAATTCCTGACTTGGGGAAGAGAGCACAAAATAATTATCCTAATAATAATATTGTAATAAAGTTCTGTTAATAAGTTGTTTTAAATTAATCAATTACTTTTGATTGTCAAATTCCTTTTCATATCAAACTTCATGGGAAAAAAGCACTATATTCCCACTCTTCCAGAATAGATAGTACAGAGGCACAGAGGTGTATGTGTGTTTTTGTGGACTGCATTACCCCCAACCCCCTTGTTTTCCTGCAGACGAGGGGGCGCTGGTGCGAGCAGCGCGGAACCTGGGCTTTGTCTTCTCAGGCAGGACCCCGGACTCTGTCATCATTGAATCTGTGAGTACATTTGAGAACCGGAGGGCAGGCGCACCCAGCATTCCTCAGTATTTCCACAGCAGTGGGGCTTCTGTAGGAGGGCCCACCCCCCCATACTGATACACACTTACAAGAGAATCCTATCTCTGTCTTGAAACCACTGGTGTGGCACCTCAAGTATCCAAATCAATCAGCTCAAGCCAAGGAAAACCCCCATAATATGTCTCTTGATTTAAGATACTTTGTGTTTTTACTTTGTAGGCAAAACTCTGAGGAAAATTAGAAATCTGTGTGTGAAATTAGCATATGAAATAAGGCAATACCCAGTCACCTTGAAGAGGAAAGTTACATGAAAAAAACAAGAAAAAAAATCTGCCTTGCATCCCACCACCCACCTCTTCTCCCCAGTGCCAATTGAGTTAAGGACAGAAGCCTGTCTGGTTATTTAGACTTGTGTGTTCAGCCCCTTGCCGTTTTGTTCCTGTAATTGGCTAACCTGATGATCCCACCGGGGAAGACAGAGCAAAGAGAGAGGTCAAAGTAATTGTCTCATTTGAATCAATTTTAATCAACGGCACTTTGTTTTCTAACTTAAGACCTCGTTTCAGCGCCAGCCTTGTGGAAGAGGCCCATAGCTGTCCTCTTTCGCTGTTCGAAGCAGCCCTGATGAAGCTCATGGCTTTATCTGCTACCCTGTCAGTCACAGACCTAAAAGACCTAACAGGGGAAAAAACCACAGCAGATACTGACTCTGACAGTTTGATCATTAAGACCTCAGCGTGGCCTGGAAGGGACCTGCGGCTCAGATCAGATCAGATCATAAAGGGAAGGCCGGACTGGCAAGTTCACTCATGCAGATGATGCAGAATCAATTCGCCGTTCGCTAATGAAGTCGGCAACACACTGGAGACCAATAGTCGGGTTCAGATGCCGCTCCATTTCATCCTGTCTCGCTTATCAGCGTGGATAAAAGCTGCTGATCTGTTCTACATTCAGGACCTGAATTCCCATAAGGCCTCAGTGCTGTGGTTTCCTCTGGTTGCAGATACCGTGGCTCCACTTCCTCTAGGCACACCCCTCAGGTTGCCCCATTATTCCCAAGTTCACTAACAGGTCTGCTGGCCCGGTTGTTAGGTAGCAGAAAGTGTGTGAAAAGAAAAGTGCTCTTACAATGTAAAAGTATAAGATTGGTGTGAAGTTTACAGTAAGATTGTGTTTGTGTGTCATATACAGTATACTAGGTCCTTGATACAGGACGTTGATGTATTGTGGTGCCTTGATTATTTTGTCACAGATATACGATGGGATCTCCATCAACCGTAAATCACACGATTACATTTTACACCAAGGGATCTTTGTACGCTCTTTAATTAACATCACAATGCCAATTAAACTCCTAACTGTGCACCTATTAAACACTTATTTATGAAATTGAACTCTCCACCGTAGTAATCAAGTGTCCCACGGTGCCATTATGATTTATGAATAGTGTCTGTATGAGCATTTGGAAGGGAATGGAATATTGCTGAAATATTATTCAGTCTACGCCACTGGGACTTTGGGGCGCTGCTCTGTGAAAGCTCTTAATAAATGTAACAGAAATCATTTCAGGCCCCATTAGAACTCATTCAACAGCTTGTTTTGGGATAAGTGCTCAGGACTGTAGGGGGCGTTTAAAATGGCTTCAGGCAGTTCCTTCTAGGGAGGGCAACACAGGCAGCTAGTAAGCTTCACTGTGCCTCTCCTCTTAGTTGCTTAATTAAAGTTCAGAATGCAAACTCATCTACTGCACCAGGTGAATGTCGGTTAGGGACTGAAAAATATCTGGAGCAAAAAGTATTGGAAATACCAAAAGTATGAAAGTAAAACAGCTGTTTTTCGGTCACAACCTTTCTCCCATATGACTCCAGTGCACGCGGTAACACCCACACAGATAGAATCTACCAGCGCTAATCCACATACTCCAGAGGTGTTGAAACTGAACGGAAAAAGGTCATGGGGTGCAATTTAATATAGAGATAACCTTTGCAGGAGCATGAATTTTACACACATAATAACTGACAGGACCCTAAAGAATGTGAATGCAGTGTGACTTCAGTTACTATACTGCCACCTAATGGTGTATCCTTTCTGATATTCACAGCATAATTTCACAGCTTTTCCACATACACATTTCCTAATATTCTTCAGATATCATTCACACTGAATCTTTAAAAAAGACTGCATCTATCAGTCTTTTTCTCTGTTTTGACTGTTGTACCAAAATCTTGTCACAAGTCCTTTTTAAATGATCAGAATATCATTAATATTACTTTGGATGTTTTCCACACAGGTAGAATTAATCCTTAATGTCCCTTCTGTGGCAGTATTTGTCAGGAGACAGTGAGTGTGAAGAGTAAAATTTAAAATTCCTAGGAAGTAATGTCTTTCTGCCTTTATAGCTGTCTCACAAAATAGAAAGCTTGGTGTGTTTTGTGGCTCATTGAAAAGTCGTGTTGCAGAAATAATTCAGGCGGAGCAGTTGTTCTGATTCAGAGGAGCAAAGCTTTATTCTCAAGCCCATACAGGGAGAGTCAACACATGCATGCTGGACAGGTGATGCAGTCAACTCTATTATAATGTCAGAAACATTCACACTCACAATATTCTTCCACAAGTACAATCAGTAGGTTTTACTGTGTTTTTGTTTCCTTTTTCTTTTAGCTTGGTGAAGAGGAGAAGTACGAGCTGCTCAATGTGCTAGAGTTTACAAGGTAACTGCTAGGTCTCACCTGCTTCTGTACTACAGTGCATTTCAGTTCTGTACTAGTCTTAGTGATGCACCCTGCTCATCTACTGACCACTGGAGTGTCTGTGCAGACACAGAAAGTTCCCATTCCTTCAATAATACTTTCACAAGCACAACAGTGATAATACCAGTAATTAACATAACGGCAGCTTTCAGGGATTTTGAAATTTTGTTCATTCAGAAAAACATCAGGACCATTTTGTGCTCTGAATTGCGAAGAGTTCAGGGTGCTACTGTTAGGGGTTGATTTTGAAGCTGTTGCGTATGTGAAACAGAGATGGCAGTTCTTTCTGTTTTTAAAAGGCTGGGGAACTGGAGGATTTCCAGCTTTCCCTTGGAATCTCTCCCTTCCTTTTGCAGCAGTTTCTGGTGCAGCAGGACTTGCACCACAGACAAAAAATATCAGTGAATAAGTGAATATGTAGAAATTTGTAGAAAGTGGATACTGATATTTTTCATATTCGCCTAGTGGCCTTGTTTCTTCAGGCCAGGGCACTAGGTTTTCCTTTTAGTCCTCTAAGCTGAAGTTTTATCTCTCAGGGCTTTTGATTGGAAAAGGGAAAACCTATTGCAAAAGGCATATTGGTGAATGAGAAGGCTAAACTACAGACACCTCCAATTATTTGGAATTGAGAAATTCTGCATCCCTTTTGTAATACCATAAAAACAATACTTATGTACATTTGGTAATGTTGCCCACTCTTTGGTTTCCCATAGCAACCGGAAGAGGATGTCGGTGATCATGCGTACTCCTTCGGGACGGATCCGGCTGTATTGCAAGGGAGCGGTGAGTACATCCTGTCAGACAGTCGTTCAGATGACTAAAGTCTCATGGGTCCAGAGGAGGTTATCGTATGAACCACAGATTGTCCATAAACGTCATCATGTCAATCAGCTGAGAGGCAGTCAAACTTCAGTCTACATGGCTGCTAAATGGCTGCTGCTGCTGGAATGGTCAGATCTCTCATTTCTGTCAGATTTTGATGACCAAGCAGCAGTGTAGCATAGTGGTGATGAGCAGGGCTCGTAGCCGAAAGGTTGCTGGTTCAGTTCCCCACCGGGACACTGCAGTTGTACCCTTGGACAAGGTACTTAACCCAGAAACGTAAATATCTAGCTGTATAAATGGATAAGATGTAAAAACTGTAAAACCTATGTCATGATGTAATGACCCATTAAATGACAATAATGTAATGTAATATGTAACCTCTCTGCCACAGGACACGGTGATCTACGACCGGCTGGCTGACAGCTCCAGATACAAGGACATCACTTTGAAACACCTGGAGCAGTTTGCCACAGAGGGTGAGTGAGACATCCACCATTCCTCTGTCCCACACACACACACGCATATACAACTGACACTCCCTCACATGTGCTCAGACGGTGAACGGGTTCATTAAATTGACGCCTTCATATCAGAAAGATGACCTCACACTTGCGTTCTCAGATTGCGGTGGCTGCGGTGAACACTGTGAGCTGATACACTCCTGCACCTGTTTCTCATTGAAGAGGGTAAATGCATCCTCCTCAGCTGCCTCTCTGTAAATACAGGCCAGGGTGTCTCTATGGTTACCAAAGTCGCCCCATCTAATACTTTGTGCTAGTTTGCTGCCACCAAGTGGAAGTTTGATGTCACTTCATGTTAAATTGATTTTTCTGAAGTCAATAAATATTTGCTAAACAGACCTCAGGGAAGTGTTTCTTTAGTCACACTGAGCACACACAAATCAATGACCACACTACATATTTTGATTTATAGTTTTATATTATATTTTATATTATATGTGCATATTTATAAATATGGTACATTCAACCACTCATTTTACAGGGTTAGTATTTTTTCTGGTATAACTAGTCCAGCCACTTGCTACAGCATTTAATACAGTGAATGCATGCAAGTCGTTAATTCCCATTGCAGTAGGCTGTTTTACACTGAAAGGGCAAAAGGTCAGGGGTTAAGGGTCATGCCTCTCACTGTGTCGCTCCTGTGCCTGCAGGGTTGCGCACGCTGTGCTACGCGGTGGCCGACATCTCGCCGACGACCTACCGGGAGTGGCTGGAGGTTTACCAGCGTGCCTCCACCGCTGTCAACCGGCGGGCGATGAAGCTGGAGGAGAGCTACGAGCTGATCGAGAAGGTCCGAGAGCTGCGCCTGGCCACTCTGACCATTCACTCAGCACTGTCCGTCTGCTGCACAAGGGCTCACTGCTGCTATTACACGTATACACGGGTCTGGGGCTGACTTTAAATAATGCTTGTTCACTCAGTGGTTCCCATTTGCTGTACACCAGCTTTCCTAAATTAACAGGACCAATTGTAGACTGAAAGTAGCCTGGGATATTGTAGTTACCTGTCTAGTTACCTGTCTAGAGCACAGGATTTTCACAATCATGCATTTGTGCTTTCATCATGTTATTTTCCATTTGTGTGAGAACAACTGTTTATTGATTTTTAGTATCCCCACCTAAATCCGTAAAAGCGTGGAGAGAGGAGACAGTGCAGTTCCAATACGAGCTCAGCTCTGCAAACAGCTTTGTTACTACATTGACATCCCAAATGCTGCCTATCATTTTTTGAGAAAAAGTTTGCCATCTTGATATCATAGGGTCAGAGCTAGCAAAATCCAGAAACTGTGGCAGTGAGTACCTCCAAAGGGTGAACAGGAGAGTCACAGGCCTGAAATGCAGACAAAGCTCCTTACCAGCTGGGCTATGGCTGCTTCTTTGTAAATGCACATGCTATAAGAGGTTCAGATAAACACACTTCACACGTACCCTAAATTAGGAAAAACAGAGTCATGTAGGGTTTTTGAAGGCAGCTTGATGGAAACTCAGCATAATAATTGACTATTGGATATGGTTAACACATGTGCTGTGTACTTTCCGAGTAAGGAGAATCTGTTCTTACACAAAATCAAGCTACATCTTGCAATTCCAGTGGATTTTGATATCACGCTTACGTATTATGTGGCAGTGAAATGTTGAGTCCTTCACCCGCTCATTAGAAGTATTCATAATCCAATATAGCATGTTTTTACAGGGTTTTTTTTAAACTCTTTAGGCAGTAGTTCAGTGTGAGTTAGTAGAAGCAATTGATCCCCCTATTGAACTTTAATCAGCCCTTTGTGTCACATTTAAAGACAACATCTCCTCTTCTCACTGAAATACCAAATACTACTGCATGCCACTGCTGGTCCTAGTGCATCCTTTTCCCCTGTTTTTCTGCCACTGTATTGCTGCACAATGCAGAGGAGTGTTCACAGAGCACCACACGTGGGCCTCAAAGGTCAAGGGTTCGAATCCAAAATGAGACACCGCCCCTAAAGCCAAACAATCTGAATAACGGCCTTAAAAGTCCTGCTGTGTGAATGAATGACACGGGAAACCCAGGCAATTTTGTTTGGATCACCTGTAGATATCCATCTGCTAAGCAAACAGGCACTTTAATGATTTATTTATATACTAATCCACGTGTTTGCCCGGCGGACAGCTCACACAGTGTATGCCAGTTCGGCCCTCCCGCTGGCCATGCGGGTTGCAGAGTTCAGCGCTTCAGACCCGGTCCAGCGCTAATCTCTGGGCCAGTCCGCTGGCCGCTATGTGGGCTACGCTGTTAGCACAGGCAAAACCGCAGCGTTGACGGGGTCAGGTCACGGAAACACAATCGGGGCCCTGTGTAAAGCACAGGTGAGCGCACTCATAAATCACCCACAGCCCACAGGATGCCAGCCCAGCACCATTCACAAGTAAGTGCATTTAATCAACCCAAAAGAACCATCCCGCACAGACCCAAATGCAGGTATTCCACGTGACCACTAGGTGGCAGCATCCCTCTGTTGCGGAGTGAATTTCTGTGGCCAAGATTCCTGTTAGTATGTTTGTTTGTGATAGTGCACTTCACTTAATGTTACAACTTCTAAATATCATTATTATTTCATGGTAGATGCATCTAATGGTGTAACTGTTCATTTAGGTGCAGAGAATTTGTTTTTTTGTCTGCAGAAAATGGTTTATGAAAGTAACATACAATACACACATGCGTTGAATTCAACAGTAATGTTTTAAGTAATTTATTTGAAAGCTTTACCTTACCTCTCATTTTTATCAACCAATTATCATGGGTGCACAAGTGAACTCATGGTAGGGCTTGAATAGTGTTATGCTCGCGCTCACTTAGGAGTGTTGTTAGCCTGATCTGACACTGTTGCATGTTTAAATTGAATGGAAGTCATGTGATGGAAGTCGCTCTGGATAAGAGCGTCTGCTAAATGCATGTAATGTAATGTAATGTAGATGGTGAAAACCTTTATTGTGTTAGGAAGTGTCATGTAGGTGACAAGCTAACACTTCCAAAAAAAGAAGAGGCACTATAGCTTTCTGTCCTCTTCCCGTAGCCTGTGTAAGTGTTTTCATCAAGCAGTCATGAAAAATATGTTTGCCGTGTTCAAATATTCCACTCTCCTTGGATAGTCATGGAAATGTGTTCAAATTTAAATGCACATGTTAATGCATACATGCATATGCATATGCAAAATTTCTTACTAACCTTTAGGTTTTACAAGTCAAATAGTTTCAGTGTGCTTATATTGCTATCACTTTTGCTAAATCGACGGGTTGTATAGTATGACCAGAAGTCATTGAAGACGGAGCACCTGCAAATGCATCTCAGTGTGTCCAAAGTAATGGGCACACATTGTAGCCTTGTCGCCATAATGCAATCTTCAGTGCAGTCCACTTTTCTTGAAGTCCTATTGGAATTTAGACACAACTGAAGTTATCATTGGAAGCAGATGGAAGGCATACGTGTGTGTGTCTGAATTGCCACAGTGGAGCAGGTCCCACACTTCTGCCAGGCCATTGTATGCCACAGTGCTTTTCCTTTTCAGATTTCCCCAACTCTCCAAAAGCTCAAAGGCTGCTGAGTAGTGTACACTGCATAGCGGGATGAGTCACTGTGTAACTCTTCAGCTTCTTTATGCAAAAGCACTGATGGAAGTTTAGGTGGGGAAATGACTCTCACTGTGGACTTTACCTCCCAGCATCCCCTGGTGCTTGGAGTTTCACCCATTTACTTCACTGAACTCATGTTTGTGCCCTTATATTGTAAAAGAACAAGTTGTGGGCACGTCACCTTCCCTTCTTTCTGTACCCACTACAGATCTGTTTTTCATCTCACTCTTCTGCAGTGGAAGTTTTGAAAGGTGCGTCTCTCTTTGCAGAACCTGCAGCTGCTTGGGGCGACAGCGATCGAGGACAAGCTCCAGGACAAGGTCCCCGAGACCATCGAGATGCTGATGAAGGCCGACATCAAGATCTGGATCCTGACGGGCGACAAGCAAGAGACAGCCATCAACATCGGTGAGGCATATCCCAGCATGCCTTTCACCCATTTGCACGCACATACATACCGAGACGAGAGCTCCTCATAAGCCAGAAAGCCACCATCTGTGAATTTACGGAGGACGCTGTTGGTTCAGCTGTCAGCACTGACAGTCTGATGTGAAACATGTATTACACTCATCCAAATCATTCACAAAGAGCACTTTGCTTCTTCGCCTTCAGATGTGGTGATATTAGCTAAAACTCTGTAACGTGTCGAAAAGATGTCCTATCAAGCGCAGCCATGAAAAACCAGATATTAGAAGAATTAAGTCTGCGGCCACCTACCACCGCCCTGAATTGGCCCTTTGTGCCCGTTTGCCAGCAATAAGGCGCGCGAAAAGCGGCGCGGGCAGGGGGAGGTATTTTTACATCTTACAAGGCTGACAGGGTCCGCTCTGTGAAAATACTGAATATTTACTCTATTCTCACCAGTTCCCGGGGGCGGGCCTGCTCCTCGCCACACCGATTGACATGCAGAATTCCCCGTCTCGCCCCCAGCGCCTCCGACTCGCCGGGGCCAATTAAAAGCAGGCCGTGAAACAGCCTCTAAATGCCCTGCAGTGTCCCGGGCCATAAAGGCGCAGCATCTACCCCAGTAAAAAGTCACTACGTATAAAATCTCCGTGTGTGTATAACGCTCGACATTTGGATTGCCAGGCAACACAGCTGTTGTGCTCACGGCCCTGTAAGCTCAAACTGAGCTGCTCTGATCGAGAGATGGGACTCCCGATTCTTGTTCTGTTGTGAAAATGTTACCACAACGTTGCCGGAATGTTGTTGAAGCCTTATTTGACCTTGGTACGGAGGAAGCCCCACCCAGGGGTCCCACCGAGGTAGCTTGGTTGTGTACAGGGTAAACTCCGCTGGAACAGGCAGAGGGCCCACTGGCTGTAGTGAAAGCACACTGGTGCTGGTCTGTGTTCCTATTGAACGGGGCTGCAAACGGCCCCCGTGTTGGTCTTGGCCGAGACCGTGTCCCTCCTGGACGCGGTCGAGAAAAGGCAAACACAGCCCGTGCTGCCAATTCAAACACTGGCCCAGGTCGCCTGCCCCCACCAAAACGAGTCGGCCGCTCCTCGTGCCCCCCCCCCCCGGGCTGTGCCCCCAGCCTCTGCGCATCCTCGAATTCCACCCCCTCACCTCTGGGAGGACTGTCTAATCCCACGTGTCACACCGTGCATTCCCCTGCTCACCCGGGACCCGCTGGAGTTTAGTTCCGCCTGAGAGAAGAAAATAAAGAAAGGATCCCCTTCCCCAGCGTAACTGGTCTGGCTTGGTCACGGTGGATGGACCCTGTAAGGTAAACATATTACGCAGTGCTGGGAGTCGCCAAAGGGCCTGATATATGGGCATGGGTCGGGCTGGGAGTGTGAGGGGGGCACGTTTCGTCTGTAAATATTTGTAAATTAACTCATTATCACTTAGGAAAACAGTCCGCCAGGCCCGAGGTCATGACCTGTGGGAGGGTGAGGGGAGAGGCGTTTACAATCTTGGAGGTGTTTTACACTCAGAGGGGGCAAAAGAGGAGGCTGTCTCCCCAGCTGAACATTAGAGAAACGAGCATGAGATCAGCTATTTTGTAACGCTACGCACGTTGACCTGTTCTCCATTCCTGGAAACACGGAGCTGCCTTTTTTCAATCCCACACCGTTAAAAAGTTCAGAGCGGAAAACTCCCAGAAGAGCAGCGGAGTAATTGCAGGGTAAAACTGAATGTTTCCACGGTGCTCCGCTGATATTACTCCGAGCACCATATTAATGGCCTCCAATGGCTGAAATTCCTCCTTGTCTTTTTCTTCTCACTGCGTTCCCGGCTAATTACATCAGGGGAGTAACGACCGGAAAGTCTCTTTTATTGGAGTAATTTGTCACATGCATTTTTATATGTTGTTATTAGGGTAAATTAATCGCCATAGGCCTGCCAAAAATTCAGTCTGACATCGCTTCCTCGGGACATTGTGCTGAAAGGACGTTGGAAGCCGATGGTGATGTATTCAACACCACTCTCCTGAAGACTGAAAGTTGTGTGGGCTCTGTAACAGTATTATTATGTGAATGATTGTCATGGAAAAAAAAAACACAGTGACCCATGCAAAGTTTCAATGATATTTTTACTGGTCACAGATGGCATGAAAATTGTCTCAGGGTGATTGTGTAGTGTTCTGTGTGGTGAAAGCGACAAGCAAGAGACAGCCATCAACATCGGTGAGGCATATCCCAGCATGCCTTTCACCCACAAGCACGCACGCACTTGCACGAGACAAGAGCTCCCCGTAAGTCATGGAAAAAAACACCCATGTGAAGTTTCAGTGACATTTTTAATGGTCACAGATGGCATTGAAAATTGTCTCAGGGTGATTGTGTAGTGTCCTGTGTGGTGAAACTGAGTTTATCTAAAAAAAATAGAAAGAGACGCGTCATGTTTTTCCTAAAAAATACTGAAACGTTTCTCCCTCCCCACCAGGACACTCCTGCAAACTGCTGACAAGGAACATGGGGCTGGTAGTGGTTAATGAAGACACTCTGGATGTGAGTATAAGCTGCTAGAGACCTGTGTGACAGCTTGTCTTAACTCTTCCTGCCATCAGCCTGTCCATCACAGCAGATCAAAGAGAACTCAGACGGCTCAAACTTGACACCCTCACACCAATTCACCAAGCCACGGCACTCTGAATAACGATTTTGATCAAGGAAACCATTAATGTTTATTATTTATTATCATTGATTAAAATTTTGTATTAAGCATTTGGAGATGTTTTAGCCAAAATGCTGCTATTTCAACTTGTATTTCATTTCATCTGAAAAAGTAACTGGAAATCTACTTGGTAATAGAAGAACTTCCTTGTTTTAATGTTCCAGAAAAAGCCTGCTGACTTTGCGTGTAAACGCAGTTAATCCATAATGTGCTCTATTAGTTTCTTTAATGCTGTCAAGTCATTTCAGTGCCAAAGCAGTGTTGGCACACTGGCCAGTTACAGTAACCAGAATGCCTTATTATTTGGAAATTAGTACTTGTCCTTTCTGTACAAGGCAAAGGCTAAATGTTTCTGTACGTGATGCGTACGGTCATTATACAGTTTGAAACCTCTGAAAAACACTGTGACCCTCCTTTTTTCTGCCAAAATTCATCTGGCCAAAATGGCTTTTGAAATTGAAATGAGCGTAGCGTTGAAACAGTCCCCTTTTTGTCGACCAGACTGATTAGTATTATGATTTATTGGAGTCGCCTCTCTGGGAGCAGGGGAGGAAACCTGAGCCGCTTCTTTCCTCCCCGAGCTCTTTCTTTTCTCTCTGTTCTCCGATTCTTCATCATCTGTGCTTTCTCTCCCACCCTCCTGCGTTCCTTTGTCTGCCTGCTCTTCCTCATGCACGCTGTTGCATTTGTCTCTTTGTCTCACTTGCATCCCATCCCCTCCTTCTCTTCCTTATCTTCTTCTCACCCCTTCTTCTTCTGTGTCTATCTCTCACTCCCTCTCTTTATTTCTCTATCTGTCTTGTGGAGCGTTGGCAGCAGGGTTGATTGACAGTGAATTCAGGTCTGTGTTTAGGTGTCCACCACACTGCCTGCAGACAGATGACTGTTCACGGAAAGACGGTATCGGAAACCCCCCCAGAGGCCAGCACATCAGACCCAGAGGGGCCAGCGATGACGGACAGCCTTCAGTTAGGGCGTGGCCCCTCCCAGGCTGTCCATCCTGTCAGCCAAACTGCATAGGTGCAGTGAGGGAGGAGAATAGGAGTTGCAGTCAAAGTGTGTGTTCATTCAGATAAATCTGGCATGGAGCCGTGGAGGAAAGCTCAGGTTATATGTTCTGACCAGGGTCTTTAGTCATTAAGCATTAAATGACATTTTTCTGAAGCCATTACTCAGCCAATGAGACAACTCACGGAAGATTTAAAATGTTTTGGTGGCTGGCCAGTAAAAGTAATTACATAATGACATTTGAGAGTTAAAATAAATTACATTTTGAAGTTTCATTGAGTTCTGGCATGAGTTTAGAACATTCCAGAGTATACTGGGTTGTTCTTTAACAACAGCAGTTGCAGCATAACGTATTTGCACTTGTTTTAACATTTTGATTTTTTAATTGAATTCATGTTTGAAAATGTGGTAGTTTCTGTTTGGTTGTACCAAACGCACACCAGGTATTTGGACCTTATTCATCAGGCTGACAGAGGCCTTCACATCGCAATGAACTCTCTTTCTACGCACCCCAGCGTGGCTGTTCTCTGAAAGATTCCTCATGAAGAGATGCAGGTCTAACGGTGGCCTTATGAATGTTATAGAAATGAACTTTTTGTAATGAGATTGAAAGGAGTAATTGGACAGCGTGACTGAGGGTTCCGAGCCTACTACATTCACTTCAATTTAAAAATTAAACATAGAGGGAGATGGGAGGAGGGAAGCAAGGAAGAGCTGTGTGTGTGTGTGTGTGTGTGTGTGTGTGTGTGTGTGTGTGTGTGCATGTGTGTGTGTGTGCGTATGCCTGTGTGTTTGTGCGTGTATGTGTGTGCATGTGTGGATGTTTGTGTGTGTGTGTGTGCGTGTGTGTGTATGTGTGTGCATGTGTGTGTTTGTGTGTAGGTGTGTGCGTGTGTGTGTGCATGTCACAACGTGAGAAGTAGAATGGAGACACAGTAATGGCATTTCCACACATTACATCATGGCCCATACATCATCCTAACCGCTCGTGGTGCCTCGGACATTTGCACAGAGTGAGCGAGACGTGTCGTTTGTGCCGGCGTGGGTGTGACCGCATGCGCTCGAGCCTGCGTGTGGTCGGAACGGACGAACGAGGCCAGGCAGAGATTACTCATTCAGTTAATTCCCCCCACACACACACGCGGTGACTTCTCAAACCCGGGGCGTCTCTCGAGAGGCCTGGCACATCTGCGAGGGCGATCCTCTCCCCGAGCGGCGCGCCCGGGCCACTCAGCGCGGTCCCAAGGAGCCGGGGCTTGTTGATGGAAGCAGGAGTGTGTTTGCTAATGGACGCCTCCTTCCCATGTGTAAATCAAACAGAGCAAAGCCCCGGTGGCCCTCCCTGCCAATTCAGCCATAACAAAGAGGCCTGAGGAGGAGACACACGGAATTAGCGCTAATATCCCTTTTAAGTGGCGGTGGGAAAGAAGGCGGCGTTCAGAGCCGTCCGTTGCGCACAACTGGCGGCTCTCGTCCACCTATTTTTGACAGCTCGCTGTGGAAGCCTGACTAATTCCCAAGGGTCCTGATTAAAGTCCCGAAGTTCCATGGGTGGTAGTGGCTTAATGCAAACACAATGGCTCATTCCCAAAATGCTCTCTCACTGAGGTAAGATGGAAAAAGCAAAAGCATAAATGTAGTGAGTGGAAATGGTAATGAACTGAGAGCTCATTTGTTGTTGCTCACACCCCTTTTCCTCTTTTTGTCACTGTACGTGTCAGAGTGATTTTTCTCCCAAATTCGTCAACAAATAACACATTCCATCGGACCGCGGGGCCAGACTTCTCGGCCCGCGGCGGACAGGACAAAACATCGTGTGAAGGCCCATTTGCTACCACTCACGGACCTGCGCTGGAAGCGGTCCAAAGTCAGCACTTCTGTCCGCACGTTAGGTCTGCCCCGCTGAACGCGCGCACACACGCACGGACTCTATCCAAACAGCGGGATTAGCGTGTCCCTCGCACACTCGCACACATGCGCCCTGACACAGCAGCCTCTCAGCAGCGCCTTTTATTCAGGGCCAGATTCACACGGTGTTTCACACGCAGCGCTCTCACACAACACACCATGCAAATAACATATATACACAAGTGTATATACTGTGTGTGTACGTGTGTGGATCAGTCCTGATATCAGTAGGCCATACTCCAGACTTTTATTCCTTTTGCAGTTTGTGTTTGTCTGGTAGCAGTGTAGCATAGTGGTAAGGAGCAGGGCTCATAACTGAAAGGTTGGTGGTTCAAGTCCCCGCTGGGGCACTGCTGTTGTACTCTAGGCCAAAGCACTTAACCCACAATTGCCTCAGTAGATATCCAGCTGTAAAAATGGATAGCATGTAAAATATTGTAACCTACTTAATTCGCTCTGGATAAGAGTGTCTGCTGAATGCCTGTAATGTAATGTAATATCTAGGTGGAAGTGCCTCTAGCCCCACAGGTAGGCTTAGGTATTCTTTGGCTTGAGCGAGGCTCTCCCTCTCGTCTTTTCCCCTATCTCTTTCACTCTTCCGCTGTCTTTCTCTCTCCCTCTGTCTCTCCTTCACTCTGACAGCAGCACAGCCCCAGAGCCCCTAAGCATTTCCTCCGGTTCGGCTCTGCGCTGCACCGCAGGACTGGTCCGTCCCTCTGGCTCCATCGGCCGGCCCTTACGAGGACGCGCATCCAGGCTCTCAGCTCTCACAGGCCGAGCACTTTGGTTTCCTCAAGCAGTGGGCCCCCCCCACCGAGAGCCTTTAAGAGGCATCTGCTGTAGGCCATCAGTGATAGATGGGGGGCTGGCTCTCCGGTAAGAGCCCCCCCAGGCCCGCTAAACATATGGAGCCAGGACCCCCGCAGCCTGGGAGACCCGGCCGCGCTAATGAGGCGGAAAACCTCTTCCACCTCAGAACGACCAGTCACCACGGGCGCATAAACACCACTTGTTTTCTTTAATCTACACGGGCTCCTTTGCCCCGTGTTTGATGTGTGACATCATCGCTGCCTCTTTCCCCCCGGTGGCTCGGTGATACATGGGCCAATCAGAGGCTCCGTGCTGGTCAGGTGCTGAATGTCATTCAGACAGTAAGAAAAAAATAAATGACATAAACATTTGTGTGACTAAAGCCCATATTTTCAAGCTTGCAGGCTCAATACGCTAAGAGACAGAATTAGACAACTTCATGCATCAAAATGAACATGTACTACCTCCACCCAGCAGTAGTCCAAGTCATTAATCTGTACAATTCTGCACACCGCGTTCCAAATAATAAGAAGAAAAACACTGCAAAAAGGAGAGTCTAGAAAGAGTCCTGGAGAGAAATGGAGTCTGTAAGTCTGTGCAAGGTGGGAAGTCATTTGTATTTGTTTCCCCTTTAGTCTGGTTGGTTTGAATCGTGTTTGTTGTTCATTTTTATGTGTGGGTGATGAAGAGCTAAAAAGTGCATTTGTGGTGGAGCATATGTTGAATGTCTCTCCTGTATTTGGAATAAATGTCTCAATGCATGTTCCTGAGCAACATGTGGTGTTCATGGAAATCACATAATCTCCCAGGGCGCTCTCATGCCAGCACAAGTGAGCACAGTTGTAAAGCACAAGCCAAATTTGTCCTGTCAGTCTTAAGGCTAAGGGTTGCTCTTATGCATTGGATAAAAGTCACCCATAGAGTTGTCATAAGAGTTACATTGACTGATACTAGTTCTTTAAGCATACTTCTGTGTGTACTGACTCTTTATGGGTTTGAGGCATGGTGGAAAGATGTTAGGCCCATGCCACATTAAACACTAAGGCTGCTCTGTATTACCCCTGGAA
Source organism: Megalops atlanticus (assembly GCA_019176425.1). NCBI lineage: Eukaryota > Metazoa > Chordata > Actinopteri > Elopiformes > Megalopidae > Megalops > Megalops atlanticus. The sequence goes on along the minus strand of CM032894.1, from coordinate 12,862,163 downwards.
GCGCTGTCATCTGCGGTGTCTGATAACATTACTCATCCATTCTGTGAGCGTTTGCTTTCCCTGCTCATTCACACTTCACGTGCGTTTGCTTTTCCTGACCATTCACCCTGCGCACATCCGTTTTTCCCGCTCGCTCGTGCCCTGTGTGCGTGTGCTTTTCCGCTCATTCGCTCTATGCGTTTTGTTCATCTCTTTCATTGACTTTTTGTTTGCATCTGCTTTTCCTGCCCAAAATCCTTCTTCAGCATTATCAGTTCCAGCAGAGGAAGATAGTCATTTCTGTTTCTCGAAACTTTCTTAGTGTAGCAGCTGGTTGTGAAGACATCTGTTTTCTGTGAAAGTGATACACAAACCGATTTTGTAATATTATTGCTTTTTGTATTCATCCTCATCCTGTTTCTTTCAAATGCAGATTATCTGCGTAATTGAATTTACTTCCCATTCTCTCCTTTTTTTCTAAGTGTTGGGACTAAGTCTAGCCATACCTTAATTTACAGGTTAAAGTCATTTTTGACCCTTCACTGAAGTTTCTTTTTCTGTAATTTTGGCCATTACATGAAATGTATACATGCTTTTGTACAAGTAATTGAATACAAACTTAACACCTTGAAATTAAGCCAATCCAATCAATTCCAATCACTCAATTCTCAATCAATATAGGTTTTTCTGAGCACCAATTTGGTTTGCGAATTTCAAAAATTATGAAACTGAATCTTAAAAGCCAGTTAAGCTTTGTTATGTAAAAATATCTGTCTGTCCTTTGAGGGAAATGTTGCTCAATCCGTCTGGAGCTGACCTGCCGGCCTCTGGTTCTGACAGATCCAAACATACATGTCCTTGTTTGGGGTCATAGGATGGATTGGATGAACCCAATGAGCAGTGTGCTTATTTATCCTTCTCTCATGTATGTCCAGCCTTCCCCCTGGAAGACTTTCAGCAGAGGAAGATGTTTTGAATGTTGCTCTCGGAGCTAATGCGTCTAGTTCGAGGGTTAAATTCAATGTGTCCTTAACATATAGCCATCGTAACTACATCAATACTTGTTCTGCTGAGGAACAGGCCGCTGCGTTCCTGCAGATAAAAGAATGGAGGGGACATTCATTCTAACTGCTGTGGAACTTCATTATTAACGTAACGGATCTTGGGTTTCCTCTAAACATATGCATCTTCGCCAACCACTAGAATCAACCAACAAAATTCTAGTGTTTTTCAAATTCAAAATGTGTGAAATTACAGAAGTACAATACTTTTTGAAATTTGTTTCCCAGTCTCAGGGACAAAGGACCACAGTGGTTAGGCTGAATGTCCCCCATGTTAGAGAGTGAAAGAGCGGTTTGTTTTGCGTCGAGGTCACCATGAGGGGGGGGGAGCGGGAGTTTGCTCTGGAAATTAAAGACAACATTGGAAGAAAAAAACTGCAGTTTTTTTTTCCTCACGTGCTTTGAAGGGGAAAGTTTGTTAGTCATCGGCTTAATGAGCCTGTGTCTTCCGCGAATGTCCTCTGTGTGTAGGCCTGTGTGTGTTTTTGTTGTTTCGTTATTAAAGGTCATTGTGCGGCGCTCCTCACCCGGAGAGACTTGAAATGCACAGAGGATGCATCCGTGAGAAAATAAACCTGCGTCTGGTTGGGCGCACAAAGCTTTCACAAACAAAGCTGCTCTTGTTGGACTTACAGTTGTGTTTATTTTAACTGAAAGCCATTTTTTATTGACTCATTGTATATATGAGTGATCATTTTTGAAACAGATTTTGGTGCTCTTTAAAGCACATTACACTAATATCACTGTAGAAAAATGCATATAAACAGCAATAGGAAGGCCAGGAGTTGGGTAATTGTTTGGCTAGAATACTAACATCTTAATGTGTTAAAATGGTGATTTGTTATAAAATATCTGGGACAGTTCAGACCCCATAGAGATGATCTCAGGTCTCACTGATGTCCGGCTTAGTGAAAGTGAATTTCACTGGGTAACTTATTTTGGTGAACTTGGTTTTGAGCAGGTGATCACCCGCCTGCAGGCTAGGCTAGTAACAAATTTGATCTCGGCCAGGACGGAGTGTTCAGACTGGGGGAAATGTAAATTTTGGAAATCACTATAAGTGCAGGCATATTTCTCTCCATGGTCTGCAGACCTTTATCGCACAAGCATATCTCTGAAACACCCTGAGTTCCTTTCACAAAACAGATGCCTTTGCAGAGGCCCTGCCAGCAAGTGGACAGGAGTGCACAGTATATAATTTAAGTGAAATGATATACAGAGCAGTGCATTCCAGAGCTACACAACCCAGTGCAGGAATTACACGGGCCAGGCCCGCTGCCTCAGAGAGAGCATGTATCCGCGTTTTCATTCAACGAGTCAATGATGATTAAAATCTTCCAGGTTTAATCAAGACGTGGACCATTTCCAGGTTTCCAGTTGAACATACCCAGCTGGCTCTCGACATTCCTGGAGGGGAAAGTTCCCAGTGAAAACCAGACAAATGGACTTTGATACGGAGAAGGGTTTATAATGCGGAGCGTAATAACTAGAGGAAAGAAAAAGGCTGAATTACATGCCATTAATGAGATTGTTATTCTTCCTCGTTGCCTTTTTTTGAAGATGTGTTGTTGTCAAATGAACCATCAATGTAGACCAAAGCATATAATGTAATGAAGCATGGGAATTAGTTGGATCAATGATGTGTCTGCTCATGTGTTTATTTCTGTTTATGTTCATATTTCATTTTTTATTCAGTCAGTTCTGCAGGGCTGACTGGAAATGAAAGAGCATTAATGTTGACTGCCCAGAGGATTTTTGGCATCGCTAAAGTGTGGTAATGTCAATAAACACGACAGGCATAAACAATCTGTCTGCAGGGCACCCGGGAGACCCTGAGCCGACACTGCGGCATGCTGGGAGACGCCCTGCACAAGGAGAACGACTTCGCCCTCATCATCGACGGGAAGACGCTCAAGTACGCCCTCACCTTCGGGGTCCGCCAGTACTTCCTGGACCTGGCGCTGTCCTGCAAAGCGGTCATCTGCTGCAGGTAACCCTCAGCAACCGCAATCATCATGGCCCGGTCCTCCATATTAGCAGTTAGCTTAGCAAACTGTTTAGGAGCCACGAGTAGAGACTTCAGCTGAAGCATATGAAGTTTTGGCTGGAGCAAGGCATCTACCTCACACCAAGTTCTTGCCATGTTGCCATAGCATTGTCGTACCAGTGTTACATTGAGACAACATTCTACAAACGTTGTGTCAGCTGAGTCTCACTGTGTCAGGGTCGAGTTGGCAGGTGAGTTACATGAATAATCCAAGTCTTTCCCATCCCATGCAGAACAGAGGGGATTGATGGTGCTGGGTGCAGGACAGGACACACTCACTTTCTCAGGGATCCTGATACAGGATGACAGATCTTCCCCGAGCTCAGAACATCCCAGAATTCCAACGGATTGCATATGCCTGCAACACAAACCACCACGCCATGGGTCACACCTGCTTTTGTTTGCTTTCGTCATTTGCTTTCGTTGAGCAAGCAATCCCAGAAAAACAGACCGACCCTGCTGTCCGTCTGGACGCTGGCCACTCGGCCCTGTCCGCATCGATTTCCCCATCACGGACTGCATTTGCAACCTGTTGTTTGCGTGCGCTTTTTGTTTCTGCCAGACACTCTCGGAGTGGACCAGGAAACACGAAATAGACAGAGCATTGGAGGCAGTGCCCATAGCCAGTCCTCAGCACTCAGGCCCTTATCATGCTACCATGTGCCTAGTGGCCCGTCCAGCATCCAGCGTCTTGAGTCACTCAGCTGGGTATCTGCACAAGCTGCCAGTGGCAGCCTGTCCCTGCTCCGGCCCTTTGAAGGCCCGAGATAAAGCCCTCGCGCACTCCCCTCTGTGAAGAGCACAGTCCTCACCTCACCTCGCACATGCGAGCGGGTGTGTGATCTCAGTCCCGAGAGGTCAGCGAGATAGCCGGGGGTTGAGTCAGAGTGGAGCCAGGAGAACAGGAGAGAGCGCATGAAGCTTTTTTGGGGGAGAGGAGCAGGCACGCCCATCTCCTGTGGAATCGGGCTTTTCACAGTGCACGCTGAAGTGGGTGATGATCAAGCTGTTGAGCAGCCCAGCCCTCGTCCCAGAAGTCCACGGTGCCGGCACTCAGCCACATGCTTAGCCCCACCAACAATCAAATTTTCCCATTCTCATTTTTAGCATGTCAAGGGCCTGAACAGAAGTTGAACTAACTGCTGTTAGTTGGTAGTATGTTTGTCAGTGTGGTTCAGGATGTCTGGTGTTTCGCCCAGTGTCTCTACAGTCAAGTCCTTCTATTCTGGGTTGGTGCAGCATGGCTTTCATTCAGCTCTGTGATACACTACAAAACCAATGGCACTCCGTCCCTCTCGTTCTCCTCTGTACAACATTACTGTTACAGCTCCTGTCCTTTTCTATTCCTGATTCTCATCTCCACTGGCATTCAGAGGTTACAGAGAGGTATCATTAATACGCAATCCGATTAAGAGAACAGCATTCAGTTTAATTTTTGGAGACTCACAGCAGGAAAACCCCAAATTAAATTCTGAATCGGGGGGCAGCTTGATGAAGCAGATATATGAGGAGAAATGGAAGTAATGACGGAAAATGGAGACAATAAAATTAAACCATAACCATCTCTCCCTAATGTCATTAAGCAGACCTGTCTTTTCGGGGTTAGGGGGACATCACTTGATTGTGGCCTGGACAGAGGTTCCATTCTTTCCTTTCGGTAGGCACCAATGCAGCTTGACATCTATGTGCTTTATTTATGGCCGTTATTGTTATGCCTGGTCAGATGGTTTGGGAAAGTGCAATCTGATAAAGTGGGGGTCAAATAACGGGCATCACAGGAAGAGATTGCGGCCTTTCTCCGCACCCACACAGGGTGCGTGTGACGTACAGTGAGTGGAGACAGCGTGTTTCTGTTAGCTGAGCCGCAGCCGTGACAGGGACACGCTATCTGATCGTCCGCTGGTGTCCTGCTCTGTCCCCGCAGGGTTTCCCCGCTGCAGAAGTCGGAGGTGGTGGAGATGGTGAAGAAGCAGGTGCGCGTGATCACGCTGGCCATCGGCGACGGCGCCAACGACGTGGGCATGATCCAGACCGCCCACGTGGGCGTGGGCATCTCCGGCAACGAGGGCCTGCAGGCCGCCAACTCCTCCGACTACTCCATCGCACAGGTGAGCGGGGCGTGGCCGGGGGGGACAGCAGGGATTCGACAGGTGAGGTCATTTGTTTAGGGGTGCAGTGCCCTTTTAGGCTTATGCAGACAGACAGATTGTGAATGAGAAAGAGAGGGGCAAAAAGGAGCACCACACCATTCAAGCTTATTTTGTAACGTTAAACGTGGTGGCATGTGGTGGAGATCAGACCAGGCTCTTGGTTTAGCATTTTGGATATGGCTATTCATCCAGGTAAATACAATCACTTCAGGTAACAGGGTCCTTGAAAACCAACCAAAGTAATAAATCAATGTGAAAAGTCTCTGATATCCTTGCACTAATACATCATCTTCATTCAAGATGCCAGCGGCATTGTGTGAGAAAGAAAAGCAACAGTGCTCTTGCGTGTTATAAAGATGTTTTATTGGGATGCTAGCTCACGTTAGCGTGTTTCACAGACCCCCTCCGTGGTATAGCTACAGTACCTTAGGCTGAGCCAAGGGTTGTACAACAATGGAGTACTTTCACCGCATCGTGGTTTCGAATGACTGCAACGGAGAAGCTGTCATTAGTGGTCTACAGGAACATTTAAAAGGCAGCACGCTCTCTGATGAAAACTGGCTCCTTTATGGAGCCCACTTCCGTACCCCATTGACTCCCGGAGAATTCCAGCGATCGGGTTACACCCATGGGATTTATCAAATTATTTGCTACACGTGTATTGTTTTGGAGGGGGTGTTTCTGTTACACCATGTGCCTCCGTGAATGTGCGTTTTCTTTTCTCTGAACTAAAGACTGTCCTCTAGATGAACTGGGGCTGAACTGAGTGCTTGCCCCTCTTCCAACCCCCCCTTCCTCTATGGACATCATACCTGGGTTTATGGAGTCTGCCTTGTTTCCACACTCGGAACTGGTCTTTCTCTAGCTGCAGTGATTGATTTCTCCATAGATCATTGCCTTGCAACAATGTGGTGAACTCTTTGATCTGCGTTGTGGTGTTCATAATGAGGTCCCCTTCAATGCAAACACTGATAGAGCGCACTCTGACTGAGACGCACAGAAATACCTCAAAGCGGCGTCCGGCCATTTTGGAGGTTATCTTATAGTCAGTGCTGAGAAATGGGAGAAAAGGCGCATAAAGGAATGCCAGTGAATTGCTGTACCATGGTATCTGTACAATCAGTTTAGATCTAGCACAGAGACTGGAATTTATGGTTTCTTGTGGATCACTCGGTGCGTGTCAGATGATCGCTCTGGACGCGCTTTGCTGACACAGGCCCCTGTGGACTATTTGATCCCCTGAAGCTCCAGGGGTCAGGCCCCACGGCCGGGATGAAGGGGCCAGGGGAGACCTGCTCATCCACCCGAGATAAGAGCACTCCTCAGAGGTCAGTTCCTCAATCGCTCTGGCCGCCGGTCTCCCCAGTGACGCCCCTCTCCTCTGGCAGATTTATAAAGTGGCAGTGCAGCACACGTTAGGGCGTGGTGATGGTTCACTCGCGGTGTAGCCAAAGATGAATACACTGGGAACGGAACATAGACATCAGAACTCTTGGGTTGAGGTGAATCAGGAGAGCGACTGGCAGATCTTGCCTTTACCCAGATACCAACTGAAATAATACTACATCAAGCAGTGTACCCTTATCCTACTGAAACCTTTGCCCTTCAGCTATTTTCACTTGGCGTATCGCTTAAAATCATGTTATTAACTATGATTTTTGCCTACAGGCTCCCCTATTTAGGTGGACTTTCATTTTATTTATCCTGTATTTAGTCTTTAGTTATTTAATCAGAAAATGGGCTCATTGCGATTTAATGTCTGTCCCAAGAGAGTCATGGTTAAGTCAGTCTACCATGAGAGGTCAAAGGAGTTGAACTGTACGAGGCACAAGATTACGAGCAAGCCTGACAAACGTGTCTTACAGCAACAGTTGTAGTAACAAAAAGAAAATCACAAAAAGTACACAGCTAGCCCCTTTCTGGGAGTTATGACTGTAATGAGACTAGGGGTAAGGGGGCCTCAGTTCAAAAAGTTTCTGAACCCCTGGATTGGGGAATTTCAGTTTGTTTGGACAAATTCAGCGAAAACACATTCTGCTATCTCCGTCCCAGTGGTTCTGTGGTGTTTACTGCACAGCTATTAAAGTAATAAACAAATATTTGGCAAAATGCTCAAAAACCATCTGATATTTATTGAATTTCAGCCATTATATTGGGGGTGGGATAAAATATTACCTTACTGCAATATTCGACCAGGAGATTACAAATCGAGGTGTCTATTTGAATGCATGCTAATTGCCAAAAAATGAAGAAAAATCCAGTTTTATTCATTTCTCATCAGAGTTATTGAAGGAGAGCCCAAAGGGGCCGAGCATAAAATAACAGATCATTCATTCATTATTAATTTTCATGCCTGAAAGTGTGAGTGAACACAGATTTCTTTGTAGCTAGTCATTATTTACACAGAAAGAACTGGAGTTTCACGCAGTGCTCGGGGATGAAAAAGAGGGTTTTGATTACTCGAATAATTGATCTTGGGAGCCAGAGAATATCTGAATATCAAATTGGAGAACATGCACAAACCCCTGCTTTAAATGTGAAAGCTGGGGAGGTTTATTCAAACACATAGCAGTGGGCTCTTCACTAAGTTTTTGTTGGTACAGAGATAATTAAAGTGTCCCTGAGGGAGTCCCATAGCCTTTCTCTGCTTTTGAAACCCGACAGAAACGCCTGGCAATGCAGTCAGCGCGTGATGAAAAATGCAAGGAATGTCTTCATTAAGGCCACACTCTCTCCTCCCCGGCAAACCTCAGCCTTTGAAGCTGGACAATGATAAGATTGCCCCGTTTTAATCAGAAGTTCCACTTGCGGCTAACACGGCCATTCACTGACTGGAATTCCTGGTACTGTACTGCCTTTGTGCAGTGGACCGTTATCATATAGTAAGCTATTATGTATTTCTTTTCCCCCCCTGCAGTTCAAATACCTGAAGAATCTGCTCCTGGTTCACGGCGCGTGGAACTACAACCGTGTGGCCAAGTGTATCCTGTACTGCTTCTACAAGAACATCGTCCTGTACATCATCGAGGTAGGACTGCACATATTTTGGCCTCAGACCTCCACCAGGGTCCACAGTACATCTGAACACAATATAAAACAGGCTGTATGTTGAGACATTCCTGGCCTGACAACAGGATTCAATCAGTTCAATTTTGTCCTAACGTGGTTTGAAGCTTTGATCAGAACCGACCTGATACTGTAATGGAAAAGTTCCGCTGTGGAGAATTTTTTTTTTTTTTCTATAGAGTAAATAAATTCAGAGAAGCGGTTCTTGAGTTCCAGGAGTCGTTCTGTTATTTTTGCTCAGTTGGAAGCGTGTTTTTCTGGAAACGCAGCGCTGGTCCCCTTCGCCCCCGTGCCCCCCCTCGCCTCCCCCTCCCAGTGAGTCACTGAAGGGAGTAATGAAGCCTGCGGGGTTCCCAGCGTCGCGGCCGGCTCGCTCAGCTGTGGCGGTCCTGCTTTCCGATGGACTGTGACCGCCAACAGATGGGCAGGCCTGCGCTGAAGCTTTGTGGAGAGCAGCCAGCTGCTGCACATACAGGCGTGCACTCGAGACTGCTCCCAGACCTGCCTTAAAAGCCACCTAGGGTTGCTCTGTGAGAAGATAAATCCAGGAAAAGTGTTTGGTTGGACATACCAAGCATTTATAAATCAGTCTTGTAGTGGCCATTGATGTGGAATTTGCCTGAAATAACCAATAAAACACGGTCCCTGTGGCTCATTTTCAAAGAACCATTGCCTTTTGCTCGAACCTTGAAGACCAAGCTCCATTTCAATATTCTGTATCAGTTAAATGATAATTGTAAGTCAGAAGAACAGAGAACAGAACAGATTTCCAAGATAGGCCCACAATAGCAGATATGAGAAGATAGAAGGCAGACTGGTTCATTGTGCACTGACTTTAGATTTTTATCATTGAAGCTGATAGTGAAATTTTCACATCAGTTAATGCAAACTGAATGTATTGTGAGTCTAAGACTATCGTACTTTTTCAGTGTCTTTGCCACATTCTGTTACAATTAAGGTTACATTAACATTCCCTTCTTATAAGTGACACCTGTCATGAGATGGTGAAATATTACGGGGCTCACATGATTATAATGCTCTAAAACTGACCAAAAGATGTGAGGGTGTCAGTGAATAGAGCCCCTGAACCTCTGCCCTCCACATTCTTTCAGGATAAAGGCTCAATGTTATCTCTGCTCTGTGGAGCAAGATGCAGTCCCACAGTGGATTATTCACTCAGCCTCCCGAGTGAGACATCACCGCCCGGGCGCCCTGCACTGCATGCTGGGAGAAAGCTCCAGGCAGACGCAGGACTTCAGGGGCCAAAAGAGCAGCCAGATGTCATGAGAATGTCAGCGCTCGAGCGCAGGGGGATATGGTTGCAGCACGAAACATCAGATCATAAATCGACGTAGCTGAGCGGGAAATATGACCCCTTGTTAGATTTAGATCTTCTTTATTTCCCTCCCTCTCTCTCTCTCCCTCCCTCTGTTTCTCTCTCCCTCTTTCCCTCTCTCCCTCTTTCTCCCTCTTTCTGTCTCTTTCTCTCTCCTGTGCAACTTTATTTTCCTTCCTCATTTAATTTTATATCCTGTAGTAAATCACTCAAGACCTTGGGATTCTACCATGTCCTCCCCCATTAACTCTGCACTCTAAGAACTTAGAGTTTTAATGATGCTGAGCAGCAGCTCTTCCCTTATGTGGCCTACTGCACCTAAAGGAAGATGATGATGTTGTTAATAGATGGGATGGCAGATATGGTAAGACATTTCTGTTCTCTACAACACCCTGTTGCCACAAGCAAACAAATAAAGTGATTCTGTGATAGTAAGTTTTAGGAGGTGCTTTTTAGTGCTATTTCATGTCAACTTGTTTTCCTCAAAGGGATTTACCCTCCCTGTAAGGATCATGCATCTATATGGCTAATCTTTTCCCTCCGTCTTTTTTATTTCCTTTAACTGCACTACAGCATGTGAGAATGCTCAGGGCTCAACAATAATTGCTGCCCTTGCAGGTGGAGTTGCTGATTTGACCAGGTGTTACAGTGTGGTGCCACAGGGTCTGTACATTGTAGCACTGAGCTAAAGATACTCGCTGCAGGGACAGCATGCCTTCTCACACTGTCAAGGAAACCTCATTCATTAAAATAATGATGTTGCTAATTGCCCAACAAGAAACCCTTGATTTGCTTAAACAAATAGATTCAAAATTAATGTATTTCTAATTAATGTATTATTGCCAGTCTATGCTTGAGTGCTAATTACATGCAATTTTATTGCTGCCAACCTGTCTAAAGTCAGACTACAGCAGCAGTAGTCCATAAAGACAAAGCAGCCTTCAGAAAGGACTAAAATGGAGTATGTATGAGCAGCAGTAGGATCATTTTGTTTCATTCAGTTTCCACCTTCTCAAGCCACCTCCTCTCTCACACTCCATAGCTCATAAACGCCGGACTTATGCTGTCCTCTGTTCAATTGCTGTTGTTTTTCTGGCTGGTTTTCTCATGGTATGTTTTAAAGGCCTATTCACCGTGAGTGGAGGGCGAACAGCTCTGGGCTTCAGTCCCGCTGAATGAAATTGTACAGGAAGCTTTCAGAAATGGAAGCACTTGAGATGGTTGAAACCAGCTGCCTTACTTCTGTTGCCTTCCGTGTGACTCAGTTTTGCACCACTGATGTCCTCTTTTTTTTCTCCCCTCATTTCCCTTTTTTGTGTGCTGTTGAAGTGTTTGTTAAGTTGTCAGTTGTGTTAATTGCCTGCCCTGGGCTGTACAGTACACTCACAGTAAGCATGTGTTTAGGTAATAACTTGCTTCACAAATGAATGGGAAAATCATTGGCCATGTTTGTTTATTGTTGAAAAACTAATTTTACCAGAAGAGCAAATTCAGCTGTGTCAGTCAGAGTGAAATTAGCAAATCTTCGAAGTTCCTTAATTTTACCACTTAATTAGTATGTTTGTCCAAAGCCTTACTAACTGTTCACCAAGAACAAGTGATGTGTTCAACAAGCCGTGTGTCTCAGGGGAATGTTTGCAGAGGCATGGAGAAGATCTAGCATACACTTCTGCTTTGAGGGTGTGAGTGGCTGGGATATGTGGGTCGAACAGCTCCTGATGCAGACTAATATGCCTCACAGTAGTGATATGGAACTTGTTTTGAATGTTGTTTTACAGTTTGTACAATTCTTACTTATAAATATGGAGGGATACAGTGTAGACAGAGTTAAATCCAGATTGGTCTTGCTTGTGTAATGGGTTTGCCCTTACACAGGAAGCGGTTTTCTCAGATATTTTTGACTGAGTGCAGTGTTATGGATATTGTGATATGAAAATGGACAGGGCTTTTTCTGTTTATTTGTTTTGTTTTTCTAAAATAAATTGGCTTGCATATGCATTTGTACAATTGGTGCTCTGTTACAGGAAATCGCCATAGCGATGATTTTCAACTTAGCTAGACTGAACGTCCAGCTGGTGCGCAGCCGGGTTGTTGGGGGGAGATAGGGTTGTGGCTTAGGCTTTGACTGACAACTTGTCAGCTGTCCCCGGCCATGTTAGGGTGATTGACAAGTGGCATTTATGGGCTAATTACAAGAGGGCTATTCACCGCTGCTTGAAAGCGGAGAAAGAGTGGGAGAAAAGGCATGATAAAGGACCTGTATTGCCAACTGGTGCTGAGTTCTGAATGCGTGCTGAGGGCCTCCATCATCATTGAAACATTTCTACCCCCTTCTTTCCCCTCACACGTTTCCTATATTTACTGCCCCCCCCCCACTCCTTCCTCCTCCTTCATTCTTTTACTAATAGGGGAATTATGGCACCATTTGCATTTTCGGGGGTCACAAAGGGCTGGCTGTAACAAGGGCGAGTGTCATTCTCCGCCGCCGTTCTCGTCGCCTGGCCGTTAGTGCTCAGGCGTGGGAGGTCATTGATATTTAATAAGCTGATGAATATGCAGGGTCTCTGTCCCGGGCGCTGCAGACGGTTGCCCTCTCTCCCCCCTGCGGCCGTGCTTCCCTCTTGTTCTGCCTCTCTCGCAGGCACGCCCGTTTTTCGGGAGGGGTCGGGTGTGGGAGAGTACATTTGCTTCGCGTCCTTCCCGTCGGCCCCCTCCGGGCTTTCAGATTGTGCAGCAGGCGAGGAGGGCGGCTCCACCCCTCCGCTCCAGTGAAGGGGGCCCGGAGGGGGCCCGGAACAGGACTAGCCCCCGCAAACTCCTGGCCACGGACACAGAAGAGCGCAGCAATGCGTCTGTCAGGCGTGAGAGAAGCAGGGCGGGGCACGCCAGAGGGGCCAGCTATTGCACGGGCGGTGCATGTGGCACAAACACAGTGGTGTGTCTGCTGGGAGCGCTTTTTGGCAGGGGACAGAATTGGCTTGGAAAGGAATTGGCTGACTTTGACTTACCTGCTCAATCAATACAACACATTAGGCTGCCAATGGTGGCTGCTTTTATCAAACCTAGATTTTTTTTTAAGTTGGTCATAGACCAGCGGTTTAAGAACAAAGCAAGATGTATCCTTTTATCATGGTGAATTGTGAGGTGCAGGAACGGCATGCAGAGAATTTGTTTCCCTCTTCAAAACTTGTGGATGTCTTACGTGCAAAAAATCAGATACCAATCAACATCAGGCCCCTAACAAAAAAAAAACAGGATATCACAGAAGAGCACATCTGACTCACAGTGAAGGGAGGGGAGGGGGTGGCAGACATTTGTTTTGGGAACATTTTCACGCATTTGCTCACACGATTAAAAGGGAAGGGCTGCTGTATGGGCGCTGGGCGCAGGGGCCAGCCCCGGGGTTGGGCTTTGTCAACCCAAGAATTTGTAGCGATTCACGCTTTCATAATGAGGTTAAATGAAGCGAGGAAAGGGTTCACCCAGCGGGGGCACAAAACAGCCCTCTGCAGTCTGTTCAGCAGGGCCACTCCGGCTCACAACAGCACAGCTACCGAGAGCGGAATGCACCACCGCCCATCTCACAGCACAGCGCTGAGAGCATTACTACCACTGCTCCATCTTACAGTACTGCGCTGAGAGTATTAGTACCACCACCCCATCTCATAATACAGCACTGAGAGCATTAGTACCACCACCCCATCTTATAGTACAGCACTGAGAGCATTAGCACCACCACCCCATCTTATAGTACAGCACTGAGAGCATTAGTACCACCGCCCCATCTTATAGTACAGCACTGAGAGCATTAGCACCACTGCCCTATCGTATACCACTGCCCCATCTTATAGTACAGCACTGAGAGCATTAGTACCACTGCCCTATCTTATAGTACAGCACTAAGAGAGCTCAATCTCCCCACAGAACGACACTGAGAAAGTGTTTAATTGTTTAGTGATATCTCACAACAGCAAAACACGAAGAGAGCGTTCAACAGCACTACCCCAACAAACAACATGTCATTGAACCTGTTCAACATAGCGTTGAGCCTACGCCGTCTCAGAGAAAGTTGGCTCCTCAGCAGGTTTAGCGCTTGTAGGGCAGGCGTCTCCAAGATCACGCCAGCTTTTGGCTGTTAAGGGAAGTGCCGTGCAGCCGCCTCAAGAGTTAGCACAGTATCCAGTTTCAGTTCTTCCTAATTGCATTATCTGGCCGGTGTGTCCCGAGACGAGACACGTTCAGCAGAATCAACTCTGTATTAGCAATCAAGCTTTCGAGACATTTTCCATTTGCATCTGACAGCTAAAGCTTTACCCAGACAAGTCGGGCTAATCAAGATAGCGGCTGATGAGATTTACCACTGAACATGTGTTTTAAATGCATGCCTTTTTATCTTCTGTTCCATTCCAAGAACAGCTTTATGGTACTGAAGATCCAAGGCTTTCTTGATCTACTTAGCCCACGGACTAATGTGTTATACCTCATAACTCTTAGCAGGGCAGGGGTTTGAGTGATCCTGAAAGGACAGAAGGTAAAACAGTTTGTTTGATAAATGGATAGATGGTTCTAATCCCCTGACTCCAAGGGAAATTCTACACTGTTGTGGAAGTATTTTGAGAGTTTTTACTTTGGGTGTGATAGATTTCAATGCTATAAGTCCTCCTCGACATTCATCCAGGCATCCAGATCAAAGTTTGGCAGTGGCAATTCATTTTTAATAGCCGTGATCATCACTTTGTGTTTCGCTACCAGAATTACAGAATTTTTGGACCAGCCTTTGAGCTGGCCGTCGAAGCCGCTGATGGGTTCTGAAGCTGGTAGGATGCTAATAGGCAAGTGTCACAACAGAAATCGGACCAAGCAGAGAATACCCGGGCAATGTGGAAGGAGTAACTGATACAATGAAATGTCATTGTATTTTTTGTAAACTCAGCCCATGGTGTAGAAGGTATCTAAGGCTAATGGTGGTGCCAGCATAAGTCACAGCACAGCTGAAGAATGACAAAAATGCACTCAGATGTACTGTGAATGACCTGGACAGTAAAATGGGAATTATAACCAGGGAAAATAAAAAAGTAAAAGGAAATTGTGCAGATGTGCAGTATCGATATGATAATCTTATCTTTATGAAGATCCAAGGAAATAAGCCTTTAACCAGTCTCTTGGTTAAAGCTCTGCAACTGCTGATTGGCATCCTAACGGTTCACGTGTATGTTGTTTGTGAAGCGCCCACATCCAATTGTTGCAAAATTTGAACACTGATATAAAGAGCTTGTGAAATAAGTCAAAAAGAAGAGAGTTGGAGGGGTCCAACTGTATGTACCAAATGCATGTACTACTGTAGTTCAATACCAGTGGATGGTGGTAAAAAAGAAATGTACCTATGATAAGGGAAGAGATTTCTGATACATGTTGGGAGTTCACATACATAACAATGCACCTGTTCATATTCCTTTGCTTCAGTCACTGTGATTATTTAAGTCTGTTAAGGAGAATTTTTCTGTAACTTCAATATTAAGATTACGAATTATGCCAGATCAAATATGTTTGATAGGGCATCTCATTCAATTTGTTTTCTCACTGCTTTAGAAGTGATATTGTCTTAGATATCTTGAAGTTAAAAGAAATGATTGAACTTGTTAATGCATGCATAGTCATGCATCTGTAAGGGTATTTATCGGAGGTGAGTTATTGGAAGCCTGAGACACATGATTGCCGAGAATCATCTGCCTCTGATGTTAATCTGTGAGAGATGGGCCTCTCCTTACAGCTGTCAGTGATGTAAAGCATGTGTCCTGCAACAGGGTGGAGGGGAGGAAACCTCAGCTCCTGTCATGCTATCATGGACGAGGAGTCTCCGTACCCCACACCAAACCCTCCCTCCCCCAAGGGTCATCAGGCTCAGATTTGGAGGTCCCGCCCTGATAATAATATCGTCCCTATCTGTTTTTCTAGGCTCATCCATCTGTCTGTCCCTCCTCCTTTCAGATCTGGTTTGCCTTCGTGAACGGTTTCTCCGGACAAATCCTGTTTGAGCGGTGGTGCATCGGCTTGTACAATGTGGTGAGTCTCTGCGATTCGCGCCCTGGTTTAACACAGAAGGGGCCTGTTTATCTCCCCTTCCTGATGCCCTGAGACTACAAGCCATAGACAGAAGCCAGGCTGAGTGTCTGACATCCTAAATGCGAAACATTCATTTACAGCTTTTAATCAGATCTATATTCCCTCTTGACTGAATATGATTATCCATGTACACATGGTGTACCCATGTTCTCACTCATATAGAGGTATGATAACTGCAGCAGTGATTGTGATGTGGTGCATCATGGGCTCGTATAAGGAGCCTTTTTAAAAGCCTGTCACATTTCCACATTCACCATTTAAAATTTGTAGATGATACTAAGTGACAACATGACAAATGACAGAAGTTTCACTGTCTTCACTCTGTGCAGCACCTCTGACACTGATGTTATCTAGATCATTATCTGTAAAATTGCCAAGTGCAGTCTTATCTTAATGGAAGTCTACTAATTGCTCACCGTAAGCTACAATTTGGTTCTAAGCAATCTGATTGAGGTGTAATTCTTTGTTACAGTTTTCAAAAAAGGAAACTCCAGCAGGGCTTTCTCTGCTGCAGTGAGCCAAGTCTGCCCTACACCCATGTAGAAAGGATATCTCTGCCCCCTCACACAGAGGGGGACAGTATATAATGCATAATAGCCAGGTAGCCAAAACCGGACAAAACCGAGACAAAACCAGAGCATTCCACTTGCTCTTTACAAAGGCAGAATAGGTATGAGGACGGTTAAAAGCAGAGCAGGACAAAACAGTCCTTAAAGCCTGTGTGACCAAGTGTTTGGAAGCGCACTTGAGAAGTGTTTGAAGGAATGCGAGTGGAACAGGTAGCGTTCACCAAATAATGATGGAGCAGTAGAGTGCATGTGAGTCAGAGTCTGTGTGTGTTCTGCTGGTGGCCTCGTGTTTCTCCTGTCAGGCGCTACAGGATTAGCGTAAAGTGTTCCCCTGTTTGGGGCAGGCCTGGTGCTTATGGCTGCAGGGGCCATTCAAGTGCTGTGGCAGACGCTTGCCGTGGCTCACTCTCGGTCCACATTCCCAGACATATCCACGGCTAAGCACTTCAGTGCGTTCCAGCATAACCCACTCCATTACGAGACTCCCTCAGTCTGATTTGCACACACCTTGATGGTTATCCGGGTAGCAGCAGCCTTGGAATCCATTCTAAATGGCCAAATAAGTGAACGTGTCTTCTCAAACAATGTAACGATATGGTTCTTTTCCTCCAGGCAGGGCATGCATTGCTGGCCAGAACTGAGTCTGATACATTATTACAGTGTTGGCATTTAGGGGGCGCTCTTATCTAGAGCGACTTACATAGGTTACAATTTTGACATGTTATCCATTTATACAGCTGGATATTTACTGAGGCAATTCTGGGTGAAGTACCTCGCCCAAGGTTACAACAGCAGTGCCCCGGTGGGGAATCGAACCGGCAACCTTTCGGTTACTGCTCCTTATCACTATGCTATACTGCTGCCCCAGACAAATTCTACAGCGCTGTTTTGCTGTGCTTGATTGCGTCTGTGTGTGCAGCAGGTGCTGCAGTGTGTAGGATTCCATCTGCGTAGTGTCTGTGATTGTGACGTGACTGCTTGTCTGTTCTCGGGATAGATCTTCACAGCTCTGCCGCCGCTGACCCTGGGGATATTCGAGCGCTGCTGCAGGAAGGAGAACATGCTGAAGTACCCCGAGCTCTACAAGACCTCCCAGAATGCAATGGGCTTCAACACCAAGGTAAACACCCACCCCGTCACTGCACTGAAACAGACTACCATTTATCATACCAGCTTCTTCTCTCCTAATTATATTAACATCAGCTTAATTATTGCTTTTGCAGACACCCTGTATCCAGGGATACTTGCAGTTAGGTCCAGAATCAATATAAGTACGTTACACATCCTGCATGATTTATTTAAGCCTTTAAGTTTTACATTTTTCCATTCTTACGTTATGAGTTTGGCAACCTTTGGGAAAAAGGTGAGCATAGATTTGTTGCTCAAATTTAAGGCCAAAGCCCGTTATGGCTAGAATCTGGGCCTGCATACAGTTTCAGACCTTATGCATTTTGTTGCCCAATTATACAGTTGGGTTGTTATGGTACCAGCTAAGGTTTATGGTCTTGTGCATTGGAATCATTCGTGCAAGACCCATCATTTGAGCCCACAGGCTCCCAGGGTCCAGTTGCTTGGCCTTACCAGTATCCCTAATGTTTCTTCAAAGAGCAGTTTTCTCTGTACATGCTGAAGGCTTCCAGCACAGGCTAGCACCGCCCAGACCATCAGCCATATATTCATAATCATTCAAGGTGTTTTCTAACTCTAACTGAGTTAGAAATAGTGTTAGAATAGTGTTTTCTAACCCTATAGAGTAATAAAACCATGTAAAGTCACATGCAGGATTCTTCCTTGTGCTGCTGTGCACACAGTGCCAGCACAGAGTGGAACGTTAGGAAAGGAGCAGGTGAACAGTGCAGTGCAGGTAGAGGATGTCAGCATGCCTGCTGCCCCATGCCTCTACTTCCCCTGCCTGCCCTTCACCCCTGTGACTCAGTAATGAAGCCCGGCTCTGCGGGGTCCTGCCAGCCTGGGATGGTCCGTTACTTTTCCCCCGCTGTTAATGAAGCTGTCTCCCCAGCGGTCGGGGTCCCCCTGCGTCCCCCCGTGGCCCTCCTCCGGAAATGGATTACGGGCCCCCATTGAGAGGGAGGTCAGGGAGCTGCCCCGAGCGGCCTGCACGGACGTGGGGGGTCGGGGTGACTTTACTCACTGCTTTACCAGCCTGCCTCTGAAATCCAAGAATTCGCTCCCTAGAATCGGAGCCCGGTCACCCTCCCCCACACACACACAACAGGGCCGTGTCCCCTCTCTTGAGGGCGTTGCGGTTCCTGGGATAAGGGCAGCGTGTGTGTGGCACCTGTACGCGGTCACATCGCGCTCCTCGGACCCGCGTAGGTGTGTCTGCGTGGAGGCAGACCTCCGCTCGCCCCGGTGTTCGGTTACTGTCTGCAGATGCCTGGGTGGGATATTGGCAGCGCGCAGACGTTCAGAAATGTGAAAAGTTGCTTTGAGCCCAGGGGCCCGCGTTGCCAAGCAAAACCAAGCGAAATTTTGACATAATAGTTGTGATGATAAGATATTTGAGCTCTGAAGGGACAAATGATTTAAAGCAGTTATGTTTTGGTTTTTTTGTTGTTTTTTTTTATAGAAATTAAAGCCAGCCAAAAAATATATCTATATATTTTTTTACTATTTCTCAGACCTTTTCAGTGACGGTGAGTGACTGTGAGCTGTGGAACGTGGGAGGGATATCCAAACGCGTTCTTTCCTCGAAGGCAGGCCGTTTAACACGCACACAGATAACTGTCTGTGTGAATTACAGCATGTGGCACCGCAGAGGCCCGAGGGTGTGAAATATTTGGGGTCTGCCAGCCGTGTCCCCTTTCACTTCTAATTACATATTCTTGACACTGATGTCACCGTAATAAAGCCGGGCCTATCAGGGTGGCCTCGGCACGGCGATTATTGCACGCCGTTAGCGCTCGCTTGGCTGGGGTCGTGTTTCGTGCCGGGCAGCAGCGGGAGGAGGGGGTGGTGGGGGAGGGGGTGGACGGGACTGGAAATATTTGGCCCGATGTAAAGTACCTCCCTTCATGCTTTTTTAAGCAATTAGCCGGCCACAAAGCACACATCTTTAGCCCGGGCGCAGACACGCACTCGCCCCGGGATTCTTAGCAACCTGCTGCTGTCGCTGTGACAAATGATTGTGAACATTTATTGATTTCATTAGCATTCATTACAGGGGGAAAGGGGGGGTGGCTATCAAAGGGGCTCTGTTACAGGGGAGCCGGTGGCTGTGAGCGCTTTAGAATTCCTTTAACACTGGAGCGGGGCTCATTTTGACACGGGTACGTGTCAGAACGCACCGGGGACACGGCCGGTGGGCCCTCGCCCCTCTCCTCGCCAGGTCCCTTGTTCTCTGTCAGGCGGTACGGAGGGAAAGTGAAAAGAGAGAGGGAAAAGGGGAGAGCGGGGAACTTGCGCTGCCTGCATGTGGGAGAGGATAATTTGGTTAAACGTGAAATTGTTCTAAGCGTAATCTTATATGTGGGCAGTGAAGGGGTGGGGAACGGGGGGAGGTGGGGGATATTTTGCGGACAGGTCCAGAGGAGGGGTTTGTTTTGGTAAGACAGCGCAGGGGTGAGAAGGTCGAGCCGGAGGTCACGGCGTCCCTAACAGCCTGACAGTGGGAGTGCGGAGCAGGACGATCCCAAGCTGCTTTTTCACTCCTTCCCTCTCAGCACAGCCCCAACCCCCAACCTCCCCCAAGTGCTCTGTCATATGGTGGAAACGAGGTTGACCATACACAGCCACCCGAGATCAGCTCTCTGTCTGGACCCAGGAGAGTTAAAACTCCAGAAAGATGAACCATAGCACTGTCTATAAAAGTGTAGTGGTCACAGTGTTTAGCTAAACTGAACTCTTATAGTATGCTAACGTTGAAATATTTTAAAAAAGATATGTATTTAACTGACTATGAAGTGATGGTGAAAATGTGACTTAATCTGTCAAATTTAGACACGTCAGAAGAGTATAATTCATGCTACAACCTGTAACATTGAAATTCTAATGTCCATTAGTTTTAGATATGTATGTAAAGTGTAAACATAAATAGAACTGAAAGCAGTCAGTTTCAAGTCAGTATAAGAAGCAGAGGTGAGACATTTTTACTATCCATTGTAGGGAAGGGAATTCTTTTTATAACCACCAGGTGCTACATAGCTAGCTGGTTAATTTATTTCTTTTAACTCTAACTTCACCTGACTTTGTTGACTAGGCTAGCTATTTTGTATCCCTTGTTCAGTTTGGTAAGTTATCTTAGCTAACTCAGCATATTCGCCTTTGTCCTCACAGTAAAAGAGGTTTATATGTGGACCCAAGGGAGTTAAAATTGGTGAGATGAAATTAAGCAAGCTGTTCATGAGGGTGTATGTTACAATTTGAACAATAATGGTGGCAGTGTTTAGCCAAACTAAATTCTTAAAAAAATTCTACACTCAAGTGTTTTTTCCAAATACTCCCACAATAAAGGGTGTTTTCTTGGAGTGTTAAATTTAATTAATCCTGAGTTTGTCTTTCAAAATTTGATTTGAAACCAATTTTTTTTTCTCTTTGTAGTTGCATTTGAACAGCACTTAAACAAACGTTTTTGAATAACAAGAGTAAATTAGGCAGTTGGGGGGGGGGTGGAGGATTCGAAAATGTGAGTTTTTGTAGATTCGATTTCACGGCTGTTTCACGCTACATCATCAATTGCTGTTTTCTTTGGCTGGATATGCACATAACATTCATTTGAAACACGGTAGCTGTGGGCACCCAGTATTGATTTAAATGGCTCCTCCAAAGTCTACACATGCACACTACCTTGCCTGAGTTGGACGCAAAAGCCTGAGTGAATGCAATCTCTGCCTGGCTTTCTGTAAACTGGGAACAGGCTGATCTTTGTGTAATGTCTGGCGTTTTTGTTCCTCTGGTTGTTAAATGCTCCAGTTTTGTTTTTTGGCCCAAATGTGCCAGGCTATTGAAATTTGATGCAGGGGAAAAACACATCAAGTAATAATACTCCCCATTCCCCCCCCCACCCCCCCTCCACTCCTTAAACCCACACACCTCATCCCATCCTGTAGACACACAGGAGACAAAGTGTCTGTCAGTGGGGGAGCTTTCACTCACGGGCCCTGACAAAACCAGCCCTTATGGAGTGCTGAGAGGGTATAATGGGGCCGGGGTCGGAGGTCGGCGTGCCTGGTTTGGTCAGCAGCAGGGTTCCCATGGCTCTCCAATGCTCTCGTCCCTGCAGGTCTTCTGGGCCCATTGTCTGAACGGCCTCTTCCACTCCGTCATCCTCTTCTGGGTCCCGCTTCAGGCCTTCAAGCACGGTGAGTGTGTGTGTGTGTGTGTGTGTGTGTGTGTGTGTGTGTGTGTGTGTGTGTGTGTGTGCGTGTGTGCATCTCTGAGTGTGTGCATGTGTGCCTCCGTGTGTGTATGTGTGTGCGTGTGTGCGTTCATGCACCTCTGAGTGTGTGCCTGTGTCTGTCTGTCTGTGCCTGAGTGTTTGCCTGTACTGCATGCCTGTGTGGGTCTGTGTGTGTGTGCGTCTGCCTGTCTACGCCTGTGTGTGTGTGTCTGTATGCATGCATACATGCCTATGTGTGTAGGTGTGTGTGTCTGTGCGTATGCCTGTGTGCATGCATGCCTGTGTGTGTGTGTGTGTGTGTGTGTGTGTGTGTGTGTGTGTGTGTGGGAATTTAGTCTGAAGGACCACACAGGGTTGTGTGCTCCCTAACAAAACAGGAAGTCCTAGTCTTTGATTGACAGCCTGTTTTAAATCCCTTTAAAAGAGTCCCAGCACCCACAGCCCTCTGAATGATGAAGCCATGGTGCCTGTCAATCACAGACAGGAACCTTCTAACTCATTTTTTTCAGAAAGTTAAAATATATGTAGCAGTCAAAGCGAAATCGACACTTTGCTTATAAAACTGTGTGCGCTTATTATTATTTACGAGTGAACCCAAACGACACGTGACAATCTCTCAACATTGCGTTGGTGGTGCACCATGATACAGTTGCTTTCGCGGTGCAGAAACAGTCCCAGACATATGTTTGTGGGGAAGATGAATCATTTCTCAGCAAGAGAAAAAGTGCATGTTTGACTCTGCCAGCGCTCAGTGACTGATGGCTCTTTCTGTGTTTTAGTTCATCGCAGCTTTAGTTTAGCCGGTGGGTCCTGTGAGATGTTTCTTTACACCTCCATTAGGGGAGTCCCACTCGTGAGTCTACTGCTGTGTTTATATTCACAGTTTACACTGCAGCGGCGCAGTCAATTGTTGTCCTTCAGTTTCCGACGTCTAATGGAGTGCGTTGTCTAACCTCCTAGTGGGGCTGGGAAGTGCGGTCTCGAAAAGATGAGCTCTCTAAAACCTCAGAATGTGGGTTCTTTTGGCAGATTCGGTGTTCGGAAGTGGAAGGACGTCGGACTATCTCCTCTTAGGGAACATGGTTTATACAGTAAGTTATCAGATGTTTATACATTAAAACCCCATAAGTTCTTATATGCCCAGGACATAAAACAGTTAAGTGCAAAGCTGGGCTTTTGTATACTTTTTTAGGAGTAAATATTGAACCATTTTGGCTCAAGAATGCTGAATCAATTATCTGTTGTTAAGTGCTTGACACGGCGGTTTTTTGTTGTTCCTATGTTGTGCTATGTGCTAAAGCATAAAGCATATAATCACTTCAGCAGGACAGGAAGGGTAGGGGTGAATTAGGAGTCAGAACCCACAAGCATGATTTTAAAAGATGTTATGAATATTTGTCTTGTGTGTTAAGTTTTATTTCCTGTTCCTCTTATCCCCCAGTTCGTGGTGATCACGGTGTGTCTCAAAGCCGGCCTGGAGACTTCCTCGTGGACGATGGTGCGTTCAGCATGTTTTTACGTTGTTATTGGCCGGTTTGTGCCCGTTCCCATTGTAGCAATTTCGCTTCCACTAGATGTGTTCCTTTAAGAGCAGTGATGAGTTCTCTACCTCCACATCCATCCTGCCTCCATCCTTTCCTCCACTCTCCTACCTTGCCGCCCTGTCCCACTCTTATTGGTGGTAGTGGTTATACAGATGTAGAGGAAACTTTGTCATTGTACAACAGTAACTGTATTTCATGCATAAAATGAAAAGAGGTAGACCAACTGTTTACGGGCAGTAATGTTGAGCTTATATAAGAGAGACGTTTAAGTGATTCACTTACACAGAGAAATGACGAAGAGAAGTGGACTAATACACTAATGCAGAAAAAAGTGTTTTGGTGTACGGTAACATTTTGGAAGCGTAGAGGAGACGTTGCTGTGGTGCAGATGTTGAAGCGGATATGATGAGGCTCCTTGTTTTGTCTCCTCACAGTTCAGTCACATTGCCATCTGGGGCAGCATCGGCCTGTGGGTGGTGTTCTTCGGGGTGTACTCCTCGCTGTGGCCTCTCATCCCTCTGGCTCCAGACATGTCGGGAGAGGTAGGACAGCCTCGCCTTCCCCTCCCCACACCACCGCTTCTGACAATACCCTGAGGCATGCTGGGAACTTCTGTAACGTCTTCTAGTGCTGGCAGACAACATGCTGGCAAGAAATGAATACTTACTGGAAAATTCATATAGAGCAATTTTTGGCAATACACCAGGCAGAGTAGACTATGTAGAGCCTGATAAGTTTTCATGCAGCATATTGTATTACATTACGTCTGATCCAGGGACATTCATCTACACTGCCTCTGTGCAGAAAGTAGTTGTTCTCAACAATTGTGCTATATAATTGTTATTCCTATTATTGTAATTGTGTTACAGTTAGCTAATATAGTTAAAGGGTAATTACTTTAACATTTGTTTTCTTATGTGCTCCATCCAGCTCGTGTGACCACCAATAACGATCACTTACTGCAATTGAATTTGCTTTGATCAACACCAGCGTTAATCTGACACATATCAGGGACCGCTGTTGAGTTCTCATCAGGGGAAACCGGCGGGGTTTCCTGCAGGATGGGGTCAGCGCAGCTCCGGCGGTCAGAGCGGAGTCACGGCGCGGCTCATAAAGCGCGAGGGTCCGAGTGCGTGCGGGGATCCAGTAGCCCTGGCCGTGACCGCTCCGGCTGGTCCCGCGGGGCCCGTAAAGCGCTCAGGGGGGAAGTCGGAACAGAGGAAGCGGCCCACGTTTTATGGAAATCCACATGATTTTCGCCTTACGAAAGCCGCAGAAGGTCTCGGCGTGTCGAGCGTGCCGCATATTGGAGTTGACTTCTTTGCTCCGTGTCTTCAGAGTGAATAAATCCAGTTTTAAAATGCGCTGGAGTAGCCTGCGCGGCCCTTTCGACTCCTCAGTCCAGATTCATAAATCTCACTGGCTGTCGATTTAATGGGGACCATGAGCCATGTGTTGGGCCTGGGATTAAACCTAAATAAAGAAATAAAAAAATGAGCTATACCTGGCTGTATTTATAGTAATTCTGATGATGGCACGATGATTATGATAATAGTATACGATTGTGAAATAATGAGTTGTAAATGATTGAGTCGTAAAACATAAGTGATGGTGTCCCCTGTAGGATGTAGCAGGAAAAATGGGATTACAGTATTGGAAGGTTTGCTGCTTTGTTGAAAAGTGAATATACTGCCTGCACTGATGCTGGCCCCACTTTGTTGGCTCTTTTTCTTCTTTAGTCACACAAAGCCTGTGACCTTTGACCTTGGTCAGTGTTAACCTCGGGACCGCAGCAGCCTGTGGTCAGGGGCACAGAGCCACTGTGTCTCGTCAGAGGCTGTCAGTCAGGGCGAAGTCCAGACACTGTAACGTCAATAAGCACACCACAGGCCACAGGTTCTGACCCGGAGACGGGGCCGATCTCACTTACTCTGCGTGTGTGTGTGTGTCTGTCTGTCTGTCTCTTTGTCTGTCTGTGTGTCTGTCTGTCCGTCCGTATGTTTGTGCACGTGTGTGAGAGCTTTATGTGCAACGTGTTCTTGCTGGTCAGAATCTCCCATTGAGAGAGCATGTAAATTACTTAATGAATTATGCAGCAGTAACTTCAGAAGTACAAAAAAGTATTTTCTCTGGTTATTTTTCCTTGCACCTCTGAGATTTGGAGACCAGCTCTGAGCGGGCAGAGAGCTTTGTTTTTCCACTGGGGGTAAACAGATTGCGGATTCCTCACAATCCTGCCCCTTGTTGGATCGGAGACATCGGGGACTCTGGGGTTTAGGGGTCTCCCTGGCGGAGGGATATTGAATGCAGCTGGATTTCCAGATATATCGCAAATCCCCCCAGGGGTTATTTTTCTCCCCCTATTTTGAATAAAATTCATTTGATTGCACAAGGAGGCAGAAAAGTGGGTGGGAGAGGGCTTCATTCTTGGCAGAAGCAGATCTGCCCAAACTGAACCAGCCCCCCCAACCACACACCACCACTGCCACCACCGCCACCATCAGAACAGTCTGCCCCTGTTTCAGGCCATTGTATGGAGTGGCTGGCCCAATCCTTTCCCAGCTGGTCCGCCTGAACTGGGCCATACACTTCCCTCCAAAGTGGGGGTGTAAGGGGAGGTGGCCTTTGATATAGAAAGCCAGAGTATAGCTCCCTAGGATTAGATTTCTTCCATAACACAGCCCTTGCACCCCCTACCCTCCCCACCCATCCCCAAAAAAAAAAAAAGCACAAAGAGTCTTGATCTTTATGGCCAATGTCAGCCTCGCATCTCGACGGTCTGGATTAGCTGCACCAGATATAAAAGGCAGAGGGAAAATCTGACAGTCTTTCAAATTTTATACACAGGGAGAGTAGGAGGAGGAGGGGGACTTGGCTTTTTCTGAATTGGTGTTGTTCGTTTCTAAAGCCAAAGGCCCTGGGCTGGGGGTGAATAGCAGGTCTGAATTGTCCTGCTTTCACATTTTACCATGACAATGGGGCGGAATTAACATTCCGGCACCTACGTTATCACTTCTGGACTGTTTCAGCGACCAGGCGTGATCAGCCGACTGCTGCTGTAAGCCTCACTGATCACTGCCTCCGCTGTCAATCACAGTCAGGCAGCCTCAAACGATCATTAGGCACATGCCCAGCCAAAGCTGAGGTTTAAATAAGAAACGTTGGAGTAAATCTGGGATTTTATTTCCCAGGGAAATTTATTGTTGTGGTGGTTAAGTTATTGTTATATAAATTATTTTTGTGGTGGTGTCTTTTGTTTTTGCCCTCCGCCTGAATTTAGCTGAATTTGCTCTTTGTAATTTTGTTGTTTGTTAAGGTAATTAAGAATTATATGTGGATTAAATTTTGATGTGTTTAATGAGGTGTTAAAGAGATTAAAAAGAAATGCTTAACAGTGCGTAAACGGCATTGTTTGCTCACCCTCACCATTGATAGGGTTATCACTGGTTTCCAGACCTAGTCTTGCTCTAATCCGGTAATAGTCAATCCAGCTGAACTCTAAATGACTTGATCAGAGTCACGCAAACTGCGGTTGCCTAATAGGACTCTGTGACCACTGTCAGCAGGGAGGAGATTAAATGAAGTCCTAAAACTCTGACATGCTGACTGCTTGTGAGTGAGGAGATACAGTAATCAGGGAGACCTGATTTGGAGGGGGTTCTGAGGTCCAGGGAGGTTGGAGACCATGCAAGACGTAATCCTGCTCTCCTAGGCGCTCCTAGGTCAGGGCAAACAAACACTGTAGGAGATAAACTAACATGCCGCATGCAATCGCTTGACCGTGACCATTCCCTTAACCCCCTGCAACTGCGAGGATGAGGGGGACAAGAATGCTGGCGGTGCACTCACAAAACAGAAAGGGAGGGAGGGAAGGAGAGAATGAGCACATGGAGGGTGAAAGGAGGAGCAGGCAGGCAGAGAAGGAGAGAATTTGAAAGTGTGTGTGTTTATGTGTTTTTATGGTTTGTGTTTTTGAGGGTTTGTGTGCATACACACGTCCATACATTCACGTGTCTGTGTGTCTGTGCTTGCACATACAGGTACACACAGTTTTGGGATAGTGTGTGTGTATGCGTGCAGTTGTGCACGCATGTGTGTTTGTGAGGTTGTGTATACAGTATCCGTGAGTGTGTGTGTGTGTGTGTGTGTGTGTGTGTGTGTGTTTGGGAGGGTGTGTATACAGTATTCGTGAGGAAATGTGTGCGTGTTTGTGAGGGTGTGTATACAGTATTCGTGAGGGTATGTGTGTGTCCGTCAGAGCCAGCCGTGTCTCTGTGTGGCCAGGTAGTGGTGGGCACTGAGAGGGTTGAAGTCTTGTGAAAACAGGCCGCCCTGGAGCCGCAGACACAACCATCCGCCCGCCGGGCTGGCTTTGCGAGCTTCCCTGAAAACACCCCTCCCCCCGAACCTCCAGCTCCCATGGGCCAAACGCACATGCGATTGGACCCCAGGCCTGCCAAGCACAGCCCTGAGTATGTCTAAAATCTCTATAAACCGCAAACAGTACTATATGTGTCTTTCATTTAAATGCTTATTTTTAGTTTAGAAAAAAATGTCTGGTCCTTTAAAGGCTTTTTCTGTCATGTGGAATTTGTCTTGATTTAAAAAAAAAAAAAAATCAGACAAACCGCTTTTCTCAAGTAAAGTTTAATCTGTGCTTTACTCAGCATTAGAGAAGAAGCACAATATTTTTTGTTTATTAATTTGGATTAATTTTCGTCAAAATGTTGGCGGTTTTACTTTCAAAAGTGTAAGTACAGGTCCTGTAAACACACGAGGAAAAATAGTTCAGTTTCACAAGGCAGATATTTTATCAGTTTATCTGCCACAGGTACCTTTCATGCACAGAAGGCAATATTTAACTCTCGGTTACAGTTCTGATTGTGCGCTGCGCTTTATTTATTTATTTTAATGTCCATCAGAAATCGGATTCGGGTTCAACTGATTGGGTTTTTCTACACTTTTCCCCAGCAATGCTTGTTTTCTCTGTTCTTCAAAGTCCATTCACCGGTAATGACGGACAGATTGCCTAATTTGTGAACACCTGACACCTTTGATAGGGGTGACACTGATCCGTGCGCGCAGGGCTCTAGGGATGGCATCAAGGGCGCTGACGGAGGCCCCCCTCTGCCTCCCGTTACAGGGAGGACTTTGTCTGCAGGCCCCCGAGTTTGAACAAGTGGCCCAGGCATGTTCCGCAATTTGCTACGCAGGATGTATTCTGCTCTCTGACATTTAATGACTGATAGTTTCAGTGCACCGGGCCAAAGCAAACACGGAGAGCGAGGCCGGCCGCACGTGACTCCGCGACTTCTGAGGGTTCCTGACTTTTTTGGAGGTTTGGGAGGAACGAGCGCTTCCCCCGGCCGTGCTCCCCGCTTCCGCTGCGCCCCTCCGGTCCGAGCGCAGGGGCGAGAGGGATGTCGTCTGCAGCTCTGTCCGTGTGGCCTCTCCGCTTTGTGCTGCTCGGACCTCTGTGTGTTTGGACAATGAGAGCCATGAGGGAAAGAATTCATAACACTGGGCGGACAGAGGTTACGGTTTTAGCGAGAAATACTCTACATTTGGAAAGTTCGTGGAAAGGAGGACTCCTTTTATTTCTTACCATAAAATGCTTGTCGAAATGACGGAATAAATTAAACAAACATGCAGCGTGCAAAATAAAACTTGAAATAAAAAATGTGTCCCAGAGATTCTATTTTTACCAACAAGATGCGTCACTTTTATCAAGATGCATCTCCTCTGAAAAGTCGATGGAAGACCTCCTTCCACCTCTGTCAAAACCAAAAGACATTATGAACAGTAATGGTGATTAGAATCATTACATTACGTTACTTATTGTCATATAGCAGATGCTCTTATCCAAAGGAACTTACATAGGTTATAATTTTTACATGTTATCCATTTATACAGCTGGATATGTAATGAGGCAGTTGTGGGTTAAATTTAGGAAGCCCTGCTCCTTACTGCTATGCTACACTGCCGCCCGTCAGCCCGAAACAGCCTGCATTTCTACCTTCATGGGCAGGGTGATGTATGGGAAGACGCACAGACTGGTGGCATGGTGTGGGTGGGGGTTTGATTCATTTGGGGTGATACAGAGACACCCTTCGCATTATGGAGCTCTTCAGTCCAGTGAGACCCATGCCAGCATGTCCTCTCTCTCCATCTCTCTCTCTCTCGCTCTCTGTCTATTTCTTCATCTTCCTCTATGACATCAAAGTCCCCCCCTCCACCACCACCATCACCTCCACCGCCAGACTGCTTCAATCAGCTAACAGCTTCCAGAATGTGGATCCACTTTACCTTTCCACAGCTGGTATTTCCTCACTCGCTTCACCCCATGTAGCTGTGCTGGGAATGAAGTCACCCTCAGCACCGAGATCTGGCTGTCATTCTGAGTTTGCACACAAACGCTGCTGGAAAGTGCAGCCCTGTCTAAATAAGCCAATTTCCTGTGGGATATAATTGTACATTTGCCAAAATGTAAAGTAAGTGTGCCTGTCCTATAGGACATTTTTTGAAACATGGCAAACCTCAATACTGTCAAACCTGACTTGAGTCTTGTGTTGCGCACCGCTGCCGTTGAGATCTAACAGTCCGCAAAGGTGTCTGTTATGGGGGATCTGAAAGCGAAGGCATGCTTGACCGTCCCCTCAGTCGTTTCTGTGGTGAATGATTTAGTGTGGTGAAAGAGAGGTCTGGTAAGTGGGTATGAAGTGCCAGAGTGAGTTTCACCATGGACCGCTGTGCATTTCAGGCGGACATGATGTTCAGCTCTGGGGTCTTCTGGATGGGCTTGTTCTTCATCCCCGTCACCTCGCTGGTCTTCGACGTGGCCTACAAAGTGTGAGTACCCGCTGCCACGTCCCTCACTGTGTCAAACGCACATGCCCCTCACTGCGTCAAATGCGCAGTAATAATGTCAGTAATATGATGGAGTAACGACAGCTTGTGTTTATGTCTGTGCCTGAGTGTCAGCATTTCTGAGGTAAATAGATAGAGATCAGTCTAAACAACTGAGCATGGATGCTTATGCTGCTGTTTCTCCCTCTCAAATCTCCATGGACAGTAAACATTTATGTAATCTTTCTATTTGGAGATTTGTTTATGAATATATTTTGCAGTTTCAGTATTTTGCTTTTTTTTTTTTTTTTTTTTTTTTTGTCAACGTTCCCGCAGAGTGAAGAGATCCTGCTTCAAGACCCTGGTGGATGAGGTGCAGGAGCTGGAGGCGAAGTCCCAGGACCCCGGAGCAGTGGTTCATGGGAAGAGGTACACTTCCTTACTTCCTGTTGCGGTCCCTCTGGTCTCCCAAGCAAAGAGTTTGCATTTAAAGCTTCTCGAAGTGCCTGCAACACTCTACGGCCATGCGTGCGCCACAGGCCACTTCCTACGTGTTCAGTATATTTCCACTGTTTTGGGAACTGAGTTGGCCTCCTGCACTGTGCTCAGCAAGCCTTCAGGATTCAGCATCGAGGTCCTCTGTGTTCCTGAGCTGTTTTTCCCCCAAAGCTGGAACACTTCTCTCCGTGCTGTGAGGGTAATTGAAGTAATTTGTTATGTGTGCGTTTGTCGGAGGCCATTTGCAGGCAGCCTGTTGGCAGGCAGAGAAGTTGTCACTTGGAGGGCCTCAGTCAGACACAGAGGGGGAAGGAAAGAGGCAAAACCTATTAAAAGTCGTACTTTTATTGGATTCAGTCTTCTGTTGTTTATTTACAGCATTTGCCCATTTGAAATAGTGTGGTGAGTGATTGCCTGTTGCAGTTTTAAAAGTTGAGGGTCTAGCTGGGGATGTCTCCACGGCAGGCTTGGGTGGAAATGCACAGTGCCCACTCATTCTGCACTGTATAAGCCTCTGATGTGGAGGCTGAGTGGATCCTCATAAGTGGATCGATCTTGCAGAACAAAGAAGTTGATTGGAAGCTTGTGAGCGTGTTACCACTACACTACACTAAATACTACTGCTATTGTGCAACCGTAACACATGAGCGAATCAGGACGAGGGTTTGTAATGCAGAAAGAAGGCTCAGATCCAGTGTGAGCACACATTAAATCTGCTCCTGCCCTGCATACAGCTCCAGGGTTTAGAAGATAGTTGGTGCACTCGATGGTTGTGTGGAGCTAAACCCTCACTGTCACTCACAGTGAGAGAAGCAGGCTTTACATATACTGTGTCTTCATCAGTATGTCACATGATGT
This sequence comes from Megalops atlanticus, assembly GCA_019176425.1. Taxonomy (NCBI): domain Eukaryota; kingdom Metazoa; phylum Chordata; class Actinopteri; order Elopiformes; family Megalopidae; genus Megalops; species Megalops atlanticus. The sequence goes on along the minus strand of CM032894.1, from coordinate 12,830,727 downwards.
AGCTTAGCATGAGAGACAGGTGCATTTATCAGTTAGGTGATGCTCAGTAATGCATCAGGAATATGTGTAAAAAAAAAAAAACTGTATGGGCTTCAGCATTATAATCTGTATGCTGCAGTAAGACCAGGCAGAAGATGCCCCACGCCGCCTGTTTCATTGTGTGAGTGTCCCAGGACTCTGTGACCAACAGAGACATCGGGCTGTGGGGTGTGGGGCGGGAGCCAGGACTTCCTCCGCCTGTCACCAGCGCGACTGTAATTGCATGATGAATCGCAGCCTGTTGGTTTAGCCCGAAACTGTTTAGCCTTCAGTACTGACGTGAAAGGCCTTTCTCTCAACGGTTTGGTAGGGCTGGCCCGTGATTAATGGGTGGAGCACGGTCTACGGCGAGGCTGAGAAATGATCCCTCTGACCCCCAGTTCAGCGCAAGGATAAACCTAATGCTTTGTATATTGTCCGTGTCACTTTAGTACAACCGCGCACCCCTTGATCGGCTCAATTCCCAGGTTTTTCCTCCCCCGTTTGTTTGCTTGTTTAAGCTCTTGTTTGGTTGCAAGCTATTATTTCCACATTCTTCGAAATAATCACTTTCGCCTGCTTTCCCATAGTCTGGTACTCCTCCAGTAAGCCCCAACCTGATCTGAGTCAGATAGTCCCAGAACTGAGTTTGATGAAGCTGTGATGTTAATTGTGTCATTAGTCAATGTGACTTCAGCTGCAGAGATTTTTGAAGGTTTAAATGTGTGGTCTTAGAAGAGATTGTGTTTCTTTATTGTTTGTTATTTATTGAATTGATTCATGTTATTTATATGGAGAATTGCAAGACTGGCCAAGGGTTTCAGTAAGCTGAGATCTAGGAACTGTAGTTCTGGATGGATGTAGCGTATAATAACACACTTTATTTCTGGTGCCACTGAAATGGTTTGAGGTCTGTCTTTGGTTAGAGTGTTTAACTCTTGCCTTTTGAGGAAGTGATCGGGTATTTGTTATTAATATTACCTCTGGTGTCTAGTTACCCTCAGCGGAATATGAAAAATGCTAAGTGTGTATGTCTTAGCCCCGGGGGACCTTCTGTTTTGACAGGGGTACAAATATTCGAGGTGTTCTCGGAGTGGAAAGTATTTGTTTCTGTCAAAACGAATAAAAACATGTGATGGGCCTTTTGCCAGAGCGCTGCCTTGGTAGTCTTGCAGAACATGGCACAGAGAGGAGATGTGGGGAAAGTGTTCTCCAAGACTTTCTTAAACCAAGCACTACTCTCTTTATAGTGGTCTGTGGCTGAATCGTTGGTACAGGATGTATTCTGACACTTTCTCCTGCAAAATGTTTTAGCAAAGGACATCGAAAATCCCAGGTTTAGTGACATTTGACTGACATGACCAGTTTATGGCCCATTAAAGGTTTCTACGTGGATTGTGTAACAGAAGTTACACAAAGGCAGGTCAGAAGTTATTAATGGAGCTATTTGTCTGTGTTCTCAGTGTGGGATAAAAACCACAATACCCACCCAGTTGATACCCACCTATCAAAGGGCAGTCTGTTCCAGACAGTGGACAGACAAGCTGAAGGCTGAGACTCCAGAGCTGTGAATGTGGCGCATTTAACTGCTTAAAGGCATATTAACGCAGTGCATCTGAAGCACCCATCACTTTGAGAGATGGGTGTAATCATTCTGAAACCATACCCACTCGCATAGTCTATTAGAAACGCATCAGATGAGCAGGAATTTCACGGAGAGGTTGAACCCGAGCTCTCTGGCTCCGCTCCCAGCCCAGCATGCCGAAACCTCCCCGCACAGATCCGCACGCACGCCCCTCTCTCCAGCAGGAAATGGCGTTGGCACGACTCCCCCAGAGTAGGAGAACAGGAGGGTGTTTAGATACAGGGGTAATTAAGTGTAGCTGAAGTGCTCCCTGCTAACTCTCTCTCTCTCTCTCTCTCTCTCTCTCTCTCTCTCTCTCTCTCTCTCTCTCTCTGTCTCTGCAGCCTGACGGAGAGAGCCCAGCTCCTGAAGAACGTGTTCAAGAAGACCACGGTCCCCATGTACCGCTCCGAGTCCATGCAACAGAACCTGCTCCGTAAGTCACACACTTGCACACGCTCGCACACACGCACATCCAAGCGCACACACACCATCATACATAGCACACACTGCTCCAAGTCTTTTAGTCTCTGTGTCACCAACTTTCCCATTCGCAGACTCCCACTCACGCACACATGTATATGGATTTGCACACTTTTGCACATACAGCTATGGTTCCCTAGAGAAGTAATATTTGCCAGGAGGGGTCATTTGCATTTACTTGATAGATCTGTGAGGCTGATTTCTGGGCACGTCTTGAAGCCAAATAATTTGATCCCTCAGCCCCACCAGCAGTAAACCGCAGGCTTTAATGAGGTGTAATGATGTGAAACGCTTTCTCCTTACAAAAGAAAAATGTGCAGAGGTATTGCAGTCACTGCCAGGATGATGTGGGTGATCCACACTAACTGGCAGGGGGCATAGCAGCAGCTAGGTACAGGTAAACCAGGTTACTGATGTCACTGCCTGGGCCCGCCCCACACAGCACACACACAGCATGATGGACCAGCTATCGTTGTCTGACTGGACCATGCAGGAAGAGGCCTCTGTCTAAAAGTGCACCACAGTGAGAGAGACTTGGCCCAGCACCCAGCATCCTGCAGTAGAACACCCTCATAGAGGTGCATGGCCCAGCACCAGGCATACCACTGGAGCTGCCCCAAAAACCCTCAGAAAGATCCAAAACATTGCCCAGTGCCCAGGCTTAGCACAGGAGTAGCCCCAACCAACCTCAGACAGGGCATTTTCTTTTGTCTTTTGTTTGTTAATGTATGTATCCCTGATCAGATGTTTCTTTGGCCTCATAGTAGAAATGTCTGTAGTTTGTACCGCCCCTCTTGAGTGTTTTGTGGTACTGTATCACTTCACGCTGAATCCAGCTGCCGGATTGTTAAATGTGTCACTGTCATTCCCACAATGCACTCCTCTCACCGGCCGCTCTCACACACCTGCAGACATGCAGGGAGTGACTGAGTCACTCGAGGTCTAACGGTGAAAGGTGAGTCAGGGGATCAGGGCCGAGGATGACCGGTAGGTAAACACCTTGGATGTGTGGGTGCAGTAGAAAGACCGAAGGGTGTAATGATTTTTTTACATTCCACCTTCAAAAGTTCAGTAATGGATACGAACCAGAAAGTAAATGGATAAATTGACTGACTTTATTGTGTTGATTAAGCAAGTCATCGGCTAGGATTAAAGTATGACCTTAGCCCAACTGTTGATGAGCAATGACGGACCTTGAATTTCAGACGGTCCTTGTGAGGTCATTCTTCAGTCAGTTTGGGTTTGCTTTATTCTAGCCTGATGATTGGCAGTAGAACTCCAAGTGTTTTGTTGTTTGTGTGTGTGTCTGTGTGTAGCACACTTGCTGTGATTCCCTTATCTCTACGCCCTCCACTTTTCAGAAACCTACCTTGTACCCAAACAAATCTAGGAGCTTTGGGCATGCAACCAGAATGGCTAGATTGGTATTTCTGCCTAGCAGAGGATATTGTTGATTATGGCAGGGGTGGAAGTAGGTCCACAGCCCCTGCCCCCTTGGTTTATATGAGGTGGAAAGTGGAGATGCAGTTTGAGTAGAAATGTGCTGTGGAAGGACAGCAGCCCACAAAGTGTGAGCTGCATGTAAACGGTGACACTCCAGTTTAGTTCTCTGTAGTAACCTGAGGTGTTTAGATTTTTTAATTATTACTGGAACTGTCCAGGATATTGCAACCATAGAGCATATCAGAATGACAAGAGCAAGAAGCAGTCTGTGTGTTTCATGAAGTCAGTCAGCAGTGGAATCTTGTGTAAAAATGAGTCTCATTATTTGTGGGGTTCACTTTATCATTTGTGTTAATGAAATTTAATGGAAAATTCTTACAGAATTAATGGCTCCTTATGATGGTTATTGATGATATTATGTTACGATACATGGGCTGTCCGTTCACTTGTTCCACCTTTTTCTCCATCACAGATGGCTACGCTTTCTCTCAGGATGAGAACGGAGTGGTCTCCCAGTCGGAGGTGATCAGAGCGTACGACACCACCAAGCAGCGGCCGGACGAGTGGTGAAGCCCCGCCCCCTCGGGGAAAAACCAACCATGAGATGCCACGCCTCGAGGTGCTCGTTGGAGGGAGCCGACAGGAAGTGACAGTTTCGACCTTCTTGAGCATTAATTTGTCGCGAAACGAGAGGGGAAACAACAGGGTTGACTTGAGACATGAGGAGGGAGGAAAACAAGAAACAAACATTTCAGAAGTGTTCACTTTTTGTTGTTGTGGTTTAAGCAGACATAAGCACTTCGCTTGCATTCTGAGTCTGTGGTCAGAAGTTTCTCCCTGTTATCACTCAGTCAAAAGGCGAGTTTTTCCGTTCTGTTTTATTTTTTTGTTTGTACTGTTGGCTCACGTCGAGTGTTTTTAAAAATATACTTGGAGAGCTGAGCCACATAGCTCTTTTTATGGTGTTAATGGAAGCATAAGAGCAAATTGAATTGCGATGAAGGATTCTTGACTTGGATTCCCAGGTTGGAGGTGACGTGCAAATGACAGACCAAGACACAAAAGAAAATTCTTTTTTTTTTTCTGGAGGATCAAACAGTACTCCATGAAAACTGAAACCTGTAAATTTCTCATTCTTAAGTCTAGGTTGCCAAAGAAAAAAAAAAAAGTGCAGCATTTTATCTCAACTGCAGCCTGTTATTCACAGATGTAGTTTTAACAGGAAATATTAAAATCTCACTGAAATATTATATATTTATAATATCAGAAAGCCTACCGAAACGTTCTCACGCTCCAGAATGGGATTCTAGTGTTGAAAGAACCTCTTCATTTCTATAGTGTTCTTTTTTGGTTGTGTTTTTGCACTGTAACATCTACAGTATTATGCCAAGGCCTTACATACAACATTCTCTTTGCCTTTGGTCATTTTATTTTTATTGGAGCAATGGGTTGTCTTTGTGCCTGCCTGTTTGTTCCTTTCTACAAGGTCACCTTCAAAGCAGTTGCAGAACTATATTTTCACATTTGTACCATTTTATACACCACTTCAATTGCTCTTTACTGTTAATTTCATTCCACGTGTTTCTTGGCTGCAATGATCACAACAGTGCCTATTTGAATATTTCCCTAACAGAGAGTCTTTATGATGTCAGTGTTGATTACCACACCAAAAAGGCAAGGCGAGATTGTCCTGGAATACCTCGCCTGTACACTTTGCAATGTGGCTGCCTGTGGGTCGGGGCTGCGTAGCGTGAATTACAGGTGCTTTGTTGATGGGATGTCAGAGCATCCTGTGACACTGGTTTTAAATGAGGATCCAACGGCAGTAATTGGGGAAGGGGGGGGGGGCATGCCTCAATATCCCACGCTGAACTTTTTTTCACATGCATCATCCTCCTTTTATTTCCTTTTGTTCCATAACGTCCTACAATACAGACTACATCCCTTGAAACATAAGTGCCATTACCTTTGGGAAAGGGGGAAAACAATTAGCCAGATATCAACCATATACAATAACAATGTCTTGATAGTCATATTTTTATATTAATCAAGTACACATTTTACATTGGCGTGCTTTGTATGAATTGTCCACTCATTAGGATTAATTGTTTAATTTTTGTTTTCCAGACTGACATATGTCTTATCATACTTTGTGTGAAAGAATGGTGGTATTATATTATTATTATTATTATTATTATTATTATTAAGGTCAAATGTGTCTGTGAGTTTGTTCTCTGCTCCCTATGGGAGATCAGTTGTCATATTAAGTGTGTTAGTGTTCCTGTGGGTGAGTTGAGAATGCTGGTGTGTTTTTGCTCTTCATCGTGTCACTGTAGGCAGTGCTGTTCGTGTGCGGGAGGGTGTACTGTGAGTGTGTTCCGTGTGTGTCTCTGTGCGTGTGTGCTTGAGTGTGCGTTTCCCGCTCTGTGTGCATGACTCCGGGCGTGTCCGAAGGGGCGTCCCAGCGACTGCATGGCCTCGGTGTCTTGGGCCCCCGGTCGGCATCAAAGGCCCCCCTCCCTCCAAAAATCGAGATGGGGGATTTTTACCTCTCCAAGCTGGCACTGGACATTTAGCGTGGCTGCTGGGGAGCTCCACTGTCTGTTTCTCCTGTTGCATATAGCGTCGTATTTTCGCTGCGCGTCTGTACGCAAATACCCGTGTGTAGTGGTCGAAGGCATGCTTTAACTTTTGACAGTTTGTCTCGGGATGCATCATTTCCAATTTTAAAAACTTTTTTGTAAACATAAAAAAAATATCTATATGGTTATTGACTTCTCACAACCAGTGCAACCGGTGTATCTGATAAGGAATCTCTGGTGTTGTTTTTTCTGAATCAAGCGTCGTGGTTTTTTGCTTGTTTAACAAGGATATTAAATTTATTTGTGTCTGCTTTTTCTCTAGCAGTTGTCTAGCCACACCTGCTATCACGATTCCAGACTCTTTTTTGAATGTTACTTCTCTGATGTGAAAGTGAAGCATGAACTCAACACAGGAACTGCGTCGTGGATAAGGCTGATTATCGCTTCCTAAGCTGTTTGTCTGTGAAAGTCAGTGGCTGCATGACTGGGGTTCAGTGTTCATGGTTCTCAGTTTCTCCCTTGGGTGGCCATCACTTTGAAGAAAAAAAAATGCACTATTTTGAATTTGGTTGTTTGGTTGTTGTTTTATCGTTGTCTTTATTTGTCTGTCTCTTAGGGATTTTGGCTTCTTTTGTGATTCTTCTGCATGTAGCGACTGCAACTTTTAAATGTTCTGTCTTTAACTGCCATAAAGAACTACTGAAATAAAACTTTACAAGTGAGGCAAGACTGTTTCTGTGAGTCTGCATCTTTCTTTTTAAATTACGTCAGGTGTGTACTTGTGTTGCTCATGTTAAATCTACTGAAATGGCCTCAGCTATCATATGCAGCATCTACTCTTTTAAAAAGCATAACCTGTAGATTTATTCATGAATCTGATCTCATAATTAGAGTGCAAATTATCTTTTTCTAATTAAGTGCTTGTTCAAAATTTATAGGTAAATTTCCCAGCTCCACAGAAATTGCCAGTTTTTTTTTCCTGTAGTCAGCAGATACATGCCCAGTTGCAGGTCTACAGTCGTGTAGCCACTGCTTCATTCCAGGCTAAGCTAATGTTGAAAAGGTGAGGATCAGCAAGTAAACGCACACACATTTTTCTCAGGGCAGAAGAATAAAAAATGTGAATAAAAATCAGAAAAGAAAAAACAGAAAATCAGCTGCCAGAAACTTAAGAGGATCACAAATGTAACCACAGCTCCTCCCGTTAATCTCAACACACCACTTGAATGACATTCGACTGGTATTTGTACAAGGCAATTATAATCTGCTTTCCTGTTAGTTCTCCAGTGAAAGCTTTTCCCTCATCTGGGAGTGCCTTTATTTTAATTTTAATTTTATTTTTCAAATTTACCACAGCCGGAATTTGTTCTTTCTTATTGATGTATCGTCTAACATAAACAGAGGTTCTGTTGCACTCTGGAATTGCGTAGACGCCTGTGAGTCAAACACAATATGCGTAATTGAGTAATCGTTCCCTTACAGCAAATCAGCTGCGCTCGGTCATTACGGGAAGGAGCTGTCTCGACAACCTTCTTTAATAATGCACTCCGTAATTAATGAGGGAAATTAAGCCATGAGCTGATAATTAATGTGAATTTCCCCCACCCTTTTATGTTGAATCCAGTTTCAAGTTCCTTTTCTAAAGCCTGCATAGTTTCTCAAGCTTTTGTCTGCCCTTCATTCAGTGAGGAAAAATGCTTTGGCAGATCACGGTCCATAACCCCAATGCTCGCCAAAAAAAAAAAAATCAAATGGTGAACACTTTCACACGTTTGATTATTGTTATATTTCAAATTAGTCCAAACAAAAACATCTGAGACAGTTAATTACTTCAACGTCTCCAAAGACGGTTAGTGAAATGGCTGACGGTAAAGACCCCACACCTCCACCTTTTTCTCTGTAAAATAACAGTATAAAACTCCTGCACACTTCAAAACGACATCTGTAAGGCTTTCCCTTCGACTGTGAAGGCATGAGATTGTCTACATCATTTTTTAGTCTCTGGTTTGTTTCCCCTTGAGATCTGTCATCCAGGCAGCCAAGAGTGGAGACCCAGAGTATTCTCCCAGAATGCAAAGCAAGCTTCAATATCCCTCCATCGCTACAAAGCCGGGACTGAACCTAGCCGTGCAGGTCTTGCTTTTGTGTCTTAACAATGAGTCTTGGTGCACCATGATATTTTCCTGTATGGAACACTGAATCTGAGCATACCTGCCAGGCAGACATACAGGAGGTACTGAGAATCCTGTTTACACAGAACATAGAAAAAGTGCAAACTGTACTTTAAAAAGCAATAATACAGAGAGCCCTATCACATTAAAGCACCTCTCCCCCTGTCCTCCCTCTCACTTGTGGTTTTCCCAGCATCCTCAGGGCAGCCTAGACTGGTAATGAGTCTTCGGTGAGAGCGTCTCCATCAGATCCCCTGCCCTGCAGTGTCTGCTGACAGCCTCGCCGCTCTGTGTTTGTGTTGGGCAGACGCATTTCACTGCCGCCCGGTGGCCTTTCATCTCTAAGCAGAGAGGCTTCTCAGAGTCACAGTAGAGGGGTGGCCCTGCCTTGCTGCTCCTTCTCCGTCGGCGGAAACAACGATCGCTGCGGCCCTTTCTGCCAGGCGCAGAAGGGATGCCTGCTGCAGGACGGCTCCGCGACCCCCCGGTCAGCTCTGTCCGAAATCCGCAAAGCCTTTCCCCCCTGAGAAGGGCTCAGGCTGCAGGGGGTAGGAGAAGTACTGCTGGGGGAGGAGGAAGCCACCGGCCTGGGACGAGTGGAGGGGCTGGTGGAGCTGCAGCTGGGCGTGGGTGTGGGTGTGAGAGTGGGAGTGGGAGTGGGAGAGGGTGCCCGGCGCACACGGCGGGGTGGTGTAGGGGGCGGAGGGGGAGGGAGCAGGGCGGGCTGGGGCGGGGAGGAGGGCGAGGAGGGGGCGGCGGACAGCAGGCACCCCTGCTGCTGCTGCTGCTGCGGCTGGCCCCCGTCGGCCCGGCCCAGGGAGAAGCGGCGCACGGAGCCCCCGCCGCCGGCCGAGCTGGAGCTGGTGGTGGCCGTGCTGGACTGGCGGGACGGGGTGCGCTGGCTGGGCGGCGCCACCGTCAGGATCATGGGGATGGTCTCCCCCTGGCAGCTGCGCAGGGAGAAGCGGATGGGCGGCTGGGCCGGCTGCTTGGGCCGCAGGCAGGTGCAGCAGTACACCGCCACCAGCGAGCCCACCACCACGAAGGCCACGAAGATGGAGCCCACCATCAGGAAGGGCACGTACACCGGCTCTGCAGGGGGGAGGAAGCCTTTGATAGTTAACGTACGCCTTTACTATGGGTCAGACCTTTTACACAGGTGAGCATTTGTAAAGGGAAAACAATGGTGCTGACATGACACTGCAGAGGCATTGTGCTGTGTGCAAATTCATTAGGCACATCTGCACTTTAATCCAACAGTGAAATTCACAAGAGTTCTTTCTATGAAAAACCTTGAATGTACTGATGAATAGCTACAGTGTGTTAATCATGGATTGAAAGGCACCTGAATCATTGGCAGGACTGTGGACTGTGTGTTCATGGAGAGTCTATAAAAATTTGGAGGACGATACATTCTTTATGGCAATTATATTACTAAAACTAAATAAATGTTGAAATAAGTGGTTTCAGCTCTATTTTCTAAAATATGCAGGTTGTACAGTATTTTATTACTCTGTTCATAAAATGAGTATCATATCGTTTTTATGCTTAGTCCCCCTATTTTAACGTTACGGCATAACGTTCCACACAGCACCAAAATGTTTTCCTTTTAGATGATACATAAAATTGGAACGTTTAGGCAAAATACAGTCTGACAGTAGATTAATGACACGTTTTGTAATACAGTTTTATGTTTAGTATTGCTGGCCTTTTTGGTAGAACAACAAGAAATTTCTATGCCTGTCTTTCTCGCTAAAAGCAACACTTGCACATTCTAGCTCATGTTTTTGATTACCTTAATTACAGTATTTTTAGTCAGCGGTGCCCAGCAAATTAAGTTTCTAGGTCGGGGATATTTGAAAAATAGAAAGGTCTACCTCTCTCAAAAGGGAAACTTTACTGATGTCAAGCGGACACGACGCAAGGAAATAAAATACATGTTGCAGGTTTTCAAAGAGGAAACGTCTGGTAGTTGAAATTCAATAGTCGCATCCGTATAGTTCTTAATGGACCAAAAACGGACGTTAAGTAGGCCTGATTTACTTGTCATTGCAGTTCTTGTACAAAGCTAAATATAACAAACGTTACAATCATTTGCAAACATTCATATTAACCGTTTCACTCAATCTTTTATGAACTATTTAATGTAATTACAAAAATTAATGTTGACCAGAGTTCGAATGTCTTTGAAATTCATATAATGAGGCACGCAGAATAAAAGGGTTTTTTAATTTTATATTTCCATGTCTAAATACTATTTTCAAACGACTAAGATAATAACACAGTTATGTGTTTGCAACAAAAAGTGTCATTAGTAACTGTATAAACAGTACTATATTTTCTGTATTTTTGACTGTGCTAGATAGCTTTTGAAAGTAGGCTACTTGTATAGTAATCGAATAGTTACGCAACGCACTGTGTTTCATGCTCCTGCTGAATTAAGTGAAAGGTTTGTTTGAATCATTGGACATGCCAGATCGTTTCCTAGTTAGCGATTTGATTGGGTAATCTTTACATTTCTTTTTCCGCATGGATTCATTTATTTTCAGTTCTGTGCATGTGCATTAAATATTTGACCGCTCTTTTTTAATTTGACAGCTAGCAATATTATGTCTTCAGATGTGTTGCGCTCTTCCCCGCCCTTCATCCTAATTTAAGTATAATTTGGAGGGATACGTGGTTGACAGGATTCTGGCTTATCTATGACTCATCCCAATCACCTGATTGATCTGTCGCGTTATAAATTCAGTTCACACCCCGTCATACACAGACTACAACAGTAGGATACAACCTGTTCACATCACCTGAAGGCAATCCTTTTATGTGGCTCGGAAAACTGTGGGTCCCAGATGAGTACGTAGAAATAGATCCTATTGTTTGACACTCTCATTTCACAACACATAATTTAAATGGCCGCCAACAGGTTTATGTTTACGTTGAGTTAATCATTACGAAAGAAGATGGTTGGTTGCTTATTGAACGTGATTGTATGATGCATGAAAAATATGTCATGAAAAATATTTGTTCCCGTTCCTTGGTAATCCTTGGTATTTCATATGGAACTAGGTTAGAGACTTTGAAAACCACTCGTCTAAGCAACAGGCCTATAAATAACTAAAGTTTAAATCCCATATTCTACTTTTAATACTGTTACAATTTATGTCACTAACCACAAATATGAGTAGACCACATGAGCACCTAAAAACGCAGGTGTTTAATATAGCAGCATTTATGCACCAGGCAAATTCTACTTTAAATTACTGCAAAACGTCACGCTGTTTGTTCAGTTTCAACAGCATTTTTTTTACAAAACAATCACGACGCTTTACTGTCAAAACAAACGTATACAATGAAATTTACTTCCAATTTGCATTTTAATAATTAAGAAATAGTTAACTGCTTGATTAGCGTTGGTTACGTTGCAAAAATGAGTTGATATTAGGTCTATTAGTACGAAAACTTGTACAGCCCACTTTGTTTTGTACCAGATGTAAATAATAAATTATAACAGTCGAAATATTTTTTGTTGTGTATCACCTTTAATTTATAATATCATGATCAAATGCATGCAACCCACGGCAGTAAAGATATTTATCTTATATTTAATTGGATTCCATGGGGAATTTTTGATTTCGTTGTTGTTCTGGTTTCCTTTTCATGAAGAAAAATTTGATAGGAAACTTATAATAAATGTCATCGAACTCACTGCAGAATGCTGTTATTACATGATAATGATAATAATCATAGTGATGATGCATCTGATACATACACTCATTTCTCTTGTTGGTGGGGCAATATTTTATTTATTATTTTTGTCATAGCAGGGTGGAGTTAATATTATATTTTATTCCATGACAGCTGAGCTATGAAAGAAACTTGTGCCTGACAAACATTCTGCCATCATGTACTGTAGCTACTAGTGTTCAACACTGGCAGTCCGCTAATAGCCCACTGTTTACTATATTCAGTACACATAGAAGTACGCTGTTAATTTAGGAGGAGGATCATTGATGTAAAAAGAGTGAACGGTGGCCCACTTACGCGCCGCAAACTCGGTGTTCTCCAATTCTCTGTCATTCGTGCAGCTGCCCTGATCAAGTCTTGCGTCTACGGCCGCGCAGCAGTACCGAAGGGAGCATGATCCGCAGCACACGGTCGCGTCCATGGTGTCAAAGTCCTCTGGACACTGAAAACCCTCTTGGTAATTTCCATTGCTGTCCAGCCAGCCGTGGCAATACTCTCCCTGCGCGTCGGATATCCGCATGTTCCATGTGAAGTACCCCAGTAGGAGATAGTTCAATAAGCGCACCATCCCGGACGATGATCTTGTTCCTTTAGTCCAGCTTTATGCACGGATTCACGTTCGGCTGGTATTGCTGTCGCTGTCAAAGTTAAGTTTTAATACACAGCAATTCTTTCCACGGAGCACCTAGTCCTCTCTGGTGCTAATACTGCATCTCCATCAACCACTCACAATTCCACCAAAAACTAAGTCAAATCAAGTGTACATTACCAAGATAGCCTTCGCCTGTTCCCGTGACACTTTTTTTCATTTTTTGCTCCCCATCATTGCTTAAATTATTAGACTAGTAACAACAAAACAAAACAAAAATACAAAGCAACAAAAAATTATTAAACTGACAGATTTGCTGTGGTTACCTCTGTCTCGAACATGCACTCTGCCAAAGAAACGATATTCGATGCGACACAAAAGTTTCAGCTGCCCTGTGATTTTGACATTTTGCGTTTTTCGCAAACTATTGCGCTACAGCGACTGCCAAAGTTTTCGGGATACAATTTAAAAATTAAATCGTTCCCTTGTATATTGTGGACATGCTGTCTCCGCTCTCACGCTGTCCTCTCAGTGTCCAAAAACCGAAGCATTTCAGTTGGAGTTCTATCCTGTAAATTGTTTAGAAACCCCCACATGCATCCCGCTCGGATCGAAGTGCTGGTCTTCTCTCCAGTCACATTTCTTAGCTGCTGGCTTTTGTGGATGCTCTGGACGCGCGCACGCCGCTTGTTGCTCCGACGTGCGCATTCACAGGCTTCAGCCGAGCGCGGTGTGAAGGCTGCAAAGCAGCTAGAGGGGGTAGCAATGCGATATAAATCCAAGTGAGAGCAGTCGTTGGAGTACTTTCGTGGGGACGCATACTTCAGATTCTTGCAAACCTTAGCTTTATCTAATTGTGGGTATTACTCCACAACCCTAACGATTGTCTTTTTAACATTTTCATTCTTATGCTAAGTAGAATATGTAGGCTGAATATCAATTTTCAAAGTGGTGATGCTTTTATATATCTGGATCGTAATACCAGCTTTTTGGTATTGATAAAAGTAAAATGCACTGTATCTTAGATGTAGACACGGATCGACTGACCTTAATCTGTCATGCTTTTATTATATAAAAAGAATTTTGTAAGGAAAGAAAATGTATTTCCACTGAAAAATTGCTAAGGGATATAGTCTTCGGGTCAAGTTTTATTACAATGCTGTCCTAAACAATAATCAATAAATAAAATAATTTATTTGGTTGGTGACCAGAAAGCAACATAAGCGCCATTGTATTGAAACTGTTTGGAGTGAAACTTTAACGTGTAGAAATAGCCTATTTATTTATTTATTTATTTACATCAGCGGTTATGACGTATGGTTTTTAATGTCATAAATGAGAATAATGGACATTAGTTTTTCCCCTAATTGAACAAAATAAAATCTGTTTTCTTTGTTTTAACTACAGAAGAATGCATTTGTCATCCACTGACCTCTACAACATTTAATTCAGTGGTCAAACAAGCGACGCATAACAGCCGCGAGATCCATTACACCTGCCACCGACGAAAACTCTGTGCCTCACAATTGTGTTGCTGTAGCGCCCTCTTGCGACTATTTTCTCGTTAATGTACCCCGACTCGATGGTTATAGCTATTTTAACAAGGATATAAGAATTATTTTTTATTTGGACTGGATTATTTGGATTGTTTAGAAAACATTTTGGTTTGCACTTACATTTCGCTCTCAAAAAAACAATGTTAGTCCAAAAATGTGGGGAACGATGGGATGAACAATTTCGTTATGTTCATCCTTGTCTGTCTGTTTAGGTAATTGTTTGTCTTGTAGAAGTCACAAAGCGGAGCTGATTTTACTTTATGGTGAATATCTGGCAGGTTTATTTTCTTGCTGATGGTTATTGGTACTTGTTGGTACCAGTGGTACAATGGATGGCACTTATTCCAAGCTTGTCAATAACTTAGAGTTAGTATCACAACTCTGTATATTAACTCCAAGTTATTGACAAGCTTGGAATAACTATACTTACAGCCTGATCATGCTACATCCACAATTCTGTTCCTTCTTGCCATTAAGTATTTGCTGAGTTATTAATTTATATGTATAGACAACATGCTTATCCATAGTAAATTACATAGCTCCCAAGGTCAACATGTAAGACATGTATACAGCTGGGCACACAATTCAGCAATTCCAGCACCATCAATCAGGTTAAAAGTCTGGCTCAACTGCCACTACAAATAATTTAGCCACATACAACTAACTGAAGTACCTATCTCTGAAAGAAAATGCAAGATGGCTCATTGACCCTCTCAGACATGGCCTTCTGTGCAACAGTATTAAGCAGCGAAAGGATGACAACAATGAATAATCGCAAATGATAAAAATGGCATGAGTGTCACATCCTTAACAGCACACTGCATCTGTATGCATACAGGGGTGAGGCCTTTCCACTTCCATGGGGGAGCAAAGTCACAAAATCTTTCCACAGATGAGGAGTGCTCAGTCTCACAGTAGCCAGGTTGTTTGTTCATCCGCGGATTAAGACATTTCAATATAGCCATGCTAGAACCAAAATTGCACACATTATGTTTAAACAGTAGCCATCCCTTTTGCCTGAAAATAAATTGTGTTGCTGTTTTAATGCAATGTGTCTGTGCTCAGCCCAATGTCATTCCAGTTGTCTTAGGAGGCTGTTGTCCAGAAACAACAGACAAGCCAGCTGGGAAAATTAAGATGGAAAGCACATATCTGCAGCTAATAGTGAGTATAAAACTGTACAGTATAATTTAATATCCTGCCTCTTTTTTCTGTCATTGATTCATTACTTGTTAGCAAACTACATTAATGCTAATGAGAAACTGAATCACAAAACTCTGAATGTAGTATTATGGTTGTTCTGGGCAGTACAAGGTATATATATAAGCAACAAGTATAGGGGGGTTATAAAGGAACAAGTGAGTGTGTCTTGTGGTCAGATAATGGGTCATTCCAGGAGGTTGAAAGTGTGGAGACGCATGTTCTGAACTTAACCAGTGTGTTGCAGTGGTGAGGAGCAGGGCTTGTAAGCAAACGGTTGCTGATTTGATTCTGCTGCTGTACCCTTGGGCAAGGTACTTAACCCACAATTGCCTCAATAAATATCCAGCTGTATGAATGGGTAACATGTAAAATGTAAAATTATACTCTGTGTAAGTCCCTCTGTAATGTAATGTAACCCTGAACCCAAACAGGGGTCTACTTCAAGCACTGCTCCCTAAGCCCTCTTAACATTACATTCTATCATCATGCCATTCATCATTGATATTCAAGACACTCACCGAAATTAAAATGCAACAGCACGCTTGCTGCTCAGTGGCATCTGACTCATTCTATTCACTGGAGAGTTTCTCCAAGGAGATCCAATTAATACAACAATCAGTAGTGAAATTAATTATACACTCATTCCACCATTAATAATTACATGAGCACTGAGCCAATGGGCTAGCAATGGGGAGGGAAAGATGCCACATGTATGTTATGAATACACTCAGTATATGGCAGTGTCTGTTTTTGCCTGCTTTGTAAATAATCAGCAACAGCACAGTTTTTTAGTGAAAACCATAATGCAATGTTAGGTTGGTTGGAGGGTGTTAAAGATATGTTGAGATGTCTTTTGAATCCAGACAGAGTACCTTGACAAAGAGTTTAATGGTAAACTACTGGAAATCATAACTATAGATCTATTGCAGGTAGGAAGCTTCAATACAAACTCATCTGCAGTAGGAGATGAAAGTGTGGTGTAAATTTTCCCTTGGTTAAGGCTCCTCGGCCCTCGCTCTGAAGTCCTGCACTATTTCAGTTTTCCCAGAGTTTTCCCGCTTTACTGAGCTGAAGGAACTTAGGCAACTCACAGGTCTGCACTCTTCCAGGACCTGCATTGTGGAGGCATGATCTGGGGGAATGCCAGAGCAGACATGGTCTCATGCGTTGGCAGTTTCTGTGTCTGTAGGTTCCATTTGTCTGGAGAATTCTCTGAAAAGTGACCAAAACCTCTTCAAATACATTTTAAGCAAATAATTTCAGTTTTTTGTCTTCGATTTGTAATACTGAAGTGTGTCTTATTGCCGCAATATGTAGCCATCGCCTCAAATTACCTTCGTTGTGGATTTCATAAAAGTTTCATTTTGCTTTTTCTACTGGCGGCAGAAAGTAATCCTGATGGTTATAACGTATGTCATGTAGGCTATGAAATGACAATAATCCGGATAAAGTAAATAGGTGTGTCAGAATTTATCACGGTTAAAGTTTCTTTCCCATTCCAACAAATCTGGCGATTAGTTTGGGTCTCCCGTCCCTATCTACTGAACACTGAAGCTATACAGTATTGTTGGCATGCCTAAAACCATACCGCGTCGATAGTAATCGTGGTCCCAGATCTGAACAACCGTGAAAATCTGAAAATTGAGCGTGTGAATACCCGGAGAGAACAGATCACGAATTAAACAAAGTTTAGTGGTTGCTTGCTATTTATGAGAGGGTGGAAGTACTATAAATCGCGATGAATGGGGATTGTGATGCATCCGAGGCATTCTCTTTTGCTTGTTACAGCACAGCAAAAAGGAAACGTTGTATACGTTGATCATCATTCAAAACGAGTGTATCATGAAATGATTTGTCCCGTCACTTGCAGAAAAATGTAGGGTAAATGTCTTCTATAACAGTCTACAGTTAACAATCAATTGAAGCCAAACAGATTACTAGGAGAGTTGATGACCCCCCTCCCCGCGCTACTAAACCGAAGCGGATGCAATACACCTTGCAGTCACAAGACGCACAGGTCCCGCCTGTATCCCCCTGTTGGTAGAAGCAGTAAATTTTGTCATTTTTGCGGCGGTACCGTTTGAGGATTGGCCGGGTGGCTTGTCTGTAGACGGCTCTCCGGAGTGCCGGGGACACTCAGACGGAGACAGAGGGTACGGAGTGGGAAGGGTAAACGACACACTGACACTCGCACACGCGCGCACAGAAGGGCAGACGAAACGCGACGAGCAACTCAAGGTCTCTCGGCGAGCTGAAACGGCGACGGAGGAGGTCATGCAGCAGGCGGACGAGGTATCCTGCGTGTCCAAAATCTGCAGGCAGCGGAGCCCCTACAGCGCTCTCAAGACCTTCCCCAGCAAGCGGATCGCGGGGAAGGCGAGATATGACAGACCCACCATGGTGGCGATCCCGCATCTGGGAGGAGGCGGGGGCGGGCATCATTTCCAACATCTTAACCCCCATCACCAGCACCTCCAGCACCTGCAGCATCAGCAGCCCTCCCTCAGCAGCAGCGGCAGCAGCGAGCACCACCACGTACCCCAGTGTTTCCCGTACGAGAACGGGCCCAGCTTCAGAGTCGCGACATCCACATCAGCAACAGCCTCGGCGGCAGCGGCATCGTCGGCCAGCCCGCGGAGGGTCGGCGGCACAGCTGGGCACCAAGTCTCCACAGCATCCATCCACGAGCCTCCAGACTGCAGCCAAGGACTAAGCGCAGGTAGTTATTCTAGTGAGGCTTACTACCTCGTGCGAACACAACTACGGGAAAGTTGTATGTAGTTACATATGCTGGCTATATTTCTTAAAGGCACGAGGAACGCGTTGGGTTGTGCCTGCATCTTTAACAACTCTCCACAAACAGTTTACTGCGCTTAAGCTGTTATTCAGACGTCTGACAATGTAAACTCCGCGTGTATGTAAACGTTGAGCATTTCATGGAGAGATATTTTCTGTAGCAACGTGTTATGTATCTTTCACTTTGTCGTAATAAGCGGATGGACTCAGAATCCCGAAATATTTAAAATGTTTTGCTATACTTCGTTTGAATTTTTATAGACTCTAGTAAGCTTCCAAGACTAAATTGCTTCCATCAGTGTTCAAGCTGAAATGTGTGTTGCTTAAGTTGCTTTTGTATCAGTAACTAATATGTCGAATGGAAGGATTGCAACACGCGTTTTGAAACATGATTTATAAGGAATCAGAAAAATATTTCAGAATCTTTGCGTCATGCTTTTACGTATAGCGGACGCGGATGCCGTTCTTTAAAAAAAAAGCAGAATATATTGGAACAGTTTAACCATTTCAAAACGCAACAATGTGGACACGTTTATAGACAGCATTCAATTGTGTCTGGTGGGGATTGTACTTACAGTACACATGCACTACATGCCTTGGCTGTGCGTGCATATGTGTGTGTGTGTGCGTGTGGGTGTCTATGTGTGTGTACCGTACGTGCGTGTCCTTGTGAGAGATACACAGTGTGCGATGACAGTTGATGAGTGTATGTTGATGAGTGGTGACCGATGAGGCGTGGCCAATATGTGTCTGCAGACCAAAGTCTCTTTGAACACCAGCTGCTCCTCCCGCACTGTGTGTGTGTGTGTGTGTGTGTGTGTGTTCAGAGCACTAAAACCAGCTGCAAACCTGCAGCACAGGTACAGCATTTCTGAGTGCATTTATTGCTTCTGTCCCCACCATCTCTCTCAAGAAGACTTTCCTGTACCTCTGACCTTGAGAATCTCTCTCCCTTGCTCATCACCTTTCATTTACTGTGATTATTATGACATATCAAATCATGAACAAAGGACAGCAAAACTGTGTGTGTGTGTGTGTGTGTGTGTGTGTGTGTGTGTGTGTGTGTGTGTGTGTGTGTGTGTGTGTGTGTGCGCACATATGAGTGGGTGTCTGTACATGCACATGAACTAACCACGTGGCCTGAATCACCCTGAGTCCTGTGCCTGTTGAAAGGGGGGAATTTGACTCAGGCAGAAGGTAGAGGAATAGGCCCATTGCAAAGAGGGGTGTGCTCTAGTGTCAGCCACGTTGTTTTAAGAATACCAGAAGGCAGGGCAGATTAGTGTCCTTATCTCTCAGCCTGTAGGTGGGCCAGGCCTTCAAACCCTGCCTCGCTTTCGTTCCCCTGCAGACGCGGTCCACTGACACCTGCGGCTTGGGAGATAGCAGCTCCCGGCTCCACCGGGGATTAGAGGCCAGCAAGCTAATGCAGGCAGGGGTGTGATGTTGGTAGGAGCAGGAGATGGAGAGGCTGTTGGTGCATGTGCAGCCGTTTGGCGCTACAAGCTGATATCAGATGAGGAACGAGCGTGCTCTTAGGCTCCTGTCTGACAGCACTGTGGTCTGAGCTCGCTGTCGTGCCATTGGCAGGGCGCTGGTGGTTTTTGTGGACTGACTAGCATTTGTTTTTTTTTGGAGGGGTTTGCGTTATCTTGTGTTTGCTGGGGCACAAGTGGTTAATGCCCTCTTGAGATTTAGCTGTGAGAACATGTCTGCAAACAGATGCCAATATAGTGTGGTTGTGACCCTGGCTGTTCAGGTCATTTGCGCAGCTTATGGTTGGACCGTTTACAGGATTGGTCACAGGCTTGCAGCAGCACGTGTGATGAGCCAAAGGTCCTGTGTTGTGAGCAAGAAAGGACCAATCAGAACCCCTCTCCCCCATTTACAGAAAAAATGAAGTAAATGGAGGATAGATGTTTAAGAATGAGAGTCTCAATATGTAGACTGAAGTAGTCAATAAAAATAGACCTGTAAGAAAAACAATTATATGTACTGACTGCAAATGTTTTACTAAATAGTGGGCTGATTGAATCACTTCATGAGTTGTATAAAGCTGCATTGGCTGCATGAAACCAGTTTCCGAGGCCACTGAAAACAGTAAATTAAGAAGTATACCTGTATGTTTATATGCTGGTTCATGTTAATTTGTTGCCTAGAATGAGATTATTTTGATTGAAGATTTCAAAAAGGCAGGTAGTGGTGGCAGAAATACTTTGGGCACAATATTTCAAGCCTAATCTATGAGGTTATCTCCATTAGCCACATTGATCTGTAGGCCACGGCCTCCAGAGGACACAGCTGACTAGTAAGTGCCGAAAGACCCTTGCATGACCCCTTTTCCCAAACAACCAGGTATGTCTCTCTCTGGCTGGCCACATTGTATGTTTACTCTAAAAGATCAGGTTTATTTGTAGGAGATTGTACAGTCTGCTTGCAGTTGCAGCAGACTGCCTCCTTCATTATCTGTTCTATAAATACGGTCACGCCTGTAACAATGCCACATCTAGTACTAGTACTGTGGTTGACTGACCTGCATTAAACCACACCTCAGCTACCGCTGGCTGTATGTGGGACTGGCATTTTTAGCGTGGCCAGACTTAAGCGCACCTTGATGCATGCTGGTAGAGACAAGGCATATGGGCCTGTGGTTCTGTGGCTTGGAGGCCTGCACCAGATATAAGCTGTTCATTGTCTATTCATATTAGTTTATAGTCTGTGGGATAACCATCCCTTTTTCCAAGAAACATTTGAGGTCAATGAAACCTTCTTGACTGTGGTCCTTGAGAGTTCGTGCTGAAGAACTCAGACTTGCATTTGACTACAATAGGAGCAGGGACATTAACTCTACTAATAAGCCAAAGAACATGACGGAAAACCGCACATCTCTTCTTGTGGTTCTGTCACAGACACGATGTAAAAATGCAACAGGTTTAGGTAGATTGAACTTGCAGCTCGGGTAGAGTTCTTTCTTGCCCTTCAACCACTAAAGGTGTTGAACCTTAACCTATTAACCAGTGTCAGACAGATTCCTCCCCAGCCACGTGTGACATTAATGATGCCTTGCCTGTGCTCTCAGATGAAGCCTGAAAGGGATGTGTCAATGTGTTAAATAAGCAGTGTGCAAAGTCTGTTGGCCAGCAAATCTCCTGTTTAGCAGTTGACCTGAGTACCCAGGACATCACTATAAGCTACTCACAGTTAAATTCTACAACCGTTTCACAGCAATGTTGCATGAATCAGCTGTGCTGATTGATTCGCCAATAGGAAGAAAATCTCAATCTAGGGCACTGTGCAAACTGATTCCATGGGGAGCAAACTCACCTGGTTTGAAAGTCTGAGATGATAATTCTGAGCTTTTCATTAACTGATGCTGCTCTTGAGCAGGTGTGTTTCAAATTATTTGGAGTGATTAAATTGATTCCGACTACAGGATATCTGGTCTCTCTGTCAGTCTCTAGAGAAAAACAAATCTACCTTAAGCAATACTCTGTGAATCATGATGTTGCACAGTCTTTTCATGCTACAGTGAGCTGCAGTAGTTTGCTTACTGCTCCTTTGTTGATAGTTCTGTGAACAAACAGTGCCTTCTGTATTTATTAATACCCCCACATAAATATGAACAATAAATATGCAATAAAAGATGTGCATTGGATTTTTGCATTAAAAAAATCTTACACTTTATTCTTAATAGTGTTGCAGTTTTTTCATAAATAATGGATTTTATTCCTATTGCGGCATGGAGTATACTGACAAGATGCTTCCTGTAGCGTTTTGTGAGGTTCTTGTGCTTCTGAATGGGATTTTGGACTATTACCCCCTTTCATTGTTGTCCTAAATTCTTCAGAGCTTTTGGTTTTCATTTGTGAACTGCTTTGATTTCAAACCACAGATGTTCAGTTGGATTGAGGTCTGGTTGAAATGATTCACTTAGAACATATATTTTGTGCTCTGCCAGTTTTTGTAGATTTGGATGAATAGGTAGGATCTTTGTTATGCTAAAATATTCATATCTAACAGCTAACTTCGACCCTCTTGCCAGATAGAACTAGGTATTTGGCCAAAATGCCCTGGTATGCACCTATATATGCAAAATAACCCCAAAACATAACACATGGCATGGGTTCTTTGTCAACATATACTTCACTTTTTTACACCAAACATAGCTGTGATAAGCATGTCCAAAAAGCTCAGTTTTAATTTCACCTGACAGTGAGACATGCTTCTGGTTGTCACTCTGATGTGATTCACCAGATTCCAGATGCCTGTTTTTGTGGCTTGCCTTCAAAAGGGGCTTCTTACTTGCAACCCAGCCAGAATGCAACATTCACACATGCAACTTTAAGTGGGACTTTCTGACCACTTGTTTGACAGTGCATGGTGGCAAGATAGACTCCTAATAATGGACATTGAAGTGGTAGATTCAGCTTTTTTATTTCCTTTATAGCCACCTTCCAGCTTGTGGAGGTCAATGAACATTCACTTGCTGTCATCAGAGACCTCTCTGACCCTAACTGTGATTAGTCACAATATTGATGTGTCCTGTGTGTTCTCTCCTTTGGTACTAGAAGGAAACAGGAAGCCTCTGTGTAGCTCCAGACACTTCTGTTAAACTGCCAATAAGCAGAATATTGGTATACATGTTTTTTTGGATTTTCTTTTAAACATTGCTTAAAGATGCAAATAAATTTGACCCTCATGTTTGCTGGATTAAAATTCATTATATGTGAACCATCCAAATGGTTGCTCTGGGCATTTCTATTTAAAGCACAACATTTAAAAATATAATAAGAAAAAAAAATGATCCAATATACTTGTTTTTGATAGCTTGTTTTTTTCCCTGTTAAGTCAAGGATATTAATAAATATAAAGGGCACTCCATGTTCACAACAAGAGTAAGTTATAAAAAAAAGGAGAGTAAGCAAAATGAACTCACACCAGTGAGAAATCTCATTGGCCTTTTATATGCTTGCTTACGGCACTGCTGGATTGTGTTTGCTATTTGATAATGTACCTCTTCAAAGGAGTCTCATACAATGAGCTGCAGTAGTTTGCTTACTGCTTTGGGGAGTCTGTGGAACAGGTCTACAGGTAACAGGGATGGTTTGGATGCTAGCATATTGATTTCAAGTTGACATCAGTAAGGGTCAGAATTCAGTGATTGCCAGAGTGGTGTTGTAAGTAGTGACTTGCTTTTTGTTCCCAGTCCAGTGTAACTGTTTAATCTTTACACAAGCGTATGCCAGGACTAAGCACCAAGCCTTATCAGTATACGAATGCCTATACAATATCTCATGTATTTATAAAGTGCCCTCTGTCTCACCAGAAGCTGCCAGCCAAACTGTAACTGTTTATCGATACACATTTTAGCAAGATGATTAAGGTGCACGTAGGCCATTATACCCTTGTACTGCATCAGCATACCCCTGTCTCATCACCAGGCACCAGCCACAATCACTCACAAGTGTTTTTGATTCAAGCTTTACTGTAAAACCAGACATTGTGCCCATTAACTATGCTTTACAGTTCTGTCCTCAGACTACATCTTATAACTTTAGCTACAGGACAAGTTGAATAAGTGGGGTTAGATTTAAAGATATGCAATAAACAGAGTCCATATGTGCAGCTGTTTTGTGGAATAGAGCAGGGATGCATTGCTGAAATTGACCTCAGTAGAATCTTAAGTGACAGAGACACATGCCATATGAGTCCTTATAAAAGATTTTAATGTAACACTAATAAGACTTTAAGACTGTAATAACCCCCACAAATACAAGAACCTATTTTTTTGGGTTCGTTCTTACCTCAAATCATAATGAATAATAAGGATGGATTTCATGGTTCTTTCAAGGATCTCAAAGCACATTACAATGGAGGGATGTGACTCACCCCAAACCACCATTAATGTGTAGCACCCACTTGGGCAGCCATTTTGCACCAGAATACTCAGCAGCTACCAGCAGGAGGGAACTGCTTTGGCAGTTAAACTGGATGATGATTAGATGGCCATATTGACTGAGACAGCGTGGGAATTTGATCAGCATATTGGGGCACTGCCTCTTCTTACTGATAACTAACAGTGGGTCTTTAATGACCCCAGCAAGTCAGGACCTCAGTTTAGCAGCTCATCCAAAAAATACATAATATCCCCATCTCTGCACTGGTGCATTGGCCTTGGTCATGGCGAAAACTGTCCCGTACTGGCCCACTGACACCACTCCCATCAGCGATCCGCTTTTCCCAGGAGGTCTCCCATCCAAGTGCTGACCAAGCCCAGTTCTGCATCAGCCATTACTTACCTAATTGATTAGGTAAAGACTGTGGTTATCAGTCCTGTTCTCTTCTGACGTACTGCCTTTAGGTTCTGCACTTTGACTGGCAGGTTAAGAATCCTGCTGATTAGGCATGTGGCGCCTGGTCTCTGCACGGACCTTAAAGGACCCTGACCCCATCCCACTGTGAATAAATATCTGCCGAATGCACCCCTTTGTACTGTAATACGGCACGTAATTGGCCCCTGCATCTTGGCAAGCCTTTGTTTGCTGGGAGACAGCACCAGCAAAGAGACGTGAGAGAATTCAGTCTAAATAAATGTAATAACCACGGTTGCACTGGGGAAGGGAAGAGGCAGAGTTTCATTATACCCACAAACAAAGCCATGGCAGACAAAAATCAATTGAATCAGATATGAGAACAATTGCCCCTGATGTATGGTCAGGATGGAACTCTGTGTGTCTGTCTGTTAGAGAGAGTGTGTGATTGTGTGTTTTGGGCTTTGCATTGGTTTATGTCTGTTGCAATGCATGTATTTATGTGCCTTTTTATCCTCAATAGGCTCTGCATTTCTGTAAATGTGTTTTTACATTCTAGTTTATTCATGTCTGTCTCTGAGTGTGTGTGGCAGAGTGGGGGAAAACAGAGCGGGGGGCAATCTTTTTAATTTAGTACCCTGGAATAGGGGGAAAGATGCATAACCGCCTCTCCAAATTCAGTGCAATAAAGCAAATTGCATTTAAAAGCTTCTCCAAAGAGTCGTGATTAAAATAAATGGCGGTCGTATATTTCCCTCTCGCAGCACATGTCGACTTTAATGAAATTTTATGAGCCTCTCTCTGTGCACCATCAGAGGAGGAATAATACCAGACACATCTCGCTGGGCAGACACATGCAGTACACGTATGAATAAATCTTCACAGCTGTATCTGCCGCTGAAAAGCAAAGCATACTTAAACATGAACCTGCGGATCACGTGGGTGACACCACCGCCATCAAAGCAGATAATTACCAGTGCTTCCTTTGCATGAAATCATTACTTTAGCAGTACTGAAACAAATGGGGTGGGGGGGGGGGGTTTCTGTCTTTTGGGCATGTGGAGTTTTCAGCTTTTTTTTATTATTTGAGTCAGGATTTGGGGGGGTTGGGGGTGTGATAAAAGGGTGCCTGGCCTCTTTTTACATGCTTGCATCTTCGCCTTCCAAATGAGATGCAAATGTAGGAATCTGAGCCTGAAGATTTTCTTCATGACGTTTGTCCGTTTTCAGCGTTTTTTGTCTGTTTTGGCCACTGGTCTCTTACCTAGTGTCATCGAAAGGCAGCAGAGATCAGGAAAGAGCAGGTGGAAAGAGAAGAGAAAGAGTGAGAGAAGGAGAGGTGGGGTGGAGTAGGGAAAGAAAAAATACACCGACTGCCACCATGAGTAATGCGCCCCCCAGGGCAATTATTCAAAACGTGAATGTTATCTGTGAGGGTGAAAATAGAAACTGCTGGTGTGAAAAAAAAATTATGGAAACAGCATAACTTCCTCATTATTCCAGCTCCGTTCATGCTGTTTTGCTTCCTCAGACAATTTAGTGGACTTTGTAGAGTACTTATTACTGTGATTTGATGATTATTGGTATTATCAAGATATTTGTTCATTTGACGTCTTCATTTTAAAGAATCATTTTTTTTCCATTTGGTTCCAAAGGGTTTATTTGCAGTGCGCTATGTAAATATAAGGCACTAAACACATTCGCTCTGACATCTCATTATTTTAATTTTGTCACCTCATTTGAATTTTCAGCATTTCTCTCCTAGACTATAATGTTCCATTTGAATTGTGCTGCAGGAATGCATTATCTAAATTGTGATTGCCCTTTAAATTAAGTCGTTAGGCAAGAGGCTTGGGAGTACATGTTGTTTTAATACAAGGGGTATATTAGACATGCTGCCATTTTGAAGTTGTAGAAAAAGAAACACTTGGAAAGGTTATCACACTTAAAAAAGAAAACAAAATTGCAAAGCTGCAAGATTAAGTGATGGTGGCAATATATCCCTCACACACACCCACACACACATAAACAAACGCAGGCACACATACGGACGCTCATTCACCCATGCATTGACTCAGCCCTTCCTTAAATGAATAAATGAATGACACATATTGTGTACTCACTTCTGATGCACTTGATTTCTGAACCATTTACGTTTCTGAGAATGTTAGATATTTTTAGAAACTTGCCCTTACCAAGTATATGCTATTTGGGATTTATGACTCCAGCCTGCTGCCATTATTGCTGTCAGTACCATGT
Source organism: Megalops atlanticus (assembly GCA_019176425.1). Classification (NCBI taxonomy): domain Eukaryota; kingdom Metazoa; phylum Chordata; class Actinopteri; order Elopiformes; family Megalopidae; genus Megalops; species Megalops atlanticus. The sequence continues at coordinate 12,803,948 of CM032894.1, read as the reverse complement.
TGGTGTGTCATGTCCTCTGTGCGTTGAAAATGGAAGAGAAAGAGACTCAGACACTTTGAACCCTGGTGCGCTGATGTCATGGACCAGGTCACAAATGAATAGACTAGTCCTAGTCTAAAGACCTAGCTTTAAGGCAAGAGCAGATTAAATGATAAGCAGACCTTTTAAGACACTTCTCAAACAGACTTCTTCTGTTAAGATGACGTTGCCCTGTTTTCTGCCATTTTCAACATTTTCCTGTAGTGTCTTTTTCCAGCAGTGTAACACAGAGCAACGGTGCATGGCTTGTAGCTACGACATTGCTGGTTTGATCCCCCTCTGGGGCACTGCTGTTGTACCCATGGGCAAGGTACTTAACACACATTTGCCTCAGTAAATATCCAGCTGTATGAATGGATAAAATTGTAACCTATGTACGTAAGTTGCTCTGCATAAGAGCGTCTGCTAAATGACAATAATGTATAGTAATGTAATGTGCAGTTGCTGTACTGATAATTAACTGTGAGCTGTAATATGTATTTTTCCAATGGAGGCCTGAGGCATGTTTACAGCTGTCAATAACTGTGTTCAGCTTTAGTATCCTGGGCTGGTCCCTGCATGACTCTGTTTTGTTACATCCCTTTGCATGTTTATTAATATTTTCTGATTTGCCCCTTTCATTCAGCAGCTTTCAATTGCTACCTGAGACTCATTAATACAGCATGTTTGTTTAGCTGGTGTAGTGTCTGTAGTAGTAAAGGTCTCATAATAGTATAGGCTATAGTAGTGAAGTGCCACATCTGGACTGTAAAGGAGTCAATGTAGGTCACTGTGTGACTATTCTATGCAGAGCTAGCAAATGCTCATTGATGATGCCAGTTCCACACTTCAGTGTTTTTGTAGCACTGCTGGGGAGCTGTCTCTATTTTTGAGGGTGTAGTATGGGAAAGCAGGCCTTAGAACATTGACTTTGAACCAGGACCTGAACACCCAACCACGTGGTGCTCCATTTGCATCTCAAGTGTTACAAGATTATATCTCCTGGGGAGGCCAAGAATAACTGTCGAACCCATCAAGTCAGTACTTGCTTCAGCAGGAAGAGGGAAGTACACTAATGCCACGTGTTCCACCTCAGAAAGATAAGTCCAGCTGGTGCACAGTAAAGCAGAAATGGATCATAGTGGTTTTGCAAGTTCACTTGTCATCCATGGTGTCAGACAGCTTCTGTGACAGCAGATCAGATGCTGGATGCAGTCAGTAGAGCTTTGCTGAAGGTCATAGGTTGCAGAAAGTGGCTTGTATAGTGACCCGCGGAGGCCCACCACAGGTGTGAAAACAAAAGGCGCTCACCCTCTCAGCTCAACACCAGCCAGTGGACATCTCTCTCCTTGTAAGTAAGGAACGGAGGTGACAGTGCTCACAATATGTCCTATAGTCATCAGAAACACTTCTAAGGTAATAATTGTTTAACAAAATAACTGACAATGACTTTGATATGATTTTTAGTAAAAGATGAAGAAAGACTGTGATATTAGTTCACTTGAATGATGAACACAGACTTACTGTACATTGTAATATGAATGAATGATGAAACCCAGTTTTAATATGACCCCCGAAGGAATGATTAATGAATGGATCTTTCTCTGTATTTTCAGAAATGTGCTTAATTGTATTCCACAAATGAATGGTGGTCAGAGGCGTTTCCCATGAGATCGTTGCTGTGTATTTGTCTGGCAGTGTAACATAAGTGAATTGCAAATAGCATCTTTAAAGTGAGGAGCATTTATTAAAAGTAATCACCGGCAGGCGTTGAGATGCGAGCCCCAGGAATAAAAAGCGTTTCATCTGGCCTCACACGTGCCTTAATCAGGCCTGTCAGAGCGTGTAACTGCGCACTCAGGCAAGGTCAACCCAAGGCAAGTGGACCGATAATGGAGCAGATGCCAGCGTGAATGCTGAAGTGAGCAGTGGGGAGAGGGAGAAGGGGAGAAAGCTGGAGAGGGAGAGAGAGAGAGAGAGAGAGAGAGAGAGAGAGAGAGAGAGAGAGAAATGGTTGGTGGCTGTGACTTGCAGTCAGAGGGTAAATACTGGGTCAAGTGGGCCATCCTGATTATAGCCAGATCAGAATCGAAAAAAACTTGAATGCCATTCTGAAAACACACAGCTAGACAGATCGTGTTTGCAGCCAGCGTGTATGTACAACAATGGGCAGGGCAGATGTCTTTTTTTTCCAAGTAACAGTTGATTTATGCCAAAACTAAAGGTAAGTTGGGTTTCTGTCTAGATACAGACTTGACGTAAACAATTACATTAAGAGCTGAGGTTGAATGACAGCCAGCAGTCCACGTGGCCAATGTCATGGAAGACGATGTCTGCTTTTCCTCCCTTTGGTACTACTCTGGCAGTCGAAAGATGGCACAAGACAAATAAGAACTTTAACAACAATAGGCTAATATGTCACGTCTAGATAAAAGAGTACTGCAGATGATAACAGTGGAAACTTTACTTAAAAGGACAGCGATAGCAGCTGTGGTTTATCTGGTGTGTGCGTGCGTGCGCACATGCATGTGTGTGTATCTTGGTGCCTGTGCACGTGACCATAACATGTGGTGTTGCTTTCTTGCTCTCTAACTGCAAGTGTTTTGTTAATTTTTCAGAAAACAACCAAATATGCATTCTAAAATGGCAGCCCTTACAGATGTACTTACATGCAGATATCGAGAATGATTCAGTTATCTCTATAGAAATAACCAGGTGCACAGTTTGCCTAGATTTAGCAAGACAGGAAGTGGTTACACAGTCAGCTAATCAGTTTCCACTGGCTGGTCAACAATAGAGATGGAAACTGCAGAGCTCCAAGCAGATGTGCTTTCTGTTTGTCTAAAAACAAAATTCTGTCTCTCATTTGGTGACAGAACTTATGTAATATCAGGATCTCACGTTACCCACAGACACTGCATGAGAGAGACAAACCTAACTTTGCATGCCCTATTAGTTAAGGTGGGGGATAAATGTAGAGCAGATGTTTAAATGTGTGTTGCATGTAGACAGAAGGCTTGTTGGATGTGCTGTCCTTTACTGAATGCATGTTAGGGTGAGACGGGCTGTGTGCTTCTTCCCATAATGCTTAGCGACTTCCAGAAGAGGGAATTACAGGCTGGGTGACTACCAATCTGTGTGTGTCACATATTTGTCTTTTCTGTGATGCTTTGTGTAGCGCTGTAATGTCCCTAGCAACAGTTATTCCCATAGTGGAAGGGTTATGGGCAAGAAAATAGGATGAGCATTTGAGTAGATAAATCTATTCATATAAGGTGATACACTTAGAGATTGCATGTCCTTGATTGTCTCTCCCAGAGAACCGGTTGATCCTGGATGTCTTTGCGCAGCAGTGCAGCCGGGTGCTGAGTCTTCTCAACAACAATGGCAAGTTCCTGGACCCTCTGCCCCCGCCCCCTCTGGCATCATCAGCCCTGATGTCCCGCATTAAGCAGGAGGACGGGGACTTCCCGACGGCGGAGCGTCCGGGGGTCCCATGCTCGGTGGGGGACCCCGAGGCTCAGGAGGCAGGGCCGGAGTCCCTGCAGGCGCACAGGAGGCAGCAGCAGACCTCTGCCTTCCTGCAGGCCTTCACCGACTCCCTCCAGGGCTACCTGATCGCCGGGCTCCAGCCACGGCCACGCCCCGGGCGGGGACTACTGCCACCCCTCGGACCCCGACCCCCTCTCCGCGTCCCCCGCCCACACCCTGGGGGGCTGGAACTCCCCCACGCCCTCCGACTCCCAGGGACACCCTTCCTCCACGCTGCCCGAGGAAGAGGAGGAGGAAGAGAGCTGCTGCCCCCGCTGCCTGGAGCTGGAGCAGGAGGTGCTCTGCCTGCAGCAGGAGAACGAGGAGCTGCGGCGCAAGCTGGACAGCGTACCAGGTACTGCCCCCTAATGGGCGGCTGATCTCATTACATTGCTGTTGTATTACCAACTGGATCCAGACAGACAAGGCTTTCTGGCTCAGCTGTTTTTGTCAAGAGCAGCCATCATTTTGTGCATGAATGAGGGTTTGCATCAGACTGCACCAGTGTGTGTTAAGTAATCATTCATGTGTTTAAAATGGCAATTCACAGCCATATCTTAAGTGCATGCCCGTCACTGATGGGCTGAACCTGATGGCTTTATTTATGTGCCCGGTACCTCAGAGCACAAATCAGTGCTTTTTAATGCGATCAACCCACCCTCCCCTCTCAGATACATTAACATGAATAAAGACTCTCTCTCTACCCCTCTCCCTCCCTCTTTTCTTCCTTCTCTCTTTCTCTCTCCACTGGCAGTTCCCTGTCAAACCGTGCTGGACTTCTTTAAGAGGGTCTTGCTGCACCACAATCAGTTTAGCCAGCCAGGGTCACCAGAGGAGCAGCTGACAGAGGTAAAGAAACTGTCCCCTGACACAGAGCATGTGGCCGATCTCCCATTGCACAGCTCTTACGCAATCCAGACCCCAAGAACTCATGTGGCTTCTCAACTTGTGGCAAATTTGTAGTGTTTTAAAATTTATTTATTTATCTTTGGCTCATCAGTAAGTCGACAGCAAGGTCATGGTTAAGCTCAGGGTCAGGGCCAAGAGTATTTATGTAACCTACATAGTTTAATTTCTGTGCCCGAAGGTGCAGCTTCAAGTGGAAGAGCACCCATTTTAAAACACCCACAGGAAGTGGTTAGAGCTTGCCTGATAGAGACTGTTGCCTTAGGAGACTGTGACCGAATCATTACTGTGTTTGGGTGTGCACTGAAACTGAGGGGGGAAATACCGATGTGCATTTTGGCTAGATACTGAATTGGCTGTACCCTTCTGTAGAATGACGTATAATAAATCACTTTACTCTTGTTGTTGAGACTTGCATTAAGCACAGAGCACAGAGGATTTATTTAGTACAAAGTCCAAGAGTGCTGCTCACCAGACAGTTCATTCTACAGGTTCTGTCAGGTGTCATCATGTAGAATGAAATTGCATGATGACGCCTAGCAGGGCATTCCATAGGAAATATCAAAAATGTATAATGAAATTCTTGTCAGTTTAGTCACCATTCTGACAAATGCTGTCGTAGGTAACCTGCGACGTGACAAAAATCAGGATCTCGCTTGTCTGGCATTGTCATTCACTTACAGGCACAATGTTTGCAATTGGGCTTTCCTCAATATTTTGTTTGTCACAGAATGTGCTAGATACCATAAAATGTCCATGTCGCAGAGGCATTGCTTGACACGTGCGTGTGCATCCTGCCCTTGGTCGATATTCCTTTATGCTTTTTAATCCTCTGTCCTCGTCTGAATCGGCTACGCTCCGTGGCAGATTTCAGCGCAGCTGCTGGATGCAAAGCAGTCCACTGAAAGACGGCTGTCATTAATATTCCGGCCCCATCTCCCGGTCTGGTCTGAGGTCTGCCTTCGCCGGGGCGAGGGTGTCATTGAGACTGGAAATTAAACTCCCCATCGCGGCATCGTGATCAGTAAAAAAATGAATCATGCATCAGCCAGCTGCAGGCTGAGAGAGACGCGGTAAAAAGGGGCCGTACGCAGGGGCCGTTTACCTAACCAGAGAGTCGCGAGGCTTGTGGAAAACAGCTTGACGATAAGAGCTGTCTGCAAAGCAGACCAGGCACCGCAGAGGAAGACGAACCCCGACAGCCAGACAGACACCCTCCTAACGTTATGCATTCCCTCGCAGCTGATTCATTGACTGGCTACGAGGGCAAAGTAGAAAGCCGCAGTGGCTATGGTGATGTAGAGGGGAAGCAACAGAGAGCGCACCCTTAACATGGTGGCTTTGTCATTGTGTTACGTTGTTATTATGAAGCGTGCTGACCTGTGATGTTTTTTTTTTCTGGGGGGGGGGTTGTACTGAACACCTCAACCTCTATGTCAGTTCTGAGCGGAAGGCACTCTGTGGTTTTCTTTTCATCTCGCTGCTGTCTTCATTTACCTGACCCAAGCTTCATGTGCAGAGAGCTACAAAAGAGACATGCTGCATAATGTTCAAGACTAGTGTTATTTATACATAACTCCGCACAGTCAGTTTAACCCATGGGAAATTTCAAATTTTTATGCTCTTTTATATGTTCTATTCTGACTGTATACTAAAAAGAAATAATAACATTTTTCTGTCCATTTTATATAAATTGGTTTTATTAATCTGGCATGTTCAAAAGATAGACAATAGATTAGAAGTAAATATCACTGATTTTTCATTGTATATTTTATAAAGTAAGCTCTATAAGCAAGAAACATTTGTTCATAAGCCCATGGCTAAAAGTATCATATTTCTTATTTCAGTCAAACAGCTTTTACCAGTAAGACTAAAGGCATGCAATTCAGCTCCATAGTAATACATGCTTTCATTAAGCTTCATGTGCTTGGATAGGAAAGAGTTACTCATGGCTTCTTGGTCATTTTCTTATTTGGTGTGAGACATGTGGAACCATGAGATGTCCCTCTGATGGTGTCCTGTGCTCTCCAAGGCTGTCTACCATGTAAGATCACCCTGTTTACAGCATATTTCACAGCTGCAGAAAACATGGCTCCATTTAGGTAGATAGAAGGGGGAAATAACAGTGCTGCTTTGGGACAAATTTGTCATAACCACACTCCTATTATAACTCAAATATGTAACACTCATTGTTGTGGTGCGAGGCTGCAATATCACTTGCATCATTACTGGGTGTGAAATTACTCATTTACTGTAAAGTGGCAGCCACCTCTTGCAGTGATACATGTGTGGTGAATTAAGCTGCACATGAAACCAGTGACTATTAAAATGGAGATCAGCATGCAAATGCGTGTGGGCTTCTGAGAGCAATGAAAAAGTCATTTTCAGTCAAGTGTTACGGAAGACACATCAATATATAGAATCTGTGCAAAACCTCCCCCGCCTTTCACTCCTTGCTCGATGTTTTAAACAGGTGGGTTAACGTAGCAGTTTTCATAAAGGTAGTTTAACAATGCCACAATTTGTTTTTTTCTTCTCCACGGTATCTTGACTGACTTTTGTGCTTAACTGAAAATGATTGCCATGACTGCCCAACAAAAGGACAGGCCAACTACCACTTTGAAAATCTAAGTAGTTATTTTTGGAAAGCGTATCTAATGCTGATTAAAACTTATGTGAAGCAGGATAGATCACAGGAGGGTTGATCAGCAGGACAGAGAGAAACATGAGAGCTGTACTATGTTGTGAATAAGAACAATATCACTATGTTCATTGCGGTCACATTGGAAATGATTTCTTTCTGTTTTATCACGTTAATACCCTTACTGTTGTGCACTGACTGCGGCCTGTCGCTGTCGCTGCCTTTTCCCAGGGCAGTAAGCAGCTCCTGGGGAATTACCCCGTCTTCATCACCAACAAGCAGTGGGATGAGGCGGTCAACTCCTCCAAGAAAGATGGGCGTCGGCTGCTGCGCTACCTGATCCGCTTCGTCTTCACCACCGACGAGCTCAAGTACTCCTGCGGGCTGGGCAAGAGGAAGCGCTCCGTTCAGATTGGCGAGGCGGGCCCGGAAAGAAGGCCCCTAAACCCTGTCAAAGTCACCTGCCTCAGAGGTACTGAGACACATTGGCCTACACTGACACACAAGATAATGCTGCTCAGGGTGCGGACACTGCCACCTCATTCAGGGAAGAGTTAAACGCATGGCATTAATTATGAAGTCATGGGATGTTATGGAAGCCATGTTGCTTTGTAACAATTGTTAATGTCATGTCCATAGTAAGTCACTATATTCTTATTAAGTTACCTGGAAACATGATCAATTGCGATCTACCTGGTTGAACTGTGACTCACTCATGTGTTTAGCTCTTTCTGCTCTCTGTGTGTCGCTGTTTATTTTTACTTCAGCTGACTAACCTGCTTGCTTGTGGGGTAATAATGTCCTGCCCAGGATGTGAACCACAACACAACGTTCAGTCAGCCAGAGTTTAATATCAGCCAAAAGCAATATTGATATTAGTGTTGTTTATTGTAACAGTGTGTTTCTTATTTTTTTCCTTTGTATCCATCTCCCATCCACCGCCCATCCCCCGTGCAGAGTTCATCCGCATGCACTGCGCCTCCAACCCGGACTGGTGGATGCCCTCGGAGGAGCAGATCAACAAGGTGTTCAGCGACGCGGTGGGGCATGCGCGGCAGGGCCGGGCGGTGGGCACCTTCCTGGGCAGCAGCGGGAGCTGCAGCAGCGGGGGCAGCAGCAGCTTCTACCTGGAGGGCTTCGACGGCCACGTGTCCCAGGACGAGCTCTTCCTGCGGGGCTCCCAGGAGGGGGACTGAGTCCAGGTCTGGCCGGGGACGGGGTCCTCGTTTTTTGTCCTGGTGCCGGAACTGTGGAACTCTGGGAATTCTGTAAGGCTCAGTAAACATTCCAGATTGCAGTGGAGCCCCGTTTGGTCCTGGGAAGAAATTGCATAATTTGTGTTTGGTTTTTTTTTTTTCCATCGTCTGTTCTTGTTGATCATCTCATTGTCAGGATCCTTCTCTTATGGTGAGTAAAAACATATTTCTGAGGTACACACCTGTTCAAAGGAGTGGATCTGACATTGTGTTTAAGTGTTCCACTGATATTGCTGGCAGGGGCACATCCTTTTGTCAAACAAGGAGCTGCTTTTAGTAACCTGGGTATCATTCCTAAGGAAACAGAATTTGATTAAGGCTGTGGCTAGTAAGATTAGAGTTCAACATTTACGGTCATTTCTCAAGTTCCTCAATGAGTCAGCTTGATTTAAAGAATCCCAGCGAACATTCCCTTGACACCATGTTGCTGAAACATGTAGCATCAGTCTTGTCTGATTGCTGTGATGTCACACCAATACTATGAAAATGAAATACAATGTTTTTCATGCCGTGCCCTTCCATAGACTGTGGAAATGGTCTGTCCACGCATGCAGATGGTAGGTGTCAGTATGCAGGAATCAAGTCTCAGCACCACACAAACAGTAGAGGTAGACTTAATGTGCTTTTCTTTGGACAAATGACAAGTTAACCAGAAATACGTCCGGTAACACACCTGTTTTTTAGTATATCTCAAAGCTAGCTGCGCAGGACAACTGGAGGGGCCTGTGTCAGATGGAACCAGACAGAGACAGACAGAATATTATTGTCTGGCTCACAGCAAGCGCCAGTCGCATCATCAAAGTCCCCTACAGTTGGTGCTCTGGCAGCCAATCCAAGCAAGGCAGCCGCAGGTGTTTAAACTCTCCATCCATCACCTGGCCTCACACACCTCATTACCGCATGGACAGTTTGCTTTTACAAGACTGGTGTTTCCAACAAAAACAGCCATCTGAGGCTTGTGCACTGCTCGCATTCTGAGCTGTCAGGGTGAGGGGCACTCCCCCAGGTGAGTGTGGTCAGTTTCGGAAGGACCGCCTGGCACCTCACCCCTCCCGACACACTGCCTCCATTACAGGTACCTTCCTTCACCTCACGAAACTCTTAAAATCTAAAAAGCTCTCACAGCAGCACACATGGGCACATGTCGGATCTTATTTGCTGAGTAAATATTCCTGGAAATTAATTTTAACAGTCACTGTCTTTGGGGCATAAGTAGTGTACATACTGTCAAATGAACTGAAGTCATTTAAGTGCACAACATCTCCTAAGGGGCTGCCACTTGGTTGTGGTCAGGTTAACTGTCAGTTATTTAGTTGAATTTCACACCTGTTAAATGTCACATATCACATGGTCATGATTACTCCCTATACAGAGGTGCTATTAAGAAAGACCCACACAATATTTACAGTATTAGGTGCTGCAGTCAGTGTCAGTCCCCTTCTCTCTGTGTCAGCTTATATACTTTATGATCAGGGCTTGTATTTCTCTCATTTTTCTCCATTGTGCTTTCAGCAAGATTATTGGAATATCTATTGCATTTGTCTAATTCCCATGCCAGTAAAGTTCTTTATGTTGGATGAAAAGAGATTAATGCCATTGATGTGATCAATGCCAGTGGTTCAATGTAGCAAATGTAATTAACTGAATAAAGTGACCTACCAAGCCATTAATTGAAACTTTATGTTTGCCGAAAACAGCTCATTTTAGAAAGTCTGAGTTGAATAAAATGAACATTGTGTTTAAAATACATCAAATGACAAAAAATGCTGAGTTATGCAAGCCCTGTATATGAAAGCCAATGGCCACATTCCAAATCCACTTTCTTCACCTGATCATGCTTGTCCTGCTGTCTCCCTGGCCTCCTTTGGAAGTGGCACAGGTTCAGGAGCAGTGTGCCAGTGTGCAACATCTCAGGACCAAAGGCCTTTTTAAGTGAATCCAGCATAAACTCATGGCAGGCCAGGCACCTGCTCCGCCTCGTACTGTACACCCAGAGGCTATCGCTCAAAGACTCATACTCCCAAACGGCACCCTCATATGGCCTCATACTCCCATAAGCCATCCCTCATAGCATCATACTCCCAGAAGCCATCTCTCATTGCCACCTCATAGCCACTTCTCACAGCCTCATACTCTGATAACTCTCTTGCTCCAAGCAGCCATGTCTCACCCCATAAAGTAGGTACTGGGAGAACAATCATCGTAAAGTAGGAACTGGGAGTACAGCTTTTATTAGTCCACAGTGTGTCTCTGCTTACAGTTGCGTGGGTGCATGTGTGTGTAAGCGTGAGTGAGAGTAAGGTTTTATATAGATTTGCATCTAGTCAAGAAGGGTGACGAAATGCTCACATCTACAGCAGTTAATAAACAAGCTCTCCCACAATGTTATGTAAAAGGGGCCTTATTTAACCATAATAAAACTGCACACATTGGTACTTCAGAATCAGCCAAGAAGCATTTTATTTGTGTATTTATTGGTCTTCCATAATTGCCTTTTTTCAAATCTCAATATTAATTTACTATACATGGAAATAGCTGTTTTTTTTTTCAAAGCAGAACTCTTCTTATGGTTTGTCAGTTTTGGCTTCACCACATCCAGGAAATAAAAGTACAGTGGCTCAGCACTTTATTCAAACAAAGCTTACATTTTTTTAATGTAAGAGATGAGTTTAGCTAATCTTAAAGGGATAGTAATGCCTGCAGAAATTGTCTTTACATGTTAAAGTCAATTTTGCATTTTCAGATGAAAGTTTGTGACAAGAAAGTCATGTTTTATTGTCAGAGGTATAGATAGGGCAAAACATTTGGTTTTGTGTACAGAATATGTGCCTGATTAATTAAAAGACTGTTCGGCTGAGGGGTTGCTTACAGGGGAAGTCACAATGTGCATAAGGCATGTTTTGTTTTTAATATCAATTTTGTTTTCTAATTAGGGTATGACTCAATTGGCTGATTGTCATGCACATCTCCAGAGCACACACTCCACATTCCTATTCCCACTAGTGGATAAGCACATACAAATGGCAATATTGAGTGATTTGGTATTGAACTGTGGAACTCTGAACACCTGTGGCATTGTTTGAGCTGAACAGCTTTTGACACTGTGTATAAGATATAGATTGCACAGCAGTCTGTATTGCCCCCTGTTAGTAAATTTACATGTTCAGAAAATGTGACAACATTGTTCAGATCAAGAAATTTTAGAGGTATGCAAAGTTTTGTGGTTCTATGCCAAAATGCACAATCAGATGTCCTTATCTACTGGACTATTTAGACTAAATATTTAGTCTAAATTTAGACTGTTGCCATCCTTATCTATATTAATACATGTTTTTAGTAAACAGTTTAATATTTGTTAGGTAAAGGTGCTCTTGGAAAAACCAAAGCTTTTGTAGTAATTGTTTTTATTTCCCATTTTAAACCTGTTTGCTTGCTGAGCTTCAGAATATGAGGGTTTTGCTATAGTTTTGCTGTACAATATAATGGTAGCCTGTAAAAATAAGATTGACTGACAAATTGTGTGTGTTGAAAAAGAGACGCATAATAATGATTTTGTTTATTTAAAATGGTTGACATACATCGAGAAGTGCCCTTCATTTAAAAATAATTGATTTTTCAGAAATCTTGGCATTCCATAAATATTAAATAGAGCTTAGCAGATCAAATGCAGATACTTTTAGATTTTGTGATAACTTCAGACTCCAGAATTCAAAATGAAGTCATTCCATATATCAAATTTCATACATGATATGTAATATGTATATGTATAGCAATCATTTTACTCATCCAGAAATAACCAAATACACCATCTTTTATTTGACTGGAATTTGTATATAACACCTTTATATTAGTTTTTCATTGTTCATGACATTTTCCTCTTTTTAGACATTCACATCTATAGAGGACTCAAGACATTTATCCCAGATTTCCATGGTTTTGTTTTTGAATATTACAGTTACAACATGTGATGTCATTTTTTTACAAGAAAGACAGTCATGACAATGCCTTACAGTGAAACCTCTGTTGGATTTATATAGACCCACCTGTACGTCAGAATGAGGACTTTCTTTTTAGTAAGAAACTGTTTGACCATGCTGCTTTTTTAGCAAACATTCCAACTTCCTATATGTTAACAAATTAAAGTTTTAATTTGTTTTCAAATATGGACATTTTTAATGCTGTTTTGCCTTTCACTGTAAGCATTTACAAACAAGAAAAAACACTTATATACATAAATGTACATAAATATATACATGTACCCACCTACTGCTGTGCAAAAGTCTTAAACTGATTCTTCATTGATGTATTATTGCATGAAAAAGGAAGAGTACTGAGTGAAGAGGCATCAGTCAGTGTTCAACAAGCATATCAAATCAGCAAGTACAGAGAAACATCATCTGTAATTGGTGAACCCAGGACACGAAAATCTATCTAAGCACAATCAATACTTGAAGATGATAGACAAGCACTGGATTGGCAACACAACCTGTAGAAGACTCAGGAGTTTGTCCATCAATATTATAAAAGTCAACCTTGAAATCAGGACTTAAGGGATGTATTGCAAGACAAAAAACATAACATACACAGAAAGTTTTAGTTTCTAAATTTATCACAATGTACGTGTAAGACTTTTGAACAGCACCCACACACACACCAGGCTTCCTGGGTGTCAAAGGTATCGTTTCCATAACAGGTTCTCTGTTCAAATAAAACGAAGGCATATACACATTTTCAGTCCATTCGAGAGTCCGTGTAGAAAGCCTACCCTGAAAACTCAGCCAAAATGCCTCTAATGTTGTGATGCTTACAGTTCAAATGACCTTTGTGAATGTGTACCACCTGTTCACTTTCAAACATATTTTATTATCAAAGTGACTGTTCATGTAAACACTGTGAATCAGATGAAGTACCTTTTGAATTGTTGTTACATTTGAATATTTTTGTGTTCTGTAAAGTTCCTTCCATAATTTTTGCTTATTGGACTCAAATGATTAACGTGTCATATTCCAAGACTGGTCATATTAAAAATGTTTTGAGTAATATTACTATGCTGCTATTTCATGGTTCACTAGTGTATTCACAAAATAAATATATATATACAGCTCTCAGGGTCAAGGGGAAATTAAAGTCAAGGTGGTCTTGTTGTGGGGCAATAGCACTGAATAGTCAATTAACAACTGAGATTTTTTCTTCTATGCCCTAGGCCCCCTTGACCTGAGAGCATCTGAAAGGTAAATGACAAGACTACATTAGAGCAAAGCATTAGAGAAACACCCAGCCACAAACAAATGTCTTTTAAGATGCTCCTTAGCTTCCAATAGTGTGAGAATTTAAATGAAGGACAGAGAACTCTTTGTTTTATTTATTTATTTATTCATCTATTTTCATGCTGACTCCCCCTCTCCAGTGAATCAAAAATGAATGCATACTTGATTCCCTGAAATAAGTCAGTGTTTTGTAATTTCAGTGTGAGTCCTCAAAAAGGTTCAAGTGGCTATCCAGGGCCAATTAAAGTACTTTACATTTTTCCAGGATGTTATTATTTCAGAATATTGGTCAAAATGAGGTTGTTCAATCCGGAGAGAGGGACAGCGGAGAAGACAAACTGCATTCTGAGGTTTCTATGAGACTGCCACTGCTGTGCTGTTGGTTACAGAATCATACAAGAATGGCAGGTATGGCACTTATTAAGAATTTGCTTGTTTTTGCTTAATACAATAAAACAATGGGATCCCCCACATGTACTGCTGTAGCTACTAACATATTATTTCACCACTGTGAAAATTAAACCTCCAAGCATGCCAAGAATCTTGAGGACATCTTCCTGAAACAGCAGAGTAACAATTTAAAATTTGGGAATACACAGAAATGTAACCCATAGATACTAGCATTACATTTAAAATGGCAGTTTGATTCAATTTACTATTGGAACTGATACCAAGTTGATCAATATTCATCTTTAGTGATGACTTAGCTTCACCAACATCTGTCGACATATACATTGTTTGCTCATTTGGATGTTGGGCAGGCATTCAGCCTACTACTGTGCTATAAAGTAATATGTCTGTCTTTGGCTTCACATACAATAGGATTCTTTGCATTATCTGTGTCTTAGCAGACAATTTTTCCGATGGCAACTTTCAATGCTGACATTTTACCCGTAAAGCATTTACAAATTAGCGATACACTTTAGCATGTGCGATTAATTACTTTTGGTAAGGGTAAAACAAAAGGAATCCACTCTGTATGGACTACTACCTACACAGAACCGTGGCCAGTGAGCCATTACTCCGGGTTTTTCCTCCTATACAGCGCTGTTACGTAACTCCATCAAATGAAACTTAACACAAAACACCGAGCATCATGCATACATGAGAGCTTTGCATCATCAAAGGCAACACTACAACAGGTCCACGTGTTCCATTGTACTTTCTATCTGTAGAAAAAAAGTGGCTGTTTTTTATGATTTACCCTGTGGGGATGGATGTCAAACAACTTTGATTTAACAGAGAGACTTCACTGGTGAGTGTATCTTAATCGTGTAATTATCCTGTTGCATTAAAAAAAATCTGAATTATTAAACTTCGGGTACGAATTATAAAATAACATAATTACTATATCGCGGGTATTATTAACATGAGAGTAAGAATAATTAACGTCGGGATGTATCATACGGTTGCACGGTACGAATTAATAAACTCGGTAAAAAATTCGTACTCGATAAAAAACGGTAAGAATTGTAAGGGGGAAATGTTTTTGACCATGTCCTGTGAGGGGGTCTGCAAATCCCTCCAAAATTACCAACAAGCCATACACTTTGCCAAACAGGACTGTTTCACAGAGCTCCACACGATGGCGAAAGAGAGATGTTTTGTTTTAGAAGTTCTTCCGGTTGACGAGTTCAAATCATCCCTTTGCTTGTATGACAGTCAGGCTGCTTGTAACGAGATAGCAAAGACAACTTAACGTCAACTCCAGAACTTTGCAGAAGTCGAGCAGTTGGCTAGCAGCTACTTTTATTTGTTTAGGAAAGTATGATTCTGCACGTACTGGGGATGTGAAAGTAAGATTTTTTATGAAAAACGACTTGAAGCAGCATGAGTGCAAACATGTTCAAAACATTTAGCTACCTCGCTAGCTAAGCAACGTTAGCCATACAGCTGGCTAATCTAATGTACTGTCGGCTTGTTAATGTGCTTGCAAGATAACTAGCCATTTCGACTTCCTCTTCATAACTAGCTCTAAAACGTCAGGAGAAATCGGTGTGTGTTCTAAGTAAGATCTAAGTACCTATAGATCGAACCTGCTAACGCTAGCTACGTAGTTTATTAAGCTGTAATTGTTGAAATACCTAGCCCATTGTGCCAGGTCAGCTTGTTATCCATTTGAACAACCCATGAACGTTACAGTTAGCGATATATTTGAACGATTTATCTTTAGCTACCATACCAATGTATGTTTTTATAGTCATCCTTGGTAGAATGCTAGCTAGTTATACTGTCAGAGTCATATCAGAAGCAGACAGAGAAACATATGTCAATTATAGCTAGTCTCTGCTGCCAGACTATCGCTTAATGTAGTTAGCTTAGCCATTCGTCTGTTCGATGTAACCGACGAGAAATGTGTGGCTTGAAGGAGCGCAAACACTGCGTTTTTTAAGCAGGTTAAAATGCCACCATGGCGAAGGGTGTCAGCAGTGCCAGTCGGAGTGTGCCAGTGGTGCTGGTGTGCCTGGGCGCGCTGCTATTCGCCAACGTCCTCATCTACTTCTACATAGAGTCCTTGTACCAGAGCAGTGAGACCCACGTGTCTCTCCATGGCAACTGCCCACCTGGCCACTTCAAGATGGGTGCCATGAAGAACTGCTCTCCCTGGCTGCAGTGCCCAGCTGTTCCCAAGGAGGTGCGCAAGCTGAAGATGATCGGCCAGGGTGCTGTGAAGCAGGTTCGGCAGCCTCTCTGTCCTTTTATTTTTCTCAAAGCGATGCTTATGTACTGAGTGTGATATTGTGACCTTTATATCTATCAATTTCATGAACTGAATCCCAGTATCAGTAGTTTTTTTAGACTGCATTTGTGTTTGAACACTCCATCAATGCGCTGGATCTTCTCCCCAGTGACAAATACATCCTCCTACCACAACAGGTATTCCTGTCTGAATGGAAGGGCCACAAGGTGGCAATGTCTAAGCTGTCAACGCCCAAGTACGAAGATGACTTTCTGCATGGACTGGCCATGCTCCAGGCTCTCCAGGGTCCCCACGTGGTGCTGCTAGTGGGGCTCTGTCCAGAGGACCACACCTTCATCACCGAGTACCATCCCCTGGGCTCGCTGCTCAACCTGGACTCCGTTCTGGCGCAGGAGAGGTACCGCAGGCTGGACACCTGGCAGACGCGGCTCCGTCTGGCCCTGGAGTATGTCTCCGCGGTTCACTTCCTGCACAACAGCCCCGCCGGCACCCGCGTCATGTGCGACTCCAACGACCTGGAGAAGACCCTCTCCCAGTTCCTGCTGACCAGCGACTTCCACCTGGTGGCCAACGACCTGGACGCCCTGCCCGCCGTGGACCGGGCCAAGGGCAGGCTGGTGAAGTGTGGCAGCCGGGAGCTCCACGGCGACTTTGTGGCCCCCGAGCAGCTGTGGCCACACGGAGACAGCGTGCCCTTCTCCGACGGCCTCATGCCCGAGTACGACGAGAAGACGGACGTGTGGAAGATCCCGGACGTGGCGCGTTTCCTCCTGGGGAGGGTGCCGGGGGGCGACCTGGCCCACTTCCACCTCTTTCAGATCCATGGCGAGTGCAAGAGGAGGGACCCTGCCCTGAGGCCCTCTGCACGGGCCGTACTGGGTGTGTACCGAACAGTCTATGCCAACATGATGAAGGACAATCCCAGCCCCAGCTCCAGAGACATGCTGTGACTCCCCCTGCACTGTGATTTGTGACTCTACTGTGACATGACTGATTGGAGAATCCAAATTAAAAGAATTACTCTTTGTCACAAGTGTCCTTTTCCTTTTTTCCATTGGTCCTTAACTAAACTGACCAGTACACTATTTGGCTAATGCCTTCATACTTGATTTTGTCTGTAACCTTTGGGTCAAACATATATCCACAAACTATCATAATGCTCTGATTAATGAAAATTTCTGTGTATCTAAAATAATGCAACAAGTTAATGTGGATTGTGAAATGCAGGTGAGCAAGAGGATTGTTCCCTTTAAAAGGCTGGTACACTGCAATTACCAATTCTTTAAGTACACGTTCGTGCACTTGGTTCTCAGTATTATGACAGGAGAAAGCTTCAGTGCTGTTGACTCAAGGGTCAGGGGTTTGCATTCCAGGCAGGGAACACATTTGTAACATTTAGACACTTTTGCTGTATTACTTTGGATATGTCTTAAAGTCAAAGTTTTTTATTTAACGAATCCTAGGCTGTAAGATGTAGACATAATATAAAGTTCAGCCCCTTTCTTAATGTTAATTTCAGGAGGTCCGTGAATTGGGACTTAATTAGCAATCACATCATTACCTAGAAGTGGGTAAAATTTGTGACTGTCATCCTCCTTAATGGGCCAAGCAGATTCATATTAGCATGTATGTCTCACAAGTAGCTAGCTGACATACACCATTCAATTATACTGAAGGTGGCATCAGTATCAAGCACTACGTTCACAGCATGCAAGGGTCTTTCACTAAATCAGAACAGATTATATCTGAAAGAGACGGCATCTTCAGTTCGTTTTACAAAGCAAAACGGCTTCCAATCAAACCAAGCGTCCCTGAATAAAACTGCTTCATCTCACTTTTATTTCTTCTACCAAAACACTTTTCAGGGATTTCCTTCAAATTTGGAATTGTGGAAAGTTGTTGGTCCAACTGAACTTAAACAGCTTATGCAGAATAAACATTTTAATCACTGTTACTTTAATAAGCCGGTGTCGTGCCGCGTTCTGCGCCCCTGCCGTGAAATGCACCCCTCCGACAGGGTGCAGAACGCGGCACGGCACCGGAGTGATTTTGGAATCGAAATGTAAGCGAGCGAGCTTTAGTGTACACATTGATGGTAAAAACACAATGTTCTGTTGAATGAATGCTAATAAAAATCAGCTTTCGTGAACGTAGCCACTATATTGAAAGTGATTTCGAACACAGTCGCATTCAGAACTGAATATGGAGGTTGGTAGTCCTAGTCGTAGCTATCATAGGAAAATTCAGCAGTATATATATTTTTTAATTAATAAATTAAGCAATTCAGGAAAATATATCATGGGTAAGCACAAAACACCCTGCCAGAAAATGCGGAGGTTGGGTGTCATTTATTGTCATTCGTTGCTCACAGTTGTTAATGGAGTAATTGTAATAACTTGTTAATCGAGTAAAATTGCTAGTTAAAAAACGGCACTTTTTATCAAGTAATTCGTTACAGTGATATTAAGTTATTATTTTGAAGCAGTAAAAACACGTATATGAACTGGTTACTGATTACATTTCGATTCCAAAATCAGTCCGGTGCCGTGCCGCGCTCTGTACCCTGCCGGAGGGGGTGCATTTCACGGCAGGGGTGCAGAACGCGGCACGATACCTGTAACCTGACTACCTGACTGACGAGCATTCGCTTACACTAAATCATGATGTCGTGAAAAAGTCAACATCAATGTACAATACTGTCTAAGTCACTCTGGATAAGAGCGTCTACTAAATTACAACAATTTAATAATATATTCATCAGTTTTGCTCACTATAAGAAAGTCGCAGAGACATCGACGTCACTATTTAATCTGCAGGCTATCATATTCTGACGTCAACAATATGGACGAGGAAGCGGAAATGTATCATTTGACTCTCGAATTTTTTGGGAAAACTCACCACTGGGAGCGTTCTCTGTTGCAGTGCCCCTTTGTTTCGACACGCCCCTGGCAACAGACTGCGGAGACACTAGTGAATATGGGGCTGTTCGTAGGCTTTTCTTTGAAGTTATCTGTGTCCGTAATGAAAATGGACGAGTTTGTGGCATTTTAGCGGGTGTAGAAGACCAAGGCGAAGCCTGGGGTTGAAGGGTACGGCGAATGCAGTCGTGAACCCGAAAACCTCGCCTTTAACGAGAAATCATATTGCTGTTGCAACAACCGTTACCCCTACAATGAGCTCCGATCGCCAGAGCGACAGCGAAGACCCCGATGAGTCTCAGGTGGACAGCCCCTGTATAATAGATTCAAGGGAAGGGCCGGACGACGAGCGCTATGATGAAGAAACGGAGAACCTACGGCAGAGATCACCTCCTCCTCCTCCGGACAGGGACGGGACTGCCCCGCGGCGGAGTAGCTCCAGGCCGGGGTCTGTAAAGGACAGCTCCAAAGCTCAGTCCACTAGCGCTTCGGGATTCAGGACCGAGGGGCTGGCGAGCGTTTTCGGGAGTAATGTGTTCCGATGGCTGCGAGAAAGGACAATTGGGAGAGGACTTTTTGTGGACCCTGCACGGGATAACTTCCGGACAATGACAAGTTTGTACAGTTCGATGAATCCGGCTGCGGATTCGGTCAATATGAATACCAAAACGCACGGTGCAGTGTTCAATTTAGAGTACTCGCCTGATGGGTAAGAGCAGCTAGCCCGCTAAGAAACTTGACATGAGTTGGCTAGCTATAGATAAACATCATGTGCGTCTCTGCGTAGATCCAGTGACGTTCTTGTAAGATTGACCTGTGTATTAGATACTAGCTGGCTAACTTGCTGGAATTTCTTTCTTTGTGGCTCACTATATTGACGGACATGATATTTAGCTAACTGTGCTGAATGTGTTCCTGTTAATCCATGGTATCTAGTTATATCTACAGTAGCACTGTAACAGGAATATGAAGTAGCGATGTTGTCATCTGACAAGTTCTGTCACTGTTATTTGGTTTCTTTTACAGTTAGCATTCAACTGCTGCATTCAAATACAGCTAAACATGTGTGATTAACCTACTATTATTATCCAAGAACACACACACTCAAAACAATTACACATCACCCATACATACATTTTTTCTCAAACACAAATGCACCCTATACAATCTCTACATGACACACATACATTTACAGAACTGTTGTGACTTTTGTATAATAATTCTGTCACAAAAACCCATCTCTCCTAGCCGTACTCTCATTCACAAAGGAATATTTTCCTTTTGTTGTTGGTAGTTGAGAACTGAGGGAGGAACCAACAAATTTCAATCTAAAATCATAGGTTTTTGAACGATGTAGCTGTTCATTACAGCCTATACAGATTTTTAGTAGCCACATCAGTTTGCTAGAAAAAAAATGTAACCTTTGCTTGGATAAGGCTCTGACCCACAAAGCATTACTACAATAATACAGGCTGCATGTAATTTGTATAATTTGAGTAAGCTGTTTGCCAGCTCGGTACTCCTGTATTGTAGAAGGTTCTGGATGTAAGTCCTCAGGGGGGACTGACTACCCTCCCTCCTATCCCCCTAGGTCTGTGCTGACGGTAGCGTGTGAGCAGACAGAGGTTCTACTCTTCGATCCCATTTCCTCCAGACACATAAAAACCCTGGTGGAGGCCCATGAGGACTGCGTGAACAACATCAGGTTAGTTGGTTTTCCTCCAGCATCCCTGTAAAGTGCCGTGCCTTGCTTTTTCTGTTGTTGCTGAAGCTCGCCGTGTAGCTCAGCCGCACTCAGGGGCCTCATGATCAATAAAACAGTTTCATTCTTATAAAACGCGCCAATGCACAAATGCATTTCATAAGCCTTCTTTGGGGTGATGTCACCCAGATATAATTTTTTTTAATCTAACATAAGGCCCCTGAGTATTGCTGAATTTTATGGAAGATTTGTGCTGGCACGGTAGCGCCAGTCCTGATCTGGTCTGTAGCTGCTGAAATAAGAGCTTCACGGACGCACACATTCTCAAGGTCTCGCTCCTTAGTGAAAGTGCTGACCGTGTTTTGATTTTAACTAGGGTAATGGGTGGAGTTCTTGGCTTTGAGCAGTGTTGCCCTCTGAGCTTCTTGGCCTGTGAAGGTGCATCTCAGGTCCTTTGCTTGCTATGCCTTTCCCCCTTCGGGTAATGTCATTGTCATGTCTGGCTGTCAGTCTGTTTGGCTGTGTATTGACTTCCTTGGATGTGAAATCCGAGAAACGCCCCAAAGCACTTAATGGCACCACTGCTGGTCTCAGTGTGCTCACATGCGTGCGATTGTTCCTCTCCCCCAAAAAGGTTCCTGGACAATCGGCTCTTTGCCACCTGCTCCGACGACACCACCATTGCATTGTGGGATTTGCGGAAGCTGAACTCCAAGGTGTGCTCCCTGCACGGGCACACCAGCTGGGTGAAGAACATCGAGTACGACACCAACACCCGCCTGCTCGTCACCTCCGGCTTCGACGGCAACGTCATCACCTGGGACACCAACCGGTGAGAGAAGGGAGCCTACCCAGAAAGCCTTTCACCACACATGACCCCTGTTTCATGAATGAAGAGTTCTCAGGGACTGCTGTTTTGTGTACAGGGTACTTTGAGTTTCAGGGAAGGGACATTTAAACCTGTCATGAAGAGGCACTATTGTTGAATGACTGAGCAATATTCTTTTACTTGGGTTGTTTTAGCAACACTGTTTTGGCTCCTTGATCACTTGTCAGATGTAAACAGGAGATTATAATGGACTTGGATATCTGCCTACTGAATAAGCAGCCGGATGTGTTCAGCATTTGCTCAGATTTCCATCTGTCTGTCTGTCTGTCTGTCTCTCTTTTTCTCTCTCTATTTATGTATGCCTGTACAGTACCAGTCAAAGATTTGGACACAACTTGCGTCACACACCTGATTAATATAATGGGAAACATGCATTCAAAGACATTTTGATCTAAAGACGTAGGCTTAAATGCTTGAAGTTTGTTTCTTAGACAAATATAGTTAATGCCCATGTATGAATTTCTTTCCCAAAAAAATTTTATTTTAAAAAATATATTTTTTGTCTACTCTGAAGAATCTAAAATATAAGATAATGTGATTTGTTTAACACTTTTTGGTCACTGCATGATTCCATTTGTATTATTTCGTAGTTTTGATGTCTTCACTCCTGTTCGCAGGTTCACAGAGGAGGGCTGCCCACACAAAAAGTTCTTCCACACGCGCTACCTAATGAGGATGCGCCTGACGCCCGACTGCTCCAAGATGCTCATCTCCACCTCCTCAGGCTACCTGCTCATCCTGCACGACCTGGACCTCACACAGTCCCTGGAAGTGGGCAGCTACCGTACCCTACGGGCCCGCCGGACCACCCTCAGCGCAGGTGAGCAAGGACACCCCCCAAAATAATGTCCCCAGTCCTGCGATACCCCCCTGTGCTCTTTATTTTTAGTCTTGTGGTGGCGAAAGCTTTGTCTGTCCTTGGGATGGCAGGTGTGTTGTCTGCCAAGTTACTAGTTGGCAGGGCACCCCCCATACCTAATCAGAGACTAAGGCCCCTTTTTTTAGATTTGTTACAGAAATAACCACAATGGTCCTGGGGTATTATTACTATTGACTATTACTTTCGTGACATCTAGCCTCATGTTAAATCAGAGAATTAGGATACAGTCTCATATTGCCATGCAATATATGCTGAAACTTAAACCATTTTCACTTTCTTGCTTTTCTTTGTTCTGGTACTCTAATTTATCTGTCTCTCCTCATTTTCAGCCAATTGCCACATCTAGGCTATTCATTATCACATATTGCAGGACACTTACTGCTCTAGGCAGAAAATAGATGATGGTCATCATTTCGCCTCAATTGCTTAGTGTCATTTGGATTTATTTTTATGTCAAATTTAATGGTAATCCTATTTTTGCAAGTGTTTCTGTTGACTTGCACAGAGTAAGCACTTGGCATGAGTGAGTAACTTGCCATTTTTGTACACTGGAAGTTGTATTAACAGAACTATAATTAAACTGTGAAAGAAGACTTTAAGGGAGGGGGGGATCTGTAATTTGATATGTTGTGTGATATGTCTCAACTACTTGCATCCACATTGGAGAGGCCTGGTCTCATTAGAGTGGTGACACATCCAGTACATTGGCAGTATGTGGTGTCTTAGAAATCAACAGTAAAATGATGAGTTTTGCAGAAACAGAAATCTTTACTTGTGTAATGTGGCATATGCATATACTAAGATATAATTAAAATTTTCAATCACACAGAAATAGTTTTCACAAATTTTGAAGTTTTCCTCTGAAAGGTGAGTGTAATGACATCTGTTTTTGTGTGGCCTATTCTTTCCACCAGAGGGCACCACATCCAGCTCCAGGTCAGCAGGAGCTCAGTATCATGGAAATGACTCCAGTAAGATCCACCCACAGCCCGCCCAGAGAGAAGGTGAGTGGCACTTTGGGGTTGTGCCAACTCTTTCAGACTGAAACAGAGTGAATAGGACATAACTGATGGTTTGTTATTTAAGGATTGAAAATATTTTCCATTCCAGTTCTGGGCTGAATGGTTCTACTCCACAATTGACCGTTTCATCTGAATTATAATTTTGTCTGAATTACAACAGTGTCGTCATCTGAATATCTCTGTTGATATTGTAAAACAATTTAAGAAAGGATTCTGGATTGTGTAAAATTAAGCCAGGAAAGCATGATGGTGTGTCAAGTACAAATAAATAATAACCCTACAAAATATTTATAATCCTTGGGGCCTCGGGATCCAAGCATTGGAAAGTAACAGGTAGTATGAGCTGATGGAGGATGATTGGTTTATCCTGGTTGATAGAGGATGATGATTGGTTGATGCAGCCTAATTATGGGTTGATATAGTTGGTGTGGGCTGATCAGTTTTTCCTGTGGTGCCCTCTGTCAGGCGGCTCCCCGAGGAACAGCCTGGAGGTGCTGACCCCGGAGATCCCTGGGGAGAGGGACCAGGGGAACTGCATCACCTCCCTGCAGCTGCACCCCAAAGGCTGGGCCACGCTCATCCGCTGCTCCAGCAACATGGACGACCAGGAGGTGGGTATCGCCAAGCCGTCACGTCGCATCGCCGCAAGTGTTCCCACAATCCCACCCGGGGAGGCCCCTGGCCTTATCCTCAGTCCATTTTCACTCACCTTATCCTCCTGACCATTCTGCCAAAAGGTGTGGTATCTAATGGTTTTATACCATGCAGTGTGAGTATACTGTATGTTCTGCTGTAGTGTTCATTGAGTTTTTATTAATCAACACAGTTTTTTTATGAAGGCCTTTGAAATGCTACTGGAGCATGCAGTGTGTACTTTAGTTGAGTTGCATGCGAGTGGCGCCGTGTGTTGACCAGTGAAGGCCTTCCCCTTGTTTCGCAGTGGACCTGCGTGTATGAGTTCCAGGAGGGGGCCCCGACGCGGCCCCCCGTGTCCCCGCGCTGCTCGCTACGGCTCACCCACTACATCGAGGAGGCCAACGTCGGGCGGGGCTACATCAAGGAGCTGTGCTTCAGCCCCGACGGGCGCCTCATCTGCTCACCCTACGGCTATGGTGTGCGGCTGCTGGCCTTCGACGGGCGCTGCGGCGAGCTGGCCGACTGCCCGCAGGCCGAGACCAGCTGCCTGCGCGAGGTGCGCTCCATCTACTCCCACAGCGACGTGGTGCTCACCACCAAGTTCTCCCCCACGCACTGCCAGCTGGCCTCCGGCTGCCTCAGCGGCCGGGTCTCCCTCTACCAGCCCAAGTTCTGAGCTCTCTGGCGCCCTCTGGAGTCAGCCCTGGGCAGAACCGAGGGGCGAGGCGAGGGAGAGCCCTGACAGTGGATTAACTTGGGGCAGGTCTGACTGCGCCAGACTGTTGCCATTGCTTTAAAAAAAAAAAAAAACTTCATATTTTTTTGCTAAGCTGCTTGTATAGTACATGGTTAATGGGATATGTTTAGGGTCATCTTTGTTGATTTATTTTTTTGTTTGTTTTCAACTTGTTTGGAAGCATCTGCGAGTACTTTTCTGGAACTGAACCCTAGCGAGCAGAGAGAGACACTGTCCGCTGGTGGAAATGAATAAGGAGGAGAAACAGAAATGAGGGGGGAGAAAACTGATTACCCAGCTTCCCTTGCTGTCACAGTGAATTAGAGTTTCTCGCTACGATAGACCGGCTTGCTTGGTCTGCTTACCACAGGAAACAGGAAGAGACAGGAAGCAGGGTGGGCTCCATGCTCCCTGATAGGCCGCCTGCTGTCCCCCTGCCCTTTCCTGCCCAATCCTTACCCCTTCAGTATGAGTCTGCAATGCCTTTTGATTGTATCGGGAGCCCAAAAGGACTTTAGGGATGCTCCGCCCCACGCTGTGTCATGCTGCTTTAACACGTACTGAAAACTCCTCCCCTCTACCACTCAGGCCTTCCCATTGGTGCTGCTTCAATCTGCTGGATTCTTCCCTTTTAAAGGATGTGTATCACAATTGTTTTGCCCAGTTGATTTTTTTCATCTTAACATTTGTGCAGTAGCTGCTTTACAATAGTTTTTTTCACTTATTCATGTTCAGATGTTTTAAAAGATTTTTTAATGATTTTATTACTAGAATACTAGCGTTGACGAATGTTGATGAATGACACTATGTTCAATACACTGCTTTGACTTAAAATACAATGCACAGACTTGACCATTGATAAGTTCTGTTGTCTTCATTCATGTGAAACCGTGGTTGGATGGCCTTGCTTAAGGTGAAGATTAGATTACTCCATGAGATGTGCGCAGTTGCACAGATTACATTTAACATACTCATATTTTATGCTGCTGAACATGTACTGAAACAAGTCAGTTTAATTACCTGGTTCAAGGGTGGCAATACCTCATGGTAGATTTGAACCGGTAACATTCTCTGTTTTTCATGGTTGCCTTTCACCCCTACATTCATCACTTAAGGTACTTATGCCTTCTGCTGTTGTACAGCATACCTAGCTGGTGTTTAGCTTCCCTATACAATATTGTCATCCAGTAAGGATTTTCCCTTGTAAACCCCTGGTAAATATTAAATAAAAGTGCAATATTGCAGTCATTATGAGAGAGAAACTTTTCAGTTTAAGGTCAGATTGTTGTCATTTCCAGGTGATCCATTTTCAGTTGTGTAGCTGTCTGGCTTCCATTAACACATTTAATTTTCAGCAATCTGTGGTGTTTAGTTTCTGTAAGTGACCTTTATATTCTCCTGTGTGGTCACCAGGACACATAGAACCACTTAGAGAGGTGGCTGCTTGCAGTGATGTTTGAAGTGTGGCTGTCTGGTTTCTGAGATGAAACACACGCCAGTAGATAAAGGAAGAGTTCAGACAGTAATGGCAATGACCAAAAACTATGTTCTGCTTAATTTAATTACTTTAAAAATAATCATGGAAGCATGGAAGAAACACATCAAATGTGTTTTCCATAACCTTCATTGCCTTAAGAGATTAGTCTGAGTAACGTCTGAAGTAGAGAAACTAAGGCAGTAGGGTGTTGCAGATGATAAACACACAGTACGTCAGGGTGCCCAGTGTTGATCTTGGAGTTGGTTCTCCGGTTCACATTAACTGGTTGACAGCATTAGGGCTGGTAGGAGTGGGTGAACTAGCCCAGTGAAGGCAGTAGCAGGTTGACTCAAGTCCACAGTCGCCCTGGTAGGACAGAGATGTCTAAGTGTGGGGCTGTAGCCTTCCTGACAGAGGCCAAGATTGTCTTTAAATAGATAGCACGTTGTCTCAGATCATGTGGGAGTGGAAGAAATGACAGGATATCCTTTGCCTTTTTTCAATGTGAAGGTAATGCAAATATTCTCCATGGTTTGATGGTGTGCTGATAAAAGGCAAACAGTAAAAAGTAAAGCAAGGCTCATTCTCTTCATTTTGTGCTCCCAGAGATTTTGGCACATGGAGACTGAAATTTTGATCTGCAGGGAGTCATTGGCAAAACTTGGGGAAGATTGTTTCCGCCAAGTCATGCTGAAGAGGTTACAGTGTCTTGCCAAGTCTGAATCACAACAGCCTACAGTGTACTTGTAAGCGTGGTGTAGGCACAGTGACCCAATTCCCAGAATTCCAGCACAGTGCTCTCACAATGTGCTAAATTTACAAGAACACTTGTGATAATGTTGAGCTGTACCTGGTTTTACGCCTCTGTGAGCACACCTAGAATGACTGCTTTCTCAACTGCTGCTAGTAGAATCCCTCATGTCCTCTATGATTCTCTTTGTTTACGGTGTTGGCCTACTGTTTGCTGCAAATAAGAGAGTATGGAATTGTTCGCCCACTCACGTTTCTTGGTTTGGTCAATTAGGTCAGTGTAGTGTGTTCCAATGAGCACGTTCAAACTGTGATCTGCTCTGCAAAGTTAGGTCATTTAACTAATTCATAAGCAGATCAGACTTATCTTGGTTGATATAGGGTGTCTTGCATGTACAAGTCAATCACAACATTATTAAAGGATATGGTTATCAGATACAGGTTGAATCCTATCCTGTTTTATTTTTAGATTTTCCAATCATTTATCGTTTTCTAAAATTTCTGTGTAATTTACCTATAGGAATCCAACTTGCAAATAAGTGTTGGTTTTCTATACCTGTTGTTTTGTGGGAGAGGTAGGGACCTGGCAGTTGCTGGTAGCTTGCTTTTTGAACATGCAATGTAGTTCTTATGCTTGAAACCGGTCTCAGCAAAAAAAACAGGCTTTTATGGTGAAAATAGATTTTTCCATAACTCTGAAGGACAGGGGAAGGATAAAGAGATACATTTTCAGTGCTGCCTACCATTTTGCATGCCAAAGATAAAGTGTAGCCTTTATTTTTTTGACTCAGATACATTATTTTCACCAGAGAACTTGTCCTCCCTCAAACTATACATTAGAGGGTGCAGAAAGGCTGTTGTCAAACCTTCCAATGGTTATTCGGCTGAAGTCATTTAGTAGACAAAAAAGATTATGAATGTGTGATAGGCTGTCTTCAGAGTATTAAATATCTTAGTATAACACCTCTCTACATTACCCCATATGTTGTTTCATTTTGACATTGTAGTCATTTAGAGGGAAATAAAATGTAATAAGCTATGGTTATAGTTTTCTGTGTATTGGTGAAAAAATAGAGCCAGACATTCATTTTAATTTTATATTTTGAATTCATGTTTTGTTGTCTTTATATTTGGTATAATGTCTCTCTTTGACATACGTACTCGCTGTTTGCAAGTTAGGGGGTTTTCTCTGTTCCTGTCAATGAATGAGCCCTCCATCCTGAAAAATAGACAACTGATTAATTAGCCTAGATCTGATATTTCCACGTGTTTGTCAATGGAATGGGTAACCACTTACTGCTTACCAGTAGGCACCTACATATAATGACAGAATTATGCAGCATGATTTGGAGACAATTGCTTTAATCCACATATATATTTTTTAGATTTAAATGTAAAGATGACTGTTGTTACTTATATCAATCTGAAAGAATACTTATTGAATTTTAGGCTGAAAACACTGAAGGCAGAGCCTTATTTACATTGATTTTATGATGTACAAATATGCCTGTTTATTTTTTATCAGGTGTGAAGCTTGATACTTAGACTGTCTCTTGGTAATGTTAGCTACAGCAGAAAAATACTGTGGTACCTTTTACTGAAATAAAGAGGGAAAACTGCTTTATATTTTATGTTTTTGTTTTCATCTCTTGCTGATCTATTATCATGTACCTTTTTCTTTACAGTTACAGCACAAGTGAGGGAGGAAAAGAACCGATAGGTGTAAGACTTGCAAAGGTGAAGTACTTCATCTGCCAAAATTTGCTCATATATACACAGTGCAGAACTACTACTGTAGTGTAGTATTCAGTATTTGTCTCTTTCATAAAATATTGCATGAAGTATAATACATTTCACCAGGTGGCGCTCAAAAATCAAATTAACCTCTGGCAAATTGATTGGTGCTCTCATTGATGGAGTGTACTACAGCAGTACACAGAAGCCTGGTCTTGGCTCTGGGACACTGAAAAAATACAGGCCTATCTCTAACCTCCAATTTCTGGCCTAACTTCTAGATTGTGACATGGCATAGTATGAACCATCTGGCCCCCTTCAAGTCTGTGCCAAACATCATACAGTATATGCCCCGATCAAAGTCATTAATGATCTCCTGGCTGCTGACTCTGGTGTATGTAATATTCTTATCTTTTTTGGATTTAAGTGCTGTATTTGACATTGTCAATCTTGTTGATATGACCGGAGACTACCATTTGATTAACCATTTTTATTGCTAATGACATGCAGCTGACTGCCGTGGGTTGGCATTGATTGGACATAACTCAAAAGCAAGGTGTCCCTCTGGGTCATGTGCTTGGCTGCCTCTTGTTAATTATTGGCATTATTGGCCACTTGGGGAAAGCATGAGTCGCCATTGTTAGTGTTTTCATCACTATGCCAACAATACTCAGATTAGTGTCAACACCAAGCATGACCACCAGGCCTCAGGTGAATCCACAACTTTCTACCCATCAGTGGTAGAGTGAGTTTTTTCTGAGTTTCTCATCTGCTGTTGAACTGATTTTGCTTGAACTAAATGAAGTTGCAATCAAACTAGTTGCACTAAATAGTTAAACAATAATAACAGCAACAACAACAATAATAATATTAATAATTATTGTTGTCACAATTTTGTTTAGACACTCATTAAGAATATTTTTGTGTGCTGATGTGTGATGTCATTGCAGCTTGAATTATGTATATTTTGTGTGAAGGCTACTGAACAGTTGCATAACCATATAGTTCCTGGAGAGTCTATGTCTATGTGTACTTAATAATTAGAAATGGTGTTATTAGTATTAGTAGTATTTATGTATTTATCTTTACAATTTTGTAAATGATACATGTCAAAATTATCTGGATACTCAGTTGTTCTCCTGCAATGTTTTCAGGCAAATTGTATATACAGTAGGTATAAATACATGCAGCAAATTGCCTCACTGGATCAATGAAGTTGCAGAAATTGGTTAGAACAAAAACAAGAGTATACATCACCATCCCAGACGTGAGTGTGACACCCCTAAGCGCTTAATTTGTAATATATAACATATATCTTCGTAACTTCACTTGAACCTGAAAGCTGCCTCATTTCACAGTGAATGCCAAATGACTGACCCGTGAAGACAGGTGTTGCGGAAAGTTCAAGAACACAGAAGTGAAGCCTGTGCTCCATTTTCCAGTTGCTAACCATGGCAGTTGAGCACCATGGGAGGGGTAGAATGGAGAGCCCTGCACCTAGCCGCATAGCAAAGGGGAGGGGCCTCTCATACTCTCCGCCCCCTGGTCACAGAAACCAGAAACCATGCAGTGTGTGACTGGAGGAGATGAACTACCTGACATGGGCCTCGCAGTCCGGGTGCGGCAGCTGTCATAACTATCTCCTCTCCAGATGGCCCTCACAGCCTGTGCTGAGGGCTCCTGGAGTTGAGGAGGAGGAAAGTGCAAACATTCGACCCCCTGAATTTTAGCATGTCCCTTACTTGCTGGCATTCTTGCTTTGGTTTACTTGTATGAGTTGTGTGCTAGCAGACGTACACCAGAGTAATGTTTTCAGCACTAGCAAATGCTTAAATTCAAACATTGAGTGTTACACATTGCTCTCTCCCTAATGTGAGCATTTGATTCAATGTTTGTCATCATAGTTCACAAGTATTTATTGAAAAATGACAAAAGGTTCTGTACAAAATTATAAGCATGCAGCAACTCCAGCATTAGAATTATTTTTATTATTTAAGTATTGCCTGCTTAAATTGATTTGATTGAACTGTCCTTATCCAATGTTCCTTGTTTGCACTGCAAAGTTTTGCAAACCCATGCTTTGTATCATCTGCAGTATGTCTGGAGTAAGAAATTTCTGGGGGATCCAAACAATCTGTCAAACAGTTTTTCCTAAGCATTCACATACGTCACTTTATGTTAGTTTCCCTAATAGCGAAGAGTCATTTAACATGAATCTCTCAATGTGTGAGCATTCAAAATAAAGTACCCAGAAACTCAGAATAGGGGGACTGAAAAAATATTTTATTACAAACTTTAAAATAAAATCATTTTATTAAATTATCCAGACTCTGTATGATTCTGTAAAAACACTACAACAAACTTTGTTCACATTTGTAATGGTAAAGAAATACAGAAATAAGTGCTCGTAATAAATATGAGCTATAATCAACTCCCTTACCAAATAAAAACTTATTTGATCTTGTGAAATGAGCAGTTTCCATTATTGCTCGTCAATCATCTCCCAGTTACAAAATCAGAGGAGAATATTATTTGTATGAAAACCTTCACATTTACATTGGCTGTTTGGAATTATTTCCAGTGACACTTTCTGGAAGTCAGAATATTATTGCATAAATGACATTCTGCCCCATTGGTAAAGTAAATATGAATAAGGCTTCCCTTCAGGGGCATGTCAAAAACTATATTCCCTTTTTTGATTTGAAGTTGTATTTACAGTACTATCAAACCCCATGGGAATAATCATGGGAATTATAATCAACTGGCACAAACATTTCATTTGACATTGATTACATTACTATGATCCCTTTTAACTTGACAGTGGTACTGTGAATGCAGTCAAGTTTGATGGCTCGGTTGTCAATGTTCAGCAGATAATAGTTGACCAAGGCAACCCTTTGGTGTAGGTGACACAAATGTTCCCTTCACAGAATTCAATGTAAAGTGAATTCAGTAGGAGCTTAAATATTAGCAGCAAAACAGTAAGGGCAGGCCTTACTGTAAAGCACTAGGCAGTGGTGCATATAGGTCAAATAAATAAGGCTTCATCACATAAACTACAAAAAAACAGGAATCACTACATCAGTGAGAACAGTTCATCATCCCTGTGGAGAGGTCCGGACTGAATCCTACTATGTGCACAATACTACAGCGCTGTCACATGACGGTGACGTTGCAGGGACGTTGTGAGGATGTTGTAGTGTGGCAGGGAGGGCAGCATGACCAGAGCTGCAGTGCAGACAGGGAGAATTTTGGTCGGCAACTGCAGCTCTGATGGTCACACTGGATTTTGGGGGGTCAGTGTTTCTGTAGCGGGGACTGTAGGTCGAACCTTTCTCTGCCAGATCCCCCTACCCCAGGTTGATGTCCCCGGCAAACATGGTGATGAGCAGGATGATGGAGAAACCGGTCAGCAGGCCGGCGTTCTGGATCAGGAAGAAAATGACGCTGTTCCTGGTGGTCCTCTCCTGTTCGCTCAAAATGCTGTTCATCTCGGGGAACTGAGAACAGAGAGAAACTTCCTCCAGGTAAAGAAGTCACAAAGATCCACTTATCATGTACATCTGTAGCACATCATAGATTTTTGTATGTTTTCAGGAATCCAGATTCTGGGACAATTCTTTAAGAAGTCAGTATGGGATAGCCTAAATTTTCCATAGTATTGTGGGACTTTCAGTACAATACAATACAAAACCCATTTGCTGATTGTCTTAAGTCCCTATAGTGCTCCTAGAAACTTTATAATCATGAAAGGAATGCTAGCCACAAAGGGTGGGTCTTGAGCAAAGACGTAAAAAAATATTTATAGTGTCTGAGTCTCTGAATGTCTTTGCCAAAGGACACCAGAGGAAGGATGAGATCAGGCAAGTAGGATTCAGCTAGGCCATGAATTGCTTTTTATGAGATCAACTCAACCGAGACTCAGCAAGTGATATGTAATCCTTAAACCTGGCCTTAGAAAGAGAGTGATCAATGGAGTTGTGAAATGGCTGTAAGGTGCTTAAAAAGGATTCAGGCAGAAAAAGGAAAAATGTTGGTTTTTTTACACTTGTATCTCACTCACAACTGACTCACTCACACTTTTCAGGACCCACTGGTGGGGAACTACTGGTTTATGACCCTGTACAATTTGAGCATATTTGCTATTTCTACCACTGGGGCTGAGAGTGAATAAAAGATTCCATTTGAAAATGAAGCACTGTTTAAGGCCACCTAGTGCTGTTCTCTGAAAATCAGCTTACCATGCTTTATCTAATCACACAGACTAACATAGCTAAGAAAACTCGTCAATAAAAATGACTATCCTATGGAAGTTTGAAAGCA
This sequence comes from Megalops atlanticus, assembly GCA_019176425.1. Classification (NCBI taxonomy): domain Eukaryota; kingdom Metazoa; phylum Chordata; class Actinopteri; order Elopiformes; family Megalopidae; genus Megalops; species Megalops atlanticus. The sequence goes on along the minus strand of CM032894.1, from coordinate 12,770,561 downwards.
AATTACCATGGGTGAACTTTGGAGTGGTCTGATTCCACACACTATGACAAAACATTTGTCATTATGCTGTTAATCTGTCACAATTGGCAATCAGTGATCTCTGAGTAGGCTGTAAATCTTATTAACAACAGGAACCTGAGCAGATAAGGGTTAATAGGATATCCCTCTGTTCATTTTTTGGATTTAACTGTTTTCTATCAGTGTTATCTCAATGAAAGAAGCAATTAGCTCGTAAGACATGTTCTTTAAATCTGCCCACTTTGCAGATGTGTAGGAGTCAACTCATTGTCCATATCGCTGGTGTGCTGAAAGATTTTGTCTATTAACAGCCCTAACTGATATTTATTTGCTTATTGATAAAACAAATAGGAAATCATTTTCAACAGAGTGCTTAATTCAGCTCTTTTTAATTATCCTGTAACAAAGCACACCTTGGCTTTTGGACGGTGCTGGCGCTCATCATTGCCAACAGCCACATTGAAGCTACGTAGCTTGCCTATAAAACTGCGGGCGTCCTTAGATTTGCCATCACAGAAACATGCGAAATTATAAACTCAGCAATTCTGTTGTGTTCAAGTTGGGTCCCTCTAGTTCTTAATCTGGTGTTAGATCATGGCTGAGCAAATATAATTTTGGCATTATTACTTAGTAGCTAATCTGGGGCCGCTGAGCAACACACGTTCATTTAATGCGCACAGTTCATACAATGTGCCTGCTGTTGCTCGTTGTCCACTGGTGCAACTGGAGTTTTAATACAGTAAATCGGATTAGCCAAATCGAAATTCAAATCTGTAACTCTCTCTACTGAGAAGTGCAGTTGCCATAGCTGTCACTTGACTGCCCTAGACCCAAAAGACAGCACTCACTAACCATGTCACCCAGCGCAATGTAGAGGAACATGCCGCCGGCGAGTGCGAAGATGACGTTGGGGGCGAAGGTGCTGCCCACCAGGATGCCGAGCACCAGGCCAATGTAGCAGGACATGGCCGACAGCAGGTTGAAGAACACCGCCTGAGGGATGCTCATACCCGCATTCAAGAGGATCACAAAGTCACCTGCAGGGGGAGCAAAAGACCACAGTTCGCTGAACAAGGCCACAGCAAGACGGCAGTTCACTGAAAAGTGGCCCAGAAAACACACAACAATTAACAGTATCAAAATTGGCTCAGCAGAACCATGATGATATAATGGTAAAATGATTTCAGTGTAACAGAGTAATACTCCCACACTATCTATCCATGTACATATCTATAATAGTGGCCTATGTATAGTGACCTTCTTGTTTATTGTCTGTTTGCATTAGTCTGTGTGCATTTGTCTGTATTTGCTTGAATGTGAGTGGATACAGATGTTGACATGAATAAGCACATATGACTGACTAACATGTCTATCACAAAGTCTGAACATCCACCCCTCACCCAGTCCCTGACTGATAGTGTGTGGTTTACACTCTAGTCAATGAGCTCAAAGTTTCTCTGCAGGGTTCTCACTTATATCCTATTTATATTTTCCATGACCTCAACGGCTTTCCAGATATGAATGCAGGATTTTGAAGGATTATTTTCATCGTTACAATACTAAACCCCTTGTGCTATCTGGCTACATTGATGCAGGAACTAAGAGGGGGGTTATACTTTCTGAGATGTATTACTTAGAAAATATTTCCTGTCTGCACAGACATACGCTTGCGAATGCTCTTGGAGGCAAACATCAATGACAAATGACTTCTGGCTGTGGGGTTAGTCTAGTGAGTTAGCAAGAAAGGTCAACATAAATGAAAGCAAAAAGAAAGAATGCATTTTTTTGTATATGACCAATTTTCCATAGTCTTTTCCACTGTCCAGTGTCTTTTCACACACAGTGGGATACTGAGGCATTTCCATGATTCTTCCATGACTTTCCAGGATGAAAGTGTTTATAAGGACCCCTCTTAACTGCCTCAGGCCTGTTGTGCCTGACTGCAGGGAGGCCCACCTGCTTAGAAAGGAGGTGAGGGGGAAGTCACACATTGAACTGAAACGGCCTCTCCAAGGCTCAAATGTGTAGGGAGTGCAGCTTTGCCTTCCACATTCATAGAAGGTACTTTTTCTGCAAAACTATTTCAGAAAATGGTCGAGGCTCATATTCAAAGCTAATTTTCTTGATGTATTACACAGGCCACCATTGCAGTATTGATGACAGGCTATTTACTCAAGCAAAAGCAGCAATGAGTAATCAATGTCAGACAAATGTTTCTGCCACATGTCCCTAGCTTCACTTCACTGGCACAAAAAACGTGCCTGATCCTCTGCCATTTCCCCGATAAACAGGCCCAGGGCAGGCTAGGTGAGTTTTAATTCAACACCTTACCCTCAAATGAAAGATTTTCAGTTCTGCACTTCCATAGAATGACTTTTCACAGACTAGGCATTCTAGAGCTACGGTCTCTGTGTCTCTGAGGGCCTCTGCTGATGAACCAGTAATTTCTCAAACAACGCTGTGTAAACATTGTGAAAACGTTAAACAAACACAAGCGCAAGCCCGAAGCTGCTTCCCGCCCCTGCCCCCCTCACCCAGCTCGTGGGGGAACTCCTCGCAGACGATGGCGATGGAGGTGCTGAAGCCGGTCAGCACGGACACGGTGAAGGAGGCCCCGATGGCCAGGCCGTCGATGAAGTTGTGCAGGGCGTCGCTCAGGGAGATCATCCAGGCCACTGTCTTGATGTTGGAGATGCGTTCCCCTCTCAGCCAGTGGCAGGTCCCCCTGGACACGTGCACTTCCTGGGAATACGCCCAGAGATGTAGCGTTACGAGGTATGGCCGTGTCGTATTTATTTATTTTTTGACAGTGTTCTTTTTTTAAATGACCACACATATTTGACTATGGATACATGTGTTCCCAGTTACAACAGGGTTGGATAACTCTCAGAGTTCCAGAGGGCTGAGATATGCCTGGTTTTCATTCCACATGAGTTTCATCGATTGATTGTCTAATGGCTAAACTCTCATGTGAGCTCTTCAGAAGTTAAAGATCTCGAAGATAGTAGGACTGTGAACCTTTGAGCCCACAACTGTAGAAACTCTCATCTGCATTAACCTTGCAGCCTTGAGGTCAGTGAATGCAGCCACTGAAGTCTACTGGAGCAAGGGTTTTGATCTATGCCTGCATAGGCATAGTTATGGACTTACATTAGACTGCGTCAAGTAAACTTCAAACAACCTCTGTATTTTGTTTTAATGGATAATGTTGTATCTCCCTGAGCATCACTGAACTTTGTGGCTGAATGAATGGAGATAAACACAGCTGCAGCAAGCTGTATATGACCCTGGTCAGTTCAACGGCCTGCAGTGTTCTGTGTAACACCAGAAGTACTGACTTTGTGAAAAGCCTAAAGCTAACAAAAGACCATATATGTAGCACAGAAACCAGGTGAGTGCTTGCAGCTTGTATGGATTAACATGTACTTGTGGATCGTATGACCCACACAAAGCCATGTTCTAGTCATAATCAGTCATCAGACAGGAAGAATCATGTTTCTCCCCATATATCCAACTGTACTGCCTAAACCATGCCGTTTAAGAAGGTTAGTGACTTCAAAAGACTAAAGCTGGGGATACACACACCCGATGGTTGGTCAAGAACTGTTGCTGTTGGTGGCTGACCATTGCCTACAGCCACCATGGTATGTCCCACACACAGTCAGTAGCCACCCACTGTGTCTGGCCATTGCTCCAGATACAACGTGCAGAATCTGCCATTGGTGAAAGTATTTATCAAAAATTGTCAGCAGACCTTAATTCACTATAATGTCAGAGCACCTCAACCAGCCATCCGGTGTGAGTATCGCCATCTTCACAACTCAAAGGGTAAGAAATACAGAGGAAAGCAGCAGAAGGTCATATGTGGTCAGTTCTCCAGCCCAATAACAAGGTGCAAAGTGTTTTCGCTGTTGAGGAATTACAGTAGCTTAATTTCATAAATATTTTGATTAGTTCTCCCTGCTGTGCTGTCCACTGGAGAAAAAATAAACTACAGTATCTCTAAACAATGTTATATTTTACTGTATCTCGATACATTTTCTTACCGTTATACTGTAGTGTAACACAATATTATATAATTTGCAATATAATACAATAGTGAATATTTATGTTGCAATTCACCATGTTACATTGCATCTATATTAGCGTTAGCATAATCAGTATGGTGGAGGGAGTTCCTTCACTGACTGACGAATACAGGAATGCTGGATCTTTTCTGAAGTCTAGAACAATATGCTACATGTTATTGAGCTCAAACACAGAGAAACACACAGCAGTGGTACAGGTCATGTGACACGGGTTCAGTGACCCCTCTCCTCCCAGCTGTTACTCTCTATTGCCGTGACAACTGTCAGGAAAGAACAGAAAGCCTTTGTTTTCCAAAGGGAAAATGCCATGAAGTATTCTTTACAAGCATCTGGACTGTCATGAAAACTGAAAGTGTTTCTTAGAAATAAAAAGCTTTTTTGCCTGTGCCATAAGGTCACTTGTGTTTGTTTAGTATCTCTGATCTGTTCCAAGGCCAGAGCCTTGCCATGTGATGAAAAGAAATCCCCATTAAACATTAACTTATTTCTCTAATTACCTCATTTCAGTGAACGGGTAAATAGGTCTCAGTCCATAATTTTCTCTCACTACAGTTCATCTTTTTAAGTCTATGGCCACTGTAGGAAAAGTTCAGCGTTTCCTCTTTGTCACATAGACCACACTCCTCTCAACATGTAGCAGTTCTCCACACTGCTACTGTGTCCAAGCATGACCGGTGATCAGAGGGCAGAAATGAAAGCTGATTTCTAATGCCTTTCAATGATGGTGACCTTAAACCATGGCATAATTCAGTCATATTGCCAACCGCTAAGCTGACTCACCTGAATGCTGACCTGAGTTTATCATGCAACACATAACCAGCTTTCCTACATAAACATCCTGACATCTTCCATGAACAATATATGAAAACATGCAGTATATATTTTAGAGGTAATATGTAAAATATTGTATCTCAAACATACAAGCTATTCATATATGCATATATATTGCATCAGTAATTGATATCACTTATGAGTTACATCACCTTTTTACATATGAAAAATACATTTAATTTCTCATACACTAATATCATGTTTAACTATATGTGTTTTTAAAGATATAATTTGTCCCTGTGGGTAAATCCTAAGGTGAAGGGATCTGTGGTCTTCCGATACTTGAAGCCCATGGGCTGTATCCCTATTAGCCACATCAAAGACCTGACACCTACTACCCAGAGCAGGCCAAGGTTACATCCCTGGTCTATGCAGGCTTTGCCCTGTATAACTGGGGATGCACTCTGAACTTAATAGCCCTCACTGTCTCGCACAGGACATTCAGACCCTAGGGGTTGATATTGCTCGGCTCTAACTCCACATTCTTCTGCAAATAAACAGGAATATTAGAAAGCGAGGGGATTCCAAACTAAACAAACCGCTTTAGAGTCAGATGTGGGTTAATCTGGCACATGTTTCCTAATAAACACAATGGCTAGTCTGAATGTGTTCACCTAACCCTGCTGTAATCTCTTTGGCCCCACAGTGAAAAGGTGCCCTGCTGCCGATCAGAGCTGTATTTTTGGATGATTCACTTCAGGTTGGCTATGATGTCAATCTCTGTGTGCCCATGAGACTAACTATCAGGAACTATGGAATTGTAATCAGAGGTACACAGACAGCTGGCCAGACTACAGCGCTGTGTAGGCCTACCACACATTCTTAAAAGCACTTTTTGGAGGCAATGAAGTCCTGTAGTGAGTACAGGACTGTTCTTGTAATGAGAAAATTGAAGGTTCAAATCCTGCTCTCGGCTGCTGTTCCTCAAAGAAAGCTATATACCCTATTGTCCTCCTGTTGAAAACATTCATCTTAATAAATGGATTAAAAGTAAAATGTAAATTATGGGAGTTGTCCTGGATCTATATATCAATAAGATAAGGAACCATCCTTCATCATTATAAAGAAAGCTCTATTCAAACATCTATCTTGTTTCCACCTCTGTTCTGCAGTTCCTGCTTTGGGGGTGAATGGGTCTGCCTGATACCTGTTCTATGGTGGGATCAGAGTTCACGCTTGCAGGGGGGTCGGCACCAATGTTGCTGAAAGAGGTTACAGCAATGACCTCGCCCTTGCCTCCTATGTCACCGTTCTGGAGAGAGTTGACTCGAGACTGCTCCCCAGGGCTGAAGTGACTGTGCCCATGCTGGATGAAGGGAGGGAGAGAAGGAGAGAGGGACAGAGAGAGACAGAGGAAGAATTTGAACTTTCTACATTTGTTCTTTACAGTTATGACCAAACCGTACAGCACAGAGACTGAATTCTGCAAGTAAGCAACAAATGTGTATATATATCTTTCTGGCACCAGAAAGTAAGCCTTCAAGTTATCAAGTTCTTTGTTACTTATTTATCTGTAGGTCTACAACTGCAATAAATATTATGTAATTACACAGACAAGCAAAAGAACACACCTCAAATTCAGTTTTTAGTACCATCTTCAAGACTTTTTCTGTGAAGAAAAGAAGATAAAATCCTCCAAATATTCCAATGGCTTTGAGAACATAGTTGTCAGCTTTGGGGTCAAATCCCAAGGCCTGTACAGGAGAGGACAGGAGAGTACATTACATCACATTATTGGCATTTAGAAGATGCTCTTATCCAGAGTGACTTACATAGGTTACAATTTTACATGTTATCCATTTATATAGCTGGATATTTACTGGGGCAATTTTGAGTTAAGTGCCCAAGGGTACAACAGCAGTGCCCCTGGAGAATAGAATATAAAATGCATAATATAAAAAAGATTAATGGCAGATGGAAAAACACCTGTGAAAACATCTTCAAGCAGATCATTATTACTTAATACTTTTATATGAATGTGTAATGTGTAATAAAGACAACAGGCAAGAGGTGATTACTGGTGATCACTGTAAACCATGTCTGCTCAGGTCAAAGAAAAAGGCCACAAAATTACTTGCTTGCAACACTAATATTGCAAACTGAAATGACAGAAAAAATCTGTGGCAGGTTCATGTCCCCTAACCTCCAGGCTGCGGTATGAAGTGACTGCGGCCCAGAGCAGCTGTGGTTATGAACCCGTACGGAGCGGTGGAGAGTGGTATGTGGCAGGATCGTTGAGAAGGCTGGAGCCCGCTGAGCACCCTTTTCTCACCTCGGGGATGAGCTGCAGCACGGCGTTGGAGAAGAGCGTGCCGATGGCCAGGCCGATGAAGTAGGTGAGCACCTTGGGGAAGTAGGGCTTCTTGGTGAAGGGGATCAGAGCCAGGCCAAGCAGGGAGGACAGGTTAATGATGGTGACTGCCAGGACACCGTAACCCCAAACTGTGGTGGAAAGGGGCAGGAGAGGAGACTGCTGTTGGTGCTACCACAAGAGCACACTCATGTGCACAGACTGTGCAAACAAGACGACTTCAACGCTGTGACATCTTATCAGTGGCGGCAGGTCAGCTGGAAACAGGGGAAGCCCGAACATTACCTTTAAATCTGTCATTACTTTCAACCTGTTCCCCTTTATCCTCCTTGGTTAACAATAAAACAAATAATTCACGGAATAATTGACACCAATCGCGTAATTAGAATAGGCTAAATGATTATGCTCGCGAAACAGTGCAGATTGTCTGTAGTTTGTATGCTTGCGAAAGCTGCAACATGAGATTGTTTAATTAACAAGGATGACATTTATCGATTTAAATTATGTTAAATGCTCATGACATATCACAGCTTTTGTGAGGTCTGTGTTCTAAACGTTATTGTTCATTGCACTCAACCTAACCTAAAAGTTTATTCTCAGTAATTTAAATCGATTTAACTAAATTCAGCTCCATTTTGTAATTTGAATTTTGTAACACAAGAAAGCTATAATGTCAAACATTTAAGAGAAAACTTTGGGATTACATGCCACTTAATTATTCAAATTGCCATGCTTGTTAATTAAACAATCTCATGCTGTAGCTTTCGCAATAGCACACAAATTTCAGACAATCTGCGGTGTTTTGCGAACATAATCATTTATTCTAATTACGCGATTGATGTTGATTATTCCGTGAATTATTTGTTTTAATGTTAATCAAGGAGGATAAAGGGGAACAGGTTGAAAGTAATGATAGATTTAAAGGTAATGTTCGGGCTTCCCCTGTTTCCAGCTCACCCGCCGCCACTGCATCTTATACTCAGTTGTCATCCTGGTAGCCCACACCAATGTGGTCAGGACAGATATAAAGTCAACTCCAGGTCATGCAAATTATGCAGATTATGCATCATGGTGGTTGATAACTTACATTAACTTACATTAATCTGAAAAAAAAAGTCTGTTCATGCTTTCCACATGTTGAGGGTCGAGCTTAGTCTAAAATTTATCACACATTCAAACAGACATATAATTATTTAACAATTAAAATGGAAACCTAAAATACAGTCAATTAATACAGTTGATTGTTTGTCAAATGATCATCAGAACTAGTTAGCTATCCACCTGTTACTAAAGTGTAAATACTTGGCAACATCTGTTGGCTTCCATTATAATTACTTGTAACACATATCTTTTTTGGATGCAAGAACTAGCTGTCTGTCTTAAATGTTACATTATATTTCACAGATTTACCATCTTTTTAAGTACCCATGCCATTGCTTCCCTCCATTAGCCTGGATAATTGGAGATTTACTGTATTTCAGGAGCTGTGGCCTGTGATTGTCCTATCCACAACAGTCTATGACACTTTACACTGTTCTCCTTTTGTGTTGACTGAACTATGAATTCCTTTTTATGGGATTAATTATTAACATTAATTAGCTAAAAGAACTCTGAGCATTCAGTAACTAATAATTACATACTGGACGTATTAGACAGCTCCTGGAGTTAGAGGTTATCCTTATTTTTTTGTACTGTAAAGCAGCTAACACTCAAGTGACCCCTTTCACAGGGCTCTACTTCACTGCAGTGCCCTGGATGCTACAGTGAGCAGAGAAGGATTGGCACAGCTGAGGACTTGACCGTGGTCAGGACTGACACCATCCGCAGGGCCACTGAACTACTGCTAAAAAGTTCAGGATACCCTCCACTGACACTGTCCTCACTGCAGAGGTCAATACCAGTAAACCCTTGTGCTCCTATAGGGTTGCCACTGCCAAACCACATACCTGAGTGTCCCAGCCAAGATGATAATTACATTCCTCAGGGCAAAAAAATTGAGGAATGCTTCTGGACAGGGTATTAGAGGCTCACAGAACAAGTGCATGAAATGAGACCCCAGCAAAGCATACAATATGCTACAGTATGCCCAAATGACTTCCAGTCTACACTGTGTTTCTGCATCACTACTGTTACAATGGAGTACACTGAATTCTTCCAGCTGAGTTTAGGGGATAGACAACATTTTTAAGGAAATTATTATTAATTATTATTAAAAACAAATGTTGGTGTCTACCAAGTGAGCAAAGAATTTTTTGGTCTATTTTTGCACCCTCGGGCTCTGTACTTGATCTGGCATGTTGATTAACAATCAGCTGTAATCAATAACGTAAACCCATTACCCTGAGGCAGTAGTAGCAGTTTCTGCGTAGAGCTGCTTGGCACAACTACTCAGACTAAAGTCTAAAGCACTATATTCAAGTTCAACGGGTCATTAGTGTTTTAATCTGTCTGCAATAAAAACTTCCTGGGAAAAAAGTACACCCTGCAAATGTCAGTTTGCACACAATCAGCTTTTTCTGTACCAGACATAATGCCAAGACAAAAAAACAGCTGAGCAGGTGAGAAATACATTTTTAAATGGTGTTTCACTGTATCTGACAGATGGATGGAATCAAACTATCCGCCCTCACTGTTTTGTAGAAGCTAGAACTTGTCTGGTTGCAAGTGTTATATTAATATATTGGGATTCGACCTCAAAGCTGGCTGTTTGGAGGATTTTATCTTCTTTTCATCACAGAAAAAGTCTTGAAGATGGTACTAAAAACTGAATTTTTCACATGACATTATTTATTTACTTAGTGCACACATTTGTCCAAGTGGACTTGCACAGTTTTTCATATTGTGAACATTTGCTGAGGTGATTCAAGGGAAGTGCTTGAGGCTAAAACTGCAGGCATTCCACCTGAGATCACAAACTGCAAACTTTCGGTTCCAAGTCCAGCTCCAGAAATGCGACTCTGCACAGCATGACAAAGTTTTCACACTGCAGGACAGGGTAGCCTGACACTGAAGCGCTCAACAAAGATTCTCAGTGGAAAAGACAGGTAATTCTGGCATCCTGAACTTTCCAGCACACATCTAGCCCAGCCATGGACATGGGAAAGTCACTTATGTGTTCACTGGCAACGATTCCTGGTTTTGTCCTCATAATGCTGCTATTGCCACAGTACTTATTTCTGAATACAGCTTATGACTTGTGAAGGCACTGCCCTTCCTAAAGAAAACCTAATTTATGTAAACATAATTATTAGCACACCTCAAGTAAGTGCCTCTGCCACTGGCAGGTGGATCAGACGTTGTGTGATCTCGACTGCATGTCTGCCTATCTTTTTATTTTTCTGTTCTGTCTGTGAACAGGATTTAAAAAGTTATGGACAGATTGGAATAGTTTGGTGAAATTACTGCCTACAGCGCAAAGAGGAAATGATTAAATTTTTAGGCCTGACGTTATCTGTCCAGTGCCACTCTGGTTGAGTGCAAATATCCTGGGGATACTAAATACGTTGCATGTGGTTTTTTACCAATATGGCAGAAAAACTTTTGTTAATATTGTTTTTATATTGTCTGTCTTTGGAGGCTTTAGCAGCTTAGTCTCATTTGGGTAGCATCTGTGTATCATTTAACTGTTTGAAAACATTGAAAAATATCACATTGTGCAAAAAAATGATTTGCAAAGCAGCCTAGTTTCAGAAATCATTTTATACATTAGAGTCACTTCGAAAGACTGCAGTATATGGCATATGATGAATACTCTATACATTAATAAAAATAATATCAGTGTAAAGGCCAATCTTGAAAGTTTTCTTTGAAATTATGCCCTCTAAAAATTGGAGCCATTTGTAACCAATAATAAATATCAAAATGCCTCGCTTTGAGTTGAACAGGTCAGTAGTGTCCAGTAAGTCTGATCTTGTAGGAATATATATCTAGCCACTGTGTTTTTGTTTCCTTGTTTGTTTTCACACAGGGAATAGCACAATGTGGCTAATATGGAAGAGAGGTACATTCCCCAGAAAGTGGTGGAAATTGTTCTTTTAATTCTTTCATGTTGTGTGACTGCCCACATACCAGTAAAAACACATACAGATATTAAATAAAACTTAAATTATTTATGCCCAAATTTAAGTTTGGACTTCAGCATTTCAACATTTGCAAACCACAAGAGGGACTTCAACGAGAACAAGTGCTTAAGTTCAGTATTATTATAACTTTTGAAACACAACAGTAATATGTTTTTATTACATATTATAATAAATATGCGTATGAGACTGGACTTGTGGAACACTGTGTATTTGACAGCGTAGAGAGACAGATTTTTCACATGAGGAGACAGCAGGGGGGCACTCACCATGGTAATCTATGGCCTGGATTGTGACGGGCACTGTGCGGGGGCATTCGGGGAGTACGGCGTGGTTCAGCAGGGCGGGGCAGATGCTCTCCAGGTGTTCTGCGCTCACCTGGCTGTAGTTGCCCAGGCCGTACTGGGATAAGATCTCTGCTGCTGACAGACACTATGGAGAGAGACGGGGAATATACGAGCTCTATGGCAGGCTCACCTCACTGCTGGTGCTGGGGCACAAACACACAGTGCCCTCCCAACATTGCTCTCGTGTTGTAGATGTGAAAGTACCGTTGTGACTGTATACCACTGCTGTGGGAACTGTAAGCGGTATACAATACACCCAGACCATCACAGCTCATAAGTTCAATTTCTATTTAAAGCCTGCACAAGATGAATGGCTTCATAAGATGAAGATGGATTCACTAAAACAAGCAATTGAAAGCAACAAACATACTGAAAACTGGGATTTATGTTTCACGTTCACACTCTGCCCCTAAAAATATAAACAAGGCAGTGGCAAGTTTCACATGTGGATTCAATTAATGACTGTTTCTCAGACTTGGAACACCAATCAATCAGTATTTATGTTGCAGTGACTGATGATTACTGTGGCTGTACTCGTCTTCAAGGTTTCTGCATAAGTATTATATAAATGTGCTTGTTTACAATGGTCTTCTGCAGAGGGCTTTGAGGGAGAGTTGTTCTTGTGGCATAGTCGCATCTCTTTTTAATTACTTGACTCTTCCACACAGAGCTGATAAAATGCTTTCGTCTATTTGAGCTCTCACTGAATGTGGTACGAATGAGTCCACTGTACTCAAATATGTGTTGTGACTCAGTGACTGAGAGCGAATACAAAAAAATATATCTGAGAATCAGAGGGGCCATCATCGTAACGATAATCAAATGTCGAGTTTAATTTGAGTTTCATCTTGACCAATATCAAAGGGTCGGTGTCTGAGGTCATTAAAGCAGGACTTACATTTTTGGAAGGACAATAATCGTGAAATTACTGCTTGTAAAGACTTTACATTGTGTGTCTATACGTTTGATTAACAAGCTGTTTATTTTTGAGCGTATTTTTTGATCACAACTTTTTCTGTAATCCAAATAATTAAATACTCAGACGTACCTTTGAGTGTACGAATTGATTTTCTCCTTCCACCACATGGCTTGGTCTTCTGGTCCCAAGTAAGTCTAGCATGTTTTTGAGATTTTCATATGAAAGTGTGTCATTCTCCCCGTAGAAACGAAAAATATCTTGTAAAAAATTTGATCCTTTCTCCGATGCTACCGGTGTAAAGAGAATACTCACTGCTATAACAAATATTGTGCTGTTCAGCACACGACGGCTGAGATTACTCATCGCGTTTCGCGGAGGGTGTTGTGTGGTCTGTCTGCCACAGTAAAAGGAAACTAGCTACTGCAGATGTCGCCTGGAGAATGTGCGCTACACTAGGAATTTGTGATTATGAAGCAACGTCCTGTTAACTTTGCTACGCAGGTGAAATTCCTTCGCAGAAATCAATCGACGGGGTCCTATTGTTGTTACAGCATCAAAGTCAGAATTATTTCACTGCGAACCGCGATTACAGTTATGTGCTGAAGTACTACATGAGCCGGACATCGTTCGAGCGCTTTTTATACGTTTACTACGACAATAAATGAGTGATTACTCCTGGTGCACACGCATCTCCTTTCGACTGGTATAAATCTCCGCGCAAATGCAAATATCAGAAGGGCAAGAGATTACTTAAGCATTCATGTAGTTCAAAGATCAATCCACACTCTGAGAGGAAACTTCTGACTTGCTCCCCTGACTAGTGCAAATTCGTTATTTCAATGGGTTCTTTGTGTGTGATTTTCAGCCTTCCCGTGCAACGTGTGCAGTGGATTCCAGCTATTTTGTACAGAACTTTGAGACATATAATAGCACTGTTAGATTGAATAAGACCCCTCTATATATTACACCAGAGTTGCCCTTTTCTTGAGACATTACCGTGTGGAACAACTTGAATATTTACATAGCTATTGAAATTGACATCAAAACAGAACATTAGATGTTTACTACACTTAGGATTAGCCATCTATAAAATACACAGAGATAACGCAGCTATTTTTGATGTACCAACTTCATAAGTAGCAGTTTCTTTCCCACAATAAAAATTGTTACAACAGCTAGGACTGAACTGTGGTCAGTGTTTCTAGAACCAAACCACACAAGGTGTTAGTACTTTCTTCCCTTAGCAACTAATCCTAGTTATTAACTGGCGGGGTCGTCTTGAGGATATGTTAACTGATTTTAGGTCAGCTGTCAAATTCCCCAAGCACCACGCTGCCTGTCACAGGAAGTTAGTTAATCTGTGCCGTGTGGCTTCAGGCAGAAGTTGCCCAAAGAGTGCTGATCTAAGACCAGCTTTGCTGTTAACTTATAATGGCTAAGGCTGGAAATGTGGTTGGGGAATCTTGTCCTAGTTCAGCACTCACGGGCAACTTCTGGCTCAAGCTGCCATGAAGCAAATGCATTGCCAATCCTAGACAGCCCCCTAGTGGTAGGTCCACTCGTCCTCTCATAATGTGTTTAAAATCATCAAAATCTGAGCAGATACATAATAATAATAATAATAATAATAATAATAATAATAATAATAATAATAATAATAATAATAATAATAAAGGGGGGGGGGTAGTATAAAGGGTTCAGATGGGTTGTGAGATACATGTGAGAAAAACGCATATTATACTCCACTACAGATATTTGCGCTAATCAAAGTCAACAATATATCAGCTAGTATGCAGTCAGATTCGAACATACGTTTAAAAATTAATGTAATATTTGAACATAGCGTTTACATTTACATTACATTACGTTTACATTACAGTGGCTCTCAAAAATGTATTCAAACATTAAGTGGTTGGGCTTGTAAAATTTGATAATTATCCCACGTAGTTTCTGAGCCTTGAGTAAATTCTAATGCTTCTGTTTGAATGTGAGAATGATATGGAAACTGAAGTGTGATCAGAATATATGGTGTTTTGAATTTTAGTTTGACATTAGACTTTAGTTACAATGTGTCAAGTTGCCCAAAATGAAGGACTTCATTAATAATATCGATTTGGATAATAATAATAATAATAATAATAATAATAATAATAATAATAATAATAATAATAATAATAATGAATGTCTTTTCTGTGGTAAGTTAATTTCCATACGTTTGATAATAGAGCTCCTTAGAATATGTCTTTTAAATCATTTTACCTTTTCATATCAGCAGTTAGGGACATTCCGTTTTTTCTATACTTGGACTGTGAACAGCCTTAAAATCACTTTCAAGCAGTATTATTAAAGTTTCATTTACTTTACAATGAATGTATGAAGAAATGTGCTCTAGAAATGCTGGTGATTTTGCCAAAGTGTAACTATTCATGCGAAAATACGAAAATACACGCGTCTCCGTACACCAACCCATTTGGAAAAAAACACTGCATTGACATCCAAGCAATCATCTCCTTATGGCTCTCCTTGTACGACAGACAGACTTTATAATCGAAACGTGTCCTGGCAAACTTTGCAGAAGACAGAAAGCTAAATTTGTTCATTCGCAGACGTTATACATACAGACAACGTTACAACGACAGAGGGGAAATTGAACTGTTGGACGACATTTGTAGATTGTGTCCACGTTTTTCAATGTAGTTTTCGAGAAAAGCAGAAGTAAGCAGTTTCAGTAGCGATGCCATAGTTTAGTAGTGTATGACGAAGCAAGTACAACCAGGGTGGTAACACACGTAACGTTCGTCAGTATCATGCACAAGCAGTTTCCCTGGATTTCGCAGTTAGAGACTTCAGCCGCCAGAGGGCGCACCGAGTTGTGTTTTGCGTCATTGGGAATTTCCAGCAAGGAAGTGGAGGTTTTAACAAACACCGAAGAGTCAGGGTGCGCTACTTTGCCAGCTACATAACTCTACTTTAGACGGGTATGAGAAAGACCGTGTAACTTTAAACCACTATTTATAAGTACATTTAATGTTTCTATACAGTTACTAATTTCACTTTAACGTCTGGACGTTTTGTTTAGCCAAATGCATAAGACTGACACGGCGCGTTGTAGCTAGCTAGCTAGCTAGACTAGCTGACTCGTTATAGCAAGCTAAGAAGGAGTGACACTAGCTATATAAACTTAGCTAGCTGGTTGCTTAGCTATTTATTCTAAGGACAGTTCAGTTGTCATATAAGTTGCCTACAGAAACCTGGACTGCGTGTGACTCGGAAAAGGTAGGCATCCTGATGTATCAGGGATACTTTTTATTTCTTACTGTGTGGATATGTCTTTCTTCGGTCTTAACGTTTTGCTTAGAGGCACTTGCTTGTGACGTCCACTTCCTCATACGGTTTCTACTGTTAAAGCCAGAAAACAAACGAAACTGCTAACTTAGCATTCTCATTTAACTCACTAACAGTCAGGACGGGTTAAAACTGTAACCAGTCACTGTATAACCAGCGTGTAGGTTTAGGGTGACAAACGTGGACCTACAACGTTTGATAGTTAGTTAGTTGTAAAGTTGGATATTTGGCTCGTTTGCTAGCGCTAGGAATAGAAGTAGATGTACGTTCTCAGTAGCTAGCTTTGGAGAGCTAGCAAGTGACAAAGGTAGATAACTAACGTTACCTAAGTAGTTAACTAGTCAGATAGTCAACTAGTCAAATAGCTAATTAACAGTCTATACAGCTTAAAGTTAACAGCTATATCTCATGTCGGCTTCACCATATCTCATAGCTAGCTCGCCTCGTTGCTGTCAGCATAAGGTGTATAGTGTAGTTATCTGTTGTTGTTAGGTGTTAAAATAGCTTTTAGGTGTTAAAATAGATTTTTTTGGTTAAATCTAGCTGGTGTGATTTGCTACGCCCATTCTCCAGCCCTTGTAACGTTATGAATGGCACCCTGTGTTACTCCATATCGATTATTCCTCATTTTGGGTTGCGCGTGAAAGAACGTGACTTGATTGAATGAGAACTTCCAGTATTAGTTCTGAGGTGCATATGAATAAATGTGGTGATATATGTGAGATGTGTAATTTGTATATGATAAATATGCGGATTTAGTGTGTGCCCCGACGTGGTTTGTTTTTTTAAATGAAATCTTTAATAAAAACTTAGGACACCGTTGAGGAAATGTGAAAGAAACGGCATAGCCTGGGATCTAAAATGGAAATAATAGTTCAGTTGTTAATGGGCAGCTAGGGTTATTATCCGAAGTCTGTTGTGTCAGCTGTTTACATTTGAATGTCTAGCCTATATCCGACTGAAATCACGTTTAAGCTTTGAGGAAAAAAGTACATAAACTACCCTCAGCATAATTTGAGGACGTAGGACATACTCAGCAGTTGAAACCTTTCTATGCCAGATGAATAAGTCCTTAGTATTGCTAGCCAGACAGTTTCCTGGGGTTTTATTTTCTTATTGGACAGCTCACTCTCTTACCTACTGGACTGATTATAAAACTGCACAATCGCCACTGACCCTCCTCAATGTGGTTTGGATGTCTGCTTACCAAGTGTGTCCACAGCATTAGCTGAGTGTTGAAGGCATATTTGTTGTGTATCACATCATCTGGCTAATTGTTGTTCGGGATAAGATCACGCTTACTAAAACATTGCAGTGTTATAAAAAATCTCCTGTTGGTGGATGAAAATGGGTAAAAAAAAAAAAAAAAAAATGAAGAAAACATTTATTATTTTGCTTAAACATTGTTAACGGGCACAGTCTGTCCTCTGCACTAATTCTAAAGCCCAGATAGTAAAAGGGGCAAAACTGTGTACAGAACTGTGGAAAAGTCAAGCCGATCATGTTCTTCCAGCAACGAAATGGAGCACCAAGCGCATTGTGTTTGTTTTCTGTTGCAGACAGCATGGCAGAGGAGGATCCCTACCTCCCAACTCACGTGAGTACCACCTTGATCTCGTCCGTTGCCTGTGTTGTCCAACCTGATTACTAAACGCGTCAGTGGTTTCAGCAGTGTCAAACTGTTCTTGCCCAGGCAACACATAATGGTCTCTCAAAAGCCCTGTAATGGTGTTTCCAAACTGAGAATGCTTTGGCTTTTAAAAACATGAAGTGATCTTGCAACCCAATGATGGAGTTGTACACCTGGCTCTTTGGAGAGCAACCCCCCACCCCCCCTCTCTCAAGCAGCTTCAATGAGCCAGTAATGCTAGATTTGATTACTGATTAATGAATACTGGCTGTGTGACAGATTCATTGCCCTCCCGCCAGACACAGACAGAGCAGATCAGTTGAGGTGCAAGCACGCAGGAAGCTTTTGGCGCAGGGAGCTTTGGTTTCTATGGTTACCACAGATTTGGGTGAAGTCTTTGAGTGAAGTTCAGTTTTTGGTCGCTCTGTTAGTACAGTGTTTGCAAGTACACGGTCTTTTCAGTGCTCATTCACTAATAACATTCATTAATGCCACCACATGTGGCAAAGGCCTGAACAATGCATGGTTTAATTTGGAGTAAAGGCAGTGAAATTTGTATATTAGCAAGCCTTAAGTCTCAGAGCTCATGTTTAAAAGGATCTGAACGGGTAGTGCATTATAGTGTGCCCACCTGATTGTTGATGTATGAAAGGTTTATACAGAATTCTGCTTCTGGCTCTTAGTTTTCAACTTAGTGACTTGCTAAAGGTTTATGAACGAAGGGGTTAGTTTCTCATTATCCCTTAAAGAATGCCGCTCTGAGGCTGTCCTTGTGGAAAGTCCTGATGCACAGAAAGAGCTCTGATTCAGGGTATTGAACCCCTCAAACGGGGTTGAGGGAACTACAGTCCTGAAGAGCCACCTTACTGCTATCACTTAATAAAGCGCAAAGTAAGCGCTTTATTAAGTGACAGGATGTCTGGTCATCATTATGGTTTGTGTAGTTTGAAAATGTCCTGTTCAGAAACCCTAAGGCTGAGATTTGCAGTTCAAAGCAAACAGAGTGATCTTTACAACTTTCTTTCACAGTGATTGCGTTTAGGTCATGGATTGTCTCATTGTGATGGCAGCACATCTTCTCATAAACTGTCACTTCTTGTGCTCACGAACATATTTCAGATTTCTCAAGATGAGCTCCGGTCTGGTGTACATCATTGTGTTTTACCTGTGTCACATATCCATCAATATTGCACATACCCTGTTCATCTCATTGGCATTAGATGCGGAAAAATCCCTTGCTTTGGTGTGCTGAGGACCCTTGTGTGTGGCGTATCTCCCTGCTGAAACTGCAACTCCTCTTTTTTATATTCCTGCAGTTTTTGGATGTGGATCTGCAGACGCCATGGATAGGAATGGATGCCCTGCATTTTCAGCCCATGTCACACACCAACAACCTGAGGCTAGGTAAGGGTGGAGTCTGCTCATGGGCTGTCCTCTTTAATCTCAATGCTGATGGAGAAGTAAGAGTCTGTAGCCATGAGCAAAGGGCGGGGGCTGTGAGGAATTACCAGATTGTGACTCGCACCACAGTACGCTTCGGTATATATATAATACCTGTTGGTATATAATGTTTATTCATAGGCATATGTGTTGAATGTGTCATGTATGGTGTGGGTATTAGTGATGCAGGTTTATTAAAAGAAAGTCAGCCTAGAAATGTCACCTCGTTGATTGTGCAGATAGCACTCACTCATCCTTCCTCCTCAGCTTGTGGTCACTAACAGTTGATATGAAACACTCTCTTTACTCTTCCTGGACTGCGCTGAAAAATGTATTTCTGAAACAGCTGCATTTTGAGCATTATACAGACATTGAACATCCAGTGGAAAAAAAAACACTTCACTATTTAATGATGTTGGCTTAAAATTTGCAGCGAAAAGCAGCAGCAAAAACATGCTCTGTGCGTGCGTGTGTGTGTATGAGCGTATCTGCGCGCGTGTGCCGTCTCGGCACTGGAATGTGTAGGAGAAGCTATGCAAAGCTGAGGTTTGAAAAGCCCGCTCTTTCGGCGCTAAAATAAGAAGCGAGTTGTGTCGGTGGTGCCGTGAGGCCCGGGGAGGGCACACGCAGGGCTGTTCTCTCCCAGGCCCATTCGACCTTCTCCGTCCCCCCTGTGGGCAGGGCCCCACTGTAAACGCGGCGCAACACTGTGGCAGTTTCTGGGCCCGGCGCTCCAGCTGCCCACACTCAGTTTACTGTCCGCCAGCCTGCCTCCGTTCCTGCGGCACACGGCTAACGGGTCAGCTGCGGCCAGCCGAGAGCACGGAGAGGCGTGTGCAACTTTCAGGGTTTTCCGTGGCCCTTATAACTACTTACTTCCTCAGAAAGTCTTGCGAAGTGGTCAAATGTCCTTGAAAAGTCACGCAGAAGTGTCCAAATCTGTGAAGATCATTCTCACTTTTTTTTCTTTTTACAGTGAGTACACCCATCTTTCCTGCTAAATCCTAGCTAGATACTTGTTAAGGACATGGACTGGTAGGAATTTTAAGGTTGACACACGACCTGAACCCAGGAAAGATAGTCCAAACTGAAAGTGATCCTGACAAGCATTCTTTATAATGTTGTCAAATCTGACCTGAACCCAAAATCGTTTAAAATTTACATATGTGATCATGCCTGATCGTCACTGACAAATCATACATATTTATGTGCACGAAAGGGAGAGAAAATGTGTAGGTTGGGAAAAATATCTGCCCGCCACTTTCAAACTTGTTGAAATGCACTGCTGTGAGTCTCTGGAAATGCTAAACCCAGTATACACATGGTTACTAGGTAGTCACAGCAAACAAAAAAATATTGCCAGTTACGTAGCTTTCTCGCTAAGTAGTATGAGTTGCATAAAGCATGTAACTGACAGAAAATTAATATAATATCATTGGCTAATATGAAGACAACAGCACAGCAGCTTAAGACTAAAAATCGAATCTTACAGGTGAATGGTGGTGAAATCCATCCTTAATGTAACATGGGGTTGAATAGGTTAGCTAACAGTATCAGAATAACTGAACTTCTAAGGTTCATTACTACAGTTGGCTCTCCTGGCATGTACAGTTGGATTGTACATTAAGCCTCAGACCAAAAGTAATGGATGGCTGGTATTTGCTGCCAGGAGTGCCAGTAAGGTGAATGCATGTGTAACCAGGGTAATGAGGAACCTGTTGTTTACAGAGGAAATCTGCAGCATTACTCTACAGAAGCTATTGTGTATGTTTTCCTTTAGAATGCTAGACAGTCAGGAGCACAGTCTGCCTCTAAAGCTCTGTGCCAAGCAGAGAGGCAGTACTGATGGCACCATTCAAATCCTAGACATCCGATGAAGCTTAAAATGGGCAATTTCACCATTGGTTAAGGTGTAAAAAAAAGATGATTTGCTGTAAAGAAAAGTCACAAACCGCTATCTCAAAAGAATGTGAAATTTGTGAGTACTGTAGTTTGAACAATCAGCTAATAATGTGGCACTTGACGGTAGCTGTGATTGTGATCCTTTTGGCACTGTCAGTGCCATACTCCACCTATGTTAGTCTTGCTTCAGTCCATCCAGTTTCAGTTTGCTGCTTCCTGTTCACAAGCACACACTTCCTATCAGTCTACAATAATGCATCACATTGGATATAATTGTGTAATAGTGTTTTGGCATCTCCGCATCACTGCCCATTATAAATAATGCACATTACCTCCTGCTGCATTATGTCATGGTTGTTCTAATTGCACTGAGATCTCTGGTCCTTAAACACAATTAAGGCAGAGACTTGGCTGAGCTTGAAGTGGCAGAAATACTGCAGCTCGCCAGAATGTCACTTGATGAGGAAGATAAAGGCATGATATTTAAATCTTGGGTCTGGTTTTGTTTGCATAACAGTTTGGGTGCGCCACTAATGTGGCCATGTCACTCTGAACGGGTAATCTCAGTGAATTGCGCACACACCTTACCTTGCATCAGGCTACAAACCTTCATGAATAGTATGAATTAATAGTCCCAGGAATTTCCAGTAGCAGCAATCAGGAATCGGAAAACAAAATTCCTGTTTGCTTTCAGCATGTGATATTGGTATCGGAGAGGAGTGAACTTGATGGAGACAGAATCTCTCCCAGTGCCTTTCTGTTTAAAGTAACTGCTTGTTCTTCCGCAACAGGGTAGTTTTGTTTGTGTTTGTATACCGGAACAGTGAAAAGGTGAAATGTGTCTGTTAATTCTTAATTTGCATTGGGTTTCTCTGTTCTCGTTTTGATGCTTGAGCTTTGCATGGTGCCATTCATCAATTTTAATTTTTCTTTTCCATTGCAGCAGATGGACCCTACCTCCAAATCATAGAGCAACCCAAGCAGGTAGGCTTTCTCAAACACATCGCCGGTCACTTTCCCACCTGGGGATTGGTTTACAGCACACAGTCCAGATAACCGAAGCTTTGCTCTCTCCCAGAGGGGCTTCCGGTTCCGCTACGGCTGCGAGGGGCCATCCCACGGGGGGCTTCCAGGAGCCTCCAGTGAGAAAAATAGGAAGTCCTACCCCCAGGTGAAGGTGAGTTAACCAATCACAATGCTCTGCTCAGAGCATGGTGGCAGCGGCGTGGCAGAGTACGTAAGGAACCGGGCTTGGAGCTCAAAGCTCACCAGCTGCGAAATCCCACGTGGAGCAGTGCTGTTGTACCCTTGAGCAAGGCTCTTCACCTGAACCGTTTCAGTAGCTGTATGAATGGATAACATGTAAAGCATGAGTTATGTGTCTCAGCTGGGGTTAGGGTGTCTGCTAAACAGATACAGAATATGTAGTATGATAGTGGTACTGGGGGCACAGGATGGCTTGAGTCCCTTCACTAGGAAGCTGTGCCCCATAGCTCAGATTGGATGTGTTTGAAAATGTCTCTCCGTAGTTTAAAGGCACTCCCAGAAGTTGTTATATGGATAATGGAATGCTGTGGTTCTAGACTGTAACAATCAACTGTCATTAACTGTGAAGGAGGTATGGCCCTCACGCATTCATGAGTGATTTCACCTTTGATATTCTGTAGCTCGCCTGGCAGGATTTGATACATGACTTTTGTGCAAAATAACCACAGTGTTTCTCCATTCTCTGGGTGATAGGTGCACCTAAGGGTATCGGAGCTGGTTTCTCGAAAAACAGCTTTGCCAAAACCTATGAATGTAGCCAAATTCATGCTCTATACATGCTTTACTTCATGTGTGAGGAGAGGTATTGTACTGATGCGATATGTACAGATGGTCTTCTGTTCTACAGTATAATATAAATCAGGATTTTATATTGAAAAACAATCATTTGTGAGATTTTTGTAAATGTCCAAAACGTGGTGTTTCAAGAAGTGGTGATTGTCTGTATATTAAATGTTCTAGAAATGACCATTTTTCCTGATCTTTTCCCAGTTATTTGAAAGGAAATCTATGATTACATTGAACTGTGAGATATTGTTTGATTCCTTTACAAAATGATCAAAATCAAATCAAAAATGTTAGAATGTGACAACATTATTGGTAAGTAAATCAGCATGAAGGAAAAAAGAACATATTGTTCTAGGGTTTGGTTTTCTGTTTTGGAATAGTACGTGCTGTATACGCCACTGAAAGATAAAAAGTAAAACATGCAGTTGTGGAACATTTGCATATGCCTGAATGGACCACTGTGAAAATGTGCCAGGAGTACACGAACAACTCTCACCGAATGCAGTGTCAAGAAAGGTCTGTTGGGTATTTTGCATGTAGCTCCAGGGAGCATTCTGTTGGCTGTAACGTGACTGAGAAGCGGGGTCCTTTTCTGCCTTGCAAAAATGTTCCTGGACAGGTGCAGCATACGAGGTTGTTGCCTGTTGGTTGTGAATAGGCACTTATGTGTCAGTTAAGATAGGGCAGAGATATGATGCATGTTTTGGAGGTAACCTGTTTCACGTGCTTTCGTGTATATTTCCTTTATGAGTATTGGAAAATAATTGGCTGCCTAGGTGACTGTCTGTGCTTTGTTTTGTTCTGAGCTTTGCGGAGACGAGTGTTGTCACAGTTGAGGTTGTACCAGGCAGCAATCTGCAGCAAACTTAGTATCAGGGCTGATGGGTACTGCGCTGTTCAGTCACGCACAAACAAACATATTTTTTTTTTTGTGGCACAGGCTGGAACACACACAGTGCCCTGTCCCTGTGCATACTGTCTGATGAGTAGGTTTCAGCCCAGCCTCTGGGAAATCCCCATGTCTGTACTCTACTGTCTCCAAAGAATTTATTCAGAAATGCTCTTTCTTACTGAGTTTGCTCATGTTTGCTACCTCTGTATCACACTTTCTTCCTCTCCTGTTACTCAGTTCTCTGTTTCTCTCACACTAGCAATGTTCAATATTGAAAGCAGTAGCAATGTTCAATTCCATTTTTACATGGAATTGTATAATATCTGAAGTGATTATTTTTAGAACACCTCAGTAGAGAGAGAGTCAGTTGAGTTAGGTCATACATAGAGCACAGCATTTTATAAATACATCTGTCTAAGCTGTTGATATTAACAATATCAACAATGTAAAATCAGGGGATGTCTGATTTTAATACTGGTTTCAGATCAGACAGTCTAAAAGATTGAAGTATTTTATTAAAGTTTACCAGTGAATGAGAAAAATGTTGAATTAAATGAACACCGTTGTTGAATAAATCCTTTAGAGGTTAAAATAACTTTTGTGGAATTGAACACCCCTATCTCACACCCCATCTCTCTCTTTCTCACTCTCGCCTCGTTGGGAATTTCCTCCTGTGTCATTACCGCTGCTAACAGGAATTGTTGAGCTCAGTCTCAAACGGGAAACGAGGTGTAGCGCTCACCCCTCTCAGCCTCCAGCATTCTTAGACTTGCACGCAAGACGACACACTTCCTCGTTTTACCCAGGGTCTTAAGTCACCTTGTGCTCATGTGTTCATATTAGACTAGTTGTACTAGAGTGTTGCATCTTACAACTGGCATGTTAATAATTATACAGTCAGAAAGTCCATACAGTCAAGTCAATCAGTAGGAAGCTTCCTTTTTTTTTCTTTAGGCTGCAACGTAATGTTTTGAATGCTGTTAAAGATTATGGTGAGCCACTGGCTAGCCTCTCCTTCCTGTTTAACCGAAATTTCAGTGTTTTGCGGCTGCTGACAGAAGTCTGACTTTCTTCCCAGATGAGTTGTTTCCCTCTCTGGGTGTTGTGGATGTTCTCGTAGCACTGCTGTGTGTCAGAGAAGGAAAAGGGCAGTCCGGATTGCAGTTTCACAGGTGCACCGCAGGGTCTGAATGACAGGACTATATACTGCGGCGATGATGTCACCTCCAGCCAAGCGCCGCTGCAGACAGAAAGCACCGCTGGAGTTTCCGCTGCCCTTGCTCAGAGATGACCTTTGTAGGCGTGCGGAAACAAGGCGCTGAAAATTCAATCCGCGGTCGAAAGAGTTAAGCGAAGCGTGGCTCATTTCCTGCCCCGGCTGTTTTAAGCCTACGCGTTGTGGTAGAAATTTACATTACAATACAAGCATTAATATTAAGATAATCTTCCCATCTCAGTGTCTGGACTCGTGAAACAGGGAATTGACACACTGCTAACTCGTTCTTTCTCGGTGTTCACATGACGCGTCATCTCAAATCCCGTCCACCACTTGTAATCACCACATACAGTAAAGCACCAGCGTATCAGGGAGTTTCCATGCCTTCTGAACACTATGGATTTCAGAGACGTTCTCGGGTTGGGTTCTTCCCTTCTGTCACGGACACACCTAACATGACCTGTCGTAATGACTGAGTTCTGCTGTGGGGAGGTCTGTGTTTAGCGTCTCACCTTTGAGTTCCTCTGCATCCCCTGTTGAGATCCGTAGGAATTTCTCCGGGATGGGAGGACTTCACATGCTGGTTGCAGTAGACCATAGCTGAGCTTGCTCTTGTTTTGCTGTTAATATGTCATTTGGAGGAGGCGGTGTAAGACACTCTGTGTGTTTTGTCTGATGGGTTTAATAAATCAGAGTTATTTTGGTACTTGCGATCGGCCATCCTTCTCTACCCCCAGTGCTTTTGAAGCTCATGGAAAGTTCTTGTGTAGGTTTTCTCTCTCGATCTTCTTGGTTAAAAGCTCACATGCATGTAGACGTTACATGAATGTTGATGCCACGAGCATGACTCAGTTTTCCCAGGAGAAATTGTCACTTCAAGTGAGGTAAAAAATATAAGAAATGTGATTCATAACAGTGGTTATTCACTCCTGGGATGAGTTGTTCACGTTACCGCCCGTGTAGGTACTTCAGTCACGCAGTCACTTCAGTAATTTCACGTCTGTCTAATTTGGAAATGGTTGCACAAAAAAAAAAAAAAACAACCGCAACAATGACAAAACATGAAATCGGTTTGAAATACAGTCTCACAGGCACCCCATGATTGTTAATGGAGCCACACCCAAACCCCAGCTAACACACACTGCCGCTCTCAGTGTTATTCAGCACTGTGCTTTTGTAGATACAGCAGGTCATGAGCAAAAGGTCAGGGGAGTGAATTTGTGCCCACACCCAGTTTGTGTCTTCCGAAGCAAGGCATTTCTGCACCCCAAACTGAAGTCAAAAACATGTGCATCTGTCAAGCGGATGAGTCATTGTTACTGTATACGATGAGGTGTAATTGTATGTCATTCTTGTTAGATCTGTAACTACCAGGGCCCCGCGAAGGTGGTGGTCCAGCTGGTGACCTGCTCCAAGGACCCTCACCTCCACGCCCACAGCCTGGTGGGCAAGCAGTGTGACAAGGGCGTGTGCATCGCCGACCTGCAGCCCAAAGACTCCAGCATCAGGTGGGGAGCCATCAGAGCACCAGGGCTCATCTGAGGCTTCCGGGTTTTCAGTCCCTGACAGGACAGTTATGTTTTCCTGACAGACAATGTATGGCACTGGGGACTGTCACAGTGAAAATCAGCATGAATGAGTTAATGGATAGAAGAGGTCAGAGTTAATCCATGCATTCCCCTGGATCAGGGCTCCAGCAAATATAAGAGTTAATGTTGCAATCACAACCCAGGATATCAAACTCAACTGCTGGATTTCAGAAGGAAATATATAAAGAAATGTATGTAATATAATATAGTACAATATGTATATCAGGATTTCAGAAAGGAATATATATTGTTGGCTACATCTTTGGATAGTTGCTTCAGACATGTTCTCCTGGCATAAAATTACAGCACCTTGAAATGGCGGCAGTGACATCACAGTAACATCGTGACAAGGTCATGTGTCATCTGATGCAACCTTGGAAATCCTAAGTGCTTCTGTTAAAGTGTGATGTGCTGTTCCAGCTTTCCGAATCTGGGCATCCTCCACGTGACAAAGAAGAACGTGAGCAAGACTCTGGAAGAGCGCATGACAGAGGCCTTCAGGTTGGGCTACAACTGCGGCATCGTCATCCACCCCGAGATCGACTGCCTTCAAGGGGAGGTCCGCCTGCCCAGGGAGCTCTCAGGTCAGCCTCCGCACACCTCCTCTCACGGCCGTTTCCAGCCAGGGGCACGGGCACATCGCTGTGTGTGTAAGCTTTAGTTATGCCTGTGTGTAGTGTTCTAGACCTGTGAGAGCTATGTCTCTCTTTATTGTGTGTTTAGTTGTTTTGCTGTGCTATGCTTTTGACAGTTGTTTGTTTTCTGTGCTTCTATATGTTTGTGTATTACATTACCTTATTGGCATTTAGCAGGTGCTCTTATCCAGAGCGACTTGCGTAGGTTATATTGTTACTATCATATAACGTACGTGTTACCCATTTATACAGGTAATTCTGGGTTAAGTACCTTGTCAAGGGTGTCACAGCCGTGCCCCAGTGGGGAATCGAACCTGCAACCTTTCAGTTACAAGTCCTGCTCCTTACCGCTAAGCTACACTATATCATAGTTGTTTTCCTGTATCATACTGTGTGTGCCTGTTGTGTGTTGTGTTGTGTTGAGCTGTGTTCATATCTCCTATGTGTGTGTGTATGTTGTATTGGTGTGCTGTCATACTCCTTTCAGAGTTAGTTACATTGTGTGTTTGTTGTGTTGTTTAGTTGTGTTGGTATCTCACACAGTGTGCATGTGTGTGTTTTCGCAGAGCACCAGAAGAGTCTGATTGCCAATGCAGCGATGGCTCAGTCGAAAGAGATGGATCTGAGCGTGGTGCGGCTCATGTTCACCGCCTTCCTGCCAGACAGCGACGGCGGCTTCTCCCGGAGGCTGGACCCCGTCATCTCCGACCCCATCTACGACAGCAGTGAGTGCACACCCCCCTCAGACTGGCACCCCTAAACCTCACACCCAATCTGTCGTCTGCAGTCAGTCTCAACTCACAAACATCTGTCGGGTATATCACTACAGACACAATATGTTGATGTGTGGCTTATCAAAGCGCTGTCTGAAGGCACCCAGCATAAGATAATAAATATCTCATATAGCCGTAAATATCTCATTCCCTTAAATCTCACACCATCTAGGTAGCTTTCTGTATCCACAGCAAGTCCAGACCACATCCACATCTGTGCTTGTTTTTATGCCGTCGCTAGTTTGCTCAGCAGACGTTATCGCGCCCCGATCATTTAGGCCTATTTTATGACGTTTTTATAATAACGAAATTCTACACAGTAGATGTGAATGCTTGCTACTTGTGTTAAATGTAGAGAAATAAAACCACATCAGTCCCTGGTCTGGTTTCCTTTCTCTACCTCCGCGCATGTTAAATGCATGTGCAGGAAACTTCCTCCAGCAGTGGCTGCACAGAGCCGAAACTAGGCCTGCGCTTTCGATTTCACCCCCCCCCCGTCTCGTGCGGCTGCCTATGGGGTGCGCTCTGATTGCCTTTGCATCTCTTTTTTTCTTCTTTTAAATAGAATGTAGTTTCCTCGGCTCATACTGAAACGAAAGCCGGGTAGTTTTCCATTGGGCTTTCAGAGAAAACCGCAAAAATGAAAAAGGATAATAATGAAATAAACGATGTAATATTAAATGATGTAATCCGTGCTGGGTGTGATATTGTTTTTATGCTGGTGTCAGAGATAATTCCAAGCGTGCAAGGAGGTGGCAGCACTTTCTGGAAAGCCTCATTGAAGTGTTTTTTCAGTATTGACTTTAATTTGGTCAATATTTAATTTGATTTTGATTTTTTTATTGTGTTTTATTGTGTTGAGTGTGTTTGCAGTATATGTATTTGGTCACGTGTGTCTATCATATAGATGAGTGTACATTTGTATATTTCACACCATCAGGCATAGCTTAATATAGCTTAGCTTGGCTCATTTGAGCCCACTGGACGATTAATCAAACAATTTGTTCAGATCATTTTGAGGGAACCTATTACTGTCATTAAGAATATCAAACTAAGCCTCAGAGAAGGCAGACTTCCAATGCTGCAGCCTTGACAAGGCAAGTATGAAAATGCTGATCAACCCAAACCTTTCAGTTTCACTGTTTTTTCACTAAGCCATTTGTTGCCTTTAACCTGGTTTGGTGCTTGTTGAAGCCCCGGCCTGCCTGCTCGTAGCGCACCTGTGTCCTCTGTGTGTTTGTAATGAAATGAGTAGACGTTGGTGTGTAGGGCTTGCCTGTGTGTTATTGGAGGGTGAGGAGCAGTGAGGTTTAATGCTCCCTCCCTCTCTCTCCCTCCCGCAGAGGCCCCAAACGCCTCCAACCTGAAGATTGTGAGGATGGACCGCACGGCAGGCTGCGTCACCGGCGGGGAGGAGGTCTACCTCCTGTGTGACAAAGTGCAGAAAGGTACGCTTCCTCTGCAGCTTCTCAGAAAACACCGACACCAGAATGGGGGCAGGGGCGAAAGGGTCCTAATTGTTGTTCAGATCTGACAGGGACCTGGATCTGTAAGCAAAGCCGTTATCAGCGTTCACGATGTCTGCATCATCTGCCGCTGTTCTGTGGGGGCGATCTGTGATCATGACACGATATGAGGGAGCGCAGTAGGTGGAACCTAGGGGAGAACGGTTTGAGCTGGCAGGAAGGCTGCACTGGGCCCTGCAAACCGCAGCAGTGTTTAGGACCAATCATTTTTTTGCTGCACGCATCGCACTGCACCCTGTGCCCCTGGTCTCTCAGTGCTTCTCCTTGCTGGGGGGGATATCCCTAGCAAACACCACAACATCCCCTTGTGGCTTTCTTTCATGTCAAGCGTCTCCTCACAGGTCAAACATCAGAGGTCAGAGGTCATAGACTGTTTGCTTTTGACTACCTGAGCCAGTATTGGGCTGATGATTTCATTTCTGCCTCATTTACAGTAGCTTGCCGTCTGTCACATTCTCGCCCATTTGACTGATGGCAAAAATGCCATTTGGAAGCAGGAAAAAAAGTTTTCTCTCTTCTTTTTCAGTTCCTTTGTCAACTTGCTACTGCAATAAACAAATACATATTTAAATAAAAATATACCCTTAAATATGGTGCCATTGAAATGCAGAACAGTCCTCATTTCTGTGGAGTCAGTGCAGAGTTAATACGTTGTGTGGATTTGTTGTAACTCCTTTTTACACTATTATTTCATACTGAGCGGGACACCATTTGGATAGAGGCCAAACCTGTATATTTATAACGACATTTCATCCCCCTGGAATATGGCTGTGATGAAATCAGTTTGGCCCCTATATCATTACATAATTCCATATTCCTGCTGGGTCAGTTGGTTTCCTGCAGTAAAGCTCCAGTATTTGACACTTACTGTCTTTCTGAATTCAAATTATTTGTGTCTGTCATTGAATATATATGTAAAACTGACAGCATGTCTCCTGTACTTCTATACAGTGTGTGCCAATGGCTGCTCTTGAATTTGTGTGGAATTGTTGCGTTTACGAAAAAGTTATTTTTTATACCACGGGCACCTCAACAGACATGACAGCAGAGATGACACATATGTTCACATGACATCAGCTGAATGACTAAATATAAATGCGCATCCCTCCATAGGAATTTCTAGCTACCTTTGCAGAAGACGTAATCCCTGATGATAGATACAGGCCTATATGTCTCATTAAACACCTATGACAGTCGCTAGGGTGGCAACACAGAACTTTGCCATGTTGCAATGCAGTGGCGGCCACGGTGTAAGAGCACTGTCTGATGAAGACCTGGCGGAGCCAGCTGTGTGCTGCTGGAGTGTGCACTTCCTGCTGTGATGCGCACACACAGGCGGCGATAGCGATCTGTCGCCCTCAGCGGTTTCAGAGCCAGCGCGACGGAGAGATCTGTACTTTTCATGAAGGAAGTTTTCGGTCCCGGTCTCCGACCTGTGGGAATTCCCCCCGCTGCCGAGTTTAAAGTCTGCGCGAGGAAGAAATTCCAAAGCGCCATGCCGCTCTCTGCAGACGCTGAAAGGCAGGCGCGTACTTGCCTTGGAATTCGTCCTGTTGTGTTTATGATCTTTCGCTGCGTCGGATATCCTGTACATTACTGAACATTTTGCTGATAATAACCAGCAGCGTGGCAGGGAGAGTGGCTGATATATTGACAGACAGCAAGTTAGTCTGCAATGGCTGTGAGGATTAGTGATGAGGACTCATTAGGGGGAGCCGGTTCTAAGTTTTCAGCACATCAGTTAATTGATTAAATCATTTTGTTGAATTATTTTCAATGAAATCCATGTGTAAATGGGCTCTAAATTATCTACTAGCATAATACGTAGTTGTAGATAAGAGTGTGTACCATTTAGGTGGTATAGGATGTAGAAATAGTCTACAGAGTCCAGTCAGAAAGGGCTGCCGTTTTGTGATATTTCTCAGTTCGGAACACAGATGTGAAGGTTAATGGTTCCCATCATCATGTGTGTTTGGAAGGTGATGGTAGACTTTGACATGCAACTATATACATATTTTTAATTAATATTGTGGTTGTATTAATATGGATGGGCTCAGACAGGTGAGGGACCACATTTCAAGCACGAATTTCATTCAGCATCGCAGTACAAGATGCATCTCGTAGCTGAAGTGCTGAGAAAGGGTGAGGAAGCCAGAGCCGCAGCAGAGGGGTCTGATTACAGAAGGCCTGTTCTGGGATCAGCTGCCTTCTGATGACTGATCCGCCTGCTCGAGGACACCGTCTCTGGCAGCGTGTGTATCGGGCAGGGGTGACGGGCAGTGTCTTTGTCGTCCCTGACAGATGACATCCAGGTGCGCTTCTACGAGGATGACGAGACGGGGCTAACTTGGGAGGCCTACGGGGACTTCAGCCCGACGGACGTTCACAGGCAGGTCAGTGCCACAGGCATACTGCAGGAGCTGCTAGCGTTTGCATTTATGTTGTGCTCTCATGCATCTCAAAGCACTGTTACTCGTCCATCGCACAGCAGCTGTTTTGCACCAGAATGCTGACCGCACATTAGGTGACATGAAGACAGATGGTTTTACTGAGCCAAGTACATTGGGCAGGACACCAGGGAAGGACACCAATCTTTTTGTAGCCATTAACAGTTCCACAGAACTTCTTGTGACTCAGTTTCTCCTTGGAAAGGCAACCAGGGACACACTGACCCTGATCACATTAAAGTTTGATCACCAGCATAGCTGAAGAATGAAATATCCAATTTCCCTATTAGGCTTTGTAAAAGCTGGTGTCGCATTTCAAAGAAACTGTTTTCACAAATTGCAGCTTTTTCATAGCCTAGCCCATTGCAGATATACTGCATTAAAAAACATTGCAGTGCTGTCAATTACTAACACTTGCAGAACATTCAATGTGTTTCTGTGTGTTGTACAGTATATGCAGAAGCCTCTGCTTTGTAATTATTGAAGCTATTGAGTCCAGTGTTCATTTGGGTTTGTCAGCAAGTTTATGTGAAAGGTGGCCTATGGAGTGTACTACTTTTCACATCAATGTTACAGTGCAGCTCAGTTTCTTATCCTCAGCCTTAAATAGGCTTCCAGACATAACTTTTGGAGTGCATACTTTCTAAACATTATGGGCAGGCTTTCAACAACATGTTTATGATTCCCTGGATTCGATTTATAAATATTTAAATGTACTATTTATAGGTACAAGCATAATCAACAGTTTTGTTTATGCACAGATTGAAAACAAATCCTGATGCTGCAGACTGGTTTTATCATCTTTATCATTTGAGTCAAATATCAATGTCTCTTCTTTCTCCAGTTTGCAATCGTCTTCAAGACCCCGAAGTACCGGGACCTGAACCTCCAGAAGCCCGTTTCTGTGTTTGTGCAGCTGAAGAGGAAGTCGGACAACGAGACCAGTGAGCCAAAGCCCTTCACCTACCACCCGCAGGTCATAGGTGAGACACCGGCTGCAAACACTGTGCCGTTATCCCACAGTGGTATTGCAATTCACCCACAGTAATCATGACTTCTAAATAATTGCACAATGGCATCTGATGGCTTTTCATTTTCAGTCAATCAAGTTAACATCAGACCTGTTAAGTTATAATTTACAGTGCACAGGGAACAAAGACTGACACAATGCCTGCCTGTGTTGTGCGCATGGTATGCGCATCTGGTGCTTCTGTAGGCGAAAGTTAATTCTCAGTCAGTGATGTAATATGCTGTGCTGTGTACACCCCTGATTCCTCTTCCTGTTGTTGTTGTGTGCAGACAAGGAGGAGGTGCAGCGGAAGAGGCAGAAGACCCTGCCCAACTTCCAGGACTACGGTCCCTCAGGGGCCGGGGGAGCCGGGGGAATGTACAGGGGGGGCGGGGGCGGCCCTGCTACAGGAGGGGGTCCCGGCGCTGGAGGAGGTACGCGGATCTACACAAATCTAGCTCTCACTGCTCAAACAAGGAAATCTGAAATACTTGAAATGCAAGTTTAGAATTGGTAGTGTAAGCCAGAAACTGAAAGGAAAAGTTCAGTGATTCAATCCTGTACTTCACAGAGCCTAACATGAGGTATATCGCCCTGTTAGATTGTGTCTGGTAGTATCTGCCTCTGTGGAGCAGATTCAGGATGCGCTCAAATGTAACTCAGGTGCTTGTCTTGCAGGGCACTCCTACTTCCAGGCCTACTCCACCTATGGGAACAACAGCTATGGGAGTGGCTACTCGTACTCCCAGGGCGGGGGCGGTACTGGCATGAAGCATGGTGAGTGCTGGAGCTGTCAGTCACCAGCATCAGCAGTTTGTTGTATTTCCAGTAGACCAGCCTAACCTGGCAGAGGAATGCCCACAGGAAAAGCTCAGTTTTCTTATTATCAGCCAGCTGTATGTATGTGCGTGGTAGTTCCCTCTCCACTGGAATTATAAAAGTAAGATACTGCTGTAAAAGCTACAAAGAACAACTGAAGAGTTTAAGTCAGTGTCATACTGATATTCCTATCCATTGCTCTTATGTGTTCGAAACCGAACATTCAATTCCAACAAATGGCACATAAGTCCATCAGTGCACTCTTCATCCCCTGTCCCCTGAAGACGCTCCTCAGTTATAACTGTGAGCCAGATGTGCAGGTAGCATTACTGTGAAGGGCTGGCTTCTTCTGTGAGAGAGCTGCAGTGTCCCTGTGTGGTGGATGTGACGCGTGTCCTCTGTGCGGCAGCCTCGCAGGCCCCCCCGGGGGACACTGGCGATGACGGAGACAGCGACAGTGACGATGACCCGGCGGCGGGGGCGGTGGTCAGGGTCAGCCCGGCCTCTGTGACTCAGGAGGTGACTCACGCAGGTGGGGAGAGAGGCGGAGCGGCCGGGCCCGAGGAAGAGCCAGGGCGGGTGTCAGAGCAGCCTCTCTCTAAACCCGCAGAGGGCCAAACCCACGGTGAGCTCTCGCAAATACACAATCGCTTTAATACTGTCACGTAGCTGCGGCAGCTGCGGAAGAGTTTGGAGAACATTGAAGCTTATTCCCTTCTGCCATGCTTCAGCTGGTTTTGCGTTGGCCTCTTCCGCTTGTGTCATGTTCATCACCAAATGACGCAGATGTTTGATCTTCCAGGGCGTCTGGCTTCCTCTTGCAGCAACTGGAGTTGTTAACATTTAAGGCACAAAGTGTTCTTAGACACGGCCCTTTGATGTTGAGGAACACGATGTTCAATGAGTCTTAAGTTTAGTCAAATCGCCCCTGTTCTGACAAGCAGTATGGCAGGAATCACAATGTTTCCTCTCTAAGGGTACCTGTAGGATTGAATCAAATATATTACATTAATATTACATAAAAGTTTGTTACAATTATTGTTATTGAAGAATAAACACAGGAGCAGGGCTTAGCAGGACAAGCACAATGAAGTGCACAGTGTGGTGAAAATGAGTTACATTTTCACACGCATGTCTGGTTTTCTGTAGGTGTGTTTTCAGGAGAGATCTGAGTGGTGATGGAAAAAGTAGTGAAACTGGCCATGGCTGCCAGTGTCGGGTGAGAGGAGTGGAGTCTGTCACTGTGTAACCGCATGTGTTCCCCTCTCTCCCCCTGCAGAGTGCAGGCTGGAGCAGAGGATGGTGGAGCTGGCCCAGCGGCAAGCCCAGGCCCTCTTCCAGTACGCCGTCAGCGGGGACGTCCGCATGCTGCTGGCTCTGCAGCGCCCCCTCATGACCACCCAGGACGAGAACGGAGACACGTACGTCACCCGGCTGCCTCCCACACCCGGCTTCATGGAGCTACGGCTTGTGTCTCTATATGATATTAAGACGTTCCTCATCGGAAATGGATAGATTCAGCAAAACCACTTGTGGGAACAGAAGTCCTTCTACTAATATTTCTTCTCACCTGTGTTTCCTTCAGTGTTTTTACCATAGGTCCTGAAACCAGACTTTGTATCAAGTTAGAATATAAAGCAATAATAATTCTACAATATGCTCTTTGATTTAAGAAATGGGTTCTCCTTTGCTATGGGTTCACCTTTTGGTACCACATACTACAACTGAAATTCTGTGGGAGAGAATTCACACGGTTACAGCTCGACCTGTGCCTGATTGGTTCTGTCGGTGATAATAGATTTTGCCCCTCCCTCTGTTTCCCCAGAGGCCTGCACCTTGGGGTCATCCACAGCCAGACGGACGCAGTTAGGAGTTTGGCCGAGGTCATCTCTGTCCTTCCAGGGGAGGACGTGGTCAACATGAGGAACGACCTCTACCAGGTAACACACTCACACATACTTTGAAATACCAGAACAGTTGTGTTTTTCATTTAAAGAAAGGTGTTCTGGCTTGTGGTGTTTGGCAAGTTACTTACGTATCAGAAAAGCTCACCATGTTCACTGAAAATTATTCAACCCAAATTGGTTTTGAAGACAAAAGAAATGAAGGTGTAGGTTGTTCCTCATCTTCCGTAGGCATGCTTTTGAATCCTTTTGGAAGAATTACCCCCACATCATCTCCAAGTCAGTCTCTAAATGTAACAGCAAACATGCTAACACTAAATGTGGGAACATCCACCCCTGCAGGAAGTAGTTCCATCATTTTTATGTATCAGGTTTAGGGTTAGTTGTCTCGTCATTTTACAGTAAATATTATCTAGCCAAGAGTAACTTTAATTCTTCTTAGCCAGTCTCGGCTAAAGATTCAGTTAGGTTTGCAAGGACGCAAGTTAGCAGCATCGTCCTGCCTAGAGCAGGGTCTGGCCTCTGCAGCTAATCAGCCTGCTGGCGGATGGACAGGCTCACCTATCAGCATCAATATAGCCTATCAAGTTACAGCAACAAAAGAACCAGTTTTGTTATGAAAGGGAAATGGCTGCCCGAGTGATCTGTTCGAGGGATTTTCAAAATGAAAGTAAGACTATCCAAGGGGGTATTCCAAGCAGTGACCTGTTTTGCTGTGGAAAGTAACATATTATCTTGCCAGTTAATTCTCCATGTAATAGTACTTCGTTTCCTCTCGGAGATGGCGCGTAGAGATGTGGCAGCGGTGTCCGTGTGTCTGTCCGTGTTGCTGAACGCTGGCGGTGTGTCCGTGTGTCTGTCTGCCGCAGACCCCGCTGCACCTGGCCGTCATCACCCAGCAGGAGGAGGCGGCGGCGGCCCTGCTGGAGGCGGGGGCGGACGTCAGCCTCACCGATCGCCACGGGAACACGGCCCTGCACCTGGCCGCCCAGCAGAAGGAGGGGCGGATGGTGGAGCTGCTGCTCCGGCACCAGGAGACGGCCGGGCTCCTCGACCTCCCCAACGCCGCAGGTGCGCACCGCACACGCGCTGGTCACACTAACGGCATCCGCTCGCAGGGGGAAATAACCGGCCGCGCGACCCCCGCCCTGGAAGCATCTGTTGTGCTGTGTTGAGTGTGTGTGATATTTACCCCATGCCACTTTGGCTGTGTGCTGTACTGACTGTCCCCTCTGTCGGAGTGTGTGTTGTGCTGTGCCGACAGTGTGATGGATTCTGTGTGTTGTGCTGTGCCGACAGTGTGATGAGTTCTGTTACGCTAATGCGTGCTGTATTGATGGTGTCAGATTCCGTGTTTTGCTGTACTGATGATGTGATAGATTGTGTCTTATGCTATAATGATGGTGT
The DNA here is from genome assembly GCA_019176425.1 of Megalops atlanticus. NCBI lineage: Eukaryota > Metazoa > Chordata > Actinopteri > Elopiformes > Megalopidae > Megalops > Megalops atlanticus. Next base: position 12,733,601 of record CM032894.1, on the reverse strand, counting down.
GATAGATTGTGTTATGCAGCATTAACAGTGTGGCGAGGGGTGTGTTGTGTTGTATTAACAGTGTTGTATTAACAGTGTGGTGAGTGGTGTGTTGTGTTGTATTAACAGTGTGGCGAGGGGTGTGTTATGCAGCATTAACAGTGTGGTGAGTGCTGTTGTGTTGTATTGACAGTGTGGTGAGTGCTGTGTTATGCTGTATCAGCAGTGTGACAGGTTTTGTGTTATGCAGTATTGGCAGTGAGGTGGTTTTCTCCTGTCCGCAGGGCTGTGTGCGCTCCACCTGGCGGTGCTGGCGAACAGCCTGGCGGCTCTGAGGCAGCTGCTGCAGGGCGGGGCCGACACAGACGCCCGGGAGCTGAGCTGCGGCCGGACGGCGCTGCACCTGGCCGTGGAGCTGGACAACATCTCCCTGGCGGGCTGCCTGCTGCTGGAGGTACCACACCGCGGAGATCAGCCGCGTTAGCCGCTGTGCTCCCCACAGGATTCCATATGATCCAGTGTGCCCTGTGGGTGCATGATAAAGCATGTTGTCTGTGCGTGTACGGTGTGTACTTATGTAAAATCATGTGTGTTCTCCGCAGGGAAATGCACATGTGGACTCCTGCACCTACAACGGCTCCACCCCCCTCCACATCGCCGCTGGCCGCGGCTCCGTCAAGCTGACCGCGCTCCTCATGGCCGCGGGTGAGCACGGCTCCCAGCTCCAGCACCGACTCGTACAACACACATGCAGCATAGCGGCAGTATTCTAGTTCTGCCTCAGTATTAAATACAGCACCCAGTGGAGCTGGATCCGCACAGTGAGACACACTGGTTAGGGACTGGCTCTGTGAGGGTTTGGTGGAAATAAAGCAGGAGGGCAGAGGTGTGACCCACCCTGCATCTGGGTCACACCCCGTCACTCTCTCCACTGCTCTCCATCAACCGAGCGGCTGCACACAGCTGCAGTAACGGCTGCGACAGGCCTGGGAAAGCAGTGTGCCCATCTCAGAAATGGCTATTTATGACCTTCTCATTTCTCTCTTTGTGCTTTAAAAGTGTTTCCATTTTCCTGTGCTTGTGAATATTTCCATGCCGCATGTGATTCTCTGACACTGCATCACCCAAACGCTAAAGCAACAGAGCTGCCATGCAGTGGCAGTGGAAAGCTATTAGATGTCTTAATTGTATATACACTTACTGGTGTAGAGACATCCATCTTTGATTGTTGTGTATTGCTTTAATGTATAGACTGTACATAGTTTTTACATATAGATTTATAAAAATGAAATGCTTACTTGAACTTAATGCTACCTGCTTGAATGGTGTCATACAGCACATTTAAGGACTGGCTCACCTCGTTAAAATGTCATTTCCACAGAAATGACTCGTATTTTTGTCAAATGATTGGACACGGCAGTTTGATATGTAAATCCCTGTATTGTTGATGAGTGCATTTGCGAGCGCTGAAGCACGTCCAGCCCGCTTACTCTTTGTAAGTTGTTTTTCTCTTTGTCCTGCTTGACTAATGTTGCAGGGGAAATCCTGACAAAACAACAGCATCCCCCCTTGCGCAGGGTCGATGTTTATCACTGACGCTCTCTCTCCCGTTTGGTCTAGGCGCGGACCCGCAGAAGGAGAACGGCGAGCCTCTCTACGACAGCGAGGACGAGTGCTACGCCGAGGAAGAGGAGGACGAGGACGAAGGCTTCGTCCCGGGGACCACGCCGCTCGACATGGCCGCCTCCCCTGAGGTCAGTGACCCCAGGATATGGTGCTACCTGCCAGAGAGCCCCAGTGAATCATTTCCAGAGCAGAGTCATTGCTTGCGTAATTCTGTTACTACCAGCATATTTAGAATGTAACATCTTCAAATGACTGCTGCTATGCTTGGATAGGGGGTAATTCCTCGCTGTGTCTCGTTGGAATTGTTACCTTCTGTATCTGTATGACAGCCTGTCAGTGTTGTTTATTGTATTATCTGTCCTCTCACTGCTGTGGTATATAGAGTTTCCATTGTAGTTTCTCTAAGTCAGTGTTCGAGCTGTTCTTCCCTGGTTCGTATTTTAATTTTAAAGAGGTCCTTTCTAAATTATTTGCTACCCAGTTGAGCTTTTCCCAAAGTTTCCTATGCTCAAAACAAGAAAAAAGGGTTGTACCTCAGATGTTACTGAATTCCTTTACGTTATTTAGGCATGCCAAAAAACAGAAATGGTTCGATCCTCTGCCATTCCTGAGGCCCCATCACTGACCGATAATCTGCCCACAGGTTTATGAGCTTCTGAATGGTAAGCAGTACCAGCCAGAAACCGACTTCCTCACTGTGCCCCCACAAGGTAAGCCTCAACCTAGCACACCATCACTGGGTATTTCTCATTATGTTGCGTTACATTATTGTCATTTAGCATGCGCTCTCATTCAGAGCAGCTCACAAGGTGCAACTACAAAGTGCAAAGTTCAACAGATAACCATAAAGAAAGAAATCCTATTTGACTGTCCAGGGGTAAACCCGTGTGTTTTCACTCAGTTGTTCTGTTTAACAAGAGGATTGTTCTCCTATGCTTAGTATTACTCTTGTGATCTTTATTTATAGGAAAGGAACTATCTTGCACCGTGTGTAGTCATGTACACTGTGTGGGCTTTGGTAGTCTCGGGTGCGATGCAGTGTGAATTGCGTGTGCTCTGCTGATGTGCCCGGTCTCTGTTCTCCCCTCTCATTTGTGGGGGACACAGGAGACCTCCAGAAGCTGGATCAGGGGTCCAGGCAGGCGCTGTGCCGGGCCCTGGAGCAGCCGCCGCAGAGCTGGGAGAGCCTGGCCAACGTGCTGGGACTGCGCGTCCTCTCCAGCGCCTTCAGACTGAGCCCGTCCCCCGCCCACACGCTGCTGGACAGCTACGAGGTATGGCACCCCCCCCCGAGGGAGCTCGCCGGACACCGCGGCACAGGGCAGGTTCTGCGGTCCCGTGCATCACGGAGATAAAGCCCATTGTTGTGGCTTCAGAATTTCCAGAGATGACTCACGTCCTTGACGAGTATCTCGTTGTCTGAGAGTTGACGCCCCAAGCGTGAAGAGAGCGCTCGCTTTCTGGAGATGACCTTTCCAGCCCGAAGCAGAGAAAAGCTCAGCAGCGCGCTCGCAAGCAGTCAGAATGAGTGGAGTGAGGAATGAGTGGTCTTCAGTTCCCTGCCTGACTCAGGCCCTTATACAAGTGCCAAAGCTACCGATGCTGAACACAGTGCTTTTCCCCATCCTCTGAGCAACTTTCCCACACTTTCTTTCTCTATGCAAAGCCTGCCAGGTCAACACCCCCATACTGAGGAAAGCACATCAGATCAATTCATCTACACAACATCAAAAATGATTGCCATGGCACAAGCCATGCCACACCCCTTTTTTAGTTTCCAGTATTAATGACTTCCAACATTGATACATACAGATAACTTCACTTTAGTACAAATATCTTTTCCAAAGGTGAAAATGGTTTACATTTGATAATGGGGAAATAAACCTTTTCATGTAAGCAAAATCACAGTGGAGGATACCTCTGCATCAGGCTTTTCCAAGTTTATTTCAGTCTTACACTGTTCTCATCTCACAACTGACACCTGCTGGCAGCTCCAATTGCCAGCTGCTCAATGTCGAGCCCTTAAAAATGAACTTGATGATGTACCTGTCAAGCAAGTCAGTTTACCTGTTACCTGATGACTGTGCATCTTATTGTACTGTACTGTATTGAGTTTATCATTTTTGGATATAACAGGAATATTTGGGGTCAGAAACTGAACACTGGTTGTACATTCACTTGAATGGATCCAAAGTGGACATGCAGCTTTCGCCTATGAAGTGTGATGGTGAGCAGAACATTGAGCAGAGCTGCTTTAGTCTGACACCAGGCTTTACCCCACATGCGCAGGTATCGGGCGGCACCCTGAAGGAGCTGCTGGAGGGGCTGAGTACTGTGGGCAACAAGTGCGCCCTGGATATCCTGCAGAGGGCGCTGTGTGGGGCCATGTGTCAGGAAGAGGAAGTTTTCCCTCCTCAGACAGCGGAGGAAGTCGCAGGTGAGAGCAAGGCCCGCAGTGTGCGCTCACTCCAGCAGGACCGAACGTGGCAGGCTTCACGTTGCCTCAGCTTTTCACACGTTTTGTTGTGGCCCTTAGAGCTGCACTCAGATTCACTGTACATTTTAAGAGCCGTTCACTGTGAGGTACATTCACACATATGTACAAACCACTTCCATAACCCCGTCTCTGAATGCTTAGTAATAAGGGAATCTAACAAAGCAGTGTCAACCCCTGGTCTGGGATCCTGAAAGTAGCAGCTTTAGGCACTTCAAGTTCCCATCCAGTCAGTAGCTTTTGATAACTGTCATTAAGACCTGAGATGGAACAAAGACCAGTAACCCATGGATCTAGGTACACACCAGTGGTTTGGGAGGAAAAGCAAACATCTAAGACATTTTAGAAGTATTTTAAGGATGACTCTATGGCCTTTCCCTGCAGTGACGTCACTCTCCAGCTTTATGGAGTTTTTTGTGCCTCCCCTGTTCAAAGGTTTCACTGTAATGAAACAACAGCAGCAGCACTCTGGCACAGCTGGCCTTCCCCTTACAGTTGAGCACCGTGAGCAATCTCTTCATGTGCAGTTGGTGTCATTTTCATGGTACGAGTAGGGGATTCCCAGGGAAAGGGGCGAGGAAATCCAGCTTGTGGAGAGAAACGCAACTCCGTCAAATTCCCCTCCAGCGCGGTCTGAGAAATCTCTCTACTCCTCACACTTCCACTTCTCACATTTGCCTTTGTCAGAGCAGGGGGAGTCGGTTGAGAGTGTCAATAACTTGTAACGGAGAACTTCCATGCACTTCCCCTTTTGTGTGCTTCCTCATTTACATACACTGCGGTGTGACTCTCTGATGCCCCCTTCTACTTGTGTTGTGGGCAGTGACACTCCTTCACTACTCCTGGTTTCTCTGGCTCTGAGGAAGCAACGGTGTGGCCTTACCCTGAACCAGGCTGACCCATGACCCTGAGGCTGTGCTTGTTCTCCAACCTCCTCCTGACCCTGGAAAGGTGTTATGTTGACAGGAAGGGACTCCAAATTGGTCTAATTTCATCCATGTCAGAATTCATAAAAAACAAGGAAACAGTGGTATAAACTGTGAGTCTGTAAAGAACCATCTCTTAGACTTGGTTCCTGTGAGATTGATGTGATGCCTAGCGAATCATCTAATAACGGTGACAGGAGTTGAAAACGGCCTGTGATTTGTTCTGTCCTTCCTCTACCTGCTCTTGCGCTCACTCTAACGCTCCCTCTCTCTGTGGTCCTCCCCCAGATGGGCCTGTCCCTCAGCACGTGCTGGACCTGAAGGGGGCCGATCCCGAGGAGGGGTACGCGTGCGACAGCGGGGTGGAGACCTCCTTCATGAGGCTGAGCCTCAGCCTGTCGGGGTCGCTGTCCGGGCCCCCCGAGCCGTCCGAGGCGCCTGCCCCCGGGCTCTACGCACCGGGCGAGGTATAGCGGCGGCCCAACCCGCCAGCATGCGCACCTCGCGGCCCGACGCCCACACAAGACTGCATCAGCCTCTGCGGGCACCAGGGGGCGCAAGGACGGAGTCCCTTCCAGCACGTCATTCCTCAGGCATAAGCTCTGTTCACTTCAGACGCAGTAGTGATGCACTTGACAATTTTTTTGCTTCGTTTTGCATATAGTTATGGTTACTTTTTTTAAACTTTTTTAAAATGAGTGCCGAGAATGAAATACTCAAGAATTTTTAACAAGGGGGAGCAGGACATACTACTGACAAGTGGTTACAGACATTCTCCGTCGACTGAGAGTCCGTTTTAGGCACAGGATCCGTGGAATCATGCCTTACGTGCGATGTGGGGAGTGAAACCACCTGGCCTCGTTTTAGTTGGGTTGCATTCAGTGCTCAGAAGTCCAAAGAAGGAAGAGGACCCCACTTTCAGCCCTGGAATTGAGAAGCCCCTGGGAGGCGGCTCTCATGAGAGAACGGCATCAGTCTTCACTGTGAGCATGTGACATAACCACCGTGTCGCATGACACGGGGATATCAGCCCTGTCCAGGCATAGGAAACCTGTGATATTACAGTAGTGAATGCAGAAAGCCGCGATAACACCTGTGCTATAGCAGAAAGTGTAGCCTTTTGCTGCCTTCCTTGCCTATGGTCCCAAAAGAGCACTTGAACAATGATTATGAAAATTGATGCCTGTTTGTCCGGGGGGTGATTGTTCAGCAATTAGAAAAATTCATTATATGACAGCAAGGTTTCTGTAAACGTAAAAGATTACAGAGAATGGCTTTTCATGACATGGTGCCATGACATCCTGTTTATACAGAACGACATCTTAAAGGCCAAAGATGGTGGAAAGCAGTCACACTCCTCCTCCTAACGTGTTTATCTCCACACGTAATGGAAATTGTTCATGTGTGTTATGCCTTTGAGACTAATTTACTCATCCTTTTATTCATCCATCAACTGTCTTGAATGGCTGCCAATATTTTTTTTGAAAGGAATGTACATTTTTTTCCATTTACCAAATGTTTGCAATTTATGTTGACTGGTATTTTTTGTAATTGCATTTAAAGGTGTGGTTTTGGATCCTAGTCTAAAATGGTACGTGCATAGTTTTTAAAAACAAAAAGCTGAACTATGAATTTAAAGTTTGTGCATTTGAAGACATAATCATTCAGACTAATACACAATATCTGACAGATTAAGGCAAACTAAGCAGTACAGGACATTGACCAAGGATCCATATTCAAAGCAGTATAACCTGTGACAGACTTAACCTTGTTAAAGTCTAAACAAGAAGATATTTATTTTATGGAATTGTTCTAAACACCCTTGTGTGTCTCTGCAGTCTGTAGAATGTTTATAACTAACTCTTATTGGGGAGATTTGGAAAGTTCCAAAGAATGTGATTTTTACGTTAAGGACATATCACTATTGATACGACATTGACATGCACCCCCATGTTTTTTTTTGTTTTTTTTAACGATTTCAGCACTTAACTTGTTGCTGCCCTGCACTATAATCTAGCACATGTATGCCTGTGCTCTGAAATTAGTTATATGTATATACATATTTAGGCAATGGCAAAAGCGCAACATACTTTGTTCAGTGTTTGCTTTAATTGGCACGATTGTGATACTTTTATAATAAAATTTGGAAATGATAAAGTGCATTTGTTGTTGCTACGGCAATAGAAATATATTTTACATTCATTAACCATCTGGTGCCATAAACTAAACAGCACACAAGCTTGGTTTGGCATGGCTATTCACTGGTCCACCATACTACTCCACATGTAGGGCTGCAACTAACGACTATTTTCATAGTCGAATAATCTATCGATTATTGAAACGAATAATCGACTATTCGGATTATGAATCACACAATTACTCAATGGCTCTTATTTATCTATCAGCTTTTAAATTTAGCTTGAAGGGAGCCAGATCCTACAGCTTTGTGTATTTGTGCTTTGAAAGGTAGAGAACTGGAGGGGGGAAAAAAAAATCTCTCTCTCTCTCTCTCTCTCTCTCTCTCTCTCTCTCTCTCTCTCTCTCTCTCTCTCTCTCTCTCTCTCTCTCTCTCTCTCTCTCTCTCTCTCTCTCTCTCTCTCTCTCTCTCTCTCTCTCTCTCTCTCTCTCTCTCTCTCTCTCTCTCTCTCTCTCTCTCCCCTCTCTCTCTCTCTCTCCTTTCCCACTGCTACGCTTCTTAGTATAGACCCCTCAATGAGGTAACCTGCAGGGCTTTAGACAGCTGGGTGACACTGGTGGGACCCCAGGGGTGGAAGTGCACTGTCCGATTCTTGGTCACCATGAGGAAGCCATTGGAGTCGAAGCGTCCCGGGACGTCCCCAACATCCAGCCACAGGAAAGGCGTGACAGCAGTGGTGTGGAGGGTGACCGAGTAGCCTTCTCCATCCTGCTCCACTTTGGCCTGTGGGGATGCAAACACACACACACACACACACACACACACACACAAAAACAGGATCAGGAGAGGAGGCGACACTGTCTGAACAGGAATAAAGGAATGAATGAATGAAGCATTCCTACAAATCCTAAAAAAAAAAAAAAAAAAATGGGATTAAGGTAAACTAGAGTAGGAGGAATGCAGTGTGAATTGTGTGTGTATATACACACGCCCAATTTAAATCTGGTTGTAACATTATTGTAAGTTCAATGAAGGTCAATAAACAAGCAATTTCATTAGTGAATGGCTGAACAGGTTAAAACTATGGCTGTAGGAATTAATCTTTTAATCAGTTTAGTGAATTAACTACAGCTTTTTATATTGAAACTGATTGGGTTTCATGAGGCACATATTGTTCCAGTGTGTGCAAGAGTGAGGCAAACAGTAGGCAACCAGGTTTAAGCCTTTGTGTCCATTTTCTTTCTACTGCAACATTTGTGTCTTATAAACACGCCTTGTTACATCTGTCTGATCCAGAAAGTGGGAACTTGCGCTAGGAGATGTGTAAAAATAATGAAAAATGAGTGGTGAGTTTTGATGCGACGGTGAATGATGTTTATAGGAGTAAGAGCTCTCACTGTGATGCTGGGTCTCTGCAGGCCTTGCGCCTCCCTGGGAGAGCTCAGGAAGAGGTGGTTGGTTGGGCCGCGCTGGCCGCCCGTGTCCTCTTCCAGGCGGAAGGTCAGGACGCAGGTCGGCCTGGTGCAGTTCCCACAGCCTGCCAGCAGGGCGTCCACAGGCTGCTTATACAGGGGCAGGGCGCTCCCCCCGCGCACCAGTGCCGCCCCGGAGGCCAGAGTGCACACCGGCTCAAAGCTGCTCCACCGGTACACTGTGACCTGGTAACGCACGCACACACAGGTATGCAGGCACAGCAGTGTTTAAATGGTGCTCCATATTCCTGAGTGGTTATATGCAGTAAAACTGCATTTCTCTTTACAATGCTGAGAGCTTGATTACCATTACTGTGAGTCACCACCAACAAGTGTGAATATTGAAAAGGTGTCTATTTTCACCCACTCTAACCTTCAACAGGGCTGTGTTGTGCACTGTAGATACCTCCTCAATAAACCTGTTGAATGCCTGTTTGAACACTGAGCAAATCTGCATGGCTAACCTGGTGTACACAAACTCTGCCACTAAGCAATGAGCCTGGATCAGTTTGCAAGTTTGTAATAAAACTAAATGAAAATATTAAAAATTAAAACTAAATAAAAATATTAAAATTAGATTAACCTTGTGTTAAGGCTGTGTCACGCTCCTAGCACAGAGATCCTGGACACATGGAGACAGCACAACACCGAAGACCTACCACAGCTCTGAGGGTGAGGTCAGTGCTCAGGTCCGACACGGCGTATATGAGAAGAACGCCCTGGTCCTGGAACCCCACAGGCAGGACAGGGGCAAAGAAGTCCTGGGCAAAGTAGTGCAGCATCTTCCACTTCCCACCAAACTCTACACAATTAGATAGATGCATCCTGTTTATTGTGTACCTTTAATACCTCCAATAATTGGATGAAGTGTCATCAAATTGTTCTGGAAATGAACTGATCAACTGCAGTTCAGTTCTGAATGGTGCTAATGCTAACTGCAGAATTTCTGTTTCAGTGGAACACAGGGACACCTGCTGGTTCAGCTAATGAACAACACAGCTGTGCCCTGCACTTCCAATGAGACTCACCTTAAATGCAGGAATGAGTCAACCTTTTCATACAACAAACTGAAGTCCTTATTTTAATACAACTGATACATACTGGAAACTAGTCAAGCTTTTAAATACAAATAAAAACCTTGGTAAAAACAAAAATTTGGAAACCCTGATGCCATTGATCAGGATTAGAAGTTCTGAATGTTTACAGAGACATCACAATGTGTGTAAAATGCTATCATATGTGTCTTTGCATGAGGTTACATGCAAGTAGTGGATATTGGTGTGATTGTGTTTGCTAGGTACTGACCTATCGAAGACCAGGAGGGGCCCTGCCAGATATCATTGAGCTGCCAGTAGAGGGCGCCCATGGTGTTGCCTTGTCCGTTGATGATCTCACTTCGGCTGCGTCGGTAGTACTCTGTCTGTGTCTTCACACACTGGGCCTGCATCACCTGAGCATGCACACATTTCATACTCCCAATGACTTCTGAAGAAAATACACACTATAGCACATCTGCCTATTGAACTAGTATTATCTCACTCCTTTTTAAAATCCATTTGTGTTCATCTTTTATTCCACTCACAGATCAGGCTGGTACTAATTGAAATTACACACTGAAGGAGCCAGGAGTGTTGGTGTGTCATACAGCACTGTGGGATTTGATCCTACAACTAGTAGGCTCGTGTGCAAGTGAGGCCTGTGATTTATCTTGTGCAAGGGCATGAGTGCTTTGAGTAAGTCTTCTCATTGGCCACAAGGAGATGAGCAGACACACTGATTGGTCAGACATGAGTGAGAGAGCATTCTGATAGGTCAGGAGCCGATGTGAGGCTTTGCAAAGCCTACCTGTGAGAGGTAGAGCGTGTCTCTGTAGGCCTGCAGGGGGTCAGGGGAGTCTGGCAGGTGGAAGTGCAGCTTGGCCTGCTCGAGAATCTGCTGGTTTCCCATGTCATGATGCTGCCGGTGAGAGGTGAAGTTACTCTGGTAGCTCCAGTCTTCAGCCACAGAGACCTGCCACAGAAACAGTGTCACACAGTTCATTCCCAGACAAACCCCTCTAAATAACAATTCCATAAACTCTAGCAAATGTGGCTCTACGTAAAGCAGTGTCTTGTTCAGTGCTTATATAGATTTACTTGCTTAGCAGATGCTCTTATCTAGGGCAACTTGCATATCTCACATTTTACATATTTTCCATTTTTAACACTGAATATTTTACTGAAGCAATCAAGGTAAGTATTTCGCTCAAGGACACAATGACAGTGCCCCAAAGGAGAATCAAACCTGCAGCTTCTGGGTCAAAAGCCAACCTATTTAAACACCCCACCACTCTTCTTGGTAGTCTATACCAGGTTTGTGCTCCTGTAATAGTAGTTATTCTGTGTGTGCTGCATCCAGCCAAACACGTTGCTGGGATATATTTCTGTTTGGAAACCTAAGTGTCTTTTAATCAACATTGCTTTGGATAATGTTACACTAGGGTCCTGACTCATTGTGGTCATTACATAATGAGTAGGGGGGTCCCTAGTGTCCTGGCAGAGGTTCACAATGTTGCTCTCTTAGTTTGGATATCTATTTATGTCCAGATTTAACTGGTTAAATAAATCCCTCACTCTCCACATCAGCTAATGTGTGATGAACATTCCCATGCAAAATGGCTGCCACATATGCACTCTAGTGGTTGTTGATTAGAGACATTCCTCTTCCCTGTGTGGGTTCTTTAGATCTGTAGCGAAGGGACAGACACTATGTTAACACAATGCATTAGTATTATTATTAAAGACTGAACAGCTCCACCTGCTGCAGGGTGGAGAAGGAGGGCCAGGACTGGAAGCCATATTCGGAGGCAAAGCGGGTGCGGGGGAAGCCCCTCCAGTCCCAGCAGTCCTGCAGGTAGCTGTAGAAGTGGGTGTCCCCAAAGTGGGGGTCGTAGGGGTCCCGGGCCACCCAGCCCTCCTGCTGGGACTCGGCCCCGTTGGTGGGGCTGGAGGTGAGGAACGGGCGACTCCTATCCTCCTGGGGGAAAGAACAACACAGCAAAACCATCCTGAGCTTAGCGTGTAACATACCCATTAGAGTAGCATTGCTAAGGTAGCTAAAATAGAACACATTCATTTAGAGGCAGAAATACCCCTTTGTGCAGACGAAATGTAAAATGTCAGAATTTACATTTTGTATAGTGATAACAAGCACAGGAAATTTGCCATAGCTACTACTAATATATAGTATATTATACTAATTTATAGTATATTATACACTAATTTATACTAATATAATCCTAATCAATGCATATACAGTGTCTACTGTGCAATTCTTTCTTACTGTAGTCCATGATGTTAGGTGTATCAGTGTTGCTACTGTCAGGCCCTGAGAGCCTCTTATGGACACTGTGACATAGTTCTTCCAATAAAGAGACTGTGGCATAGCTGCTTTTGTAAGGTGTGTCTGCTCTTTGGACTGTAACCCAAAGGTTGCAGGCTCAATTCCTTAGTGAGTCATGGCTATTATACCTTGTGGCTCTCTTTCAAATGCCTTCAAGGAGTGACACAATTATACAACAGGATCCCTGCGTGTGATGTCATCTGTGTGGTTATCTAACAGGTGGTGCGATCAGGTTCACAAAAAAGGCGACTCAGATTAAGAGCCACTGAGCTGTATGATGTGCTGTGCTATGGACTGTCATCAAACAACACATCATGTACCTGCTCAGGATTTCAGATGGCAGCACCCACGTACTCATTTACTGGCCAACTGAGGTTATCTTTTTTTAACCATAATGGTCACTGGTCAACATCCTAAAATAGATCAGAGGGATACTGGTGTGTGTTATTCTCCATCTCCAAAATACCTCTCCTGTTGACTTGTATTGAGGTGTAGCTACACAAGCTCCTGCATGAATGCCTCATCTCCCCAATGACATTTATTTATATTTGGTGTAAACAAGCAGCCACTGCCTATGCTGCCATTTTCATCCCTGTCTTACAGCCAGTCCATACATGGAGCAGAGGCTTAACACCAAAAGGGAAGAGCTTCGATGTAACTAAGGACACAACCCAGAATCTGATCACTAGCCCTCACACACATGTATATATGTATGCACATGTACTTACAGACTTTTTGGAAACAGGAGAACATGACAGAGGACTCATCATAACATTGCAATCACCAGTTGGATGCATCTGACATTACATTAACAGAATGACACTTTTTAAAGTACCTCAGTTCTGAACTCAGGCGCAGAGCATATTAATCAGATGTTTTTCTTATAAGCTGCAATGTCACACAGGGATTTTAAAATAGCCGTTAACCAATAAAGAAGTGTATCTTTTGTGTTTGTAATGATGTATCTTTTACTGCTCGAGGACAATGTTCGACCAAATGTCAGGCTATAATCTGCATTTTCAACAGCTGCCCGGGAAATGCGCATCTGCGTCGTCTCTGCGCGCGCTGAAAAGCTGCCATGGAAACCCAGCCGGCTCGGGAGCGAGAATAAAACCGGTGACTCAGTGGTCACTCACCTTCTGAACAATCTCCCTGATGCTGTCCACATAAAGGGTGACGTAGTCCCGCAGGTACCGAGGCCGCCGGGAGGCGGGGACGCTGAACCAGTCTGTGGCGATGGCTGCCTCGTTCTCATTGTTCCCGCTCCACACGATGACGGAGGGGCGGGACTTCAGCCTCCTTACCTGATGATCAAGCAGGAAACGACATCATTTTCCCACAAAAAAAAAATCAAAACCTTACAAGGCTTTCAAAGGCCCTCATTGTGCGACAGATGACAATATTAACCTATTTTTTTCCTCCTCAAGGCTATGGAAAACATGTTATCCAACTGTCCTTTGTTGGCACAACATTCGTGCTGAAAGAGAACGTATCCAGTCTGCTCGTTTTGATAAAAACCTCCTTAGATCATGTCGCAAATATAACTGTGATATCATTTCTCTATTCAACATGCAGGCCACAAATAATCACTACCTTAAAAAAACAACCCCACTTGGAAAAATGAAAACAGCAAGCTTTTTCTCCTACACATAGGAGCAATTCAGACTGTCCCAGATTTCCCCAAAGCCCATTTCTTCATTCTTCCCCAAACTCAGTAAATACGGAGCTGCCATTCAGATGTACTGTGTACATTCGTACCACTACCTCTCCAGCATTAATGCGATTTAGAATCACACTTCCAACACTAGTAGAGCCCACCAGAGTGCATTCACAACATGGTTACTACATGCAATGTGATAACGCTGCGACAGTGTTGGTTGTTGTGGGATTATCTGGCAGACACCTTATTCACATACATTGCATGAGACAATCACAATACAACAGTGTGCACATAATGTAGAATTAAACCCATTTTAACATATAAACATTTGTTATTTATGAACATATTAGGTAAAATAAAATATACATGAAATATACAAGTAGTTAAATTCAGTTCAGATTAATACAGGAGTATGGGCAATGTATTAAAGGGAAAATAATGGGTTAATTAGAGTCACGTTGTCATTGTTTATAGCATTGAATTACTTCAGAATGGAAACTGAAGGGTTGGTTAAATGCAGAGGTCCTAAGAGACTGTGTGATTGTTACAACAGAGTGGGTATAAATTACTGTTTATTTGCAGAGCAGAAGAGAGGGTGAATTGAATGGCAACGGGGGGGAGTGTAGTAGCGGCTGAACAGGACTGCTAAACCCTGGCCTGAGGAATTCTGCTCCTCATAACTGATCCCAGATCAGACAGTGCTGAGGAGAAGGCTCTAGCATTTAAAAGCCTGCTGAACTATGACCCTTCAGGACTAGGCCTGGACACTGTGGAGGTTCCTATCCCAGCATGCACCACTGCATAAATACAGAGCATGCACCACCTTGACAGGCAGCAGAGTAGGCATGGCAGTGATTGGAAGGGGGCGGCAAATTGTTTGTGTTGGCCCTTTCTCTGAGTGCACAAGGACCGCCTTGGTAATAACCCCCTCCGGTGGTACTGAATTTAGAAAATGAACAATCAGCTTTCTCCTCAAACCAAAGCAGCATCAGCAGTCCTTCAATGTCAGAGACAAGCTCAGAGAGACGAATATAGCCCTGGATGGGAGGCAACAAGAAACGGCAGCAACAGGCAGAGACAGTGCATAATAAGAGAAAAAGAGTGGCTACGCCTACAATACATCAACTAGCAGAAACACAGCCCTAGCAGAATATCTTACTCTCATATACAATCAGCAAAGCCCCTCTCAAAGCATAACACTGTACTGTGTATATCAGCTGAATTTGCTCAATAAACAGTGTACACAGACAGCATGCAGAGGAAACTCCAGGTAAAAGTTTACTGTATCACAGTAATTTCCCTTTTGGTACTTGGTACATTTCTGCTAACTGTACATTTCAGAGTTTCATAGCACTGACATGGTTTTCCACAATTTCGCAGCTGTTCAGGTGTCAACAGTGGGCTGGGAGCGGGTGATCGTTGGGTGGATTCAATACCCAAACTCAATTTTATCAGTCCACAGCTCTCCTATTTTCAAATTGAAGTTAGAGCTTGCAGGGTACAAAAGAACACTGACCATACAAGAGGCACAGCAACCATCTAATACCGTCTCATCCAAGAAAACAAGATAATCCCACAAAGTAGGAATTTTATCACAACATGATTTTGTTAGAGAATTAGATACGAGACATTAGATTTTGTTGATTTTAATTTGCAAAGTGCTAGCATTACTCCTGCAATGGTGCTGTGTGAGGCTCTTCAGACAGATGACACAGTGCTTTACACCAATCTTCACAAATGCTCATGGGAAAAAAGTACAAGGAAAAAGGAGTCTGGCCTCAATATGTCATCACCAAAAGGTGTATAGCTGAGGTTATTTTGATCTTCTCTTTGTTTCCCCTATATGATTGTCCTCTATGTCCACAGTTCCTAAAAGGGTGGCATTCACACGATCTAAAATCAACTGTACCGTAGTTGGCAGCTTTCACATACGTGCTATGAATTCACAATATATGAATACATGCGAGTTACACAAACTCAAACTCAGCTACACAGATAGGTGCCAACAACCATCAACATACACACACCATCTGATGGAGACAATGCCTGTGCACAGCTCACCTGGTGAGTGACCTCCTCTCTCACGGTCTGGAGGAACTCTGATTCCGTGGGGTACAGGGCGCAGGCAAACATGAAGTCCTGCCAGATCTGAAACATGCAAGCAGAGGCGGCTATTTTTACACTCTCATGCTTTAGGCTATCTGGCATGGTCTGATTCACAACGATGTGAACAATTACAAAGGGGATGGCAGCGCTTATGAGAATGTAACATTCATATGCAAATAAAATAAATACAGTATATTCAACAAAATAATTCCTAATCCTGATCTGTGCCTCATCTTGTTTCTTCAAAATGCCAAAATGTGGGATGTTACCATTATTCCCAGGTCATCACAGAGGCTGTAGAAGTCTTCCTGCTCGTAGACTCCTCCTCCCCAGACTCTCAGCATGTTCATGTTAGCATCCGCAGCTGACTGCAGAAGATTCTTCAGTCTGCCAGAAGGATAGAGGACATTAATCAGTGCAACACACCACATCTATGAAGGCATGGGCACTCTTCTCTGCTCAACACACAGAGTCTGTAAAGACAGGGGGACAATATATTATCAATATAGGAGTAGGAACTTAAGTCAACAAAAGAGGCTGTAAAGGGTGTGGGGACTTTTTTCAGGGTAACACAAGTGTTGTAACAGGAGGTTACAGACTACAGGAGGTTATAAAGGAAATATTCAGATCTAAATGCTTTACACGCTCTGTAAAAAGGTAGGAAGAGCAGTTGACATTGCAACACGCTATACTGGTGAAAGGCATGTGGGGGCGCTAATAAGCCAACACACTGAGGTGTGTGTTTCGCAGACCTTATCAGCCTACACACTGAATCTGTAAGCGTGTGTTGGGGTGCTTATCAGTCAACACAGTGAATCTCTGAAAATGTGTGTATGGAGGTGCTAAGGCAACGCACTCCTTACACGTCAAAGGTGACCTGATCCTGGAAGGAATGGGCTGGGATCCAGTTGGATCCCTTGAGGAAGACTGGTCGTCCATTGATCCGGAAATAGAAGCTCAGACCTGGGGACCCCTCGATAGGCTCCTGAACCAGCTCCACTGTGCGGAAAAACACCTGCAACAAAGCACACATAGTCCTATTCCATTTAACCTCTCACTACAGAGTTATAACCTGCTGTTTATTGGTACAGTAAAGTACTCATTCCTAGAAATGCATTGATAATAAATCGGACACAAATACTGTACATATGGTTACAACTCAACATCAGCTTGTGTGTTGAGTTGCATCTCACATTCTGTGATTGACCATTTTAATGGTACAAAAGTGCACTCAAATTTAGACCCAGGGGATATATGTTGTAACAGTAAGGTAATAATACTAATACTTATACTAATAATAATAATAAATGAACACACTGCACCATTCGTGTGAAAAGCAATTTCAGTAAAGATAAAATACAGCACAGGTCCACTAATATACAAAAATGTACACACTTGTTCGGATGTCTTGTGGTCAATGTGTCTGTTATGGTAAAGGACAGGGGTTCAATGCCCAGGTGAGCAATACCAAAGCTTTTAAAAACTTATTTTCTTCCTCTGCCTGTCGCTGCACATTGAAAGAGACAGATTGTGGGTAATGTCCCTGTGACGTCCTGTGCTGGGGTATGCCTGCCGGCAGGCTGCTTCGCTCCACAGGCATAAAGATAAGCTCTAATCCTATCAGCCATTTAGACCCGGCTTCCATTATGTTTAATGGTCAATGAGTCCTGTGTGGAATCCCCTTCATTATTGCAGTCAATCCCTGCAGTCATGTATCAGCCTCTAAAAAGACATCAGGAGCCCCGGAGGTAACAGTATATAACCTGCAATATCCAACCCCAAATGTGACATATAATGCAACCAATAACAGTGCAGGTTGTTAAATCTCCAATAAGGGTATTTAAGCATACGTCACCAGAGGAGACTGTGCCAACACTTAAGGACGATGTGTATGACTGACTCATAGTTCATCTATCAGTTATAAACTGAAGAAAACAGACAGCACTGACCAAGGAGTGAGTATCAATGGCATGCCCTCCATCCAATGTCACTTGCACATTCAGGTGATACCGGCTCTGCTTGCCCTGACCATTGGGCCACCACAGGTCCACTTGAGCACTCTGCAGAAGACACATGGGATCAGCCTGCACAGTCACCTTTAATAACTCAACAACATTCACCATCAACAGGTGGTCACAAGTTATAGTACATATGCCTGTTTCAGTGTCAGGATCACACAGGTATGTTGCTGCTTGTCCAAGTGACAGATTCTGCTTTTGTCTAACACAAAATTGTTACACTCTTGTGGTATATGTATACATCTTATATCACCTGAATAATATAAGCACCACTCAGCAGTTACTGACACACAGTAAAAGCATGAGAGTTTTAGTAGGCCCACGTAGATGGTGACGATGCAATAGGACACTTAAGTGATGCAAAGTCGTCCTTTAAGTAGTTTTGCCTTCAGCCGGTAATCTGAGAATAAGGAGGCATTCTCAGTTCACTCTGGCCTCATCCTATTTTGTTACTGTGACGGTATTAAGATCCAGAAAAACATGTGGCTGGAATAGACATCACACCACTTTGAAGAAGGGATCACACAGGCAGCTGATCACATGTGAAGCACAGAGGCACGTAGGGTTCAGAGTACTTCCTGCACCCCATTACTGATCCAGGATCAGCTCGCACACAATTTTTAACAGCACTAACCATTGTGTGTGTTATCCAGTGTTAATTTACATTGGGGTTTTCCCACCACTGAGTGAAACAGAATTTTAAATACGCAACCTCTGGCCAGCCCTCTCCCTTCCCAGCAGCCCAACTCCCACCTTGTTGACATGGAGGACAAATGGGTTCCTGCTCTGTCCAGGTGGCAGGGAGGCCTGGAACGCCTGCTGGGTGGCTAATTCAGGAAGGGAGAGAGTCACGGACCCCACAGCTGCTTCCACCGCATCAAAGAAGAGCTCCACCTCCACGCTCCACTGGGAGAGACCTGCGTCTGTGGGGGAGCATGAAGAACGGCTCTCTGATGATCTACTTCACCGTGTACCGCACATGTTGCGAGGAAATGTATAGAAGAAACATTCATTATTGTATGAAAAAGGAAGAACTTTATGACTTTCTTTCAGACATTGCATTACGTTCATTTAGCAGACGCTCTTATTCAGAGCGACTTTCAGCACAATGGAAAATAAGTGTATCTATTCAAGTTGAATCATCTGAATTGAAAGGGTATCTGTTTCTCATGCATGTATTAACCAATGAGTATAACCAAATGGAGAAACTGAAATCACTGGGTCAACAGCTGAAAACTGCTCAATCAAAGATCAGATTAACATAACCAGATAAAAAAATCATGTATGTTTGTTTGGCCTTCAGTTGTAGCTACCCATGCAATGAAAACTAGTTTGGGGGTAGAGGGGGAGAGAAAGAGGGGAGAAAAAGAGGCTTCAGATCAGCATTTGAAAACGAAGTACCCGAGGGGATATCGGCTCTGACAGGGGCGAAACCCGATCGCCGATGACATACCTCGCGCCGGTGTGGCAGTGAGATACAGCAGCCGCAGTGTGTCGTAAGCCTCCAAACGCACGCCCCTCCAGAGCCCCAGCGAGGGGAACGAGGGACCCCAGTCCCAGCTGAAAGAGTTCTGGGCCTGAGGAAACATCAACACGCCGCACCTCTCAGTCCTTGCGCAAGACCCTCACATGTTTGCAGGAATACCGCAGGGCGATGCTGCTACTCGACCCCAGCAGCGGGGCCAAGCACACTCGGAACTGTACAGAACACGTTTGCGCAAGAGCCTCCTGTGTTTACTGCAAGGGGGAGAGGGCTGAGAAACACCACCAGCTGCTGGGGACAACACGCAGAGCAGGGACCGGTGCAGGGACCTGAGATACACTGTGTAAAATACTCCTGCACGAGACACCTGCTGTGATTATTTCTTTGTAATTGACAGAACACATGATAGAAAGCATGTGAATCAGAAATGAGAGCAGAAAGGATCACACAAGTGAACCCTAAGTACAGGGACCATTGCTGTCTACAATACATGCATCTGAAATACACATATCAATTATTTGTTGCATTTGTTTATTTAAACTTGATTTAACCTGGTATGTTAACCAAGAACCAGTTCTTACTTTGAATAACTGGCCAGCAGTACCCGAAATGCCAAAACACAAATACAACTGTCCTGGCGCTGATGTAATTTAACGCACGAGTAAAACTAATGGCTTTCAAACCCTGGCCGGCCCCGCGGTTCACAGCGGGGGTTCGAGCGGTGAAAGGGAGAGGCGGGCAGCGGCGGCCGGCCTTCCAGCAGCAGCGCTTTTGCTCGACGAGCTATAAATAGCGGTACAGTTGTCGAGAGTTCTCAGCGTTCCGAGCGCCGTTGCGCACCGCCTTTATTTAAGCCCTGTCCTCACGAGACAAACAGGCCAGAAATAGCGACTCCGCCGCGTCTTCGCTCCAGCTAATTAAGCGGCGCGTCCCACGGGGGGCCTCCACCGGCCCTCTCTGCAGGCTCACGGTGACACAGCCTTATGGCAGAACCTGAGCGCTTATTCCTCTCACAATGGTGAGAGGAGGAAATAGGTGCCAGCAGCACCTAATACTCCCAATATAGCAAAATGGTGAGAACACGGTGTGCAATCTGGGATTGGGTAACACTGAGTATGGCTTGTGTGCTGATTCTGAAGGATACGTGAGCGCTCAGAGTCCTGTCAGGGCCCTGTATTTTTAATGTGGCTCCTTCTTTTATTTAAACAGTGGTATGCAATGGAGTTCAGTGCTTTTTCACAGCCCTCTGCTGTTTAAGAGCACTGAAAATGCATTTGTTTTGGTGTTTTAAAAGAGCACTGGATGTCTTTAACTGTGTAACACTCAACTACAATGCCTAAAACAAAGTGTCTGTATGGATGTTCACCTGTAAGGTAATGTGAAGCATTTATGTTCATGGCCTTGAGCTTTTCAAGCCAAGTGCCTGGTACATGCTCACATTTTACAGATCTGCCAGTCAAGGTATACCTGAAAGAACATTCCACCTGGAAACAAGGTAGGGATGGAAGTATAATGCATATAATAATGCCACATTATGTAGTATTATGTACTAGAGGTACAGGCAAAACCAGTCCTGAAGTGTTGCAAGGGGTTTAATGTTCAATCAACCAATGAATTTAAAGGGCAACTAGTTAGTTCTTGAATTGTCATTTAACATGTTGGAGCTTGGTATCCTTTTTATGTTTTCCAAAATTTTGAAAATTAATGCCAGTGAAAATGTTTGGTTGGAGGTCTAAAGCACACATGCTGTCAATGGCTCTCATAAGGCTTTTCACAGTACGTCCAACCAAACATTGTCACTGGGTTCACCACCTCACACACCCACCCTTTGCATAACATTAATTATTTTGATGGGCTGCCAAAACACCTGGGATTCTAAGAGCATGTCTGCGTCCTCACCTTCCTGATGAAGTTGACATGGCACTCGCCCTTCTGCACGGGTGGGGGGCAGTCGGGGGGGACGGGGTAGGAGGTGTGAGCCCGGCTACGCTCCGCCGCGTACAACACGGCAGACGTGAGACTGACCGTGAGGACGTTCCCATGGTCCCTCAGCAAACTGCCCACCTCAAAGTCCTGCAGGGGAGAAAGCAGGTTACACGCTGGCTGCAGAAGACCAGGCCCAGGACACAAACTGCATGGCTAACACTCACATATCTGCGGAACATGTTGTCCGTCTTCCCCACGGCAGCTCCATTGAGGGAGATGATGGAGACTGTGTCCACGCCCTCGAACACCAGACTGACCTTCTGTTTGTTTCTGACAGGGAGCAAACAAGTTAACGCCCGGCGCTCTGTGGGGTCAAATCTTTCATCCTCTCATCTCACAAAATGCACACACATCACATACAAAACTGAAAAATATGACTTAACATGAGATAGTCAGTAGAGGAGACATACGCACAGCAAAGCAGGCTAGGTTCAAATTCCACTTGCTGTTTAGAGCTGTAACAGCTGCAAGAGCTGCATGACTACATTCATTTACATATACTTTACAAAGAGAGACACAGAGCAAACAGTGAAGCAGCACAGCTTGCAAAAGGCTATGCGGATTACAAGAAGTGATTGTGAATATTCTGGCTGTTATTACTGTTATGTATTCCTCCTCAATCTCCAATTGAAATGACAGCCACTAGTATCATGAGAAGATGGCAGCTTACTTGATCTCAGCTGGCACTGAAAAGGTGGTCGTGTATGTCCAGTTGTCAAGTGAGATCCACCTGTAGGCCAAGTCATTGAACCTGTAGTACGGGTCCTGTTCCAAACACAAACAGGGTCTGTCAGCAAAAACCGGGTAGGAGATGACTAAACATATAGGTGAAACGCGGACTATTTGGCAGGTACCACAAAGAAAATGACTCAAGCAGAGCACTTCCCTCTATTGATTCATTGAGCCATGGAGCTTTGTATTAATGCACGGCAAACCCTCCGCAGCATAAATAAAACATGTCTGATGGTTTTAATGAGCACCTTTATAAAGGCTGGTAATAGGCCCTAACAAATGAGCCCCCACACAGGCAGAATGCAATCTGTCAATGGCACCCACTCGATTTAATGCTCCCCACTGCACACCATGTATAAATCACACCACTCATGCCTCAAGCATCATTACTTTACTGAAAGCGATGGAGGCAGAGTGTGGCAGTCTTAAAGGACAAACCTCACACAGCCAAAGCTCATAGTAATAAAGCACACACTACTGCTCCCAAACTTCAGTGATTGTAGCATGTTTTACAGCATAGTCATCACAAATAAAACCTGCTCAGCTCTCATAAACAGATGTATTGACCACACATAAACAAGGCTCCATTAGTGGAACGCCGATACCAACATGGGGTTTCGCATCCAAGCTCCTTAAGTAAGATTGGACCTTTAAAAGGAGGGCAGGTTCATGCCATTTTATCATATGGGGATTATATGTGTGTGTGCGTTTTTTATGCACACATGCCTTGCAAGCCATTAGCCATTATTGTAAGCTATAATGGGGGCCAGAATTACAGTCTGTTTAAACATGAGTCCTAGGTGCTCAGGGCACACATGCCCAGATTAAAATGAACCCAAGTAATCCAAGCATGTGAAAAATGCTGTTTTTGAATGATATAAGTTATCTAGATATTAAAGATGTTTGCCCTGACCCTCATTCTAATTTGAGCCTGTCAAGCATTTTGTATGGACACCAAACCAGATTGACTGTGGATGGTGAAGTAACCTCGAATATGTCAACAGAACTGACACCCATTTCATAAATGTGGAAAGGAACGGTAAGAACAGCTGAAATATTACATGCAGAGAGCTGACAGAAGTGTTTGCATGTCCAGATGGTACACAATAACATTTACTTATTTAGACAGCAAAGTGCTTCCTGTTAGTATGAGTAGGTTCAGTACAAACAGGACTGGTTGACTCTCTGTGATTACAACAGCACACATTGCCTAGGCTTCATCACAAGGCTAACTGTGAAATCTAAAATCAGCTGTTGCACATTGATTATTCCTTTTAATAACTGGAACTGCAGTTGTGCAGTAGCAATGGGGAATGTTACACTTGAAACAGGTCAATAAAATCAATTCTGTTAACCAACTACATTTATTTCTTTGGTGTGACTTGACAAACGACAAGCTTGCCGTCAGATAAAACAGTCAAACCACCACAGCTTGCTTCTCTAGCCTTGTGACTTTTCAGGAACTGCGTAGCCTAATAAATAACAGCTCCGGACCAACTGGAGTTTGAGCACAGTGTGAGCAGATGGCAACGACAAAATATTCAAGAACAAACTGTGGCCCTCGAACGAACTGGATTCTGTCAGCACCGAACAACAGATACAGCTACCGAGTAATTCTGTACTAGACGTCTGATGGCGTATTTTCACATATTCATAAAGGTATACACATGATCGGGGCAAACGGCGTGTGGTCCTTACGGCAACCCTTTTATTTAGAGTTAAGGATTTAATTTAGCTACATAAGCAATACTGGAATGCCTGCCCATTTTCACATAATATTCCTATCCGCTGGCTCCGCTAATTATTACCTATTCGATCAGCTTATTAGGTCAAATATCAATCAATTTGCTACATGTGAGTGAAGAACAGAGTACGAGACAGAACATCACATTTCTGCTGAGTTGGTGTGAACGTCTTTATGGTTGAACCCCTGAGGACCGTGGTAACGGTTTGTTTGTGCCACGAAAGCATGACACGTTCCACACGCGTGGGATGCGGATCATGCGGCTGTTTTGAATTCATTGTTTTATGGCGATAGTAATGCTAGCAGTAACACTCTCGACTCTAGCAACGGATAACAGCTAGCTAACGTTAGCTACGTGGAGTTGTAGACAGTGTGTAACCGTGGAAAACATGTAACTAGCTAGCTAATGCAAAGCAGCATGTTAGCCACAGTTGATGCTTTTGGTTGGTTAGCTAGATGTAGCTAAATATTATCAACTCGTTTGTTTGATTAGGCCTGTTATATGGATAGCTCGCTGGCTAGCCGTCTGTGCTCATTGCGAATCTCTCTGTTCATACATCTCGCAGTGAGCGAGGTGGTCACAGCCTACCTGAATAAATCCCTGTTTCAGTAACGCTGTATGCACACAACCGGGCACATCTGCAGCGAGCGACAATGAACCGTTGGAGTTGTATAGCATCCATTTCCCATTTAAGCTATACGTTTGAAAGCCATACTGCTGCGACTCTGCTCCAGATGGTTCGCAGCCTGCCTCCAGAACGTGCAAACAACAAACGCACGCAAAAAGCGCTAGCTGTTCCCGAAGCGCCTTCATTTCAAGTTGCCGGGTTTAAACAAAGGGGGCTCGGTTGAAAGCCACTTCTCGTTCATTTCCTCATTCACCCGTTACAATGAGGCGAAGTCATTTCGTGAATTCTTTCTCACGCAGATGATTTCATTTTGCCTTTTGCTAGTCTAATTAGTCGATTGCTTGCTAGCTCAACTTCCTGCTTTGGAGGCAGTCAGGTGACAAAGCAGCTGACAGCTACGCGTACAGCTTCCATGTGACAGCAACCGGCATCTTCCTCCTGTCTGTTATTTCATGATCTGGCATCCCATTCTGCGTGTTTCCTCCCTCAGTAATGTGGGAGAACTCTTCTTATGCACAGCTTTTCACCGGACGCCTCTGTTATATTGTTATCCGCTTTATTCACGTTCAGTCGCAGATACTGGTTTCTGTGATCCACATCTCCCAACCTTTAATTACAAAATGTTATTAATTAGCAGGAATACACATGGTTCGAATGCTGGCACACTTGCAGCCCTAAAATGTACGATAACGGGGCCATTGAAACAGGGGGACTATTCTTCGCTTAAGCGCTAAGACAGGCAAATGACATTAGTCCTGTTGTGGTAGGAGCTAGTCGCCAGTTACTTCTCCTTTAGCGGTGTTCTCTCATTTACCCCCATAAGACACCAGCTACCCACAAAATGACACCAAACAGCAGTGTGACTTCTTCACACTATATATCTCCAGTGTGAGAGGGGTGAAAAAAACACATTCAAGTCTCCACATTTTAGAACACTTTTCAGAGACATTAACTTGTTTCCCTTGTTTACCACATAACCGTGATCAAACAAAATACCCAATTATACTAATTTAGTATGAAAACCTTAAATCGGAGTTTAGGTTTATTTAAAAAAGGTTACACAACCTGGTATACATCTTGAAAGGCCCCTCATTCATTATGTAATCCTCAGTAAATTGTTTTCATGTTAAATCATCCCTACATGCAGTAAATGCAGTTTAGTATCCATCATATTAGTACAACTGGCACCACAGTTGTGGGGAAATAAAATGGCATTTTGACTAAAATAATGACTTAGGAGTGACCGAAGTACGACTTCCAGCTCAATGGACACCGAACATACACAGTTCTCTAAATCACCGTGACACTTTCAGAGGCACCTGACTGTTGTGGAACAAAGGAAATTACCCACAGTCTGAAGTCACAGTGTGACACCCACAGAAAAGGCTGTCTGTACTCCCAAGACCCACCACTTTTATTACCATCACAGTGAACACAGCCACATACAAAAAGGACAGCTTTATACAAATTGCACCAGGCTATCAGGAATTGGTTTATGCAACTTTATTGAGGAAAAAAAAAAAGAAATAAAAATCAATAACTAGCAGAGCTATTAGTTGATCGGTCAACCATTGAGAGCTTTGCATCTTTTCTTCAGTGCTACAAGAAAACAGTGTTCTGGAAGATGGATTAACTAATAGCTCCCAAGTACTAAAAACAACAGAAAAGTAAAACAAAAAAACAAAAACAAAACAAAAAAAAGAAATTACAAAAAAATATATATATTGACCCTAAAAGGGGACCAAGTTCTCCCCACCCTGCCCTTCCCATCCTGCAAATTTGCATTGTCTGCACAACATAAACGGGTTATTCCTTTATTAACATGCATAAAATACAGCATTATCTTTTGATTTTTTTTTTTTTTAACTTCCTGACTGCTGAAGCTTTATACACTCCACAGCAGTTCTCCACCCAGGCGGTCAGGTATGAGCGAAAAATACATCTGAGCAGACCTCAGGCCTCTAACATTATCAGAAAAGCTTACAAAAAGAATGGATGCTGTCCCAGCAATGAGGTGATCCTTACGAGATGTGGCTAGTAGCGCATGGAGCATCCTTGCTTTCGTTGGCATCTTCAGCACATGTTAGAGCGATGAGGAACACTGTTGTTGGTTTGGTTCTTATAGCCTCATAACCGAGTGGCTGGGGTGATGTGTTGGCCTTTTTATGGCCACATGCTCCATTTAGAGTTCAGAAAGAACCATGGGAAACTTTTTCAATGGAAAACTACATTTTAAAAACTCAAGAAAACCGGGCCAGAGACGCTATCTTCTTGTAAGAGCATGTGAATGAATGTGGGGCAAAAATAATAATAATAATAATAAAAAAACCTAGATATGGTTTGATACAGGGAGCAGCCAAATAAGAACCAAAAAAAGAAACCAGTAATTGAAAGTTTATTCCAGCTATAATGCAGGTTGTTCTGACTTGCGCAAGGTGGCATCACATTGCGTACTTCTGAGTCCATTCCCGCGCTATTCTGTTGTACCTGTGAGAGAACAATAATGAAGTCAGAAAACGCCAGCCAATATGACCCGGAAACAAAGACGACAGGACACCCTTATAAAACATGCAACACAAGTGGTGGCTCCACACTAAAAGCTAAGGATTCGGATTCTCAGGCCAGCCTCAGACACCATATGCTTTGCCAGGTTCTCTCTACAGAAAACCTTGACATCAAACCCATGCTTCCCTAACAATGCTGTGTCTTCTCTCCCTGGTACTCCCATCATTCAGAAAATGTGCCTTTGTTAATGCTGTACTTCCACTACCCAAATACAATCAGTTCTTACCAGTCCTATGACTCACTTCCTTCTTTCAGTTCATGCGAGTGTTTTGAAAACAGGCTGATAGTCACACTACAAAGCTATTCATTTTACACAGAGCGGTGTCAGGGATCACTTTGTATGACACTGGAGACTTAACCCAAACACCTCCAATGACAACAAAATCCTTAGGCAAGAATATTTCACTTGGAGGTGGAGGAATACACAATGTCCTGCTTTCTGAGCATATTCTGTGTTCTGCATGGCAGTACATAGTGTTTCATAGGTTGCGCTGTTCTTCTCAACTTAGTCAAATTGTACTATTTTACATAATTAAGTATTTCACCAAAGGTCTTGACACCTGAGGTACAGATCCCCAGACTACACTGCATTAAATGTACCTAGCACTTACTGCCACTTCAAAGGCATTCCCAGATGTAACTTTCAAAACACAAATCCTCAGAGTAATTCATCCCAGTAAGTTTAACACAACAAACTGCTGCATTGCTGCATCACTGACAATTAAGGCGAATTAATGATTGCAGCTAAATGGTTGCTCCACACAGCCCCACCCCAGTCCTGCATAACCAGGTTAATGAGATCAGGCCAGGAGCAGAAGCCTTGGGTTAGTTCTGAGTGGCGTGGTCTCCATGCTGCGCCAAAGAGCAAACCTTCCTTCTGGCTCTCCAAGATGCAGGGAACCCTTACCCTAAAGCATTGCATACTTCTCTGTCCATTCCCGTGCTAGTCTATTATACCTAACAAAGCAAGATGTCCTGTGTTATTCAGGGTTCTACTTCCCATTTCAAACACTTCATCAAGGCCCTAGCCCTCGGGACAGGCGTATATTTAAAAAAAATACTGATCCGTTTTTATAAATATTCAAAAGAATCTGATTTTGAAAATTATATTTTTTGCTGTTACCGCACCTTTAGAGAAAACCTGTACATTCCGGGAAGCATACTCACTTTTCATTATCTGTTTTGTAGATGCGTGCAATCTCTGGCACTAGAGGGTCATCTGGGTTTGGATCACATAACAGTGAACAAATGGACAAAAGAACTGCAACAGAAGAGGTTGAGCGTCAGTACTGCTATCAAAACGACTGTGCAAAGGACTGAGTGTACCTTCCATCTTCCAACAAGCTCCCCTTGCACAAATGCATCACACCATTCCAAGCCGCCATGCTGAGGCGTTAAAGCTCATTTTATGTTGCTCTTTGCCTGAGTCTAGAGTGCTTGAAATTAGCACAGTGAATCACACTCTGCAAAGGGTAGTTCCTCCAAAATTAAAATCTGATACATTTAATAATGTCTCAAGTATTTGCATGCGTGATTGAGCATTTTGCACTGCTTCCTGCAGGCCAGAAACCTGAAGCTTCAGTCAATTATGCAAGAAGGCCTAAATACCAGCCAGTGCTTTTCATTAGAGGGAACGGAGAAACACAATGCTGCTGGAAAAATATGCCACGTTCACAGACACCACCAGCTCCCAGATCACGTAAACACCATGGAGAAAAACCTGGGAGTGCATCAATGTATGCTCTGCACGGTGACAATTCATTGTTTAGAAACTGAACAAGAAGCTAGACAAACTAAGATGACGCTCCCTTTCACTGCAGGGTGATGTGATGGAGCAATACTTGCCGCTTTTCACTTTTACACTATAAAATCATCACCATGCACTATTTGCACACTGTTCACTCTAATGAAATCCACTATGTGGGCGTAAGGTCATTGTATATTATGGAATGCATCTTATGGAATGCAGTTTGGTATGCTCAATCCTGCATGTCAGATACTACAACACAGCCATCATAGGTGAAATTTACAGTTGGAAAGCAATATACACCTGAGCTGGAAATTATGCAATCAATTCTGAGCTCACATCTCTCCAATAGTACTGTAAATGAAACATACTGACAGAAACAGATGGGAAACAGTCTCTTCAATGACAAGGGTAGTGGAAATCAGGAAGGTCAAATTCCTGCAGGAAATGCAAGGGAAGCTTTCACATTACAACAGCCCTTACCTTTAGAAATAGTTAACGCAGGAGACCACTGTGATCTTAGAATATCGAGACAGATGCTGCCATTACTGTTAATATTAGGATGATAAATTCTTGTGGTAAATGCAACCTAGAAGAGAAAGAGACCAGAAAAAAGCAGATTTATGCTCATGAATTACAAAATTAATCCATAACAGATGGAGAAAAACAAAAGGCATGCACAACAGGCATTTCAGCTTTACTCCCTCCACACTGCAAATACACCTTTTTGGTCCTTTCAGAAAAAGTAAGACCTGCAACCCTTCAGGGTTTTCATTTAGTTTCTACAGCAAACAGGTTTTGACACTTTTTCTCAGCAGCTCTCTCGACATGTCACTGCGGCCTTGCTGCCACATGCACAAAGCAGTGAGACACTGTCGCGCGAGCAGGAAGCGTTTACCCCAGAGGTGCATGTAACGCACTCAGTGACGCAGAGCCGCCTTCTGCGGTGCTTTGGAAATGGCTCATGATCGGGCTACATTCTCACTGCACACTGGTGCATTAAACTGCAGAGCAGCCTGTGGCCTTAATAAACAGTCAGATCATTCATTTCCAGGCCCCTGGATGCTGTGCACTCCAGCCTGCTGTGCATCAGGGACCCAGACAGCCCTGCACTCAAAGGGCCTTGAAACTCACTGTCAACTCACACAAAGCTAACGGCCCAGTCCTACCAGGAGCGGAGTGCACTGGAGCACCATATACCGAAAAATCCACCCTTTCATCATACAATAATAAAAATACTTTGTGGATTTGATACAGCTGTTCCTCCGCTGAATAACAGAACTGCATCTGCACATGAATGGTGCCATTTTATAAATGACAGTTTGTGGTACATGTGTTTTTCTATGACTTCTCAACTAGTGAAATTCTACCAATTACATAACTACGAACTTTTGCACAATATCAGTGGCAGATGGTGCGCTTTTGTCTCCTGCACTCTAAAAATGCACTCTAAAACAGCTTAAAGTGTGCTGATAGAGTAACTGTTTGATAATCTTTCAGTTTTACGGATCTGAAGATGTAGGACAAGCAGTCACAAAATGCAGAGCCCTCTTTATTCATTTATGGTAAAGAAACCTCTGATGGCAGTTACTTGAACATAACACCCACAACATACCATCAGATCAATGAGAACAGAAAGCACAACACTTGAGCCCCCACGCAGATAGCATGAGGTCGGTCACAGCAAATGTGAGGAGTAGACTGGACCAAAATAAAAGACCGTTGGTGTGGATCAGCAGAGACCGTCTCTAAATATAATCTTATATTTGTGCAGTGTGAAGAAAGAACACTGGATCCAAAACTACGCCAGA
Organism: Megalops atlanticus; assembly: GCA_019176425.1. NCBI lineage: Eukaryota > Metazoa > Chordata > Actinopteri > Elopiformes > Megalopidae > Megalops > Megalops atlanticus. The sequence continues at coordinate 12,703,105 of CM032894.1, read as the reverse complement.
TGACACATTTAAAGATGCACTTTAATTACCAACTATTACCTTCATCCTGTTTGCTAAAAAGGTGGCAGCATTTTAGACATGTACAGATTTAACCTTGTAAACGCTGTTCTGTAAGGAGTACACTATACAAATGCTGCTAAATTTGAAAACATGCTGGCACAAAGAGATCACCAGCAGCCTGGAGATACCGCAGAAGCCAGCAGGTCAGTCAGTCAAGACGACAAGCAAGCTTCTGACTCACACAGTCCTCACCTCTTCTGTTCTTATAGCAGCCATACTTTTGCAATACCCCATACAGGAGAATAGGGCTATACTGCCAGTCTCCTTACTGATGAAAGCAGTTTCAACGATTAAGCCACTACATTAAACAGCTGATTCTGAAAGGCAAATCTGAAAATGTTTCCTCAAGTTCAATATGGCCACCTCCATGCAGTAACAGCAGTGTACCTCACTTTCTCAAACCTACACCATGGGTGTGGGAGTAAGCAGTGGAGAAGCTATAAGCCTACCAACAGGTGGGTGTCTTCCAAATTACTCATTGTATTGTTTTCGTAAATTAATCAGAAGCATGTAGTTCTTTCATTCGGCAAAACTGAGTTTCTCACCTTCGGTGGTTTGAAAGGGTAGTCTGTGGGGAAATGAATTGTCAAGAAGAAAACACCACCCTGATATGGACTGTCGTTCTGTGGGAAAAATTAAACGCATCAGAGACGGGCCAATGAAACACCTCAATTTCTACATGTGCAAGGAGGAAAAGTCAGTACTCACAGGTCCCATGATTGTAGCCTGCCAGTGAAACACTGTGGAAACAGAAGTGATGGGGTTAGAAAATGATACATCTTGAGAACCATTTGAGCTGAAGACAGCGGATGAGTGGAACCTACTGTCGTCTCCAACCGGGCCTGCAGAACATTGTGCGGGGGGGTCACGTGCCAAGTCATTAAGCTCCTGAAAGAGAGAGGGAGGCACAGGTGAGACGCAGTCAATACAAAGGTGAGCAATGATGAAAAGATAACTCTTACATCAAGCCTTTTATATACTAAATTAGACACTAACAGTGCCATTCCATTGCTGCTTCCCATTTCCTGAACATGTCTGAAGATCCCCTACCGAACCAGCTTAATTCTTCATGTTGATACAACCACTAAACAGAAACATCTTGATTTCCTGCTAGTGTTTCTGTCCTCCTTTGGCCCAGTTCTTTTGAAAAGGACACAGTGATCACCATTTTAAATGTATGTGTTGCTCCTCACCTTGACTAAAATAGAATCCCACAGAAAAGATCCGTTCATTTTTTAACAAAGCAGCAAAACCAGCTCATTTGAAAGCACACTGAATGCATTTCACCATCTCTGTCTCTCTGGACTGAACAGCCTCACAGTGCATGCTGGGAACCGAGGCAGAGAGGAGCAATGCTGAAGAAATCACTGTACATTTCTGCTGAAATCTTCCACGGCTTATTGCTCTCTGAGCATCCAGGGCCTCATATTAAGACAGACCTGTTGCAAGGAGTCTTAAGTATCTCTTCTGAAGAGAAGAAATATAGCATCAGCGTAAAAGCTGAGACATGACAAGCAATGCTCTTCATTTGGACTCAACTGAGGAAAAACATGTTTTTTCTTTGGTTTGGTGCTGCTTTAAGCCAAGACCTCACTGGTCTTTTGAGGTAGTTGGTCTGATGTGACGCACTGCATTTGTACCTTAGTAGAAATGAACTGCCAGTGTTGCAAGCACTCTCTGAGGGGCAGGGGTTCAAGTCCCATGTACAATACTCTTGTGTCCTTGAGCACAGTATATAACCTCAAACTTCAGGAAAAAAGATTATAGAAGCACAAGTGCAAGACCACCAAGTTTCCTAGCATTAAGTCTCAGTAGTACTTGCTCAGCAGTCGTAGTGCAAGGCATAATTGGTCCCATCTGAAAAACAGGATTTCAGTGCATCCCAATGTGTTGTTGGCTCCTGCTTGTCTGGAGACACACACTGACACCATCTGATGCAGAATCACCAAGTGTCACATGGCAAAAGTAAAGCTACAATAGAAGGCAGGGCTTGTAGAAAGGTCTCAGCATAACCCAACAGCCTGCTTCCAGCAGCTCCAGTTTCACACACCAAATACAGCCTAAGCCTGAGACTGCTACGTTAACAGGATCTCATCTCAATGAAAAAAAGATCATCTCATGGACCTACAATTACGCTCCCTCAAACAACTATAATTATAGCTTAATTATGTACATGGATACACATGTTACTGGTATACCTCCTAAGTTCCAGAGTTTCATAATTAAACCCAGCAGAAGTTCTGAACCAAATTAACGTCGAGCAGCAACATTCCTGCAGCTGCTGTTTATTCCATCTCGTTTCTGTGCATAATCTCGAGCTGCACAGTCTTCACCATATTCTGCCATGCACATTAGGTACATTATGAGAATGTAATCTCAGATGGGTTTAAACTGTGAGAGGTGTTAAGCTTGTGAGCACAGCCCTGCCAGAGAACAGCTGCGGTACCAACAGCAAGCCTTCTCTTAAAGGAAATCAACCCTTCAACATACTGGCATGGCCACGAAAGTTAGGCTAGGCTTTAGTGCCCAGGGCTATGAATGCAGAGGCCAGCAACGCATAGCTGCATCTGTATACAGCTTGTCCATCAAGAGGAACCTTAAGCCACGAGCCAACATGGCTCCTGCTAAAGTGTACCATTTTCACAAGCGTTTGTGAAAGCTGGAAAAGTAACCCACAGATTTCACCATTCCACTGGGCTGAATTTTAAAGTTTAGAGGGCTAAAAAGGAGATGCAGTCTAAAGCAGGTCAGGTCATTCCTTAAGATCACTGGCTTTGAAACCAAGAAAAAGAACACGATGCACTCAGTGCAAAGCCTGAGCCTGGGAGGGCCTCCCCTACTGAGCTACTGAGCCATCACTGGCCAGCTGTGGCTTCCCTGTTAGCTGCTGGCAGCACAGCAGCCCTCCCCTGCAGACGTTATGGGCCATTTTCTCACTGTGGAGGACACAGACACTGGCTACCCACCACACTGGGAACACTCCTGCCTCACTGGCTCAAGTGGATAACACAATACTAATGTTCTTCTGTGGAGGGGTTTGGCAACTGTGCAACTGCCCTGATGTCACTATAACAATGTCATCATTTACCATGATGACAGCTAAAAGGCAGGGATGCGACCGAATATTTAATCATTGGAATTTTTGACCACAAGGTCACTAATCAATTATTTGGAACGGAATTCAAATGCTTGTTAAATAGCAAAAAGCCACAGAAAATCCATGGTCCAAATCTCTCATCAATATTCATGAAGGGGAGCCTAACAACTCTGCATAAAAACATGATTCATTGCAGGAAGGTGTGAGTGATGGATGTCTTTGGAGCAAGCCATTATTCAGCTAGATACAACTGAGTTTAATATGGTGCTTGAGGGGAGGAAGCAGGGTTTAACATCCAGGGAATTATAGAATATTTATATGGACTATTCAAAACCCACATCCCATAAAACGCCTATGACTAGCCTCATTTCAAAAAACGGTGACAAGGACGAGTGGCAATAGACAAAGAGACAGCTGTAACAGAAGCAGGCACTTTAAAGACATTAAATCAGATACAATGAAGTGAAACCCCCAGCAGGGAAACTTTAAAGCTTAACAGCTGATCCTCACTCTTCTTTACATGTGAGGCAAACAAAACACTGAACAGTCACAATGACAAAGCATCACAACCTCACCGAGCGAGGCTTCCTCATGCACAACAGTCCTTACATTAAACAAATACTGCCAGGGGTAAAATGGTATTTATAGTATGACAAATGATATTTCACTCCTGTCCAAGCACAGTATCAATTTGCATCTTTATTTAAGGTTCAGCAACAGATACGCTAGTTCCAGGTATGACTGCAGGTTGGTGGTGAGCAGATTTGCCTGTGCTACCTGAAAAACAGGGCTGTGTGCTCTCCGATTTCTACCCGGTTCGGGACACAGAGGAGCTTGTTTCACAACAGTACAGCAGGAAACTGACGCACGAGAAAATGGCTACAGAGCGTCAGCAATGACGACCACATTAACCTGACTGTATGTGGTGTGATACACAGGGTACCACACTCTGGTTTGATGCAGTTAAGACAAGTACAAGACGATAGGGGAAGGAAAAAAGTTCCAGAACATTAGACTGCATGTACTTGAAGCCTTTCCAACTCTGGGATTTACATCATTGCTGCTGTTAGATATATGCTGAATAAGGGCATCTACCAAATGGGTATGTTTGTTTAATAAGAAGCTACAGTCTTATACTATATTAAAATGTAACAGTCAAGTTTACATATCTATGTGTATATGCGAAACTTTGTTCATAAAAATCAAAAGGACTTTACAACAGACAGAAAATAAAAGCTTTTCATTAAGAGTAAATACATGGCCTCTAGAGAAAAATCCTTTGCTATCATTTGTCAATAACTTCTAAAGCAATGGTTACCAATGGCTAATTTCAATTCAGCTCAGAACAAATTAGAAGACAATCGCTGAGAGTTTTTAGGAAACTATGAAATGGACTCTACTGTGCCGGTCAATCGTCAGCAAGAGTGCTCATCCAAACTTATCTTAGCAGGTGTAACAACAACAATGTAGAATTACACGACGACAGCAGTCGAAATGAAAAGTAGAGTCCACCCTTATAGGTTTAAGCAGAAGGCATTCCTAATCCTGGAAACCACTAATCCAGCAGGTCAGCAAGGTTCCAATTACACCTCCGACAGAGGAAGGATGTGTGCGTGGAGGACACTGCATTTTCAATGGCTAGTTCAATTTTAAAAATCATACTGTGCATGGAATATTAGCACTTCCACAAAAAGACAAATTTGTCAGTTGTGATTTTACAGTCATGCTTCAAACATTTAGAGGACTGAAACATCTTTGATCTGAAGCAGTGCTGCTCTCCTTTAGTCTATAGCAAAAAGCCCACTGACAACCCCATAAAGAGAACATTCTGTACAAGTCTGAAAATGAACAGCTGACCATGTCTGAGTTCATTAAATTCCTGCCCAAGTCTACAAAACCTACGCATGACATTTTACCTACAGTCAACCTGGCAACTCTAAAAGTCCTCCCCCATTTGCATGTGGCTTCCATGGAAATGTTTCCTACAGAAACATGCTGCCATTTCCTTTGAAACTTAAACATGCTGTTACCCAACACCTCCCAGAGCAGTCCTGTTTCTACTCCCGTTCTGGCAACCTCAAACTATGCAGGCTCACCCTTTTCCACACTAGCACAACAGTGGTATAAAGCGGTCATACCTGCCCATTCGAACTTGACACTAGGACAACAAGGACAACGTAAAGAACGCGAGGAAGGATACACACTAATGATTGGGTATAATATGATGCCGTCTCTAGTCAAGGTAATCAACCTATATCAGTCCCTTGGTAACCTGAGGTGCATTTTATGACTGGCTACACGACACAGAAATTCCTGTGGTAACCAAGTCATACAAATAAATGTTCAAGTCAAATTTTTCTTCAATATCATTTGTTTCAATGAGGGAGTTTCTTGTAGATGAATTCTAACGATCAAATTTCATCAAGAATCACTGCTTAAGTGGATTAATACTCCAACATTTTTTAAAACAGGAGACTAACTTGCAAAAAGTAACCATCAGAAGCCACACTACAGTATTTTACCAATGCAACATCAGCCATGAATATGAGCTCTAAAAGCCCCTAAACTAAGGCTGCCCGTCTTCATTCTGAGAATCAGTGGGTTTCCACAGCAGGGATAAGAGGAGGATCTGAGTTAGCAGGGCAGCCGGCCACACTGCCAGGAAGCCTCGCTACGTTCATGACCCAGGAGTCTCATGCAGGGTGACAACTTTACTCAGACATTAATGCATGTAGTTCTTTCCAAAATAAACACTTCAAAACCAACTCATTAGGAACACCTAATCCTTGACTGCAGCAAACAATTACGTTTAAGACATCACCCTCTAAGCCAAGATTCAGGTCTCATTACACTTCGTCCAACACAGGTCTAAAACAGCTTGTATTAAAATCTGAGTAATCAGCCAGAAACATACTTTTGCCGAGCTTCTACTGTACAACTGGGCCACGATGGCAGTGCGCTGTATGACCCGGGTAGAATGTGCATACCAGAATTCAGGGTCAGGGTCTCTTGGGTCAATTAGTGACCTTGAAATTCTGCCTTTGCAGGCTCAGGACCATGCTTGGATGCCATGGCCAAATTCATTCAAAACATGTCAAAATGTTTTCTGCCCCCAACAATGTATCATTTCTTAAGTGTAAGAGGCACAATGTTGGGATCATACTTGGGAACTCCCAAAAAACTGAGAACAAATGACAGTCTGGCCAATACAGACATCCCCAGAGAGGAGTGTGGCTGAACATCACAGTGTATGGACCCGGCTAATGCAGAGCTCAGATTTGCAGCGTATGGACCCAGCCCATTCAGAGATCCAGGCTGTGGTAGACTACTTAGCAGCACTGATGTTAATCAATGTCATGTGTCCAACAGACATCTACCGATGTACCTAGGCGTGCAACAATGTGTGTTTGCAGTCAGATGGCATCCTGTGACAACTCAGAAAATATGAAGCAGCATTGAGGTTCTACAGCATGGGAAATGGCTGCATTCAAGCAAATTCTCTACATAGAACACTGAAAGCCTTAAAATTCTATTTTTTTCTACTGACTTCCTGGAATGTTTCTGAAAATTAGAGGCCATATGAGTGAGCAGAGAGTTGTGCGCTCTGGCTGATTAACAGCTGAAGTGAACAGAGGCCCATGTCTTGGGGATAGGAATGGCCCCGGGGCTGCCTTTACTCTGCTTTTCCCAATGGCCAGAGTGTGGGAATAAAAGGTGGAAATCCAGATCGACACCTCTCACTGAAAATGGCTATGCACCTCCTGTCTGACGAGAGGCTGCCCAATCAGGAAGTGTGCCTTATTTTCTCCACTCCTTTTAAAATATGCATGCGTTATGGGCTGGGGGGTCTTGTGATCGTGACTGGGACTGACAGTGAGATAAGACCCGAGTAGCTGCAGCAGTGCCGTCTATTTTTAGGCCTGCTTTTTAAGGGGGGATGGGGTGGGGAGCAGAGGACACCCACTCCTTGCTGAGGACAGCCTGTGTGAACAGGGTTGCGTTTGCTGAGAACACCCAACACATGCCAGGGCGGGGCAAATAAACTCTGCTCAGCTGTCCGCTCACTTCTGGACTATATACTTATCAGATAGGGCTGGTTTAGGCAGCGCAATACATGACTGTACATGATACATGATGATGTTTATGGCAAGTAGCCCACAGAGATGACCAAGACCTCTCAGACACTGGTATTAAAGCACAGGACCGCAGGACTTAACTGGACATAATGAACAACACCGTTGTTATTGGGGAGAGACCCGCAGAATAGGAAAAAATATATATAATGAAGCCCAAAGCACCTTTAAAAATAAGGGCACTGGTGCTCACTCCAACCACAGGCCTGAGCTGAGCCTTACACACACTGCAAGATAAAGCTTGGTCTGACATTAGCCAATAATGACCATTCTGTCAGGGCGGGATGGGTTATATTGACCAGAAAGCCCTTATCAACACTCATTAGATAAGAAAAGGTATCAAAAATACAGGCAGCCAACACCCCTGAGCTGATATCAGGGGCTAAATGACACTTGGGTGGCAATCTACCAGTTGATATTAGCTGTTCAAGCAATACGCAGTGCCTTCTTGAAGTTCTGCGTTATTGCTGCGTAAAATGGGTAAAAAACCCATGACCAACAGTGTGACAAAACATTAGATTAAACTCCACTTGAGTCAAACACATTGCCGTACATTGCTCAGAAGAGCATGCTGAAGGACAATTTACACATACGCAATTCACTCAACAAAGTCCTCTCAGCTGTCACAAGACAGGAACTGCTGAGGAACTGGGAGGGTTTTCTAGTGGTTAAGGGTTGTACAAGATAAAGAACAACAACAAGCCTGGAACTATTCCTTCCACTTAAATAAAGCATGTTCTCATGATACCAGTTTAAAAGGAAAGTAAATCATATTCGGCTCAGAGATACTTTATCTGGCCCCAAGAAAACCTTCCAAAACCCTCTCAAGATACAACACAGTAGCACTAAGGATGTTACATGTTACCTGGGAATGACCTAGTCTGATATTTACCTTTAGCTCACTGAATGAGAACTATGACAAACGTATGACAAACAGACGTTTCATGAATGAGGTGGGCAACTGAGGGCCCATCTTAAGAGGTCTAAAGAGGAAGTCAGTGGGGAAAAACAATGTTTTCACATGCACTCTGCGGGCATGTTGCGCTTGTGGTCTGAGACTGCTGCCACAATAAAGCTGTAGCATAAAAACAGGATGCACAGGGTCACAGTTCACCTGTCACTCAGAGTCTGTTTAAACAAAATGTGTTGATGAGGTGAAAGCGTACACAATGGCATATGACGCATATACGATATAAGAGTGAGGAAAGGAAGAAAGGAGCTCTCAGTGCATAAATGGACCTGACATGTAGCAGGGAGGCTGCCTTTTAAAAGACCAATACCTCTAAGAGCCAGGTAAACATGCTGTGCGCTTCAATGCACAGGTGCAAACAGACATACATCCATTCAGACCTTCACATATTAAGGTCGCAAGCTGTCTCTTTTGTCCTTACCCCAACTAACCTTCTGAACATAAAAACAGAGTTTAAACTTTACTTTCCACCACAACACACATTATCAGGACGTACAACGTTTGCATACAATATCTACGTGACAATATGGGACTCCAGGTAAATTTTTAATGACTCAGTTTTCCAAGAGAAAAATGCTGTCATTTTTCCACAGCAGAGAAGCAGTGTGCGCTGTCTCTTCTGAGGTGCCTTGCTGATAATGCCCCAGCATACTTCAGACAGCATGCTGAAAAGACAACGCAAACAGAGTAATTCCTGGATCACACAAAGGGACTTCCATTTTGCAATCATTCCAGCCATGCTAGGAGCTCATAAAACAGCAAGCAGCAATTATCTTCACTTTTTCTATTGTCCATAATTTATAAATATGTCGAATCCCATGTGATCTGCTGTACAAATATTACGTTTTAAAAAGACGACACTCAAATGTGTCTTGCTATAACATTACAACAGACTGCCTTAATTATTTAACTACCTCGGCTAATGAGGCAGCACAGCTAACAGTTGGCAGCGTTGGTTACATCACCAGAATTTGCAGCCCCATTCACACTGCAGTGAATGTATGTCTTTGTTAGTTATATTTAGCCAGCAGTCTAAACTGTCTTACAGCAGCAAAACATCTGAGAAACACCATCTTCAATCCTTATACTCAAAATGTGACATTAAGTGGAAAGGTTCCTGTCAATGCTGTTAATGGAAAACCATTATAAAAAGATGAAGTCCAAAATGTTTTACTATGCAAATACACAGGCTGTTCATAAGGGGTGCTTGGGTAACACCAGGCAACCTTGACAACCAACTAGTTCAGTGAAACATCACCTGGACCATGCATGTGATCAGGTTTTCAAAATCTGGAAGACCTAACTGCACCTTTTTGAAATGGCTACTTCTGTTTACTCATGTTATGGAAATTGACAGAATTTTCTCATAAGAGATCATGAAAGGAATTTTACTTACAAAAGTAAAAACATCTTACACGTATAAATTGCCTAGTTTACATAAAAACTGACTGTACCACACGATACTTGCGTACATTATAAACATCAGGTTTGATTTAACGACTACAGAAAACCAAATTCATAATTCCTCTGGCAACAGTACACATGCAAATAAACACTGAAAACTTGCCCATGTCTGACAAGGTGATTCAGGAATATGTCACGGCATGACTAGTGCTATAACAGTATATGTAATACTTACACAACACCTTCATTCTCTGGAATTTTCCTGGTTTAGTTGAAGAAAGGCATTTCTTTCCCTATTACAGGAAACGGGGATCGCAATTTGTAAGGAACAGGAAAAAGCCTGACCTGTTACAAAAAACCTGCCCTGGGCCTGACTGGTATGAGAAAATCTTACCCTGCTGAAACATTGTACTCGTACCACCGAGTTGCCTAATCAAGATGCCCAATACTGTTTCACTTGATGATGACAAGCAATCAGCTTCAAAGAATATTCTGCAAACTTCTTTACCACAGCAGAGAGAGGAACGCTAGGCAGCCAGGTAACTAGCGTTCCTAGCGTTATATTTACTCTTTGTATGTAACTAGCGTTATATACAAAGAGTAAAGTTAAATCTCTCACATTTAGTTGCTGCGATATCAATACTTCACCTATGTCAGTAACAATAATATCTTGAAAAGATTACCTACACGGTTACTGCGACGGCAGCATAAACGCTCACACTGTCGAGTAAACTGTCATCGCTCTTGAACACTGTAGGATCTCAATGCAGGCTGAGTAGCTAATGACTGTTTTCGCATTGAACAGGGTGGGAAGAAATCCCATAAGGCTTTGGCCAGTTGTTTAGCCAGCAAGCTGGCCAGGCAACATACTATCTATGGGCACCCAGGGAAAACTTGTAACTAGCTAACTCTTCGAAGTGGCCGAGTTCTACTTTCCGTGATTTCGACATGGGTTGAGATTTCATTAAACCATTTAAGCAAGCTAATTGTTTCGAGAGCTTGCCCCCACGAGCTTACCACTGGTGGGCCCGCCATGGCCGCCATTTTAAAACAAGATAGCTAACGTAACTTTGCTAGAGTAAATTGGCTTGTTTTAACACGGTAGAAAGTTTAAAACAAGCTACCTACCTGAATTACCTTAGCTGGCAAGCTATGAAAATATTACACTGAGAGTAATTTACCCAGATATCTAACGTTAGCCAACTCAATGGGAATTACTTCCACCAGCTAACGTTAGCTACACCAAGGAACACTTGACATTTGCTAGCACACTAGATAAAGTTAGCTGATATGTAACTAGATAGCTATCTACTAACTGGCTAGGTAGTTACCTACCACGCCATCTAGTTATCTACAAACACTAATTAACCAAATGGCCAGTTCGCCAGCTAGCTATAGCTAATTAACATTGGTTATGTAAGGGGATAACTTAGTTATATGCTATTTTTAAGTAGATATAACGGTAGCTGAACTGTACCAGTCCCTTTCCTCCCTGGCGAGTGGCTAACCTCGCTAGCTACCCAACCTCGGTCACAGCCAAGATTGCCTAAAAGGATCGGCCGCGACTGAATGCTCGCTGTCTGAGTTACATTCCCGAATTAAACGGGCCGGACTGACATTCCCTTAATAACTTAATAGCTAACTAATGGAAATTAATCATTAGGAAGACAGAAACCTCTTATAGACCTGACTGGCTAAATAAACACACCTAAATACAGTATCGCTAACGTTAACTATCCTGTCAGCTGTTACCACCCAACCTAGCCGGCTAGGTCCCCTGCGGTCGTCACCTTCCTTCCCATAGTTCAATCGCACAACGCTATCAGACATTAAGAATCATAGAGAAGCTAACGTTAGCTACTTTATACTGATGCGCTGAGACGGGTCGAGCTAGCTAGTTAAATATTGTAACGTTTGCTAGCATCTGTTAGTACACACAGTGCTTGCTAACTGTTAGCCCGGTACCAACCGACGCAGAACACAGGCCTCGCTGGTTCGGCAACGCCGTTATGTACCAATCGAGGCAAATTACTACATCTTGCCAGTTAGCTACTCACACCAAACCATCGAAACAAGCCTTCCCTAAACAAGGATAAAATGTCAAAGCAGGTAGCTGTTGTTGTCGATTTCAGAACCAGACAGTCTTATTTACCTTGTGAATTCGCTTCAGCGCCATTCTCTCGCTCTGTGGGGTTACCCGGGGGCAATCTGTTCCGAGTTGAAATCGCCAGGCAAATAAAGAACGGGTAGCTCGCTAGCTAACTAACTGCCACGCTTTTCACTCTGTGTGTGACTCAATCAACGGTGATCAAAAAACACACCAACGATCACCGGTAAGCTGATTTTATTCTCCTCCGCCTTCCTCTTGCTCTGACTGCCTTAGCTAGCTTAGCTGACGTTTTCTGCCGCTTCCAGCTCCGCTCGTCCCTCTCCCGCTGTCTCGTCTTCACTGCAGAGCTTCCACAAGATGTCCGCTCCAGCCGGAACTACACACACCCATGCAGCCGGGCGGACTTCATATCACTCCGCCCACACCGCACCACAACGTCAAAAATCAAAGCCTTCACATCGTGCGGGAATGACTGTATGTGTATTACGGTAATACACGCCTCAGAAAATTCTGAGAATTATGCAATCCTTTTCCTTCCCATTCCCTTTAATGGGATATTGTACGAGTAAAGAAAAGTCATGTTTTGTATGAATTAGGTCACTAGGAAATATAGCTGTATTTTGGATTAATAAGAGAAAATATCCTTGGATGATGAAATCATGGAACGTTTTAAATTTTTCGTGCAATTGGGTAGGTAGTTAGAGGGCATGTCAATGATTTGACTTGCATTATTTGTTTTGAGTGATGAAAACTGACTTAAACTGTCCACACACACACACAGACGTACACACACACACACACACACACACACACACACACACACACACACACACACACACACATAATGATAAACAAAATTTAGTACAGAACAAATTTGGGGAATTTGGAATACCTCTTCTGTTTTCTACCAAGGAGTTTCAACTGCCCTTTCTTGAGAGATCACCATAATCCTCTGTGATCAGACCTATACTCAGAGATATTTCCATACATTTCCTATTATATATTTCTTCTGTAGGATTCCCTGACATTTCTCAGTGGCTGTAATTCTTGAACAGTTGTTAGAATGAACATAATACAGAAATAGCCTGCTTCCTCATCTTATATTGTATATCACAACAACATTTATTTACAGTAACAGTTAAAGGTTTGGACACACCTGATTGAATGCATGTTTCTCACTCTCTTAAAGACATTTTGAACTAGAGACTTATGCTTAAATGCTTGAATTTTGTTTTCAATGCTTGAATTTTGTAGTCAAACATAAATAGTGAAGATGGTTAATTTTAAAAATATTTTGTCTACTTTAAAGAATCTAAAATATAAGATTTGTTCAACACTTTTTTTGGTCACTGTATAATTCCATTTGTGTCATTTCATAGTTTTGATGTCTTTACTATTATTCTAAAATGTGGAAAACAGTAAAAATAAAGAAGGGTGTGTCCAAGCTTTTGACCACATCAACCTTACCTACTACTTTAATGAGACACCTCTAATAAGTTATACATTGAAAGTGTTTTCCACCAAATCCATTTTAGTCTTTATTGAATGAGTGGAAAATGCCATCTTTTATCATTTTGTTGGTACATTAAATGGCATTGCCATCTACGCATCATTAATAGTTTTGCTAAATTAGGCTGAAACTGGATCAGTTTTTTCAATATGTTGTTGTTTCCCATCTTGCAGTTTGCTTGAGTGCTGAACACTCAGAAACCAACCAAAAATGAATGGAATGAAAGCTTACAATATGAATTAACCAAAAAGGCCAGCACTGAGCATTGATACCAGTAAGATCAAAACAAACTATGGTAACTGTGTTCCAGAATTTGAAGAGTACATATATCTTTTGTATGTCTTTTGTGAGGATATATATATCCATAACACTGGCTTTTTCATGTTATTCTATCGTTTTATCTACCCTTCACATTTAAACTGGTCTTATAAAAAGAAGAGCATGTTGTACTTTATTAACTGTCTTTGCCTTTAAAACTGGTGTTACGAAATAAGTATCATGTTGTCAAAAAATTCATAAGGAGAAAGTCAATAAGCAAATAAATTCTCAACCAACCTGAGAGTTATATTTTACTTACCTTTGTAGACCACCTCTTTCATTGTCAGTGGGTTCTATATCTTAAAGAACTCCCACAACTGGATTATGAACTGCAATCCATAAACACAATTTACAACTGCTGTACTGTACATGTTCATTCAGTCTCAGCTTTAATAATAAGACTGTGGCTTATACTTTATATATATCTTTATAATTGGATATCTCAGAATATGTTACAGTTACTTAAATTCAATGACAGCAATGAGGAAGATACTTATCACTTCTAAAGATACAGTTATTGTTGTGCACATTGTATTCCAGTGAGAATTCCTTTCTTTTTGATATCATTGGTAGTTGTGGTCACACATTTGTTGTGTTCACAGCACACCAGAAATTGAGATCAGTACCCCCTGCACTACTTAAGATCAGTACAATAGCAATGTACAGTAGCACTGTAGTGTGTGTTTTTCTGCCACCTGTAAAGATTGCCATAGCAGCCCTTAAATCAAACACATTCTCCCTTGCCCCTCAGGGCAATAAGACATTACTTTTCATTTGAATCCATTCATAACTTTTTAGATACCTTGCTCACACATGCAGGCAAACAGATATATTGCAGCAATCACATATTCTCCACTTTACCTTGGCAAAGGTAAAACGCTAAACAGTTTGAGGCAGCAAATTGGTCACAATTTTGTCAAACATCTCCCCCTGGTGCGATAACAAAGAAGTACAGAAGTTAATGAGATGCAATACCACTAGCTGTAACAGTAAGCAGGTCAACAGCTGAAATCTACTTGTGGAGTTGTGCAAAAATCCTGGCACAGATCGCAGCGTAGGTGGCAAGTGGGTTGTAGGTGTGGGGAAGGTGTCACTGGATAGTCAGAGCATAGTCACATTGCCTTTGGAAGTATGTTTACCCTAGAACAATAGTGCCATGGAATTCTTCCAGAACTGGATAATAGCAAGGAAGATAGCAATGCATGAAAGATGAGAAAGAATGAGGTAGTTGTCTTGTGGTAAAAGCTGTGTCTGTCAAATGTTTTAATGTGGCAACCACTGAAGCTAAAACATCACAGGTGCACAAGTCTATTTTTAATACGTGTATTTCTTTTTGAGTAGCTGCCACAAGTTGGGACCTTGTTAACCAACCGCCCTTACTAAAAGAGCAAATTATTGTCAGTTTCTTTGTAACTTATAGACACATGGGGCCATTTTAGAGCTAGGTCTCCCGCCCTTACATTAAATGGCTCCAATATCTATGTATTTACTCTGTACTATTGTGTACCTACATAGCAACTGCTGTGTGCAAACACAGTGCAATTGTTACACAAGTGTAATGACAGGAGCCGCAAACAGGATTAACATTTGTAAATACTATGCAACAATGTGGATGTACACAGTAGTCACGCTGTACCTAAGTTGGCACAGTGTGCACATATAGGTATTTGGGCTATTATGTGTGAAACAGAACTGAGTTATTTAAAGGTTGCCAACAGAATCAGCGTCCATTGCAGTAATACGAGAGCTTGTGTGGGTACTGCTTTAATGTGCGCAGCATGTGACCCAGCCAACAATGAAAGAGAACACTGACCTCCCACCAGGTCCTGCTATGGCTTTACCAAGGTGTTTTTGAGCTTCTCAGCCTGAGAACTAAGAGTCACTTGGTCCCTGACCTTCTCCACAAATTCCTGAAGCAAAGGACATTTCACAGTATGTCAGTGATGATGCCTATATAGATAGCCCCATTACACAGGTTATTTCTTATCCTAATGTTATATGAGTTTTATGTGGACGTGAATATTAACTTTACTATTAAGAGCCCCTATAGCACTATAGCAATTTACACAGAAAGATAGAAAACACTTGTTTGATAGCAGATGCTTGGGGCTTCTTATAAATGGAAGATGTGACAATCATACATTGACCATATTCAAGATCCCCTTTTCTGCATGTTGGAGAGCCTCCTCTTTCTCAGACAGCTGCTCTTGTAGCTCCTAGAATTTTAGAGCATGTATCCTTATGGCATGGTTATATATTTCACTTGAGTTCTTAAATTGTTTGCCAGTCAGGAAGTTATTTAAAGATAATGTAAAGTAATTATCAATACAAAGCATACAACTTATTTTACTTTCATCTGATTGACTATGCTGGTGATAGCTGTCCAGAATTTTGGTATAGATTTTATTTTCTTCCTGATTTCCTGAGACTCAGTCATCACATTTTTGAACCAGCTGTTTTTCTTCATTTGCTTCTTTAGACACTGAGAAAAGGCCACATTCTGCTCCATTAGAGACTCTATCATCTGCTGAAAAGCAGCGATAGATGTCAAAATGAAAGAGAATATTTCTCAAATATCAAACAGAATTGAAATCATTGCCTCATAAATGTTGCTGCTGGTATGCTATATGGCCAAGTACTGGTTTAAAATCAATTAACGTACATGCAATCCTACCCACTTGTGAATAATTCACCTGCATGTCCTTTTTGGTTCTTGGTGTGAAAAAGACTATTTTGTTCCTTTCATAAGAAGATTAACACAAAGGCATAAAAACAAGGTAATGGCAATCTCTACTCAATAAAAACCACCCCTAACTGGTATGTATTTTTCATAAATGTTTACCAATGATCCATAAATAAAGCCTGCAAAGCTGAATTTTGTATGATGTTTATTTTTGGTTCTGCCGTGTACCTCAGTACACCTAAGGGATGACACAGCCGGGAGTCTGAAATCAGTATCACTTGCCTCTGACAGCATGTGAACATGCTGGGTGTTGTATCAATAGTCCACACACAATCTATAGTTTCTACAGTGTTTCAAGACATTGTAATCCTCACTATTTGAATGTTTGAGATTGTTCTGCCTTGGTAGATGTTGTTGATTTTCACTCATTGAAAAATGATTTTGACTTATTGCAAATTAATTTTGACCAATCATAATTCCAATTCAAGATATTGCTAATGAAACTATGGCTAGTCATAATACTAATTCAATACAGATTAATCATATATTCATTTTAAAATATCTAACTCTGTTATAACTAGTCATATTGGAGGAATTTTTATCATTGACTATGGAACCTCAAATTTGAGGCATGTACAATTAATTTATGACAAATTCAAGATATCTCTAACTCACAGTGATAATAGTGATGATAGTGATAATATTAATTCTAAATATAACTAATTTAATTAGGCCATGTCTAGTCATAATTTCAAATCAAGGTGTCTCTAATTATTTCAAAGATATGAAAATGAAATTATAGATATCTGAAATACAATCATGCAGAGCAAATTATGACTAGACAGAAGTATAACATTGAGTCCAGAGTGAAGATTGAACAATGGTGATGTGTAATCATTATAATCATCACTGGCAAAGGAACTGTTGACATCTACTAACTATATTGTTCAGAAAAAATGTGTTCAAGTTTAAATTTTTTTTTTTTTTGGTGAAAACATTCATAAAACACTTACTATTCTTGTGGTCTAGGTTTTGTTACTGATTTTTTGGATCACAGTTTCATTAATACTGATTGAACACCATCCCACTAAGGTAAATTCCTTGCACATGTTCTGTATCTGACAGATAAAGGTGATTCTGATTCTCCTTCAGTAAACTTATCATTTTTGGTCACATTGCCATTGCATTTTTGTCCACTGGTTGTCATACTTTCACATGCAGAGAGCAGAAGACATTTTGGCGCATATTTGTTGAAGCCAACACATTTTACTGTGACAAGTTGAAAACATACAGACTGTGATGTAGAAGTACCAATTACATATGTAAATGTTCATACAAGTAAATGTATTTTTATGTATTGAAAATGTATAGACTGTTATTGTTTACATACACAAAAAATATTTTTATGTGAAAATTATTCCATGACTCCTGACCTTTGGGAGAAAGAACAGACATGATTTTAATGAGTCTAATGCTTTACAAAAGGTATTCATGGTATATTGTTCTATCTCAGATTCACACTTGCTAAATCAAATGGAAACATACGCCAATATGTGTAAACATTTTTATTCTACAGGTGGGTGATCAGTCTCAATTTCCTAATTTGAGGTTGTGTCTGTGCATTATAAATCTAAATCCTTTTGGGGGTATTTATAAATGAAATCTTTATTATGTACAGTGTGGAATGATAAATGACCCATTGCATCTTCATTAAGGATGATTAGCCTTGGTTGTCTGGTGAATTTGATATTATTATCCATGTTTCTACAAATTACAAAATTTTTATTGAGATATATTTTACTTGTGTTAAATATGTACCAAGTATTGACCTGCTCATTGATGCAGTCTTACAAGATCACATACTGGATGGTTGGTGAACACTTTTATTTTAAACACTACCTCTATATTCTCAAAGCAGGTTATGAGTATTTATAAATGGGTAAGATACATACCATGCACATGTTTGTGTGGTTGGTGTGTGTATTTTCCTGAATCCATTGATGTACGATCAATGGTTTCTCCTTTTTATGAAACATCATGTGCCGGCTCTATGATAATACTGCCCCCTAGTGACCAGAAACTGCTATCACACTGTCTAGCAGTAGACGCTCCCAACAACTTCATTGTCCAGACCAGACCCAGGGTAGAAACTGGAATCGACCAGCGTTGTTGTCAAAGTGCCACAATAACTAAATTGTAGTATCTGATTTATTCATCATACAGTACATACAACTGTCAAATGTTCTTTTTTTCATCATACAGTACATACAACTGTCAAATGTTCTTTTATCTATAAATGTTTTCGTTTGTAGCTGAAATCAGTTCTACTTTACACTTAACATGAGGGAGATGGGATAGAATGGCTATTTTGTCAAAAAAATACTGCAGTTCAGCCAGCCTATACCACTGAGCAGATGACAGTCATGCTGGTTTCTTCTTTCTGAAGAATGTGCCAATATGTATCTACAGAGTAATAATATTGTATATACTTTTGCACATCTAACAATAATCATACCATCTATCCAGGTCATAATGCATATTATTTGAACTCATGTAAGGGGCCACACATGAAGCTCTGTAGAGCTACATCAGGCCTAAGGGCCACAGGTTGAGTATAACAAGCAGCAAGATCCTCATGTGAATGGGTGAAATGTATGCAGCATTTTTAAGAACAGTCAGACATCAGACTGTTCCAAATCATCTTACTATAATGTCTCAGTAGTTCCTCATGATGCCTAAAGTGGACACCTGAAAGCCAGCAAAAACACCACAGACAGAGAATTATTCCCTGCAGTTAGAATATTTTATTTTCCACCAGGTGCTGATTCAGCTGTGTAATCAGTGATGTGTCACACAGCAAAATGATGCAAATGGACCAGGCCTTCCCTAAGTCAGTCCTGGGGCATCCCTGTGTTTGCTGGTTTTTCCATTCCAGCCATAACTGCAATTCCCGAAGTGTAATGAGATGGTAATTCATCTGAAATGATGATTTTCCCGCTAGGGCCAAATTATTTCAAAAATAGATGCGCATCTTATGATGAATTAATATCTGATATTGATTTAAAAACTTGCCAAGCAATAAGATCAGTTTTGAGATGAACAAATTCATTTTCTGTAATGGGCTCTGTGGCAAGTAATGCCTCTTGAAAGAGGTTAAATATGTTTGATTGATTAATTGATTGAATGACAGGGGAAATCACCCAAAGGTCCTAAAAATTTTAAGTGCAGACAGTCTGATGGTAAAACAAAACAAACTCAGACACAAAGCAAACAAAATCAATTCAAATCGATTTCAGGACAAAGATCACGGAAGCTCTTAAATAAATGTTTTCAAAGCTTGGGCTGAGTTTTGGTAGCCATCAGGTTGAATCCTCTTGCTTACGGACAGAGTACAGTATGTTGCAAGATTACCATTGCAATAAGGTTTTAGGCTGTGCAGTGCATTAAAAACCTAAAATGTATTTTATTTAGAACATGTACACAGGAAATACTGCAAATTCACATGTTTGTTATCATTAAAGGAGTAGACACTTACAGAATGTACACATGAGCATACACAAGTTGGCTCTAGAAGCAGGGTGTAAAAGATTAGTCACGCCTGCACATCTAGGCTATTTCTTTGGTGCAATTACTCTGAAGTGGCATTAGATGTGATTTATATAAAGTACACAAGAACAGATTTTTAGTGTTGACACACATTGAGATAACTGTGACTCATTTCTGAATTCACTTCCATGTGGACAGTATTACCAATACCAATTTCCTACTGTCCTCTCTGAGAGCTAGCCGGAGATGTTTTCATGACAAGGATATCTATATAGTATTCATACATACGAAATTGGATCACTGCAGAAAGCTCATCTTGCCTGTGAAATACTTTTTTCCAAAAATGTTCTCTTGTGAATATCTAATATAGTGCCAGCAGCAGATATATCTGACTATGGATGGAAGCATTTGCACATACTTCCTGAAGAAAAAAAAAGTTAAAATAATACAATGGACCTCTCCTGAACTGGCTTCAAATGTTCAGTTTAATTCTTTTTGAGATACGTAAGAGATTGTTTACTCAATCTTTTACTTTCATTTTCAAGGGAGGCCATCTAATGCCACCGTTCTTTTTTTAGCAGTTACCATAAATTATTGAGACGCGATGACAGTAGTCTGTATTCACCCAGTCAGACTGGCAAACCATTAGTCAGTGCGGCAGTCGGAGTCTGCCAGGGAGACACCTGACACAGCTGAGGTCTCACGCAGCTGCAACAGGTTGCCATGGCACCTAGCCCGGGAGGCGGTGCTCGTGGGACGTGGAGTTCCACAGAGGTCCTGATGTCATCACCGGGCCTGACGTAAAAAGGGCCATCCATCACAGGGGGGCCTTTATGAATGAATGCCAGGGGGTGCAAAGAAGGGGCAGGATGGCTGCAGAGAAAGAGGTAACTGTGATGGTGACTGAGAAAACAAAACTCAGAAATTTCCTGGTCGGGCATACCAAGCCTTTATAAAATAACCTAAAATGACTTGATGTGTCGGGCTAATATTTACCCTGGAGTTCATTTTCAAATATTTAAATTTGCCTACAACTATATATTTACATGTTCAGTGATAGCTTAAGAAAACTTTAGCCATGCAGCACAAACAGAGTTCAACAAGGCTTTTTTAGCTGCAGCCAGCTCGGAGTAAATCATATCATGACAGCCGTGACGTCATAAACAAATGACAGGGAGTGAAAGTAATGCCTCCTCCCTGATTATCACTCTGCTCCTGGCTCTCGTGACGTACCGTCCTCCACTTCATCTCGGCTGGCGCGTTCCTCATTTGCATCAATGCAAACCGCACTGCCGCGCCCTGCCGAAATCTGCAGCAGGAGAAAGCCCGTCCCAGATTCTGACACGTCCTGCCAAAGCCTGCTGGAGGGCTGCCATGCCCCAAGAGCAGACACCTACACATCCAGTCAAAACAGTCTTCCCATTCCGGCTCAGTCTGAGGCGGTGGTATTTCCCTGTCTCTGACAGGTCATTAAAGGAATGAAGGATTCACATTCCAGAGGAGAAAAAGAAAGCACCAGTGGGCACTTCATCCTATAGACCAGCCATTCAGCTACCATCTTGTCTCTTCTGAGCTGTAGCCGTGGTGATACAGCTAAGAACACGACTGAAGAACATCAACACGTTCAGTTCAAAACAGCCTTCACTGTGGACCTTTCAGGCTTGCCTTCTTAGTGCTCACTTTCATGTTACAAACAGACTAGTTACAGTCAAAGGTACTGTAAAATGCAAACCTTCAGCAGAGAGATTTATGACAAATCAGTGCAGGTTAGAGGAAATGACAGGGGAAAATGATGAACAGCTTATGTAGTGTATCTGAGATCTCCACAAATGAAGTGAGAGAGTATATCTTTAATCTTTGCTAAGTGCATCTTCTACCTCCACAGATAAAACATACAATCTAGCTGCATGGAGGAATTTAATTTGGTTTGTTTCAGAACAGTGCTTTCCCAGTTTGTGTGAGGTTATGTTGCCAAAATAGTTCAATTTAACTTTGTTGGTACTGACTCATACAGCATAAGTAATTACAACATGAGTGACTTTCAGTTTTGGGATTGGCTCTGTTGTTTAATAAATGAATAAACCTGCACTATAACATATGATCGTGAACATAACATTGTTAAGCTGACACACAACAAAATACAACAAAATGCATCTTACAAATGGATACGGAAATAAATCTGAACCTCTTATTGTATTGTCACAGTGCATATTCAAATCTGTTCAGCTAGGTATCATTAATGATTTAGCTTGCCAACTGACTGAAAATGAAATAAAATAAGATAACTGGAAAGCAAGGGCAATCCATTGTCAACCATATTTGTTAATTAGCAGGTTAGCCAACTCACTCAGTTTTGAATGTTATTAGTGAGCTCAGAATTCACGCTGTAACTCTTCAGCTGGAAGACAGTCTCTGTCATCTAATACATGACCCTTTCAACTAGCAATGTGACATTTATTCATGAGAACAATAATATCATTTATGAAGCTAATGGACATGAACATGACACAGCACAAACTCATCTCACAGTTGGAAACCAAACTTATCTTGGTGTCAGACCCCTTTGAATCTTGTCTTCGTGCAGTCGGACTCAGAGACTACCAATTGCCTTATATGTTGTGGTTAATGTAGAATTCCTTACATTGTAAGGTGGGGGAAGATGCAGTTACTGTCATTCCATTCCATCCCTCAGAATGAAAGATCTGCTGTGGAGAAAGTAAATGGACAATGACATGCTAAATAACGAGAATCATTTATTTGTGGGCAAATAACACATGGAAGCATGTTATTTCAAACCAAAAAAATACAACCATTCAATTTATAGCAAAGCTTCAATTTAAAATAGAAATTCAAAAAACAATTCTTCCATGGTGTGCAGTGGTCTTATCCATACAAGAATGGATGCGTTTCCAAGGACATTACAGGCAGACATATAAAACACTGGCATACCACAACATGAAAAGCACTGTCATGTTCTGAGCTGTGAAACCTCAGTGATCGATAGACAGAGATAGCAGAGGCAATACAGGCTGGTATGAATTCGCGAAATAACGATTCATTAACAACGGAGCAGTCAGTCACAAACACAGAGCAGCAGGACAGCTTGTAGCCCGAAAGACGCCAACTCATTCAAACGGTCAGAGCTGATCAGCAGCACTACAACATGTTCAGTAGTATGTTTTTTTACACGTCATTACATATTACATCTTACATAGTACATACAAGACAACAAAGCAGGCAGACTGGCGCCTTGGAAAGTGGGCTTGTCGTTTGTTTGCCATCTTCCCGGGAAGAACGTGTGAAAAGACACAGATTTAAGAAAACGTACCCTAATCTTTATTATGCATATCCCCTACAGAGTGGTTACATGTCTTTATTTTAAATACATCAAATTAAATTTAACTCTAGACTACAAAACTCCTGATATGGGTAAGATGTATTCTAAGGGAGTCATTCCCAAACTATCTGTTAAAGGACATCACCATAGGAAGCTTTAATTTCTTTGAAAGGCCATGATTTGGTAAAACTATATCATATGACTAGAAGCAGAAAATTATAAACAAAAAATAATACAAATCTAAACTTTATTAAATTAAACAATAACTCTTCTCTCAGGTTTTTTTCTCTTTCTAGAACAAAGTCCTGTCGTCACATACTCTCACTTCCAGGAGGGCTTGAGGGTTTTGCTGGAGCTGGAGTCTTTAGATTGGATGGACTTCTCGGAGAAGCTGTTACTCTTCCGCGAGCGGTCTCTGCTGGGTGGGGGGGTGTTGCTCCGCTGGGCGCTGTTGCCGGACCCCCGCACGCTGCTGACCCGGCGCAGAGGGCCGTGGGGCTTCTCCTCGGCCCGGGCCGCTTGCTGCGCGTCGGCGCCGGTCACTCTGCTCGCCCCGTGCCTCAGGGAGCCTGTCCTGCCCAGCGCGGTGCTTTTGGAGGGGGTGGCAGGGGTGGAGTCGGCAGGGGCCGGGTCTTTCTTGGTTCTGGAGGAGGAGGCCACGGTGTTGCGGGCGAAGCTGGGCAGGACGCAGGGCGAAGGGGACTGCGGGGCGGCGCCCTCGGAGGCCGCCTGGGCCTGGGCCTGGGCCAGGGCCCGCAGGGTGGAGCGGCACATCTTCTCCTCAGGCGGGGGCTTGGGGACGTTCCTCACGGGTTTGGCACTGGGCTTCCTGAGGCTTGGCTTGCGCGGGGTTTGGTCGCGGGTCCAGCGGGAGATTCCGCTGTACGGGGCGCCCCTCTGGGCCTTGGTTTCCTCGGCAGGAGGCTGGCGCGTCGGAAGGAGCGCACGTGCCTCTCGCCCCTCCTCGTCGGGGTGCTCTGGTCGCGGAGCGGGCGCCTGGACTCGGCGCTCTCATGGCCCGGCGGTCTCTCCACCCGTTTGCCCAGGCTAGCGGAGCGGCTAACTTTTGTCAGCGGGACCACCTTGCGTACGTTCTGGCTGTCCGTGGACGACCGCGGCCGAATGGAACGGGCTGCCGTGATGAGTCGAGCGGTGGGGCCCTTCAGCGTCCCCTTGGCTTTTGCCTGTGTGGTTTTGGGGCCTTTGACCTGTGAGGCCTCCTCTTCTGCCGGTTTGTCGTCTGTGGTGTCAGAGGCTGCTTCCTCTGCGTCAGCCGCTGGAGTAACAGATACTGGCACGTCGCCACTCGGTTTAGGTGCAGGTGGCTCATTAGCAGACACGGACTCAGCGTTGGAGGAGAGAGAACCTTGTTCTTTTGGGGTAGCCTGACCTTTGTTGTCCAGAATTTTGCTATCAAAGCGAACGCCTTCCTTCCTCACAGGGGAGCTGTCTATCTCTGAGTAGTCCAGCGTCACAGAGCAGTCGGTCTCTGTGCAATCCAAAATGTAATAGACAGGCTTCCTGTTCGACACAGGGGTGTCCAAGGGCAGAGGTGTGTCGCAGGTTGTTGATGAAACTGTGCTGTTGTCCTCTTCCTCCTCCTTCTGAAGAGAAGACATTTTATAATCCCATTCTGTCCTGGAGTCCTGCCCCTTCCCCGAGCTCTTACTGGAGGGAGGGGTGTCCAAAAGGAGGGTCTTCGGAGGGTCCCTCACTCTCTCCAGGTCTGTAACCACCAGGTCCCCCTGGTTGACAAAGTGCTTATCGTTATTATTGTTGCTGACAGGAGAGAGGAGGTCGAACTGCTGCAGCCCAGGGACTAAGGTGTGCCGCTCGACATTAACATTCATTTGTCCAACTTTTGTTCCTATTGTCTTTTGAAACACATTTTTGTTATGGCCCATCCTTGGTATGAAGGCGCCCTCGGACACTGTGGTGAGCTCGTTGTCATTGACACGGGGGTCTTCGTTGTTGTTGTTGCTGAAGCACCTCGAGGACCGGGTGACTGGGCTCAGGGGCTCTGTGACCGCCTGTGGCGAGGTGGCCTGCTTGTCGCCGGATGGGGGCTCCTTGGCGTCCAGCTCGCGGTTGTCGTCCTGGGACAGCAGCCAGGCGGCCAGCCTCCGCTGCTGGGGCCGCCCGGAGCGCGGCAGGCTGTTGAACTTCTCCGGGTCGTCGGAGCGGAACAGCTCCAGGTAGCTCTGGAGCTCGCGGTCGGCCACGGCGGCCATGGTGTGGCGCTGGCGGCGGGAGCTGGAGGAGCGGCCCAGCGGGCTGTGGGGGCTGAGGGGCCGCTGCTGCAGGAAGTCCAGCAGCCCCTCCCGCGTCAGCGTCTCCACGTCGTTCTCGCTGCTGCTGCGGCCGAAGCTGCCGCTACCGCCGCTGCCCCCGCCGCCGCCCTGCTCCTTCTCCCCGCTCCACATGCCGCGCTTCTCCTCCAGCTCCTTCAGACGCCGCTGCCGCGCCGCCTCCTTCAGCTCCCGCTCCAGGTTATCCTGAGGGGACAGCACACTGTCCGTCACTACACACTCATGCCACCTTAAAAAACATTGTCAGGCTACCTTAAAATATTCTCTCAAACAGTCTTAAAATGTTCTCAAGCTGCCTAAAAACATGATCAAGACACATTAAAACACGTTCAACCAATCTTAACACACGTTCTCAAGATGCCTTAAAACACATTCTCAAGCAATCTTAAAACAGGTTCTCAAGCTACCTCAAAGCACGATCAAAACACCTTAAAACAAGTTCAAGCAATCTTTAAACTGCTGAGGTTGATTTGGTCTGGTCTACAGCTTACTCCTGAATTAAGAGACCACCACTGTACCTTCACAGCCTTTTGGAACTTCAGGCAGAAGTCCTGGAATATCCGGAAGCAGTCGTCCAGTTTGAAGGCGTCTTTGTCTTCACAGAAGAAGTCGATGAGCGTGCTGCCCTCCTTGCGCAGTTCCAGCCTGCGCTTCTTGAGGTCGTGCAGCATCCGTGTGGCGTTCTGTGCAAGAGGAGAGACCTTGAGTCTAACTGTACAAACTCACATGAACACATACACTCACAAGCCCTGCAGCTTCTATATAAAACTCTATGACAGCAGAGAAACAGTTTACCCTATGCTCACTTCCACACATACACACATGGTCATACATGCACTTTAGACTTGAATTCCACTTTATTAACTGTAACTAATATATACATACATATACTAATTGCTGTTATTTTACAATGAAGTGACAATACAAGCAGATAGTGATAGAGCTGGCAACCTAATAACCATGGCTATATCATCTGTCAGTTTTAGAAAATGAGTAAAAAACTGGTTAGTGGACAAAATTTTCGATGAGACTTCGGATAAGCTAACTATAGTGTTATTAATAGTCATTTTTCCTTTTATTTTTATTGTTTGTACATTAAGTACAGCTACAGACATAGGTCTGCAGAAATACATCAATTTAACAAGGCAAATCTACACTGCCATTTTATATTTAATGTATGTGCTTTTATGTCTTTAAAATGATTAGCATGGTAAGATGTGATCCTATGCCGGTATTAACAAATTAATCCATCAATCAAATGAGTGCTAACAGCAGTTTCCTGTCAGAATGATGTTGTTGATTAAATGATTGATACCAGTCACTGACTGATTGGTATCTTTTCGCAGAACAGGGTCTCACCTGCAGAAACTGATCCAGCTGCTGCAGCAGCTCTGAGTCCTTCTGGATCTTCTCCTCCAATGACTTTGTTCTCACGTACAGAGACTGAAATTCCGCTTCAATATTCTCCACTGAAATCCTGTGAGGGATAAAAAAAAGAACACCAGTGAAAACCAAACAAAACCTCCTTCACATATTTCCCTATCTACAGGGAAGAGGGTTACTCTGCACAGCCAGGAACATGTGCTTTGCAACTATGACTTTGCACATCGAGGTCACCTAGAGGGTCATCGCTCAACAGGACTAATGGGCCTGGCTGCACCTGTCTGCTGCTCCACACAGGTGACACCACTCCGCTACACTCTGACATATGGGTGTAATTTTGTAGGTGTACAAAAAAACACTGCAAAGACAGGTAGCAGTTCTCCTCATTTTAGCTTCAAAGAGGGAAAAAAAAGTCAGAAAGAACACAAACCTGTAACCACTAAACTCCAGTATATCTCCTTACTACATTTCCATTTTTAATCTATGTTTTAATTAAATTATTTATTTCCCCCTTTTCTCTCTTTGCTGTGCTGTTTTATAGTGATTGTACACTGTTGAAAAGTGTGAGTGTGAATAATGTGAACTGGCCCAGGAAATGAAGAATGTAAACTAGCCACCAGCTAATTCTACTGCAATATATTTTCCACATTATGTGTCTCTTATCTACGTAGTTCCTTTTAAATCCCAACCATATCCCCTGGAGTAAGTCAACCAGTTACTGCAGTTATTTTACTGTAAACATGTACAATTGTTTATTTTATTAAATGTAAAAAAGAATGATATTAACAGCAATGAACATTAAGAGTATGAATATGTACATTAAATTATTGTCATTTAGCAGATGCTCTTACGCAGAGCAACTTACATTGGTTAGTTTTATCCATTTATACACCTGGATATTTACTAAGGCAGTTGTGGGTTAGGTACCATTCTCACGGGTACAATAGCAATGCCCCAGGGGGGAACTGAAGCAGCAACGTTTCAGTTACTAGCCCGGGTCCTTATCACTATGCCACACTGCTGTGCCCAGTGCACATCCAGCCCCCCAAACCTACAGCTGGAATCTGATGAAAGTGATAAGAATCCAGACAGGAGACTTTACCTGACTGCACTCTGCACATGGTGCAGTTTCTCAGGGAATTTCAGCAGACTCTCATCCTTCTTCTGGGCTTCCTGCAAGGAGAACAGCAACGGGAAACAACGTAAGGGAAAGCTCCTCTCAAACATTCATCTGTGTAGCCTAGAAAAGCGCTGCGAGAGAGGAACATGGCCTCAGAGGGTCATTCTGCCACAGCTGATCCCCCCTTCCTACAATATTTATCACTTCATTTTTACTTTTGTTTACCTCAGCAGCAATGTCATTAAATATTTACTCCAATTTATGAGGGAGATGAGAATTCGGATGAAAGAGAAAACAAAAGATGTTTTATACATGTCACTTTTATGACAACCTTTCAGCCATGAGATGCTCCAATAGTATTTTACACAAAGCTATCTGGTGAACTAAAGCAGTCTTAAATTTTGTTTAAGATTTTGTTAAAATTTCCATGAAGAAATATAAATTTTGTTATATCTCACAGTGATAGGTAGTAAGATTTACAGAAAAAACATCCTTATCCATGTTATGATAAATCAGACCCACAAGTGTACTGGACTTGAATATTGGCTTGAGTGTAGGGTTTTTGTTAAAAAAAAAAATACAAGTTTTAAAGGCAAAATTTTCCATACATTTGTAGAAGAGTGCTGAAGCTTCTGCTTCATGACAAAAGGTGATGGTATTGGCCAAAGTAAAATACACTAGCTGTGGTGTGTAGTTAGAACAGTGGTAGGAAAATGATTTAGTCTACCTACAGTGACCATGCTGGAAAAAATGGATCCAAAGCTGGATTAATATAAGGGTTTTAGAAGGAGTCATGATGCTAATTTTAAGATCACAGGAGTTAATGAAGCAGCTGCATCAAACTGTCATGCTGCTAAAAATACAGCATCACCAAAAATAAGATGGCTTTTACATGAATAAGATTACGTTTTGAATGCAAGCTTTGGATGAAATACTGGATTTCAAACCTTGTTATTGGGTTACTATATAATTATGAGCCCCAACAGATTGTTGACATGTTCCATATTGAGAAAGCATATTCCCATAGTAATAAAACATATTCCCCCACTGATTGCTTCAGTTGTCAATAATTCTTCTAAAAAGCGGGGTGTTGGTCATCTTATAATCAGGACCATCTTATATTCACGCATATATGGCATATCTCAGCATCCTCCTGTAATACATTTCCCAGCATTCTTTACTCACCAGTGCCACAAAATGCAGGAGGTTCATCCCAGGCTTGTTGGCCTTGGTGTCGGCCAGGGAGAGGAGCGATGACAGCTTGAAGCCGACAGCGTTGCCTGCATAGCCACCCTGAGGGGACATAAATGACCCGGCGTCAGGGAGACCGGCGGTCGGGGCTCATGCATCACCCCGTCCCGTCACAGCATCGGTCAAAGCGAGGAGCCAGGGGCACTCACCGCGTTCATAATGTTTCCAGCCTGAAGGACCAAGTGCAAGACGGCGTGGAGCTCCTCGCAGGTCATTAACTCTGCAGGAGGTCAATGCAAATTCAATCAGACCAGAGAAACTGTGCCGTCTCATCCCTCTCTATACCATTACCCACATTTCTCCTCCTCTAATTACACCTACTAAGGAGTTCCATCACTGGAACAAATTTCATTTACAGAATGATTACCATTTCATATATTACCCTGACTATTATTTGCAGTTAAAGCACAGCTGAAGAACTCACACATTATGGTTTTTCCAAGTCCCTGACAAATCACTCAAGCATCCTTGAAATGTACAGAAGCATAGCCGTAATGAAGTTATCCTTCAATCGCTAAATATAGTGTGGGACCACATTCCCCCTCAGACACACAGCCAAAGAAGCCTAAGGTCTGCAATGCTAAAATGATTGTACAGCAAGATTTTTCTCAGCTCCTATACACACTGAGAGTAGGGAAAAAGAAGTGATTCAGCAAGAGGAAACAGAGACGGATGGATGATTTTCCAGTGCTTATTAGTCAGTAGAGAGCTCCAAATACGCTGAGGCTCATAAAATTCAAAGCCAAAGCATGTGTGTTAAACCATATTTGCAATAATCCAATAGGATTTAACAGACTACTACATTCAGTTACCTTCAATAGAAAGGCATGCATCTCATCAATGAAAATATGAGTATGAAAACAGACAAAATATAATTAAATATCTAAGTAGAATAGCAAAATTATAATGAAAACAATCTACAGTCAGAACAGATTGTGTTTAAGGTGATGAATACAGAAACCATATCAGTGGCCT
The DNA here is from genome assembly GCA_019176425.1 of Megalops atlanticus. Classification (NCBI taxonomy): domain Eukaryota; kingdom Metazoa; phylum Chordata; class Actinopteri; order Elopiformes; family Megalopidae; genus Megalops; species Megalops atlanticus. The sequence continues at coordinate 12,672,899 of CM032894.1, read as the reverse complement.
TGTAATAACTTCACTTGCTTGATTTGAATGAGGTTTCCTCAGAGAACACACACAACATGATGAGTAGAACACCTATCCAGCCAGTGGCAAGGACCTGGTCCTGAGGTGAAACCCATCTGGGTGCTGGTTCTGTTACACACGCTTGCATTCAGAATATCTGGGTCACCTGCTGTAGCCAGCTGAGTGGGGCAGGGGCGGATTCTGTTACCTGTAGTCGCAGCTCGGATGACATCGATCTCATGGCTCATCACGGAGCAGGAGGGCATGAATTCCTCCTTCAGCACCATGGCCTCGATGCGAACCTCAAAACTGAGAACACACGCGTACAGCCCTTACCACTCAAACACAGAGGCACTTCGAAAGGCAAGATGGAAGTGAGAAAGGCTTGCTTACCTTGGCACCTGGATCAAGAGGTACATGAAGGAGTCCACAAGGGTCAGTTTGCTGGGGTCGCCCTTGAAAGCCTGCAGTTTCTTCAGCTGTGGGGGGGACACACCGGTGATGAAAATCGATCCAGTCATGCTTGGCCACCTGCCCCTGGGGGGTCACTTTCTCACATAGGCTCACATCTCTTAATGTGGCTTTTACAATCTGTGCCATAAAGCAAAGTTCTACACTAAATCTGATTTCTCCTTGTCGATACCTCCCAAACCTACTAGCAATGACTTACTGCTAATATCTTGCATAATCAAAAAAACACATGCAGGTGCACCTGCATATACAATGAACACAAAACTAGATTCTAGACACCACCACCTCTTGCTCTGGTGGGGCAGGACAATCTTTAGAATCGCTCTCATTGATAGACAAGTCTGAACTAACCAGAATAATTACGACTTCCAAACATGTTTGGACAAATGACGGTAATTGCCAAACAGTAAATGTACCTGAATATAAACCTGTAATTAGATCCAAAACAGCAAATTTATCCAAGGCTGTGAGACACCCAGTCTCAGGAACAGATTAAAATCCTTTATTACATGGGCAAGGACATCAAAAATCACACTTGACCTAGGCTTTGCAGCTGGATCCTATTCTCATTACACTTGGAAAGACATTGCTACCTGCTCTAGACACAATCTATCAGGAAAATGTCAATAACCTCTTTCAAAGGGACATGCACCCAAACCCTTCAGCTATGCCACAATAAAGACCATACTTCAAAAATATTAATATATATGCAAATTCATATACAGTATATTGAAAAATTAAAACAGGAAGCAGAGCACTTTGCTACAGGGACCTTAATTATAAAATCTCATCACCGACCATGTTAATATTTAAATCCAGATTTAAGACCTTTTAAAATCTAGTTTAAAATCCCTGCTCTGTGTAGCATGGAGTTAGCCTACAGCTATGACTATGACACAGACTCCCTCCCTCCCCATGTCACTTAGGTCTGAGCTGAATTATGGTACTAAAAAACAACAGCATTGCATGCCATCCACCAATTACTATATGGGGCCTACGAGCTTCCATTGCTTCACTCTCAGAGGTATGCCCTCTACCACATCCACTTCCACATGTAATTCCAGATCCTTAATGAGAGATCACTTCTGTGGTCTGACATTTTCCGTATGTACTGTTAAGAAGACGGCCTTTTTTTGAGGTCACCTTATTATTTGTGCACTTTATATGCACTTATTCTAGTTTACTTTGTAAGATGGTATAGGACAAGATCAGCATACAAATGACTATATGTAAATGTTGTGTAAAGACACATAACAGCAAACTTCTGCAGACTCAGCTGGAACTCTTCATATGAATTTTGTTGAAGTGAAACCAAAATCTGCTACCTATTCAAACAGACTGTTATATAATATTGATAATGACACTTAACAGGAAGGCATATATTAAATAACCTTGCAACAGCAATATAACCATAATTACAGCTGTAAAAATCCTCCTGCTCCAGTTGGACGGCTCACCTCCTCTGATTCAGGCAGCAGCTTCAGCAGCTCTTTGAGGGGTCCGGAGCCATACTGCTTGCTGTTGCCAAAGCGGACGTCTTCAATGATGGACTGGTTCGATCTGCAACACAGTAAATTCACCGGTGTACAGTACAGCAGACACTTGCTCTCAGCTCACAGTCCCTGTAACGTCCACAAATCCAGTCCATTCCTCACACTGGCAACCAGCGTGTGATTTAGCCTCCTGAACCTGATACCAGATATCTCCTGAGCCAAAATGATAAAAGACATAAAATGCCAAGACTGCGAGGTACAGGAAACCTGTGGCATTCATGGAATTGCCATTTTACAGTCACATAGTGGCACCAGGCAGCACCCCCTGTTCCAGAGTCCACCCTGTTCCCAGCATGCAGAGAGCCATGCCAGCACCTACACTCTAGCAAACACTTTTATATTTATACCTTCATTGCACGTAGGTGGGCATAGTGATAGTCCAGAGATGCTGGACAACTGCTGTGATGTTCCAGAGTCCAGGTAGGAACTGCATTTTTTTAATGCAGGTAATACAATGTTGGCATGTGCAGGTGTTTTGTCGTGATGCATGGGTGTCCCCTGAGACTAAAATTTCACTGTTATTGCTTGTGGGCTTGCTACAGTTGCTTGCTTTGTTCACCTCCGCGTGTTCCAATCCTTTCCCTTTTACAACTACGTCTCATCTGGAAATAGTGAAAACTACTGCTGCAGAGCATTTACTCTGTCAGATTTACTCTTTCTGTCACATTTCATTTCCTTAATACTGTGCTGAAAAATACCAGGGCAAGTAAAAATCGTTTTGGGCAATCAGTTTTATTTTTTGGAACTTGGAAGTCTTCCCCTTAGCGTGAATAAACAGATTAATTGTTTCTTTATTAAATTACCTTAAATGTGCTTTTTGTGATGGGAACATATATACTCCCCCACACAAGTCCATAATTGGTACAGTATTCATGGATGTCCCCATTCACAGACATCAGGACCATACACAATGAACAGCATGGGTCTCCTGAACTGAAATTATGCATAAGGTATATATAGCAAAACATCTTTGACAACAACATAGAATTCCTTCACAAATGTCTGATGTACTGCTGTCACAACAATAGAGCCGGGATGGGGGTGGGGGTGGTCGGCTCACCCTGTAATTCTGATTTAGCGGAAACTTTGTCTCTGAGTTCATTGTATCTTAATGTTTACTATACCCAATGAAAGCCTGAAACCAATGTGTGAAGGAGCAGCCCTTCACCCCACCCCAACAGACTAAGGGTGTTTTCACACTTGGTCCCTTTCAGCCCTCAAAACGAACTCAGAGCGATTAGTCAGCATTTCTTCCGCATATGGCATATGTAAATACTCCAAATGAACTCAGACCCCTCTGAAACGAACCGAACCGAGACCACCTCCCGAGCTTCAAGTCCGCGTTGCTGTTCGCTTAACCTGTGCATTGTGAACACAAAGCACTCCAGGTTTGCTTTGCCGTTTGCCATTGTATTTTAGCCCTCTAGGCTTGCCATCTTGTTCCAAGTGAAAGCTACCCATAATCCAAAGCAGTAAAGCTCTGAGAGCTCCAGAGGAACTATAGTGTGAACAGCAAGAGGACTGAGGCCCCATCAGAGCTGAAGTGGACCAGAAAGAGAACAGAGTGAATGCAAAAAGAACCAAGTCCCTTTTCTGTTGGTCCACTTTTTGGTTCACTTTAAGAGGACTGAGTTTGGTTCATTTAAAAATTACTATATATGAAAATACCCTAAATGTTAAATGTTTAATTGGTTATTCGGATGTCCAACTGTGTAAATTGAGGATCCTCATATATTGTCCATTTTCCATCTTGTAAAATAAGCGCTTTAATCAATCATCTACAACTGAAATAGGTTTCATGTTTATCTTAATTGATTATTTAAGAATTGATTAATTGAGAGCATCGGCCAGCTGTGTCACACAATGCCTCAAGCAAAATTATGTTAAATGCAAGGAATTAGAAATATTCTAAAATATAATACACATATTTTCCCAGATTGCAGTTTCTTGAAGTTTTTTTTTTTTTTTTTTAATTTATTTCTAGTGGTCCTGGATTTCATACAGAGGAACTCATACAATGGACTGCATTGTTATGGAAAGGTCTGAGACACATGCAAATATGCAATGTGCCCAGCCTGCCTAAATATATAGCCAGCATGCAAATGTTGAAGTACCAACACTGCAACCAGTAATACATTAACACCATCTCACAGCCTGTTCTGCCCCTGTCAACTCAAGACTATTTTTGCAACGGCCACAGTTAGACTTCAATTTCCTTGATGGGTTCTCCCTGATTTCTCTGATGGGTACAATCTTTACTACAATTTGAAACAATGATAAAATCATGCAGGCAGACAGGACAATCTCTCAGATTTCTTCATCTTATATGGGAGAGAATGGAGAAATTCATAATGCCCATTCATAATGAAAGTTTCAAAAATATGACATGAGTAAAAATCAAGAGAATCCTTACATACAAGTTCATACTTCAATTAAATGTCTTAAGTGATGGTAGCACATTCCACTGAGTACTTATAAAGAGCCAGATCAGCATACTGTGAAAAGTGAGAAATGCGTTTTTTTTTTTTTTTTTTTTTTGGTCATTGGGTATGACAGCCAACAGAGACTTTGTATATATTGATTTGTTTTCTGGAGAACTGCAAACTAACATAAATGACTCAGGTCAGGGGACTGTCCTGGTCAAGATGGATATCTAATATTACAGGAAACCACGGCACAACAGAAGGATAAATGGATTTTCGCTCCACTGCCAATCAATGTTATATTACTCCATGACAGGGACAGTTGCCTCACACTGTGTCTGGTGCGCAACCACAAGGTTATTGGATTATGCAACTATCCTGGGCGCTAAGCTGGAAAAAGCACAGCCAGGCACAGGCTATTTCAGTGATAAACTCTGGGACGGACAGCAAAGAAAAATGCTTGGTAAAAAAAAAAGCCGAAGATGAAAGCTGACAGATTTACATTTTATCTTTACTCGTTTGGCAGACGGTCTTATTCAGCAACTTACTAAAAAGTAGCCGAATAGACACCGAATCATTAGTGGCATTCCTTGAAACATTCTACCACTGTGGTTAACTGCCACAAAGGGAAAAAAGCTGTCACTACCACCATTTTCCAGCCACTAAGCTTGCATTACCACAAAGTGTTTACCACTGAGCTTTTGCTGCTGTATAAGCTTACAATGCCACTAGGCTTTTGTCTTCAAGGCTTAAACCAAATCAGTTTTATCACTAAGCTTTTACCACACTGTTTTGGGGGGGGGATCAGAGTTTAAGGAGCCAGGGTGTAGTCTAAATAGATGGGTTTTCAATCTAAGCCTCCTGTCCTCACTGATGAGGGGAGCTAATTCCACCACTTGGGGGCCTGGGCAGAGAAGAGATGAGCAGTCCTTTCAAGTAAGAACGACTAGGGGATCAAACGTAGTGGAGCACAGCAGTCTGGCAGGAGTGTAAAGTTGGTGCGTATGCATATTCTTAAGGGCTCATACTGTAACGTGATCACAGCAAGAAGCAGCCACTAAGGCTCCCGAGTGGTTTGGTCGACAAGCCATTCATCTTAAGTGCAGGTTCAGCTCCATGGCTTGGGTTGAATCCCAGCCACGTCATCAGTGCAACATGACCAGGAGCCTACATCAGCACAGCAAAGTGGCTTTGTTAGGGATAGGCATGGGTATAAGGGCAGGGATTTCTCACCTAACTGCTCTCAGTCACCCTGCAAGATGTTAGCTGCCTGGCAGCTGTGTGGATGAAGTTAGAGGAGTAGCGTCTATCCTCCAACAGATGCCCATTTCACTGTTGTGCATTATTGGATTTGCAGGGTAAAAAATAGTTATTCTGTTGCAAATGTATTGGATGATGGCATTTCCTTTGTTTCAGTGCTCCTGCATGACTGCTGTGGAAGGAGCCTAATGTACAATTGGCGATTTAAAAAAAAGGGCTGAATAAAAAGGAAAAAGAAAACCATTAGAAAGAATTCCCTATGACTCGACAGGAGAGACAGGGCCTCCACCTTCAAAAAAAAACCTGTACAGTCTGTGAGTCCATCTTCAATATTATACTGATAGTAATAAATAAAGATGCCTGTTTCAATATACCTGTTTAATTTTATATTTATTACAGAAAGTATGTCTCTGTGAAGGTTTTAAACAATTCTGGTCTAATCTTATCTGAATACTTAAAAATTTTAATACTTGGCTGAATACAAAACAAGAAAGGGGAAGAACAATGTAGTGAAAAAACAAAGAATGGAATCTGCCATTTTGTTAAACAGAGTTTGCCCGGTTTAAAAGCAGAGTCACGGCCCTAACAATTTAGATGCAGAGCAACACCGATATGCACCACCTAATCATGGCTCTGAATTCGCAAGTGATCTATGAGAAGTCAGTCCCCCGCTGGCCTTCAATTTATCCTGCCACCAGACACAGCTCATTTACCATATCAGAGCACTGAGGAGAAAAGAAAACACAATTTTTGAGTATTCACTCCAATACAATTTTTAACACAGATCGTGGTATTGATTAAAGTATTGTGTCAAAGTATTGGGTGACAAATCATATGGTGTATGCCAGCTTTACTGTACAGGCATAAACTGTCCCTTTCTTTTTGCTTTTCTCCCTTACACAGACCTCTTCTGGAGTCACAAATTACATAAATTATACAAATATGTTAGGCTTGTGTAACCTTGGCAACCTCTACACTCAAGCAGGAGTGCTGGGGTGCAGTGACTGCACTTCTCCTATACATTTGTACACCAGCTGCAACTATTTTTCACACTACAAGTCGCCCAGTGCACTGCAGTGAGCTGAGCACCTATTGAAAGATGGGTGTGGCTTCGCTGACATCATCTGAGCAACCTACAGGTGCCTGATCAGTCACAGGGTGCCCCAGAACAGTGAGACAAGCAGCCCCTGCTGACATACCCACCCCTATCCCTGGTGAAACAAAGTCAACTTGTATCAATACTGTGGGCTCCCAGACATCAATTGACTGAACCGGGCCGAACTCAAAACAAGCACCTCATCCACTGACAGCAACCCTGGCTCTAATCTCTCTTTACAGCCAAATCATAAGACTGAGAATAATGTAATGCAACAAGTATTCTCAGCACAGGCCTAAATGAAAGATCCCATTAACACAGAGCTTCAAAACACAATATCTTCACAGTGTGAGGCTGCATCATCTTTAATGTACTTTTTCTCATATGACTTCATCAGTTAACACAAGCGTGTGACAGCGGACCATCTTGGGACCACTTAGTGTCTCCTTTATTTCTGCGATACAGCAGGCGGATGGAAGTGATGAGCTGTATAATGAGAGAACAAATCTACAACACAGGCTGATCTGGGAAGTGAGCTCTTGGTCCTAGTAGACTATCCTTCATGCTCAAAGTACTTCCTGTCCACAATAAGTGTTCCAGAATAAGTTTACCCACCCCCAGTCCTAACCAGTCCTAAAAGCCATTTTGTATATGAGGTTGATACTGATTCAGAATCTGTGCTTGGAGAAACACAATCAATCTAAGCCAATAATACTAAACCCTAGTCCAGGGGTGCCTCAATGCGGTCAGGCTTTTGTTCCAGCCAGGCAATTGACCACTTTATTTCAATAATCATGGCCTGGACTGAATCAATTTTGTGAGAGGGCTGAGAGAACCCAGAGAGCTGGAAAACCTGCCAGACCTGAGACCTCCAGGTTGGGCACAGCCTTTGATATACACTGCGACCTGGAGACAGCAGCACTCATAAGCACAAAAGCACCAAAGGAGGATCTCTTCCTGGCCCACAGACAGTGAGGGTCAAATTCATGTCAAGAAAAAAAAACAGGAGACCTCTCTTTGTCCTCTGTGTTTACTGTCAGCAGAGATGCTGATGAGGGTGAAAAAAAACTATGTGTGCCGTGCACGTGACCGTCTCCTCTGGGGGCCGCTACCACAAGCAGCATACAGAGAGCTTCAAAGACACCAACGGGCCAGTAACAGTGAGGGCGATCCTCTCTCAGCACAGTGGATGAAACCAGTAACGCATTCAGTATGAGTGCTCCTCTCAAAAGAAGGTCCGAACAGGGTTACTTACTTTCTGAACTGCTTGAGGAAGATGCCCACATTCATCCCTCTCTTGGAGTCAAGGATGCTGATCTGAGAACACAGTAAAGCGAGGAGCATCAGAATCTCAGCAGGCCTGCATTATGCATGACTGTGTGGCTTCTGTTTGTCTCAGTGCTTTCAATAAAAAAAAAACTGTTAGAACTTTATTCATGCATCCCAAATGACGCAAACAGAACAGACTGAGAGGGGAGCTTTGAAGGAGTTAATTAAACAGCACAGGTGTAAATGAAAGACAGCCAGCGGAATTTCCCCATAGTAAAACACACCAAACCCCATGATCTAAATTGAACATCAGCTGTATTCAAGGGGCAGGCTAAAAATCATTGCAAAGAAGATGCGGTGTTCTCTGGAGGTCAATACGTGGTATCCGGTGTCCTGCGGGCCACGCCGAGCCCCCTGACAACCTTTGTATGCTCGGTGTACTCAGTGATATAATCCGCCATACTGGCAGGGGTCACGGGACAGGAGCTGAAATTCCACACGATCCCCAGACGTGCGCTACACGTCAGACAGCACCGCGGGAGCCGCTGAGCACTCTCATATTCCATAATTACAGGTGTGCAGGTACGCACAGTCCTCCCAGCATCCTTCACAAAGGGAATTACAGGCTTACAGAGTGATATAGGCTTATGCCACCTGTTGAGCCAAGCCAGCATCCCAGCACAGCGCTGAAATCACATCGCTACAATCACATCACTGAAATCACATGGCTTGCTGTGCACCATTACATTATGGTCATTTGGTAGATGCTTTTATCCAGAGTGACTTACAGTTTTATCCATTTATACATTAGACATTATTCTAGACATTTACTGAGGTAATTGTGGGTAAAGTACCTTGCCCAAGGGTACAGCAGCAGTGCCCCAGTGGGGAATCAAACCAGCAACCTTTCAGTTATGAGCCCTGCTCCTTACCACTGCACCACACTGCTGTCCATCATTTCAGTCCTGTGCTGGAGCAGGGATGCTGGGGTTGGGGTGTAAGGACCATAGTAGCCTTTCACAAGAATATTGCTTTACAGCTGGAGTGAAACTTGACCTTAGCGAAACCCATGATCAATACACTCTTCTGTAACATAATCTCTCCTTTCTTATGCACAGAACACACAACACAGAGTTTTTACATGATGAGTCAGATCTCCTCAGGTCAAGGCTGACTCTACAGAATTTTCAAAAACAGCCAGAGGACCCGCTGCCTCTGCTTCCAGGACACGTCTGATAGTGTCATTGCGCATGGTGCCAGCAGTACATCCAGACTTACCTCTTCCTTGCTATCCTTGAAGGACCCCCCTCTGGACAAACTGCCTCTGCGGCCAGTAGGGGGCGCCGACCGAATCTCGTCCTGCTGGCCGAAGAGCTCCTCCACAGTCCGCACGTCAATCTGGTACTGCTGCTGCCGCACTGACAGGGTCCATATGTTGGCCTTCCCTTTCACCTTCTCCTCCGGGATGGTCTTCCAGAAAAAGCTCCGGACTCGCCTCTTCTTACGGAGGCCGTGAGTGGGGTTCCCCAACGCTGGGGGAGGCGGCGGAGGGGGAGGGGGCAGTCCCGGAGGTGGCGGAGGGGGAGGGGCAGGGGGGGGGGGGGGAGGGGGGTCCGGCGGGGGCGCTCATGGGGGGGGAAGCAGGCATCAAGCTGGCAGCGCTGTCCTCGCCCCCGCAGTTCTCCTTGTCAATGGCCAGCGACAGGCTATTCATCACATGCATAACAACAGCCACGCGGGCTGAGGGGTGGGCGGAGGGGGCGAGAGGAGAGGACGGAGGAGGGCGCAGGCGTCGGGGTGTGTCTTTACAGCGTGAGCATGGCGTCTCCCGGGCCCGTGCCTCTTCATCTCAGAGTCCAGTCCGGGTCACGCCTCTAACCGTCGGCCCATGACGAGACCAGCAGAGCACCGGGGAGCTGCGGCAGGTAGCACACAAAACACAATTCTCAGGGGTTAATCGGGCATGCAGTCAGCAGACATTTAAAATCATGAAAATTAAAGGGCGTGTGACATCAAAGTGCAGGTACTGAGTCAAAAGAAAAGCCACAAAAAAGAGAACGCTACACCCGATCGCTCTTTTGAAGTCATTGAAGTCGTCTCGCTGTGCGTGGGACATTCACTGATCAAATCCGCTGTGGTAAATATTGGCATCTAAATGTTTTATATCAGGACATTATACTAAACTGCATGCACAGCCACCTTGGTTTACAGATAAACCTGTACATAAAGAGGCTAATCTTTTGCCACTTCTCTGTCTGTAACAAACATCAACAATTAATCTCCTTCAGATTATCACAAAACAAAACAGTTTTGGTTAATTTCATAACCAGAACTCATATTGATCAATGGCAGACTTGCACCAGATTTGGCAAAAGCAGTGTACTTAAAAGACTGAAAAATACAGTTGTGTTGCCAGTTAGGTCCTTTTCCATTTCCCACCCATACACACAAAACTCTGGGATGATTTTATAAAGCTGCAATGTTTTCAAATTCTTTTTGTAACATTTATTAAGGTCTAAATCCTTCTCAAAACAGAGCCCGAACTGTTCCTTTCGTAAACATTCAGCCGCTAAGCTCCATGATCTAACCATCTAACCATCTAAATGTCATCTGTTCAAACACACTGTTTGATCAGATCAGATCACTGTTTGCATGACATCATCCTCATGCTTTAGATAAAATGAGCGCTGACTTCCAGTCATGACATGGATATTTAAATATGCAAATCACACATGACAACATTCTACTTAGCAACAAAATAACAACTCGGGCTGCTCAGAGTCAGTGAGACACTGGAAATGCTGGGGAATGAACATCCTTATATTAGGGACATTTGGAAATGCCAGGGTCAATTTAAAGATACCATCAGCTCCTGAGATCAGATTTCCTAACTGCCATAATGACCCAAAGGAACATGACCACAAGGGAACCATGAGTTTTTCTCCCCTAACACTTTCATGGCCTGTTTGCATGCAGTGATTAATGGGTATGCTTTCATAATGAAGAGTCACACACTCCCACGGCCGCCGTGGTCGTGGTCATGTGATACGTCATTTGGACGAGTGAGGGTAAAGAAATATCCTGCTCCATCAGGGGACACACCCTGGAAAAGGGCTCCATGACGACCACATTGCTCCTGCTGGCGTCCCGCTCACCCGATCCCGCGCCTTTTAACTTATTCAACAGCGAGCTCATCACTGCAGGCTTCAGGTTCCACACTGGGGTTATGTCTAATTCATCGACAGGAAGCGGCTCTGCCTCAGGCAGGAAGAGGACGCCGAACCTGGGCCCTCCACAGACAGCGGGAGAGTTCCAGCGCTGCAGTGGAGTAGAGAGAGTTAAATCTCCCTGCTCACGCGTTTCATGCTGCCTTTGCTGCAATGTCAGCCTGTGGACAGTGAATTTAAGCCGCGAAGCAGGGATCCAATCAGCCACAACACACAGCAATGCGGGACCAGCTCTTTACCTGGGGCTAAGGGGTTTCACCAATCTTTTCTCCTGTGTCAGTACTGCACCATTACAGCAACACCACTGCTCATTTTAAACAAACTGTCACTGATTTTATATCATTACACTTTGAGTGGGAATGCTTAAAAAACTACCACACCTAGTATCCCTGTAAAATAATCCCTGAGCGTATTCGTCTTGCTCCCTGGCACCTGACTGATTGGTAGCAGCTGATTTAGGCTTGAAAGAATCCCATGCATAATGTTCCTACCGATGGTTAGCAGATCTGTTAGAACATTTGTACTGATAATCAAACCAATTGACAGGACAAACCCGAACATTCAGTTCCCTTAATCAAAAGCTGGAGTCAGAGCCAGAACAAACTGTGTAAATCTGCTTGGAAAGATTATTACTTATGAGGTGCCTGAGGGCAGAATCTATTAAACGTCGCTTAGGGTGGACATTTGAAAATCTAATATGGGTTCAGGATCTGCATGTGAATAAAACCAGAGTACTTCAAAGAGATGAGACTAACATGTGGAACTTAAAACCTCAACCTGGAGGGCTCAGTGATTGCCTTGAATGGAGAGTGTCAATATCAGACTCCTGCACAAAACTGACTCTTAGCCGCCAGACAAGAAAGGTCTACCTGCCGTCACCGCTGTATCAATACCCTGGCTGCCCGTGACCTGTCTGCCCTACCCTTTCAGGGTGGGGGCTCCAGACATCCGCAGGGAGGGGCTCTCTGGCTGACTCTTTGTGATCCGTGTGGCGTGAAGGCCGGGCAGCACACCGTCTCCCTCCTTAACCTCACAAACGCCCCCCTGCCCCCGCCGCTCCCACGCCAGAGGGCCAGAGACACTTCCTGTGTGCAGACATGGGCCGGGTGTAATCCCCTTTGAGGAACACTTGTTCTCTGCCAGGTTTTAGCGCTCGTTAACCTGCAGACTGCTGGGCCTCCATTCATATGGTGAGCAGGGATTAGGCCAGCACCGCTCCTGTGACACCGCGCGGGGAAAACGCTTTCCGCTTGTTAAGAGATGGCGAGACGGGCTTTGTTTTGTCAGGAGGGGTGGGGAGGGGGGCCGGCATCTCTGCACCTGACCTTGTTTTTTCCACCTTGCTTCTGTTTGTGGCCTTTGTTCCCCTGCTTGTGGACAGTGTGGAATGCGGTGCCCGGTGTGGGGGAAATGGCGTGACACAGCGAGAGAGCTGCGACAACTGACCCAGCGAAAACCAACATGGTCTGTGATATGACAACAAACACGACACAGAGAGAAACATTCAGCATCCTGCAAGTCACCAAACCTCCCCGGCTGTGTGACAAACCTGACCCACTTCAATTCAAGGTTGACAAATCCAATAAAACAAGCAAGTTACTGTTACTTAGCTCTGAATCGGCTGGTCAAATAACTCCCAGGCTGAACGCCACTCAACAGGTTCCCTTTCTTTGTCATGCAGTATTTGTGGGCTAGCATAAACTGACAGGGAAATGAGCTTCAATATGGAATCAGTTCACAGCTGACACCAAACCTTTCACCTCCCCTAGGCCCAACAGACAATACTGACCCCCCAGATTGAAGATAAAAAAAGATCCAAACTAGACGCATTTAGTTGCTACCACTCAGATTTTAAAGGACACATTTAAAGTGAGGTTCGAAACACACAAAATCCTACCGCTGAACTTGTGCATTCTGTCTGCCCAGCTCCTCCCGTCTCCACATGCTGGTCCCAGACTGTGTTCTGACTCTGTGTTCATGCAGCAGATGGAGGGGAAGTTGGAAGAGGGAGTGAGATGAAACTGGCCAAGAGGTCAGGGACCAGCTGGAGAAGCGGGGTCTTGGAAATGTCAGCTGCGTGACTCCTCAGAAAACACCCCTACCCTCACAAGGGCTTCCACACAGAGTCCTCTCGGCAAAGTTACCCACCATTCCACGCTTCTCTTTAAAGACAAGACTGGGAATGAACTGAAATGAGCCGTTATGGGAAGGTGAGAAAATGAACACAGCAAAAAAATTTCTCTAAATGACAAAAGCCATTGCACAGCACACCTTGCAAACGCGAGAGAAGCAATCAGGCCGGCAATGTTCCCTCTTTTTTCCATATCTCTGGCACCTCCTCTGACCTCCACAAAAGGAGCATACTAACCTACATTGCCATGAGATATGATCTGAGAGGTCTGCACGCAGATATTGTTTTGTGTAGGACAACCTCCCATATGTTAACACAGCCCTGAGCATACAGCTCTGCCAATAAACACTGAGCGGCTGTACCACTTCAGGACTGTGAGACTGCGCAATACTCTGATTAAAGGAATAAAGGAGCTTTAGGGATGAAATCTTGTACAGATTCAGGAAACAAAAAAGGCTTAATTGAATACTTTATAAGATCTGGGAGTACCAGTTTCATAGATTCTGAAGCTCTGTGATTAACATAACAGAGGAGTTCAGAAAACAAAACTCACGCTCTAAAAAAATGAATTAATCAATTCAAAGACGTCACTCATCCAAATCACTGTCCCAGACACTGGGACCTGGCTGCATCATAGAGACACAGAGGGAAGCATCTTACAAGCTCTGAATCACATCATACCGAGTTACACAAATGGATTCTAAATGCATTCCACGTGCGGATTCCTTGAAAGATAGCATTATTGATCTGTTTTCACATCTCCTAAGTCCCACATGCCGCAAGCCATCTTATGCATTATGGTCTTCCAATCACAGCAACAACATTCTACTGAACACTGACTGGGAAAAGAACGGTGGGGTTGCATGGCACTGCTAATTTTAGAGCAAAACTTAATTCGCACAAACTGACCGCAGATGCGGTGAGCATCTTATTTACAGATCTCCTTCAAATGAGAATGTCACAGATGGTTTGCCGTTGTCATCATCTCTTCTTTATTCATTTTTAACCTGTGGCACATTTCACACTGACGCACCTTGGAATGGTACCTGGCCAAAAAGACCTCATACCGGGCTGCTGAGATTCCCATCATGCATCAGCGACATGTCTCCTTCAGTTGTCTCAGTGGCAATCTGTTCTGTTCTACCCTGACAGGCGGTTGATTTGGTGCCACCTGTGTCCCTGGGACAGTGGTCGTACCAGCCCAGCTGACTGTGACACATCTTTTTATCTCTGTGGGCCTCAGAGAGCCACTGGCAAACAAAGGCACAGAAGGGGTGGCCTGACAGGGGTGTCGCATGTTCATACGTAAAAAACCTGAAAGGCACTTCAGAATAACAAATTAAGTGCTGTAGCTCATGCTGAAAAGACTACTTCTAATAAGGCGACAAAAGCTTTGACGTCATCTCTCAACAAGCCGACTACCCTACACCCGACACCTGTGTTGTATGTTTTTGTCCAAGTTTAAAGCACGTGTATACAATACCACAGACATGTGGGTCTGTTTGTCTGTATTTGGCAAAAAAACACATCCCACTTCAAGGACAAAATAAATCAGGTCCTTTCACCCTAGTCTGTTTTTTGAAGGAAATGCAGAAATCTAGAAAAATGCTTTTAAGCCTGTCTTAACACTTGTCATTAACACTGTTATTCATGTTACTGTGAATGGTTTCTCGGTGTGACGTAAATGCCTCACAGCCTTAATTAATATTCTCACCACATTAGATGAGTCATTCTGTAAGGGACAGGACTTACTACAAAGCATTGCAGGGATGTTGATAACTGGAGTCCTGCTGTGTGGGCTTATACAAATAGAACAGCATTGATATGATAATATCACTGTCCCATTTCACTTGTTCTGGTTAAAAAAAGCCATTGGTCCAGTAGGCTGGGAGTGAGGACTGGTCTCAATAAGGTCTCCGCTAATGAACACGCACAGACCATGTCACAAGGCCTGCTGGTGTCCAGCTTTTGGGTGCTTTCAGCCCCCACAGCTGATCCCAGATCCACTTGCCCTCATCTAATCCTAAAGCCAGCCATTTAGTTTAGAAGGTAGATTCTGATCCAGGATCAGTGTTTGGCAGTGTATATCGACACGTGCCATTAGTACTGGTGCAGTAGACTGGCCTGCTCTGTCGCGTGAGGGCTGTGGTCATCCTTAGTATATGGAACACAGGACACGTGAGCATGTGCACACCGACAGGCTACCACCACCACCCAGCAGAAGAGATGACAGGCTCAACTCGTGTTGTATCCTGTCCCTGATTAAAAGCTCCAAAGGAGGGAACTCAGTGAGCGAGAGAATCCTTACAGCGTTTAATATGTCGTCCCACATTGGCCGACATTAGGGAATTTCCTGATATTTTTGTTAACAATGATACTTTTATGTGTTTCAAAATTGTAGTGAAAGAGCATTACACTGAAACAGCGAACGCAGTTCCTTTTCTGTTCTTCTGCATAAACCATGCGAGCGGTGATGCTAACTGGTCTGCCAATCACAGGTGTCAATGGGACACCTGCAGTAACTGACTGAGACATCAGAGTAACGGACTGAAAATAACCAGAACAAGCACATCAAAGCATTCTGAGATTTGCTGTCCACAGAGTCATCTCTCCCCACCTTTCTTCAGGATGACAAAGCTTTTCCCCATTTTACAGGCATAACTGAGATTACCAAAAAAGTGCCTTCAGGACTTATCAGCACAAATATTGCTGTTTCAAGTATGCAAACTTAGTCTCTGGTTATCAATTAAAATTTGAACCAAATCTCCAAACTGCAAAGATTCAATGCCCAAACTTCTGTATTTGGTAATTCCTTCAATAATACATGGTTTATATTTCATATATTAACTTGCTTTTTTTCTCTTCCTTGTCCGTATGTTGATGAGCTGGAAGTTCAATACAGGGTTGAACCCATATAGAAAAGTAAGAGTTTGTGGATGAACTTCTGTACTCACACAAATAGAACAGGATGGACAAAAGCCAGAAGGCTGGAAGGTAGGAACATCTTGTAACGAGAACCAAGAGAAGACCAAAACTGTTTAAAGATTTATTCTTCAAATGTTTCTGCAGGTCTGCAGGTGGTTGAAGTACTAGCATCTACTGTTCCTTTCACTGGAGCAAAGAATTCATTTTAATTATCACATTAATTATCATACCAGCACAGAAATATCTAGGGAAAGGAAACATTCAATAAAATAATATTTAGAAAGAAACAAAACAATGCAATTTGGAAGCCTGGAAGTGTGATTCCAATTAGCCAATAGAACTGAAAAAGGGCTTTATGAATAAATGAGGACAAGCTTATAAAATGCCCCATTTCATCTAATCAGATTAATCAGATATTGTATAAGGTCATTTGGAACTGATCTGAGCCTTAACAGATTGTAGCCTGAATAAGGCTTGAATGGGAAACCATAAACAATTATTTCTCCATTTCTGCACCTACCACAGTTTTTGTGTAAACCAGAACTGCAGGAATATTTATTGCCAATCTGAATAAATCTCCACAGGCTGCTGTAACTGGGCATACATGTGTGCTGTATTGTAAAACACTGTCAATTTCTGGAACTCAGATTTCAAAGGGACTGTTGAAAGGGTAGATATATGGCATCCATCTTATACTTCAACATGCACTAGCTGTAATGCAGACAATTTGGCACTAGAATAATGTGTTGGCCACACCTAATACACTGTGTATGAATCATAAATGAGCATTTGTTGCCAAAAAGAGGAAAATTAAAGCATCATCTGATATTCAATTTCCAGCCTGCCATTTGCTGTGATCATCAGCACATCTGTGCATTGGTAGAACCTTCCCAGCCCAGATAAAGACAGAAGTGCCCCCTGGCATGTGTACTCAAGTGCTTGATTCACTTAATTACTGACTTAGCTGAACCTATTAAACCACTCCTCCCGTTCCTGAGAAATGAAACTTTCTCAGGAAAAGCCGGAAAACTGGACAGTGACTCATGAGACACCAGGTGGAGCTACAGTTGGTGTCAGAGCAAATTTCCTATTCAAGTGAATTTCACACTGTGTCATTCTGCTCTTCAGCTACCTGTACATATTATATACCTTCTCCACTGCAAACTGAACAAGTAGCACTAAAATTCTATGACGTCTGCCCTCCATCACATCATTGTAAGAGTGACACCCTGTTAATGGTCTAATAATTCCTCAAACTGGCGTTTCATCGCTTGCAAATAAACCCCTCTCATTCGCACTGTTTCACACGGCTCTCACAACGCGATTATGATCCTAATCCCATCTTTCTCCACAATGGTTTCTTTCAAACCCAGACAGTTCTTTGTCAAGTTGAGAAAATCCAGCTCCTTACCAAAAACATATTGCACAATCATGAGACAACTAAATCAGACTTGAGAAATCCCCAATGTCCCATTTATCTTGGACACAGACATTGTGCTTCCTGACCTTCCCAATAATCTGTCCTTTTCTTTATTAGGTATGTTTCCTTCAATTCAGACCTTCATTATTATCACAGGAGTCACGGCTTTGTTAGCTGTCAGCTGTTTGATACATACATAATTCTGGGCCAGCAGAGTAATGGGTAGGGAGCCAAGCTCAGCTTCCAATGAAAGAATTGCTGGTTTGAATCTCCGCTGGGACATTGTGGCTAGACAGCAGCTTTGAGCAAGGTACTTTCACTGAAGCAGTTCAAGTTATGTTCAGATGTACAAATGAATCACATGTAAAATGTAAGCTCTGCAGAAGATCATATACTGTATATTCTATTTTTTGTTCCATTCTCTTGATCAGTTAAATTTGTTTAAAACTATGCATGCTTCCACTGTTTGGTCATTTCAGTTGATTTTATCAGAACATATGTTTGGCTCGTTACCTTATATAATATAAGATGGTGAGTACTTTTGTTGTTTAACTGCTATAAATTCACATTGATTTTCTATAATGTGCTCTCTGAAGCACCTCGGTAGCACTGAAGAAATTTCTTTGGCCAGGACACCGCACAAAGTAAATTTCATTCGATCTGCTGTGACTGTCTGAACTGGCTATTCACCTAAAGTGTTAGAACGCCTCACCAACTGTAATGAAAAACCCTTTGTAAGAAATGCATAAACACACATTAACCTCCTTTAATTCTTAACATGAGTACGTGGAGTTAATTTAAACCACAGGTAAAGATAAGCATAGCACTCAGACTGCTTTATAAGCAGAGCATGTGGCAGACTGTTCAGACACTATAGGGCCCTGGGGTTTGGTTCTGGCTGATTTAAATAACACGGACTGCAATAAATCTTAAAGAAACTTCCACTGAAATCAGAGCACATGCAGTAGGATGGGCCCTTCTGGGATCAGTGATGTTCCTCACCTGCATGTAGAGTAAAGCCCTACCGCATGGTCCAGGCAGGGTGACAACACTGACCTCTCCTTCAACACTCCCTCTCTACTGCCCAAATCAAAGAAGACAACATGCTGCAAAAATCTGACACTGTATGACAGCGGGAATGTAGGAATGTTGGATCCTACTACAGTGTCAGATAATTATGTACTCCATCTTTTAAACCAAATATTCAATCCTTTAAACATCCAAGATGTTGAGACCACCATTATCAATTACCTCAATCAATATAAACTCTTGTTAATGAACAAGACAAAACAAAAACATCCAGAACTGTAGAGTTTCTTATCATACTCAAGTATAAAAGAGATCTTTGACTGATATTCATTTCCCTGCTGTATCCAGTGAGCAAATACTGAATGCTGACTGCATTGAGATATTATTTACACAGAAAAAAGTTGAGTTTAATACACTGCGTGGGGGAATAAAATGCTGGGGTTGATTATTTGTATGTTCAATCTTGGGCACCACAGAATATGTGAATATCATTATTTGGAATGTACATTGCTACATTGTACAGTTGGTCAAATTTCCTTTAAATAACAAGGTCAGTCAGTTGTAATAAGGTAACAGGTGAATTTTCATGCCGGAGTGACTATACTAATGATGTAGAACAAAGACGATTTTGCTTATCCGAGAGTGGAGTCCTGCCAGTGAGCTCTGGACAAGTAATCACAACCTACTTTCTCCGTCTCCTTCACTGTAATGATCCTCTGGGTCATTAGGCAAGATAAATTTAATGAAACAAAGAAAGCCACACAGTCTGCCATTCCCATGTGTGAAAACAGATTATCCTTCTGAACACAGTGAGCAAATTGAGTTTTGCTTCTGGGTTAGGTGCTTACATGAATTACGACTAAATCTGGGTTTCTATTATGGACACGCCTTTATGATGATTATTTTTTCCATTTCTGTTTGGAATCAAATATTCCTAATGAAAACATTGCGTCATTTTAGAATCTTGATGTCAGTTTTAAAAGATTTCTATGTTGCTCAAATCTGTATGATCTTAGATGACACACAGTTGCTTAAACTACAATTTGTCAAAAAGCAGACAAAATGTTAAATTCTATGCACACTCTCTCTATTATGTAGATATGTCTCTCAATATTCCATCAACACCTTCTGAGGTGTGACCTGACTGTGTCATCACCAGACAGCCTGGACCCATTGTGGTATTACACCAACACAAGGATGCTGTTTTTTGCTGAGCTGAACAGAATGAGGGATTACATTTATGCAAATGGTCTATGTTTGCATCAATCAATCACCCCAGACTCAATAAGCACAAGGTTCCTCTGAAGCAAACTCCTTCCATCACTGCAGGCCCTTAGATTCAACAGACTCTTCAACAGATGGCTGTGTCCAAGTTTATTTACAACTGTCAGACCTGTGTGCTGGACTCCAACAGAGCACACGCCATTAACAACTAGACTGAAACTCACATTATTAGATCCATATAAAGCGCTTAATGTTAGCATGTAACTATTGTGAAACAGCCAGTGTTTCCTGAATGAAAAATCAAAGCCCTCCATTTATTATAGTTTAGCAGTTATTTCACGTTCTATAGTGACAGGATTGATGTCTGACTGAGTGAAATGAAACGAACAAGAGTGCATTCAGCTGTGAACAATTTCAAAATGGTTTATTTGGATAATCCCTCAGGCAAGCAGTCTCGTGCATAGAGTAACCTTCCATCTATCAATTTTTGGGCCAGTGCCTCTCTTCAAAATCTCCAGGACCAGAGGGAAAGTTTCCACGATACTTATTAACTTAAGAGCAGGGAGAAGTGGAGCAACACGCCATCACAAGACTCCCATTACTGCAATAAAACACACCGCTGCCAGCCGAGGGCTGACCAATTTATCCTAAAACAACCGCTGCCGACACAATCCATGACAGGGGACCTATCAGCAAATTTCACCCTCCCTTAAATCTTAATCTCCACCTGCCCAGGATCTAGAATCCCCACAATATCATCTGAGCTTATGTGTCCCCCATGGAAATGCAGATATGCATTGTGTCACTTTGCATTTCCACAATTCTATTCAACAGCAAGAACACCCAAGATGTAAAAGCAAATAATATTTCATTATTCTATTACACACTTATTCTTAAGTGAGCAAATGATTCATGTTGGAACAATGGTTTGTCCCACTACATTACTGCTTAATGTAGATCAGAGGCATGATTTCCATTAAAATAATCTTTCTATCACAAATTTAGTGATAATAATAGGGGGCAAATATTTTCATTAGGTCTTTCTGTTTGAAACAACACAACTACCATGACTGTCTTTTTCAATGGTTCTATTGTTTTATGCTGGGAGGCTTTAATTGCTCTAAGTACTTCTGATTCAAAAACCAAATCACACATAATTATGCTAAAGGTTATCTGATTTCACAAGCATTTCAGCACCAAATGAAAGTGTAATCCGAGTTAAAACGAGACAGCCCCCTTGGCACTGGGGGAAAGGAGGGAGACGGCCTGGTTTCTATAGTGACAATGGGCAGGAAGTGGGCAGGGAGCTGAAACAGCTGATGTTTATGGGTGAGTGGAAAAACAACCTGTCACCTGATCAGTTCCCTCCTGAGGTGAATTAGCATCCGCTGAGGAAATTAACAAGACAAGGTGGAGAAAACGGGAGGCCAATATTTTAACTGAAACAAGTAAGAGTCTGCATCCATTCCACTGGGACAATGGCAAGACTAACTTTTTGTTTAAAGTGGTTGATTCCTATTCCAGAGCACTAGCAGGCTTCCCATTGGTCAATGAAAGAAGGATGAAGTGACATTTCCAGCTCTGTGTGATTGCCTGAACTGTGCAATATGCTGACATTTACCTCCTAAACATTCAGCACCAAGAGAGGTGACCTGTTTTATCCCCATTTCTTCGCTCTAGGGAATTTCCTCAAAAGTCTGGTTTCAGACCAGAAAAAATACATATATGTATACAAAGCCATACATATAATTGTTAAGGGTTAAGAACATGAAACAGTTTGTTCTTGTAGAGATCTGGGTAATGGAGAAAATTTCACAAAATGTAGGATTTTTCTCTATAATAGGTCACAGATCAACTGACCTAAAGAGGCATAACCACTATCGGCATGTGAGTCATACAGCTCTTTCAAGCATGGCTTAAAATAAGTATTTTATATACAAAAGCTGTGGGAAATGACAATATACTGAAAATAATCTGCCTCAATTACATATAAAGGTGTTGGTCACTTGCACTACATATTGTAGTCAGTTTCATTGAGTCATCAGATTTAGGTCGCTGTGTTAAATTGCAAACAGCCCTTGCTCATAATCCCCCCATCCTCTGACTGGGTCTCCCACACAGATCAATCAAGCCCCTCCAATGGCTTTAAGATGGCGTCAGGAAATTGAGTTTTCCCAGTTAGTCTTGGCTCCCATGGCAACGTGGCAATACCACCTCCCCTTTAACCTGACCTGGGTACAACTTTTTCACTGAGCATTGTTCCCAACACTTGAATGGATTGCTTCTAATTCATCCCAGCATGAGAAATGGCACCAAAAGGCCAAGGAAACAAGGCCTCCAAGGATCTGGGGCAAATCACAAAGTCAGGCTGAGACACAAAGGCTTACATGTACTTTCTGGACCATGTCACCAGGCCTTTTGGTTGACATAAAATGCAACAGAAACCCATAAAGAACAGGCATGTGAATAGAACAGATGTTAAAAATATTCCTACTGTTCACTATCAGTTAAAGAAAATATACAATTATGTATTTGGTTAAATGAACAAAATCATTATAAGTGTATAGTGTATAAGCATTTACTTTATTTGCACGTTTCACGACTGCATTGCTGTCGGATATTTATTTATTTATTTAATATCTCTTCTATCCAACTTTGAATGCGGTGTAAAACGGTCTTGTAACCCGAGCGACTTTATTTCAGCAAACAACTACAAAGCGACGCTAAAGGTACGCGGTTTTCATGACAATCATGACACAGGTTGCCAGGCTTGGATTACAAAGACATAATTCGGTTTGATGTGCCTTGACGTCTGCTTGCTTTTGTGCAACACTTCCTTACAAGTTATTTTATTGTCCCGCTATGTCCATCTGGGTAAAACAATAACGGTATCAAGTGAGCGAAGACGCGAAACAACACTTCGCCCTGCTATCAATCAAGTCCAAAGCAAATCGATATAAGTACTGGAACAGATTACTCTTTAATGGGTTACGATCGATAAACTACCAAAAACCAGAGGGCACGCATTTCCAATTGAATGCAACTAAATTGGCGGAACATTTCCACAAATAACTTCATTTATTTTACTGGTTAACTATTGCGGCTAACAGTTGCGTTGATGAAATTAACTGCTCGGTCTTGAAGTAAACGCCGTTGATGCGTCTAAAACATTATGCAGGGTATTAAAGCAGCCGCGTGCTACACTTGAAATTAGGAAAATATTTTTTCAGTAACGTAGACTTGAAAAACAGTATCACTTCCTCGCGGTCCTTGCCTTTTCAACGTTATTTTATCAGTGTCATGCTGTGATACGACTATACATCATTTCCAATTAGACTATTTATTTATTGTTTTACGCCGTGTGGTACCATCAAACCATTAAACAAACGCACGCTGCGGAATCGAACAACCGATCGCGTACAATTTAGCTCTGATGACTCGAAATGATGTCATTTCAAACCGTTGGCACAGCTGCAGTGCCTTACTTAATTGTAGCTCGCTACGCTACACTTAAAAAAATAAATTAAAAAGATAACATAACCCATGACCAGGCAGAACTTACCTATAAAGGATACACGGGGCATGCAAACACAAAACGTATTCCGTTTTTTTTTGCCCAGGGCAAACCGACATGAGATTAGCCCGTTTCGGTGCAGGGGCAGGTCGCCTGTCCTCCGGCTGCCAGCTAGTCCTCTCGCTGCGGGTCCTTCGGAGACCTGCAGGAATTCTGAAGAGGCAGTAAGCAGAAGGCGGAACGTCTGCGCTTGCGCACACGCCTGACGGGACTGGCCCAGGTGAAGCCGGCGCTGGGATCCGCCCAGCGCGTGTCGGGCTGTTGAAATGCCCTCAGCACAACAACGGTAAATGAAACATTGAAACCAACAGCAGAAAAAAACATGAAAGTGTACGCTACATACACGACTACACCGGTTGCGTCTGTTCTATTTATGGTAATATTTTTTAACGGGATGCAAATAATGGTGCATCTGCAAAACAAGCGAATGATACCTGAGGAACACTGGTCTAGGTCATGTGGAAATAAAAACTTTAAAAGAAAGATTTAATATGTAGTTTAATAAATCCAAACAGTCTTGGTATTATCGGTATTTTTAACAGAGAAGGATCGAGGGTCAAGAAGAAGAGAAATATCAGCTATATGAAGAGAGTAGTCTAATGACAGCTTTTTGTAAAGGGAAGTGAGATCTGGAGGGTGCGGAATTCACGTGGTCGTTTTTTGTAATGCACATTTGTTGTGATTCCGTTGTGATTAGATTGTCACAAATGTTAAGAAAATTTACTTAAGGTTGGAAACAGCTGAAAAAAGATGTATATCATTAAAGAGTATAAATAGTCACACGTGTCACACAACATATACCGTTTTATGTTTGTGGAGGTCATTTCTGATTTGTGATACTATGGTGAGACACTGCATCCATTTTACAATCTCAAATATAGATAATCCTATGTTGAAAGTGTAAATGAAAGACCATATCCATGTTATTCAAGTTCTTCAATATGCCTTGCAGCATTTGTGTCTGAAAGTTAGTCATCACTGAACAGAGAAATGCGTTGCTTTAGACATGGTAATGTCACCCATTGAAGCGGCTTTCTCTCTCCCTGGCAAAGCTCTCACCAGCTCCACGCTGACCCGTGGGCCTCCTTCCAGATGGATGGAACATGACTGGTCACAGACGGGCCCGCTGCAGGACCTTGCTAACACTGGCTGCAGTGCAGCTCCATCCCCAACAAGCCACAGAAACGGTGAGAGAACACAAGCCTGGCCTAAGCTCCACGCTACAGTCTGTCTCTAAAGAAGGTGCATCAGTGATTTGCCAGTGGCCTGATATCACAAGAAATAAAAGATGGCGGGAGATGGCTCAGCTGCAGAAACAGGTTATAGCAGCCTCCCCAGCATCACACAGTGTTTACTCTGAAAATGCAGATCAGTCCCCATTCCTCAGACCTATGTCTATAGCTGATACAAACAGATATGGGAATGTTAAAATAAATGTCAGAGAGACTCAGGTCATTGATTTCTAAGTTCATGTTAAATGCCACCCAGTTGTCATTGATGCACAAAAATTCACCAAATGACACAGTTAATCAGTACAAAATCCTGGCTTCAGTTCTAGTCTCGTCTATTACATTATTGATACATGGGTATCTGTGTGTGTGTGTGCGCATGCATATGGGTGTATGGTCGTCATCTTTGATGTGGGTACAAAACTGGTCAAATAAAAGTGTTTTCCAAAGTCAGAAACATCAACATTCATCAGAGTGGGATCTCAAGTATTGATTCTACCAATTCTTAAGAAATCTTCCCCAAGCAATGGAAAAGGATGACTTTATAATCCACAGCGACAAACTGTAATAACAGGATCACAGCAAAAATGTCAGCATTTTTATGTTTGGAGGAAAGGAATGATTCTATCAAAGTACAAAGCCATATGACCTTCACAGCTGAGATGAATCAATATGTTATTTCCCTTAAGGAACAATTCATGTTTTATTTGCAGTTGTAGAAATTAAAGTTGTGAGACTTTAAAGGGCTCTAATCAAAAGTGATAGTTTCATATGATGCCACTTGCATTTAAAAAAAATTGCTGTTCTTGTTTTGACCTATACATGTCTGAATACACTGAATATCCTGTCTGGATGGGCTGAGAGCAGGCACAGAACATGAGATGAATAAACTAGAAAGAAACAGTCTGGAAAGCATATCAAAAATCAGATTTTTTTGTGGCAGGTAGGGGCAGGGTTTAGGGTTCCCTTTACCAAAAACAGTAGAATATATTTGTATTGTACA
Source organism: Megalops atlanticus (assembly GCA_019176425.1). NCBI lineage: Eukaryota > Metazoa > Chordata > Actinopteri > Elopiformes > Megalopidae > Megalops > Megalops atlanticus. Next base: position 12,647,065 of record CM032894.1, on the reverse strand, counting down.
GTTTTTACAATACATTTCTCCATTGCCACCCCAAGTATGAAAGGATTTAGTTAATCAATGAAAGGTTCCATTAGTCTGTCACTGCCGTGGGATTTATAAACACATGGATTATTCCCTCAATTTGACGCATCATTTCCTGTCCGTTTCCTTGGGGACAGTCCCTGATTGAGGAATGCCTAATGGGCTGCACATTGGCATTATCATTTCATTTCACTTAAAAGATTTAGACCAATTATGCAAAGGGAACTAATTCTAAATTGTAGGCTACCTTGGCTTAGATAGACTCCTTGTTTGCTTGCGTAATGGAAAAAAAAATCCAGATTTGGCCATTGAGTAATGAGTAAATGTACCGGTAGATGAGATCCTTTAATTTAATTACCATTATATGCCACTATAATTACCTTCCTAGTATAACACACAAGACAATGAGAATCCCACAGTACACAACTATCACATGACTCAATGACTCTGTTGACAGATAGCAATTATCATCTTTGAATTTTCCAGATTGTTGGCATTATAGTGAACATAACAATGAGGTCAGAAAAATCAAAGACATATAAACACAGACGCATAACTCAGCTGGTATTATGGGCCATGCTGGGGGGTAACGACAAGCATAATTGAATTTAGCTGAAATGAAGTCCTCTGGGGCCTGAAATCTCCTCAGCACTCTGATTAATTGCTTGGTAAGCACTTTGGAGCCCTGTCTCTTTGTGAAGGAGACAGCTAGTCATGTTTCATGCTTGCTCTATTGTATGTGTGTGTTTGAAGGTGCATACATAATCAGTCAGCAGGCTGGATGAAGTGACAGTGACAGCAACAGCATATACCCTTTTGCCCCCACCCCTTGGGCTGAGTGGATTAAATGTAGCCCCTGTCTCTGAGACCACCCTAATGTGTCTGCACAGCAGCTACCGCCTACTTAAAATTCAATTAGCAGCACTCCTGTTTATCCAGTTTAATCTCCCTTGTTAGGAAAAGAACTGGGATTTGTCTTACTGTGGAAATTCACACGCCTGTGGTGGGGTCCGGTCTGCCGGATACTATCACTGCAGCGAGCGTGAAGAGGTCACGCCAGTCTCTCTGAGCTCCATCTGTTTTAATTTTCAGCGTCAGTATTGGAAGCTTGCGATCAAAGACTACAATTCCCAGCATGCATTTGGGGCAGGGTGGGAGCAGGGCCTCCTCCTGACTGACAGCTGTGGGGATGGTCTGTGACAGAGCAAGGAGGGGCAGATGGCTGTTGTTTCCCCTCTGAGACCTACGTGAAGGTGGAAGTGTTACCTGGAGATCATAGACACAGAGGTTCCATGAGTAGATGCAGCATGTCTGCCTGCCACTCACTAAACAGATGCTGTACCTCTGCTTGTTGTGCCCATCTCTGCTGGTAAACTGCGACAGTCCACACAACACAAGAGATTGGCTGAAAGACAAGCTGAGAGACAGAAAAAAACTAAAAACTCATAATGATATCTATTGCGTGTGCCATAATCCTACAGGAAATCATTATATACCCATTATCCTATAGCACAGAGGACTTTCTGATTTGAACAAGGGTTACTGTTGAGAGGGCAAAAATCCTGCAGCATTCAAACAGATATGTAACATGAACCTAATCAAAACAGCAGGAAGAAATTGCTTTAATGTTCTGATGACACTTGTTTACGTGTGACCTGACAGCCAAACTAAACCAAGGCACTCTTAATGTACACTGACTGCACTGTCTATATCATGCTGGACTCAAGTTTAACGTGAAGTCCTGCTGGTGTGTGTTTACCCAGAATGCCATTTGAGCAATTGCAGGGGAGCGCAATGTGATTAAGCTGGTCTGCTTGGCAGAGACAGCTCTACCTGAGTCACTGAATGTCGTCTTGGCGGCAGAAAGCCAGAGCCTATTGTCTGCTCTGGGGACAGAGAGGACAGTTGTAACCCCTCCTGCTGCTAAATGCAGGCTTGGAGTCGCATAGCCGCTCTTGCATTTTAAACCTCTAAATCTGTACTGAGGCTCTCTGGCGAACTTCTTGTACTTTCACACTGACGTCTTCAATCCAGTTATGACCATTGACCCTTGCTGGCCACAAAGACTGCAGACAGGTTTATTTTAATTTAAGTGGCGAGCGAAGGTCCAGACAGCGTAGAGATAAATATTTGAACAGATAATGCAACAAAAATTGTGATGCCACATAACTGAACTGACTGTCACGCACAAAGCCCCCGCCTGTGTGAATTATTAATAGGCAGGCGTAAACTGTCTGGTTCTGTCAGGTAGGTTTAGGCTCACACACAAACCCAGTCGCATTGCTTTAATGATGCACGAGGTGTGTACCTTTTTATGTGGGACCAGGTGACGACGGCTGAGGCCACCACAGCAAATCACTGTCAGCATTCAGGTGTGTAAGATGGCGACACAGACGGCAATGGGCTCCTGCTGGAAATAACCTTTGACCCCAGGCTACACCCATAACATAAGGAATCGCCTTATTTAAAATAAGTGGCTAAAAAATTAAAATCCTGCTCCTGTCTGTTTCATTAGACCCTTGAAAGGAGTCTTCATGTGGTCATACAGGGAGAGCCGGGGAAACAAAGGCAGGCATGTTTACAAAAGCTATTGGGTGAAAGGGGTGGTGTCACTGACTCAGCATGAGGGTAGACACAGCGAGCTGCGTCATCTGAGAAAGAGATGCGTTTGGGATGCTCCTGCCAGGAAGCTGGCAGCAAACCAGGGAGTGGTGGTGGTGGCTTAAGACCTTATATTAGAACTACAACCCATGTTACCTTCCCCAGTGTTAATCCTATTGCGACATATTCGGTATCAGTCTGCTCTGACCTGCCTTCATTACTATGGGGCATTAAACCTGTCAAAATAAATAAAAAACGCCAAAAAAATAACTGCATATTTATGTAGACAAGAATAAATGTAGAGATAAATACTGACAAATATAAGGTTTGCTTTTGTCAGCATTTTTTATTTGTTAAAATGTATTGCTTTCTTTTCTCCATATTTACTGTCAACATTAAATTTTGTAATGTATTTTTAATCAATTAAATTAAAATGTCAACATTTATTAATTTATATTAACAACATTTCTACTACTGTTTTCCATACATAATCTTTATTTTACTGCATTGCTCCAGGCAAAAACCACATTACCCATCTCTTATCAACTGTCTTTAAACCACAACACTTAGTGACAGGGACTCCAGACAGGTGCCCAACCGCTGTAGCTACTGTAAACACTGTACCTAATAAAATCTAATCTGTTAAACTCTGCTTGTTTCAGAGAATCGATGACAGACTGGGAAATGTGAAATAATAATGAGCATCAACAAACAAAAATGCTAAGCGACACAGGATTGTTTCTTTGTGAAGAAAAACAGTTTTTAATGCGCTTTTTCAAGATGGTACACAACATTCAGAAGCCTGCTTTTCACGCAACACCTCTAATCAGCACATTCCATCATTACAGAGCCACACTCTACTACTGATGTCGGCTGAAAAATGCCCATGACTTAATGAATATCCCAGGTAAATACGGGGAAATTACAAATATATATTTATATATATAACTAAATTCATATAGTTCTGTCAGTAAACACAAGGTCAATGTACACAAGCCTCTATACTGCTTATATGTTGCTGAAAGGTTCATACAACTGAGAAACTGAGAGAAACCAGGAGTGGAGATGGATCTTTTGTGCATTGTGGTCCCTCCTGGGGGGAAAACCTCAAACCAAACAATCAAGGGTTCCAGCAAGTGCAAGCAGAGAATGCTGGTCTTTTCTGTACAAACACAGTTTCCAAGGTCAGCTCCATTTGGTTTACATATTATACAAAGTTTGCTATTAGTCTGAATACATACATGTATAGTCTCCTATGAAGAGAGGCTGATATTGGAAAAGAGTCTATGGGTGGAATTGAAAATTGTATGCTGGTCGCTTGTTTTTTTTGTGTTTCTGTGTGTGTGCATTTTTGGTCCACTCACTGCCTGTAACGGAAAGGTGAACAATCTGACAGCGAGAATATACATGTGTTATTCTAACACAAGAGTGTTGTGAGGAGTACACACACGCACACACACACATATACACACACACGCACACACACATATATAAAAAAGGCACATCAAGTCGCACATTAAGGCTGGTCCTTCTAATCTCACAAGATTACAAAAAGTTCAATTAATGTCAATCTTTTCTCTTTCTTGGAAAAAAATGAAAGTTGTAAAGATAGAAGGAAGAATGAACAGTCACAGCTGTGATATATTCGAGGAGCTGCATTATTGCATCCACCTACTAAAGGATTACAGGACCTAGTATAGGGCCAGAACACATTCCCAATGCATTCAGTGCATCCAACCCGACAGACTTCATCAGAAACAAAAACCCTCTGCACACAATGATCCTCTGATTCTGCCAACTGGGGCGATTCACTTCTTCCACAAGAAAAAAAAATAAGCAAGAGATAACTCACTGTTCACAACAGCGTGATACATACCAATCACACAGTATAAAATGGAATTCTGAGCTCAGAGAAAATCGGGTACTCAGTATAAATATTTCTGTCTGTTTTCTCTTTCCTGACAGGGTTTGAGAACAGGCTGTGTGTTTTGTGTAGGAGAGAAGGAGTGTCACTGATGAGCACGGGGCAGGGTGGGGGGGTGTCCCGGACACTCCCGAGGGTGTCCCTCGGCGCGGGGGGCGGGAGGGATTAGTGCTCCTCTAGCCAGGACGGCGTGTCCCCGCCCGGCATTTTCAACTTGATGTGGAACTGTTTGAGCGTCTGCTCCAGCTGCTGCTGGTTCCCGGCGTAGTACGCTGCGATGGCGTTGTGGAACAGGACCAGCTGATTGTGCAACACTTTCACCTGAGGAGGAAGGACAGTGAACACGCGTCAGACTAATGCGGCTCGTTCACTTCAGTTAACAATGAACAGTGCTGTGGGGCCACTCATACACAGCCAGATGCTTACTGGATCTTACGGTACTATAGCTTACTGTATGATAAATACAAGAGTAATAAGTTTCTAATATTTGGGCTCAGATTCAATTTATCAGCAATGCACTTTTATTTGTTGTATTTTCTTTATGCTTCTTCACCATTTTTGAATCGCCAGTTGTATATTCAGCTGTTTTCCCTGCAACACCCTCCACACTGCACTGCGCTGAAGTGAAATGAATGCAATCCTCTGAACTCACATGCTGCCAACAGCTATTTTTCACACCAAAATTCCCACAGTGCACCACTCCACACAGCACACCATGGGGGAACAATTGCTAGCAAGAGGAAATGTTCATCTCCACTGACATCACCTGAGCGACTGGCAGACCCCACATGAGCCACTAGAGGGCACCAAAGAAGCAGAACGATGGGACGCAGGTCAACAAAACCCACCCTACGCCAGTGGAATGAAGTCAATTGTGTTCTGGCATTGAGGACTCCCGGTCATTGTGGGCAAATGACAACTCGGTTTCGAACCCGGGCCTGGGCTGTAGGGTCCAGCCTGTGCTCGAAACTAGCACCTTAACTGACTGAGCCACTCTGGAGCCCAGCACTACTTCTTTTACTTCGGGTGACACGTGTACACAGGTGTTATTTTCATTAGCTTCTTTCACGGTGTGAGTTTGTTCTCATATGACAGGAGGGGTGGCACAGGGGCAGAGAGGGCCCCTGAGATAAATATCTGAACAGACAGCACAGCACCCTGCGTACCTCAGCGGAGCAGGAGCACTGCAGGACCAAGGACAGAGCCGGCCCTGCTCATAGCCCCTGCAGCAGCCGCGGCCCGCCGCTAACGTCTGCAGCGGCCGCTCACCGCCTCATCAGTGAGGGCCGAGTCGCTGCCTGCTCTGCTCTCCAAACCCCTCTGAACTGCTGCCAGCCAGCCGCAGACACTGTGAGAGGACTCAAGCTGTACAGGCCCGTGTTGGGATGTCTTCTTTGTTAACTTCATTTGTTTCAGATTCTCACTTTGTCAAGGGAACTAAACGGACGATTTATTTACTGGCTCTGGGCCAATTGATCCTGAATTTTTTTCTCTTCCTCTTGTTCAATCACCACCAAGCATAGTGGCTCTGCTTACTGCCATAGGAAAAAGCAAAATGATTTTTGAGAAAAAGATTTAATTTAAAGACAAACCTCGGTGTGGTAAAATTGAATCTCTACAATGACAGTTATTGTATTCATCAGCATTTTGCATTTAAAATACACTGCACTGTGATGTCTCCCATGATGCTCCTGTTTAAACCCTTGCGCCACTTCCTGTTCAAGGAGGAAAATTCTGGATACAGCACAACACAGACTAATTAATGACACTACCTTATTTTATTTTTTTTTTCCCCAAACCTATATCACATAAAGCATAATAAAATGCAGCATGAATCTCTGGTGAAGGTGCTCTCTTTTCATCTCGCCGAAAGGAAGTCTTCAACAATTCTAGAATATTCTCCAAAGAGCCACAGAATCCCTCCTTCTATTTACCCTAACGGCTGACGCTCACCTTGTTCTCCTCGAGGAACTTGAGTTTGACGGACACGTCGTTGCGCATCTTCTCGTACTTCTCCCTGTGGATTTGGAACAGCTGCTGGGACTGCTCGATCTTGGGGACGGTGTTGGCGTCCCGTGGGCCCAGATTCAGCTCCTCCAGGTCGGTGCGGTATGCGTCATACTCGATCCTGCAGGAGGAGGAGACACGCAGGGGTCAGCACATGGTCAGGCTGTCACACCGCAATACAGTCAATTAGCTAGCCCCCATAATCATTCAGACTGTAATACACTCTCACTCACACACACACACACACACACACACACACACAAATACAGAGTTGACATATCTGATGATACACGTTCAATTAGCTGGCCCCCATAACCATTAAGACAATACTCTCAGGCACACGCAAGCACATGCGTACACACTCACACATGTGCGCACACACACACACACACACACACACACACACACACTCAGAGCAGATACATCTCCTGAAAGGAGGGTCCTAAAACCCTCATGGTGGTGAATTCCCTACTGCAGTGTGTGCAGAGGCGGATTCTCTCCACAGACATCAGTAACAAGACGGAGGGCTACACAGCCTCATCTGCATCCTCTTAAACCTGAGTCACGTGGTCAGCAATCTGAAACACTGGATCTCTTCATTAATTCATTTTCAAATGTGCGATATCCCTCCTTCACATCAGAAAATTCAGCAGGGCTAAGGGTTAAGGCCCAGCATGCACTTGGGAGGAGGAGCGGATTTTGCCAGCTCCTCCGCGCGATAAATGAGTGCTGTCTGCGGATTCGGAGCTCCGCTCGGCCCGGCTCTCCATATCAAATGTGCCGCCCGTGCTCCTCTTTTCATTAGCTCCCCGCTGCGGTTCCATTTGTACCCATACTCCAGTGGCACTTAATTAAGGCCTGCAGTCATCCCGGAGCACTGCACTGCGGAATCGCTCCGGCGTTTCGAACGCACGCGCTTTAGTCACGGCCCTCACACCCCCAAATAGAATATTCTTTAAAATATGGAGGTATTGCCACACGTCAGTAAATATTAGGCTTGCAGCGTCCCCGTTTTAATCCAACTGAGGATTAAGATAACATCTGTGTTCAAGGAAGACCAAAACAGTACCACACTGTACTACAAACTAAGGCCTTCTTATTCAACTGACTTGTTTTGTTACACATACAGATAAAAAAGTCATTATCTCATCTATAACAAAAGGCTCCCCTTCTTTGATTCCAAGTATGAAACAAAAAGGAGTTAAAAAGGATGACTGAACATCAAAGCTCCCTTGTGTGTCACAGCACAGATTAATCTGTAGCTGTGAGAAACCTACTGGATGTCTAACCAAATAGATAATTCCAGCCTCATTCATTTTTATGAGATCTGGTCTTGTTTTAACTACTGATGTTATTTTTGTATTAAACCAGAATGGATGGAATATTACATTACATTAATTTTGTATATATGTGTTAATGTTGTAGGAATACCTATGATATACACCACTTTGGTTAAAATGTTACTTTCATTTTTACATTTTTCCTTTTTCTTTCAGTATTATACTGGCAAAACTCATCTATCGTTCAGCACAGACAGGCCTTTCACTCATATTCAACCTGTTCCTCCTACCTAGCAGTCTCATATTGTTTAATATTGATCATGGTGTCTTCGATTGTCTTGTCCAACAGAGTGTTAACGCTAGCGATGAAGAAGTTGATGGCTCCAAGCAGCGTCTCTCCGTTTTTGGACAAGAGTTTTTGGGTATCAGCATTAAAGCCAAACTCCTCCTGAAACACAGATGAGTGAAAAAAATTGATCTGTATTCAAGTAATACCATTAGCATAGATTAATAACAGAGAGCTCTCAGCACTGTACTGACTAGGACCACATGTCCTAAGTGTCTACAGTGATCAGATGTTGGGTCTTTGTTAAAAGGCAGAGGCCTTTTGATTGGCTACCAGTAAATTAGAGAAGACGTTGGTCTAATTAAGGCGCTGCGTGTTGAGTCAGATCTGTAACAGTCATACAAGCCTGCTGTGATTTATAATTTTCATAAAGCTGAGACAGCTCAGTGGCTCTAACTCCCAGGCCAATAACAGCAAACACGAGGAAACACAAAACATAAAGATCCCTCACAGTTGCAATGCTTTATATCTTACAAGGGGTTTAATGGTACAGGAAAAACATGCTTCCAATAGCATATTTCATTTTTACTGTTGCAGTGGAGACATCTAACAGTCATTCACTTGAGACAAGTCAGGTCTGTATTTGTTCACAGAAATTTACCCTTTACTGAAATGATTGTCACAATAAAGTTTAATGTTCCCCTGAGTAAACATGGAGCAACATATATGGACTCCTAATTTAATTTATTTGTAACATGTTGATGTCAATGTAGGGATAATATCACAGCGAGACCACAGATTTTATATACGTTGATTAGATTGGTGCATGCCACATTGAAGGTTCTGTCTCTGTGGTTGTTAAAGTGAAAAAAGTTTTGACATGTTAGATTTTTATAAACATTCTTGAAGAGATGTGTTCAAAAGCAGAACATCCACAGTCAGCATAGGAACGCAGACATCAGAATCTCCTTTAAAAAAGCAGAACCTTGCGACGCAGAATAGAAGGAACACATGAGCTGAATATCCAGTCATAAAAGAAAGTCTGTGATGCAACTGTGTAAAACTCTTACACTGTAACATTCTAAACGTGTCTGATTGTGAAGCTATCAAGTTCAGTCAGTTCTGTAACATTCCAAAAGGGTAAGTGAAGTTCAGAGGAGATGTGATTTGAAACGCATTCATATACAATCTTAAAACAAATATTACTACATGGATTTGTTCAAGGACTTTTTTCTTAACACCAGAGCAATCAAACCCTGGTCTGACAAGACCACTGTTATCTCAAAGACTGAGTCGATGGGGATCTGTATTTTAAAGGCTGGTTAGAATATGCTATGGCAGACAGTCCCAGCAGATACACAACCTTCTCTGCACAAAGACCCTCATGAGTAAATAATCATCTCAGACAAAAGACAAAATGCACACTGAAAAAGTCGAATAAGCTAACTCAGACGGGCTGGTTAGCATTGCGCTAACTGAGCACGTAGCGTAAACCACGCGCACAGAACGGTCAGCATCGCGAGGCGGCGGACTCACATGGAGCTCGGGCGACTTGAGGCTGAGGTCGGCGAAGGCGTCGCCCAGCTGCCGCTGCGTCTGCACCATCTGGAAGAGCTGCGAGGCCAGCGTCTGCGCCAGCTTCACCACGTGCTCGTACTTGCGCTTGTTGTCCCGGAGGATCTCGATCTGGGCCTCCAGCTCCAGGTCCACGGTACGCGACCCGCGGCCCAGCTTCTCCGACAGGATCTGCCTGGTGCACTGCGGTCGGGGGGTCGGGGGGGGGCAGGGAGAGTCTGGTTACTTCACACTTAGCACATAGCACCAACGTGAATTAGAACAGCGCTCATTTCAAACCGAATAACCCACTTCCATTGTGTTGTGACACTGGTAATCCTGCGCTGGCATGACAGTGGAAATTAATTCGCTCCATTTATAGTAAGGTGTCAGCGCATGTGACAGAGACAGTCCTCATTCTTTCCCTGTTTTTGTACAGTTAGCGCCGGACAATTAGCGTGGATCCAGACGCCATTAATCACACAGGTAAATTTAGCTGCGGAATTCTAAACCTGCGGTCACGTTTGAGCTCTATTGACCGTGCAGAGAATCGGTTTCCGTGCCTTTTCCATTAATCTCTGTATCAGCCCTCCTGAGTCAGCATCTGCAGCACCCAGGTAATCTTTACTATCTCTGTGTGAAGATAACAGTTGGCTGCAATACACTTAATGGTCTATAAAATCAAGCACAATGCCACCCTTTGGCTCATCTTTCTCGCCTCCTTGGTTATATTGCCACCAAATCACTCAAAAGCCTTATCAGCAGATATCCGGCAGCGGAAAGAGCAGTAAATGACAGATTACAGACAGATGCATTCAGGAACAGTCGCACCCCTGAGCATAAAGCCATGACAGCGCTCATGTCAGACGGCTACTAAATCTCAGATGCAATCTCAGACTCCCCCTAGGTTCGCTTTCTCCCCATCATTTCAACACACCTTCTACATAAAGCACACTTCATAGTCAATTCTCTCAAGTAAAAAGTGCAATTTCACTCATGTTTCCATCAAAATGAGTTGCAAAAGATATTTATTTCGCATGTGTGTGTGTGTGTGTCTCTCTCTCAGTTACAGATTTATGTCTGTTTGAGGGGTCTGGCCTGTTTTTAAGTAACAGCAGTCGAGCTGATGTCCGAGTTCATGGCGGCCTGGCCTGCAACTGAAATTAGAACAGCTTTGTCTGTGTCTACAGCCAGTGAACGCAGCCCAGTCTTTCTCTTCAGTGAGAACTTCTAATTTCTTTGGCCGACTATCAAATTAAGTCAGCTAGCTAGCTGTGCTGGGCAATGCTTTTTCTAACAACATCTAACTACCTAACCTCACCAACTTTAAAACAGCTGGCCACTTAGGTTAGCCCAGCTAGCTAACTAGATTTACAGTGACAATCAGTGCCTGTGTATTCAGTGTTTGAACTGTACCCTTTAGCTGTAGTGGTCCGCTGAGTTCAGTCAGTGACTCTGCTTTAGCCGCCTGGTCAGGCTTCTGAAGGAATTCTGCTGGCCTACCTCCCATGTGTGAATTCCTTGACTCTGTCTTTAATATCCTCAATCAATAGTGGGAATCTGTACTGACCAGCTCCTGTCCAGAAGGGAACCTGATAGTTATGCTTGAGAGTTCCCTGCTAGAGACCTGCTTAGAGCAGAGGCCCCTCAGACACTGGCTTGATCAATAGGGATAAAACACTTCTGATTGAAATGTAAATGTCACAGGATAATGTGAGATTATATGATCTCCACTGTGGTGAATAGCTTCTCTCTGCCTTATTACCTATTCCTTTTTTTGCCCCCTTCTTTTTCAGATTTTCAGAGAGTTGCTCTGAGGATCTCACTCCACATGCAGGCTCTATACACAAGGCGAAACTGGTTATACAGAGAACCCTGTACGGTGATGCTTCCTGTTCCTGAGGTCCAGGACGTGGTTAACAGCGGACTGTCACTCACCTTGTACGTGTTGATGCTCCACTTCCTCACCAGCTCCAGCTTCTCCATGGCAGGATTTTTCATGTCATCAGCCAGGACCACAGCCCCGCCCTTCGACTGCGGCTTCGCCCTGCCTGCAGGGGGCAGCAGAGAGCATTAGACTGCCAATGAAGACAACCCCTTAGCCTTTATACACTAGTAGCACTATGGCTACACTACTGACTGTAGCCTACTTGGTAGCAAGACTCCCAGAGTACAGGCAGTGGGATAAAACAGACAAATCTATTATCCCCACATGTGAACAGCATGCAGCTGGGATCTATGCTGGACCAATGCTGGATTTCTGCAATGAGGGATGAGACTTTGCTCTGGAAGCTACTGTTACTATCTCCAATTGGAAACTCAACAGGCAGCTAACCAACTAAGCAGAGAAACACTCCTGATGTGTTTCATTCCTGACTCGATTACGACACCACATTAATGAATAAATACATGCCAACTGCTGCATATACATGACAAGGAATATGCAAATGAACATCTGTCAAATGTGTTATCATGCACTTAGGGAAGGAAAGTGTAAGAGGAGAAAAATTCAAATATTGTTTCATTGAATATTACACAGAGAATTTTTCAGGGCATAAGGATGAAGGAAAACCTGGGCAAGACAAGAGGCAGCGCAGTCTGGCAGAGTGAATTAACCAGGGCACAAATGCGTTTAGGTGAAAGTTCTCAGAAAACTCCTAGAAAAAGCAAGCCGGCTTAGAACAACATTAAGCCCCACGCGTGACTGTGCGACCTAGAAACAGAGTGGAGACTCAGCAGAGAGGTTATCCGAAAAAACGCACGCATCACATTTATTATCCCGTGAAATTACCGAGGTTTTAATCTTTAAAAAAAAAGAGCAGGAGACAAGAGGGGGTGCGGCAGCAGCAGCAGCAAAGCCAGGACTGTTTCCTCTCAGCAGAGTCCAAAGCCAAACCCGACAGGAGGTAGAAAGGGAGGGGCACTTGGAAACAGTCAGCGGTGGAGGGTGGATTGAGAGGAGAGGGAGAGGCCCGGAGGAGAAGCCCCGGACTGAGAGAGGGTTGTTAGTGCGGCGTGCGCCCGGGCTGTGGGGGGGGGGCCTCGCCTCTCCGGGCGGGAGAGGGAAGTTTCTGGTACCTTCCTCCGCCTGACTATCGCTGGCCGGGCGGGCCAGCCGACTGGCCACGGCGGTGCTGGGGGACACCACGGGTGTCGTCGGTTGGCTGGTGGACCCTGGAAACGGCCAGCAGAGGTTAGCGGGAAAGAGAAAAAGCGGGAGGCTCTCGCCAGCTGTCGGCGGAATGTTCTGTGGTGGAGTGTGCGTCAGTGGGTGGGGTGGGGAGGGCACGGCCCCTGGGGAGCTCAGTCTGGAGGGTGCTGAAACGGAACGCCGCGGCCCGCAGCCTGGCTGTGTCCTGATGCTCTCTGCGTAACAAAGGATCCCCCCGCACTGACGAGGCCTCTCCAGGGCATTGGTTTACCTGTCACTTGATACGGCTATACACTCTAATAATGTGGCATGAGCACGTTTCGTCAGAATGCCACACAAATCCATCACCCAACGATATACTACTCTAGGACGCATTCTTACATTTAAAAAAGAGAATTAAAATAAGGACCCATGCTGCTAAGTGAATCATGTGATAGATTTCCATTCCATTATCACAAATGTACCACACACATTTTCAGGGCTGCAGTGGTTATGTTCACTGACTGTATCATACATAGACTATGCCATCAAGAATTAGCCTTCAAAACAACCAATCAATCTTTCCTGACATCAGAGAAACACGACCACTTCCTGTCCAATACCTAACTCAGTGTGTGGGAAGTACCAGCACTACAAATCAGCGCTACCTCCATACGTTCGATGCATGTGTTCTAGGATGCAGGAGGAAAGGCCCTGCTTTTTTTTTTTGGGGAAACGAGAGAGAAAAGGCTTCATTGTGCATGTCAGCTGTAGGGACACACTGTGCTCTCACAGACCCCGCAGTGGAGTCCTAATTGATCTATATCTGGTGAATGACTGAACGCTGCCTGCCACCCCGGAGCTGAATGTGGGCAGGGGGTGATAATCAGCGAGCGGGTGACGAACGGTGCAGGGTGAGCCACCAGGCTCCACAATCAGGCTCAGAGCCGCGCCCCGGCCCTCGCCGCCAGCTCTCCGGGCCGCTAATTTATTCGCGTGTGTAACAAGGACGTGAAAATGAAAGGTGCCGGAGATAAATGAAGATCAGAGGGGGGACTCATTAAATCAATTGCGCGCCGCTCCTTTTTAGATTCAAATGCGTCCCCTTCCGTATCTCCCTGCTAAAGAGGGAGGAGGTCCATTCGTGGATGAAAACCACCCATCTCCCCTTTCAGAGGGGCGCGCAGAAAATTAGAGCGCTGTGCCGAGACAGACAGAGAGGGAGGCAGATCAACAGTACATCTGTACTGATCCAGATAAGGCTTACTTCTGGTTCTGGATCGCTGCACTGTTTGCAGGCCTACTCAGTGTCCACAGTCTTGTTCCACCTAGACGCTTACCCACCTGATTCAGCTGATCATTGTCTTGAGTGAATACGTTTAGCTTCCCTCCCCAGCTCAGTGTTGGAGATTTACCGAGAGCTAGAAGACTGGCGGGATTACACCTCCACAGGACGAGCCCTGATCTAGGATGATCCCTGAATTACAGTGATGGCAGCCTTCACCACCACACCAGCTCCAGTCAGAATCTCCTAGGCTGAGTGTTCCGTGATTAGCGTTCCATGTTAGGGTTCCTGTGGTGTGTGAGGGTCAGAGAGGGGGGTGTACCTTTGTAAGGGCCCGCTTCGATGATGCCCTCCGTGGCTGAGCCGTAGCTGGAGGTGATGCAGGTTTCTGACAGGTTCAGGCCTCCGGGCATGCTGTGAGAGGAGTCCTAATGGAGAGGAGGGGACACAGTTACATACAGAGTGATGCACAGCATGGAAGGGCACGCCCACACGAAAAGTCAGGATTAGTGCATCAACTGCCACAAGAAAAAAAAGATCACTAGCTAAACTCCCAAGCCAATGAGTGACACAGTCTCTGTGTGTTTTGGAGGATGCACTTTAGACAACAAACTGCAAAATGCATATGGCTGTGGGATGCCATGCTATGTGCAAACTTTCCTCCCCATATTTTTCACGATTCATTTATACATGATATATTAGAGCCAGTACTCCAGCCAAGCATGGAGGTTACTGCAGAGAGAGGTACAGAATATATTTGTGTCTGGACATTAAAACAGGAGGCCTGTTCTACACAAAAGCTTCAAATCAAATTAACAGAAAATGTTCAAGTGGCTGCTCGGATTTTGTTGAGCCCTCCTATGGATCAAATTCTGAAATAATAATGATAATTAAAACTTTTTCCAGTTACATCTGCTGTTCTTCACCTGTCCTTGTAAACCTAAGATGCGAGGATGCCAGCTGAAAAAAAACATCTTCAGAAAGAGCACAGCTTGCATGCTGGCAAATGTAAGTTTAAATTCAGACAGCAGCTCGACGGCACAAACAGGCCACCTGCTAAGTGGCCCTGCATTCAAGGGCATGCTCATTCAGACAGAGGCCAGGTGACATCCCCACAGATATTAGCAAATGATCGGACAGGTTTACGGTCACAAATTTGGACACGTTCCTTTCTTTTGTTCCCTGTTTCTAAAGGGACTGGGGTGCAGCAGGGAGAGATGTACGAACACATCCAACACACAATCCAAAGCAGCAAATCTGCCTCAGCTGAGCTCCAGCAAACAATACAAACCCTCTTCTCACAAGAGCAGACTGTCATGTAACGTAGCTGCTGGAATGCCTGTGATCAGTAACACGGCCTTGGTGTTATAAGAGGGTGAATGTGTGGGGAACTCTACCAGACATTTCACTGAATATCCCAACTGCGTTTCATAATCTGCAGCAAGAAGCAGGCTGTTCACAATACCCCACTAACGGCAGTACAACTGACAACTTACAAAGCTCAAACACACCCCTGAGAATATGTGACGCATTATTCTACACTTAGTCAATACACTTAGTGAATAGCGACTTTAATGGTTTTCTGACTTCATTTTGGACTTGCAAATTGTACATTAGCCTTGCCTGACCGTGAAACCCTCTGCACTCACACAGAAGCTCTGTAATCCTCCGATACCCTCGCAGGCGGACAACAGCTATTTTTCACACAGCACAGTGCATTACACCAGAGTGGGTGTTCTCTGAATGACAGGGGCCTCTCCACTGACTCCGAGCTGCTCACAGGTGCCTGAGCAGTCGCAGAGAGAGAGGCGAGGAAACCCCGGGCGAACTACCCACCCCTATCCCCTGCGGAACGAAGCCAATTTGTTCCACTACTATTGGATCCCAGTAATTGTCGGCACATGACACGACCAGCATTGAGGCCGTAGGGCCACAGGGCTCAGCCTGGGCTCAAAGGGAACCTCCAACTGAGCCACCTGGGACCCCCTGCATATGGTAAGCACTCAATGTGTTTACTGAACGTGGCAGAGGGAACAGTAGCAGCACCGATACTGGGCTGCTCAGTCACAATGTGCTGGGTTCAGAAATGGTTTCAGTCTACCTTAACACACAGGGAGCTCGTTTACCTGACTCTGGAGACATCTCACTCTCCAGCTTCAAGCGGCTCACAAATAGGTATTTACTGCCACACGTGTAAAAACTCATCTCCTGGTAAACCAACTACATACAGTCCTCCTAGTCCCTTTGGGGGGGTGGTCTTATTTCAGTTCCGTTTCAAAGACCAAAGTGACAGATGTGAGTGATTTTATGCACGCATGAATGCAATATGAAAAATTATTTCCTCATTCTCACATTAATGTCACCCACAATCTTTCACACACAGAAAGGGAAGCAGGTCATATTTTGCTTTCAAGTGTAAAGCACACCACTACTCACTAATGTCATTTTTCCTGGCCTCACACTAACTATTTATCTCAAAGCAGCTATAACACATATTTACCACTGTTCCCTGCAGCTCCCCATAACCTAAACACACAAGGAGGGAACAAGACATCCTTACAGAGAGGACATGTTAAAGTGCCAAATCCCAGCTCTAATGAGCACACTTCCAAAGTATAAAAATGTTCTGCATCTAGTAGAAAATGCATGATTTACCAAATGAGTCAAACATTTTTTGATATAGATTTAAAGTCATACCACAAATACTTTTCTCTCTTCACATTACAGAAGTACATCACACTTTAGAGTAAGCAGAGGGGAAACATCTACTTCCTGTTTTTGGTGTCTAATATGGGTGGCTGGCATTACAGGTGCACTGTGGGATTATGCTCTTCTCTGATTATTGCCTTCTGTCTTTGATGAAGCCCCTCAACTCCAGGAGTTAAAGGCAGGCCTGCTATTTTTCCAGCATCCACCCAGCCTTCAAAGCACTCCAGGCCTGGAACACCCTGAGCTTTATTGATCCCAGAATATTTTACTACAGCCAATTTCTAAATATCTGAGACACAGCTGAATGAGATGAATGGCCACCTGCTGCCATGTTATCAAAAGAATAATGACTATGTAAGCAGGTTTGGAAATATTAACATTAATGTGTTATACGGTATTATTTTTTGCTTATACCTAATAAAGAGGATTGTGCAGATTGTATACAAAAAAGACCATTAAATAAACCACAACAATGTAAACTGAAAACTCTCATCAAATTACTTAAATAAAAAATCTGTGAAACAATAGTCAACATAGTATTTGACTATAATAATCATTACTCCATCAGTTCCGCACAGCATGCGGAAGATGGGTTTGTGAGCTTGTGAGGAGGACCCCCTGTTCACCTGGGCTCCAGAGATGAAACACACCGCCATCACCCCTGACAACTGCTCAGAGACACGGGAGGACTCCCTGTGTCCCTCAGGAGTGACAGGATAATAACAGGCAAATAACACTGTGTGACGCGTGGGGAAAAAAGCCAGAAATATACCCGTCCAGGTGTGATGCTAAGAAAACACGGCCCAGATCCAAATACAGGGGGAAACAGAGAGAGAGAGAGAGAGAGAGAGAGAGGGAGAGAGAGAGATGGAGACACACAGACACACACAGAGTGAGAGAGAGGTAGGGATAAATGATGACCAGGATAACAAGCGCAAAAGAGGGTAAAAGGGAGAGAGGAGAGCAAGAGAGGAGTGAGGAAGGGAAGAGACAGAATGCACAAAAGAGGGAGACAGACAGAAACAGAGAGAGGGAAAGGGAGAGAGAGAGAGATGAGAGAAAGACATTAACACAAAAATGGTCTGGTTTTCAGCACTACGGCTGAGAGCAGCTGAAGTGCGAGGCTGTTCCGATGACACACACACACACACACACACATCTCCTTCACCTGTCCCCCTTGCCGAGAGCGTCTGGCGCAAGGCTTCAGGGACATCACGGTGTGCAGCAGGGAGCCTGCCACTGCTGCCAAGGGCGTGCAGGCATGAGCAATCAAACTGCAGAGTCACAGAGCGCGGCCCACGCTCCCTCTGCGCTTACAGAAACAGGAAGTGACGAGGGGAATCCACACTCCATTCTTAAAAAGCTTATTCCTGTGTGGTTTCTTTAGATGGAGAAAACCAACAGAAGTGGATGTAAAATAGTGATAGCCCTTGATGTAAAGATCTGGCATCTCACCTGAGAAGCAGCCTGAATGTGACCCTGTGGCTACCCTCTCAGGGGGGTTCAGTACCCCCTCTCCCCTGAGGGAGGCAGCCTGCAGAATCCAGAAAAACACAGGGAAGCCGAGGGAGAGGAATGACTCTCCTTTAAGCCCCCCTCCCTCCATGACCGTGAAACTGAGGGGACAGCAAGGCTTCGCAGGCACTTACAGTCACTCTGGCAGACCCCCTGCTGGCCCGCTGCAGCTGGTGCCTGCGCCTAACCCTCTTAACACTGCCCAGTCTGGCCCGACCGGGCCATTGCAGACACTGAGAGGCTTGGCTGGAGCCAGCGTTAGCCACACGCTTTCACTCCAGCACCACCACCTCACATGCTCTTTCACTGCAACAGCGCCCCCTGCCTGTCACAGGTCGCTACTGCACTGCCTTGTTACATTTCATATGAAGCTCCCACTCACCATTCTACTAAAATGAAATAAAATACTCCCAGCCGCTGTGAAGTCCGAAGTCCGTGGCACTTTTGGATAAAAGCTCTAAAATATTTCATATATCTCATATTTCATATTATGTTATGGTAAATCATTGGTTTCTCATCACTTTTTACTGTGCTTCCATACTATAGAACATACAAATACTTGCTCCTGTTTAAAAAATATTGCTTTCACTGATCTGAGACATTAAAACATGCCTGCAGACCTGAACAGTGTTCAGAGTAATGCAGTGCACACTGGTAGAATTCAGCCCAGGCCTTTTCTAAAATAAACTAGTGGCAGCAATCTGTACCCCCTCCAATTCCCATGAGACACTCAAACTGTGCCATGGCACATTGTACAACACAGCCCAACTGTGGATTTCATACCGCTCTAGGAAACGAATGAAAAAAGCAAGCCACAAAGGCTACAAAGTTGCTCTCTCTGTCCCACTTAGTCATACACTTCTACATTACGCTTCAGATCACAGTGAGATCACCAACCTGCAGGAATGCTATTCACAACGTCAGGTCCCCAATGTGAAAACAGCAAGGTAGTAACACCATTGAGATTACGAACAACCAAAGAGAATGCTGATGTACTGTAAACCCTCAGTATTGAGCCTATAGATTAGGGGTACTGAAATTTGTGTGTGTTTATTATGCAGTCTCCCTCCTTGAAACCTGGCACCTCCTCTTCCTAACTAAAGGGCCAGTCTGGAGGTGAGGAGGTGACACATTGGCATGGATGCTGAGGCGGACAGTGACGGCTAGGTGACAGGGTGTCTGCGGTCGGTCCTTACGCTCTGGAAGACGCTCCCATGCCTCTCCTCGGCGTCTCCGTTGCTGGTGACCGAGATTTCGGCCGCCGCGCTCCTGGGGGAATCCTCGGCCATCTCGCTTCCCTGCGGGAAGAGACACCGTATGAGAAACAAGCTCTCGGTCACTTCAGTGCAGAGTATTCAGAAACATCAGACTCAATGATCACCTCTTTGTGTCCCTCTATGTTCCATCAGTTTGCCTCTTATTTTTCCTAAACTGAGTATTACATATGCTATGCTACAAATATTAAACACACAGCAGATACTGAACTGCTCTGCATACTGAAAATTACACAGTGTGGCTTTAATGCCATTTACAACTCTGGATAAATGTGCATGACTCTTGTTGCAAAAGGAACACTGTTATTTGGTCAAGTGTTTGCTGCCATCTAGTGGTTGATTGTATTGATCACTGGGGAAAACAATGTCAGCTTGAAAAATTATGCCAAGGATTCACAAACTCACCCCTGCTATTGATTAGGAATTGGTAATCAATCTAATCAGTTCTCAGGCAACCAGCACATCCGTGTTCTCCACTGTGCTGTGTTGCGGTGATCAAAGAGGTTACATTTGCGTGATTAAGCGATTCATTGATTGACCGGTACAAAGAGAGCGTAGCACGGAGCCCTATTGTACAAGGCGAAAGTACAGACACCTGGTTACTGAATCACAGTGCCTGTCTGTAGCTCAGAAACAAGCACATGGTGATCCTGTCAAGATGCATTTATTGAAGAAACTGTGGAAACACTCAGGATAAACCTAACTGATGGAGAGACCTCCACATCAGCTGGAAAACAGCCAGCACAAACCAGAGGGCCCAGCAACTGGGTCTGAGAGGCCCTTAAATTAACTCATATTCACCAGCTGTGCTGTCTGAGCATGGCGCATTACTAAGTTCTCTATATGACAACCATTTCAAAGTGAAAAAACACCTTCCACCTCAACCATCAGCGCGGAAGGCTAAAGACAAAAGAGATCCTTAGATTCCTCGCACCAACATGCTGGCATTTTCATAAGGCTCAAAGTTGGGGTATTAACATGGACACAGTGATAATATCTACATAGGCAAGCCTATTGTTCATTGTCCGGTCACCTGCCCCCGGCAGCCCATGTACTGTACTTCCCCCAGTCACACCGCTCTGATTTCATAACAGTGTTTTTTACATTCATGTGTTGCCAGTGGCACTGAAATCCTTGGGTGGTGCAATGTCTCAGCCTCCTGAAATGAGAGGAGTAATCTGAGGCCTTTTCTCAGTGTCTTTGTGCTGTCTATAACAGTCTGTTCCCAAAGACACCAGGATAATCCTAATCAATCTATGCATAGGGCTGGACACAAACCTAGACCCCCATTAAAAAGATGAAGCGGGCATGAGTTTCATGCCCAGTCTGTAATGTCAGTGAAGGTTATAAGTATGCACATTGTGAACATATAAAAATAACTTGTTCTTTATGAAAAGAATACAACTCTTTTCAACAACAATTTCAACAATTTTCCCTCATTTCGCATTTAAAATGGCAATGTAATTGTGGCATCTCATGGTTGAACATTGGAATATTACATTACATTACATAAGGAACTGAGTAAAGACAGTAGCAATAGAAGGATGGAGTACAGGATGCTGCTTCAGAGGGCAGGCCACACCCAGTCACTCCCTGGACTAGTTCCTGCCCCACACATACTCCTCACACCTCTTCCAACAGCCCACACCTAGTCAGCACCACAGCTAAAAAGACACATCCAGCCACAGGAGCAAGAGCATAGCTTTAACCACATCCTGTGAATATGAAGGCTTTGCATTGGCGCGCCGGGTGACTCAAGCCCTACAGGCTTCAATGTGCTTTATTTGTTTTTTGCACAGAGGAGGCTGGAGCTATAGAGAAGGGGTGTCGTAGCTCTGCGGCCGCGGGGTGCGTTACTAAGGAGCCGGAGGCACGGTGAGGCACACGGAGCTCTCTGAGCACCGGGAAACACCGCTACAGCACAGCTCTGTCTGTGTGAGCAGGGCAGTGACACACCGACTCAGGTTAATCATTCACGTTTATGGCCACACGCAGTGACTGCGCCTGCATATGACCATGCAAAAGCACATGTTCTGACCTAGATAAAGCATCTGGCAGGGTGACGGCGGCAGCTGATCCGATACGTGCTGAGGTGTGGGTCAGCATCAGGTGCTTCCAGTACGCGCAGCAGCCGGTGGACTTCCTGTTCCTTCTGCACTGACCTCCACAGAGCAGTCAGGCCAGGCCTCTCAAATTACATTACATTATTGGCATTTAGCAGACGTTAACCGCTGCGAACTGCAGTCAGAGGCACAAGCGCCCAACTGAGACTGACCGTGATAAGATCAAAAAGCGCTAAAAAGCCATCACGCCACACACCTAAGGAGACCTGAGGGCCACTGAAAGGGGACAGAGTGACGTTGCCGTATCAGCGAAGGAACGAGAGAAACATGACGGGCTCATTTCCCTAAAGATCATGTTTATTCTGACCAAAGTAACAGATCTCTTATCTGCACTCAGCTGACGTTAACCACAGTCCCTAGCGCTATGCAAATGGGGCCAACGGATAAACAAGCAAGCTAGCAAAAAAACAAGTGTGATTTGTTTGCTTTTTTGGAAGGGCTGGTTTTCAGACTGTCATGTACATACAGTATACCATTTAATGGAGGTCACCCAAACGGGGCTGCTGGTGTGTGACAGAGAGAAACCCGGTCGACCAGCGGGATTACTGTATGTCAACGATACACAAACCCCGGGCTCAACTGCACCGTGTCACCTTACAGCCCAGCACAGCACTGGCCAGCCTCACAAGTGTAAAACACCTTTTTTCAAACCCTTTTTATCCGGCAACATTGTTCTTCATTCAATTGTCTCAAATGAAGAAGCAAAGTGTCAGCTGACGTGTATTTCTAGTGTAACTTGTTGAGGAAAATCACCAGAGGAATATCTGGCAGGTTGCCACTGTATGTGCGCTGTGTGGTCAATGCAAACAGAAGCACGTATCCAGTGGCGTGCGGCATGAATCTTTAAAGGCTGCTGGAGGCCCCACACGAAGCCCTGTACCTGCAGGTACCTCACCCGCGCTGCTGTCTGCCTCCCCCCAGCCACCATCAGTGCGGCAGCGGTGCATGCTGGGAAGGCAGGCACGTGACAAAGAGTGTCAAAACACTAAGCCCGGTCCCCCAGGGCTCTGTAACTTAGAAACTCACTGTAACGGGGGGAGGGAAATGGCAGTACAGACCCTGAAAGGAAAGGAAACAGGAAGTTGTTGTTCTTTTTCCACACCTTCCTTCCTCTGCTGAAGTGTCACGGTCTTCAGTGGTGTGGGTTTATATCACCCAGGTAACACATGTACACATCTGTGAGAACAATGGCTCCTGGTGTGTGTGCTCACTGCTGGTGTGTGTGTGTGCTACAGATACGCTCAATAGGATGGGTCAAATGGTTGACCACAGGACAACCACAAACTGACCTTGTTCTGCTTCTACCCACAGACGTCCCACCCCACAAAGCAGCTGTAGTTTCCGTTGCTGTGCCACACGTTACACTAAACCCAAATCCAGCACTGAGACCTGCCTCCAGTGCTCACAGCAGACTGAATGGAGTAGCCAAAGCTCCATATCTGACCACTGCCTGGAGGGAGCATGACAAACCCCCTGAATGGACCTGTGCTTACCCTCACCCAGGCCGCATACAGACTTCACATACTCTTTATAAAGGGAAGACACAAAACACTGGGGAATGACCATTCACCTCCGGACACTGCTCACATTCAGCCAACACCACCGTCACAGTACACTGTGGGCTGCACCATCACCCAATTATGAGGACAGGACCGAAGCCCCTCCCAGAAACATAACAGTAACAGTGGAACATGGAGAGGATGTCAGCTCTGAATTCACAGCAAGCACAGGCTGGTAGTGCACTGCTGGTCTATCACAGCCCCACAGAAAACCACCAGACAGTGGAGGACAGACAGTAAAATGCACTTAATACCCCTCCACACCAAACCCACTTGTTCCAACATGAGAGTGACACAATCACAGGGCATTCATGATGCCATTCAAAAAACATGCAGTGACCTGCTACAGAACATTAAACTTGTGAGTCACGGGTTAAATATGGCATGTAGATGTGAATTTGTGCGGGGATACCAAACTATGAAACAGTAAGACAACACAAAACACGAACTTACATAGACTGCAATACACAGACAATCCTCACCATTCCCAGGGGATCTGATATAGCCATCCTCCACGAATGGGGAAATCCATAAATACTGTACGGTACCTTTAAATAAGACTTACATGCAAATTGGAATTTATAGTAGACAGAAGAACTGCCATAACCAGCAAGAAATAAACTGCAATACCGCAACAGTCTAGTTATCATTATGAATGTTTATGTAATAATACAGCGAAGAAACGTAATATGCAAAAGGTGAAAGGTAACCGTGTTTTTCCACATTCAGTAGCAGAGAATCGCCCCTGCGTCAGAGGAACTCCACCCGACAGGTTTGACACACCAACTCCTTCAGCTCACAAAGCGGCTCTGTCACTGTGTGATTATAAGGAGTCAGCTGCGTTTGGACATTTGAGCCCTTTCTTTTCTACTGCTACAAGCTACAGTTCGCAACCACCACCCAATACACCAAAGAACAGACAAGCACAATAACGAAGAGCAAGCGGATTAAAAAAAAGCACTTTAGACGTAGAATTATTTGATTTAGAGATGTCAAAGTACCATAGTTCATGTTGTTTTTTTTGTGAACTCAGGATTTGTGACTAGGGATTAATTAAAGTCTCCAGTTGAAAATGATGTCATAGCAATGTAATTTGAGTAAGTGAGTGTTTGACCAAACAGCATGAACCGGTGCACATCTCACACTAATGATTTGCATTTGGCCTTAACAACAAACATTTCACCTTTCGGTCAGTCTCAGCATCTTCAGTATCCATTTGAGCATCACAATTTCCTTTGGGGACATCAGTATTGTCCATTCGAGCGTCTTCATCATCGCTTTGAGACTCATTCCGGATGTCACTGTCTTCATCACAGATCTGAACATCTCCACCATCAATGTCACCGTCCCCCTTATCGATCTGGTTATCGGTTAGCATTTCCTCGTTATCGTTTAGCGTTCCCTCGTTATCATTCTGAGTTTCCTCGTTAGCATTTAGCGTATCCTCCTTATCCATTTGAGGGTCATCGGCCTGGGTCTTGCCAGTGTCAGGCCCAACACTAACATCAGACATTCCTGAAAACAAACAGACAGTGGGCATGAACAGGTCCTTCAGCACCACCACCCAGCTCACACGCCCCCTGTGGGCAGCACCCAGATACACGGGTCACACTCCAAGCGCCCAACGGAGACACCTCCACCAAAGATACTATAGTGGTTAAAGGAAAAAGATGCGTAACCAGAATGCTGCCAGACTGAATCGTGGTTCCAAACTTTGAGCAGGTATATCTTCACTGTTTAAGTAAATTTCCACCAGCTAAACTCAAAAATATGTATTAATGCAAGTATGAAAGATTTGACAGTAGTAATGTGTGAAGTTAAACACGCGAGTCGTGTACAGTCTTAACCGTTTGCTTTCACAGAATGCAGCTGAATGCAAGCGCAGTATGTGAGCTCTGCGGGTAACACAGATAAGCCAGCCGTGTGACACTCTGAAGAGGTGTGAGGGAGCCACACGTCCGGGCCTCTCCCAACATAGAAATGCTAACATGACCCACTGTGCTGAACACTACACTAAGAGGAACTCTGCTTCATCATACAAGTACTGTACTGCAATGGCATCACAGCATATGACAGGAATAAATGTTCCCTTATTAAAGGAAGAGGAGGGGGAGAAAAATTCAAGGACTGCACTTTGCTGTAAAAAAAAGCAAGAAGACTCAACTGCTAGAATTTCATAAGAACTTTAGTACTGACCATGATTTTTACAGGACTCCTTCTAGAGGAATTCCACTGAGGGTGTGACAGTAAGCTCTTTGGCTGACATTATCAAGGATAATACCAATATTGTAAATCAAGGTAAAGACTTTTAATTGAGTTCTGGTGCCATTTCATTTCATACAAGCTCAGCTGTTCAAGTGTGTCTAATAAACTTTTACACAGAGTTATAAACTTCTATGCAAAAACCAGATAACTCCAACAGCAGACTTTTTGACATTCAGAAAGAACTGAATTAAGCCCATGGTAAAGAAACTAAAGTCACAAAGTATATTCAGAACTTAATTCAACTGTGGGCTTATTTTGTGTGGTGAAACGTTTGACGGTGAAAATGAGACATAAACAGACCGTTCTAGTTAACAATGCGCCATCCGCACTTCAAAGGCACATTTACACAATGCCATCTTTGGGAGGGTGAGCAGCGCATTCGCAGTCATAGGTATGACCTCAGTTTGCTGAAAATCCGCCTTGCCTTGCTAAACATGCTTTTGCTCGGGACTCATGTCGCTGGGAGGCTTCAAAACATTAGCGCCAAATGAGCATTAGACTCGGATGAGGCTCCGTTGTTGCCTTTGCAGCGCATGAGTGGATCGTCTTGCATGCCGGGAGGCAGCTCAGTGGAAGAATCGGCCATCTCATGCCTGATGTCATCAGCCCAGGAGCTCTCAGGTTTCTCTGGCTCAAGAGTCCCCCCGCAAAACACAATGATTTGCATGTTCTCAAAATGTTCCGCGCTGTCCCATTTTTTCAGCAGAGGCAGCCGCCACATTCACAAGATGCTCACATGCTCTTTTGAGCACTACTTAAGATAGACTCATTCTGGCCTGGTCTATGAGAATCAACAATGTGGAACAAATAGGGTTGGGCCATACCAGAATTTTCCTATTGTCACAAGGAATAGAGGGGGCTTTAATTACTGTAGGCTGACAACATTTCACTCATTTCACTTTCACAGAACAAACAATAAATGTCAAGTTACTTTTAAACGTTTTATTCATAAAAAGCGTAAATAGCCACAAGGCATGCTCATTTGCAATGTTGAGGAGGCTGATGTCTCTGCTGTACCTGACCCCATTTGTGCAAATTGAGCAGGATAGTGGATTATAAAGTGAGATTAACGGCTAGGCTATTCCCATCTTTAGATTAAATTTGCTACCGGCAAGGTCAACAGGTAACATTGTTGATGTCAGGTCTGCCCTCTTCTTTTATTAGGTTTGGCCCTGAAACATTGCCAAATATCTGCAGTTGTGCTTTTTTTTTAAATACCACACTGTTCATACGTTGCTCCACACTCAGTTCAGTCTTATCTAAACCGGTTCAGATGCAACACCCCAACTGTTACACCGCAGACATTCTACCACCAAGACCAGATATTCAGCTCCTGCGTTCCTTCCCTCCCCTGTCTAGGAGGTTCTGGTGCTGTCTGTTCTCATGCTGACTACAGATGCTTTATTTTAGACCACACCCCTTCACGCTTCATAACAAACCAGAAAATCAGAACACTTGTAGTTTCCACAACGGCAGGGAGAGAATTTTCGCTGTGGAATGCACTGAGCCAACTATCTGGTCCATTAAGCTTCTGTGGCTATACTTTCCATGCTCCCTCCCTCTGTTACGATAGAACGGCAAGCGATTATGGTGTAATTTGACCCGCCGCTGCTGATCACATGTGGCAATAAACAATGGCAATTCTGTGTACTTCGGTCACTACCTCAGCTGTTGAATGCAATGTCAAAAACCATGTAACCTTTTCTGCCTAGTTAGCACAGGCAAACACAACAGAAGTATATTCAGAATGTTTTTTCCCCACTAGCTCAGCTTTGTCTCATAGATCACAAAAAGACTGCAGACCTGGTTTTTTTACAATAAATGCACTTAAATTCATTAATCCATTTCATCAATATGGATTATGAAAATCATGCCAGTGGCGTCTTCAAATTTCAACATGTCTGACATTATTGGACATTGGATTAGCTGGGTATAGTTATTAATAACTTGTTATAATCTAATACGTTGTCCCAGCCTTATGTGTAACCACAAATAGAATGTTGAAATGTTGTGCAGTAGATGTAGTTAATCTGGGGAAACTGACACCAATGGTAACCACAATACATGTTAATGACAGTTCTGCTTCCTGAAAAAGAAATCCTTATCGTCAGGTTTATTACTCTACATTTCACTGGCAAGAAACCCAGGTGTAAAATGCAAAATATGACCCTACAATCAACTGAATCAAATCAATATGAGTAGCTCCAAAACCACAATAAAACCGTATATTACCTCTACACTGGTATCTAAGGTTTACATCACAAACATGGCCTGATACTGTTGCTCATTTAACTTGAATGGATACACTTATGTTCTATTGCTCTGGAAGTCTCTCAGGATAAGAGCGTCGGCATAATGCATGTAATGTAATGAATAACATGTACATTGTGCATTTCTAAGTCCACTAATTACAGTTGTTTTTTCAGCGGCTCTTAAAATGAATCTATGGCAATGGCTAGCTAGCTGTATACTGACAGCGCCTTTGCTCAAACTCTTTTGCACAGCTGAGCTCCTCACCCGTCGCCGATCAGAATGCTTGTTTGCAGACAGCGCCCTAGGAAGAGCCCTGCACCCCCTTTTGCGGACTGCGTAAGTAGGCCGAAATCGTTCATTCTCGGGATGGGCACGGTGCGTAAGCGCACTGAAGCAAAGGCAAAACATGATGTTCAACATTCAAAGGATTCCTCAATTCCTCTTGCAGTCAGGGCCTACGAGAAACAAATAAATGACTCCTCCTGCCCGCTGGCTGTCAACATCCAGGCCTGAACATAAGCGGTATTACACCACATACGTGCAATGGAGCTGGAGCACAGCCAGGAAACTATGCTTACTCTTAGGCAACACCTGATGTGTACATTATTACCAAAGACAGCTGTAACCAAAGAGGCAGACTTTGCGTACTTCAAGCAGAACTTACTTCCCCTTCCATTCACACAGTTCTGAATTGACAGAACGATGAACAGACTATTTTCACTGGGTTTAAAAAAGGCTGCCTTCTACTGTATTCAATGGTGTTGTCCACACTGCCCGCATTCTCACCACGCAACTTCTTCCTTGTCTGAGGCTGTCAAGCTTGGCCGGATTTCTGTGGTATTGTTTGCTAAATTCGAGCCTAGTAGAATCCATCAGCCAATGCTGACCAACTCATGGTCCCCTCCCCAAAACCACATAATTATAGTACAGTAACAATGCTACAACTACAGCCATCACAGGCACCTTGTTACAAGTGAACTTTGGTCAGGGAGATGTTTGAGAGTTTCATCACGGGGGGGATCAAAATGCAGAAATTTAGAGTCACAGGAACTCCTCAGCTGCATCAGAAAGAAACAAAGCATGCAAGCATGCATACTGTAGTCTCCCTAGTGACTTACAGCCTCTGACACTACCAGAAGCACAGCACTTCCTTGAGAGAAATCTTTATTGTAAGCCATAAAACATTTCTGTAGCACCATCTGCTTGTGTTAAAAAAGAAGTGACCCTCCACACCCAACCCACAAAAACCACCACACTAGTTAATACATTATGAGTGTCTCTCAAATGGCCAGCAACATATTTAACACTGACAGTACCCAGACAGTACAAGTGGAGCATGTTACCACTGTTGACAGAAGGGGCAGCAGTAATTAAAGACAGGAAAGTCCAAGCAAAATGATGGATTAGCACTGTTTCACAAATGCCATGTAAAATTAGTGTCTAACGTAGCATACAGAAATCCCTTTCCTTAAAAACATTACGCATGACGTGTTGAAGGTTGAGTCCAAATCAGGAGGTCAACGTCACAACCCACCGCAAGTAATTAGCCTGAGACGTACAGTCTAACAATACTGTAGGGCTGTGTGTGCACTGTAAGTGTTTGTAGGTGAAAATAAGTTTCCTTCTCTTGCATTTAAAAACTTGAATGATGAGCTTGTCTTTAGATACCACAAAGCAAAAAGTGTGAACAGAAGGTGTGTAGCATTGAGAGTAGGGGTTTTCCATGCAGTTATATAATTTAACAGTATTCATTTTGCAACATTTGATGCTTTTTACAGTACTTGGAACTGACAGACTGTGGAGAAATTTTCAATTCTGTACTCATACACAGCATGGCATTTTTATTATTTTCAGTTTTTTTGCTAGCCTCACTATGAATTAAGGCAATATCTGTACAGTCATGCCTTAAACCAAATGTCTGTGTTATTTACAAATGAATAAATAAGTGAAATTGGCTTGGGGGACCCATGTACTGACACTAGACTGTTTCCTACGGTAAACCACTGATCACAAGGGTTGGGAGGTGGAGCTATCGTTATAAAATAACATCTCTGCCCCAGATCCCTTTCATGACATGATAGTGTCCTTATTCAAACGCCCATGAACAACATAAATTCATCTGCAGATAAAGGAGGTGGTAATGTCATGAATTTCGGGCGCAGGCCAATGGTATTTCAGCTAATGTGTGAGGCAGACACACAGTGGAGGACACAGTCGTTGCCAGGAGTTACTCAATGGGTATTGCATATAATAAATTCGAGGCGGGCTGGACTTGGACATGACCATTGCAGCCTAATAGTAACATTAGCTAACATTCAATCTTAGCTAATGTTACTATTAGGCTAAAAAAAAAAGAAGAAACTACTACAACAAATCGGTAGTCCCCCTACAAAATGCAGAAGTCTGACGAATCAGCTAGCTATCGTTACATCTCTGGACATTTCTGTGGTGTAATTATTTTCTCAGATTAGTTAAGTTTGTTAGCTCTGGGATCTAATGATCGACACACAGATTCCAACGGATCAAGTGGCAAGCGACTGAACAAGTCGGTTAGGTTTCTGTACAGGCTGAAATGGGTCCGGGGATGGAGGCATACCCGTGTTTTTAAACAGCAACACAAAGTAACCAACACATAAGTTTTCACAATCGAAAAACAGGCCAAACCAGTGGGTGTTTCTTTGTTAACATTGTTTGACTCTTTGTCCGTTGTAAACTTGATTGTATGCTGTTACAGCCTTCAGATATAAGTCAATATAACAGTTGTAAATTTTGCGAAATACCTACACAGCGAACCAAGTTATATGGACCCGTATATGAAGACTGTACCTAACGGCACAATCAACACAACATTATTTGGCTAGAACCAGAATTCTACTCGCTAGCTAACTGGCTAGCTGTTTTTAGTTAGCCACCTAGCTAGTTGGTTAACTGGCATCACGCTGTTCCTTTAAGAATAAAGAAGGAAACACTTTCCCAGTCCACTTCAGGGACACGTAAACGGTAGTTATCTGGCAAGCTAGAGTTCCACTGCCAAGAAAATAAAATGAACCGGAGTCGACAGTTATCTCGAAGATGCATTGGTCGTGACCCTTGTTAGCTAGCTAGCTATAATGATTATCCACAACCTTCTGGGTCACTACAGCTTGTTTAACCAGTAGCTCGCTATGCTAGCTCGTTAGCTAGCTAACAAGCCGTATGGCAGGGCTTGCTAGTCTCTGAATCCAACCGGTGCTACCGGCGCCAGTCCCTTGCTTTGCAACGGCTAGCTAGTGACAGAGCCCAACTTCCTCAAGAACTCACATCTTAACGGTTTACTTAGCTAGTTAGCCAGGTGGCCAAATCACTAGGGTCGTTACAAATGCAGGATACAGATGACTAGCTATTGTTATACGAGTGACATAATCGAGTATTTATGGTTTTGACCTTTAAACCTAGCGACCTAGAAACAGTAAAACCCGCAAAGTCACTAGTAACTACTTAACTATCTAGCTATGTGCTTTAGCTTGTTGTATTTAGGTTACGTGCACTATCTTGCTAGCTAACGTTGAACCTGCCATAAGTTGACGACGGAAGTTTTAAACTAACTTTGATCGTCGCAAAAACCAACGGGCAACGATGTTAGCCAGATGTCCCCACTGATGTACCCACTAACTGGTAGCTAGTTAGCTAGCAACCTAACTAGCAGTGAACCACTGCATTATTGATTCTCGTTAGCTAGCCACAAGCTAACTTTGAGGTTCTTTCGACCACTGTCCCCACGGTGTCACTACACACCCCTGACAGCAACAGCTATGGTTCAGGCTGGCTCGATGTACTGCAACACAATTGTTGCTCACTGGTAAGATTCCTAACGTATAAAAACAGACACCAAACGACATCCGACGATAATCTTTTACCTGCCAATGATGTCTAAAGTACTGACTCTCTGTTTTGTTTTGGAGGTGCGTTCTCCTCGGTCGATGTTTTTTCTTCTTTTTTGGTAGATTAAACTCTTCTACTGCAACTGTACTGCGGCGCCCATTGGATCTGTACTCAGTTCAATGAAGTCGCTCAGACCCGGAAGGGGACGGTTTACGATAGAGGAAGACTACAGAAAGAATAGGCATCCACATCCGGGAGTTTACGTTATAATCTCCATTATAATTAGCCTAACCGTCAGAACAAGACATTTAGCTAGCTACAGTGTGGTGAAAATGATCTGTATTAGCAGCTTGCTGAAATGTGGGGATGTGTAACTGCTGGGATCAATGTCGGAAAAATGTAGTCTTTAACTTTTTGATTGAGGGAGACGTTCTCCACTGCTCACAGCTGGTCAGCTTGTATGTAGCTATTATTGCTGAACACAAAATGACAATCGTTTAAAGTGCTTGCAGAGATGTCAAGCGACAGGTTAACAGCATTTGGGTGGAGCAAAACCATTGGTAGCTGTGGTGGTTGTTGAATACGTTGTTGACCAGATCACAACGTTAGCTAGAAAGTCGAGCTACACCTGTGAAAGACGACCTTCAATTAGTTCCATGGGTTCCTTAGTGACCACAGTCACTAAGGACCACGTATTAAAGTCTTATCCGAAGGACGAAAGAGGCTGAAACTTTTGTGCTGAAAAGACCATGGATATAATGCACACTGTAAAATGGACGAAACAATATTATGACTGTATAAAAGATTACTTTACTTCTGGACACTATAACTCTCTCTCTCTCTATACATATATAGAGATACGTGTGTGTATATATATATATATATATATATATATATATATATATATATATATATATATATATATATGAATGAATGAAAATCTATTTGACCCAGTAGGAAGCATTTGTGAAGAACACTTATACAAGGAGAAACACGTGTCAACATGTCTGTAGCTAGCTATTTTTACTCTTATTGAGGTGCACTATTCCTGAGGAAGGTAATCACAGGGCTTTTCAGAATGATACAGTGCATTTCAAGCCTGAGGTCTAAGAAGCCATTCTTATCATAAATGAATGGTCACAGGCAAACTTTTGGGAGCTGTATGAATGGAGAACCAAGAAGTGGGTGATCAGGTTTTACATGGACAGCAGTGACGTGTCTTTGTCTTCACTGATCACTGAGAACATATCGGGATGCCAAGTATGTCGTCTGCCAAGTTACACGAGTTGGCAGGTCATACTCTACACAAATACAGCATGGACTGTTAGGTTAAATTTCAGCAGGAGCTACAGAGTGGCAGAGACTGCAGCCAAACACAGTCACGACCTGGCACGTAATTGTGAGATATAGGTGAAAATGAGTATGGACGAGGTGGAACAGGTACAGTACCCTCACTTTATGTTCTGTGGACTGTACATCTGGGCCAAGACAGACAGCTGGAAAACTAATACTGTGGTGTTGGCAAGTGATTTCACATTGAGAAGGACCTGACCTGGGGCATGAACACCACAGAACTGGTAAAGAAGGCACAGCAGAGACTCTACTTTCTGAGGGTCCTCAGGAAGAGCAACATCGCCCAGAGACTGCTGGTGTCCTTCTACCGCTCCACCATAGAGAGCATTCTCACTTACTGCCTCTGTGTGTGGTTTTCCAGCTGCACTGTGGCACACAAAAAAGAGCTTTGGAGGGTCGTCAAGACTGCTGAGGAAATCACCGGGTCCCTCTCCCCACTCTGGAGGACCCACACAATTCCCGCTGCCTTAAGAGAGCCCATGACATCATAAAGGACACATCGCACCCCGGTCACTCTCTGTTCAAACTGCTACCGTCAGGCAGACGGTAGAGAGCCATTAGAACAAGGACAAACCGACTCAAAAACAGTTTTTATCCCATAGCTGTACAAGCTTTAAATGCCACTAAAATATAATGTTCACGTTCACTGTGCAATAAGGGATCTGTGCAATAAATGTTCATGGTTCTTCACTGTTAAATAAGGGTTCTCACTCTGCAATAAGGGATCTGTGCAATTTTTCTGGCAGAATATAGATATCTTTGTGTGTTTTTACTTGTGTTCTACCTTTTTTTACTTTTTGTAGAGCCTTACTTTTTAGATTATTTTTATGGATTATTTATAAGCTTTTTTATTGATCCTTTGCAATGTTGAAGATTGCACTCAATTTTCGTTGTAAATGTTCCAATGACAATAAAGAATTATTCTATTCTATTCTATTCTATTCTATTCTATTCTATTCTATTCTATTCTATTCTATTCTATTCTATAATGTCCAGCAGGGGGCAGTGCAGTTTTGCACAAACCTTTAACTGTACAGTACTGAAGAATGAGAGGCGGTCTATATACCTGTGTCATTGTGCTAGGGTTAAGATTTGAAGACTGTGATCTGCACTTAAGAGGTGTCTGGGAGCCCAAACCTGGTGCCATTGGTATCACAACTATCCTGTGTATTCTGTGTTATTTTGTGTTTAGAGAACCCCTTTCCATACGGCCAAGTTCAACTTTAACAATAATTCATAGCTGAGTAATAACGTAAAATGGCCTAATGACTCATGAGTTTGTTTAGCTTGTTTCAGATACCTTCTGATTTAAGCCTAGTGGCTGAGTCTTTTATCTTTTCAGCACTGAAGCAGCTTGATGCTTTAGTGCAGTGTATATATCTACCACAGGGTGGAGCCAGAGACACAGGCTCCAGTGCTGCTGTTCTGACTTCACAGTTCAGTAACAGATCTAATCCAACTGTGTATGCTGGTTTTCATTCCTGAGCTCAATGAATTAAGAGTGTATTAGGGATTTGACAACAATAAACGGTTATCTCTGCACTGAGACATTTGCATAAGACATTTGTATATGTATGTATGTTTATACTAACAAAAAGGTTCAAGTAAGCAAAGGTAATCTTCAACTTATTTTTTGAACGTATTATTCGAAGATCAGTTCTTTCAAAAATAAACTTTCAGAGGCAATTAAGATAAATTCCTGGCTCACTGCAACAACTGAACAATTAATTAGGCTTAATCAATGACAAAGTAATGTGAAAAATTTGTTAACAAAATGTGTTCAATTTTATGTGATATGAAGAAAAATAAGATGAAAAAAAGAAGCCTTTACATTATTCCTTATTGGCTCAAACACTCCCCAGAGGACACACCATGCAGCTGATAAATGTCAAGGAATGTAGAAGGCAGACCAATGTTCAATGAAAAGCTCCATCAAACTCTATTCATTGTGCATTGTTCAAACCAAAACCACCACACACCACAGTCTTCCAGGACCAGGACAGGGAAATACTACACTAACACAGTATAGGTCTGACTTTTACTTTTACCTGTCTCCCATGCACAAGTCATGCAGTAAATGCATGAAACAGTTTCATTTCAGGTTCCCAGTGGATGTGTTCACAAGATTCATTCAGACAGAATTCAGTGAAGTGCCACAAACACACATTTATTCTTTTCAGGGTATGAAACTACCACCCCAGAACACAGGGTCCACCGGTCTTTAAAAAGAGAATTCAGCACCTCCAGCCATCTGACATTTTTCTCATTCTGCTGACAGCTCTGATTGGTGGATCTGATTCATATGTGAAGTTGTTAACTCTGTTTGGCCTATATGCAAAATTAATATATGTTTGAAAGCATGTTTTTGTAAGATGGACACATTTTTTTCCAGGTCATCGCTGTACATAAGAGTTTATTGTCAACAGACCTTAATGAGTAGAAGTTAAATAAAAGTAATATACACCTCTGATTCATGTCTAGCCTCCCAGCCTTTGTCAGAGGGTGCACAAACATGCACCAGCCTGACTTTCTGAGGGCACGTTGTGTCGTTGTGCGTCATAAATTAATGTGCTGTTTGGCAGTGCGTTAGTTAGTGGTGTGCACACGAGAGTCATGTAGAATTAATTTGAGGAAGTGCTGACCAGTTACAGAGGTGTGATAGTTTCCATGGCTAGGGTTTGTGGTTGTGGCAACAGGAATAAACAATTTGAAGCTGTCAGGGCAGCTTCTGTGTTCCTTAGAAATCCCACATATTCAAATGTGTCATTAAAATTTTAATAATCACTTTCAGATGATCCAGCTTGATGGGTATAGCTTTTGACAGTATCTCCAGCCATTTACCTTTAAGTAGTTTTTCATCTGGTTATTTCAGTAGCTTTAACTGTGTGAAACAAGGAAGACACCAGAAAAGGTGGGAGAACTCTGCTTTTGTTTCCTGTTGTGAAAGTGAATTTCTTTTTCAAAAGAAAATAACCTGGAGACACACAAAACATTCAAGCTGCACCCTTAACAAGCAAATTAAGGTGTGAAAAAGGGCCTCCCTTTTGCCATTTCAGCAAAAAACCCCACACTTTTTCTGGCAAGTCCACATACCTTAGCAAGAGGAATTTATTTTCGTAGCTTGGTGCAGCCAGGCTTGTGTCTACAAGCACACTGCTGATTGCATCACTTCCGAGACATCTCTTGCTGTAGCTCAGAAGAAAAAAAAACTTTAGGTAAGTCAAAGCCCGACCAGGAAACAGGAAGCGCAGGATGTCATGACGGCGAGTGAGAAACCCAAGGCACCATGGCACCATGCCTACATCTGACAGAACAGGAGGCCAGCGGAGGAACCAGAAGATGACCCTGCTACTGTTGCTGGTTCTGACAGCTGGACTGGCCGGCCAGGGTAAGTGTGGGTGGCTTGTTTTCCTGCTCAGTGAAAACAGTACTACAGCAGTTAGCCTTACTGTATGACTGTAAAAAAGAAATGGGTTAAATCACTACCAGGTGCGCTGTGATTATGATGTGATGTGGTGTGGCTTATGAAAATGGCATGGTAAACATGATCTGGCAAATGAGCTTGCTTTCCTTTATGCGCTTTTGCGCCATTTTGTGTGCTTTATTGGTATTTATAGTGCTGCAAGTATGGAACGGTTGCTCCTTTTTAAAAATTAAACACACAATGCTTTGATTAAACCTGAAGAGTTGTGGAAGTAGTATATTTTATTAAAGTTCTCCTACTTTAATTTGTAAGAACAGGCTTACAAACTTCAGGGAGAAATTCTTTGACTGTCGTGGTTACTATTCTAGTACTTTTCCATGGCAAAGTTACTTGTTACATCATTCTAACTTGGTGGGGGTACACATTTAAGTATTTTATGGAGGCATTGTTATTTTATTTTTAACAGATGAGGAACTGTGATAAGCACCAGTTCTAAACAAGCTTATATTACTGTTGTTCCCAGTTCAAACAAAATGGTTGCTTGAAAGTAACTTGTTCCCTCTATCTACAAGAATGCTTTCAAATGAACTGTGGGCATGTTGGCCATGCTGTCCCTGAAATTTAAAACAAAAATTTAAGCCAGCCTCCTTCAGCCTCTTCACATTCTCCTTGCCTTCATATTGCCATATTTAAGCTCCATCACTTTTCTCAGAAATGACAAGTTGTCAGAAATGTATGGACATGTAGGTAATTGTGTGGGACAAATTACTGCGAAGAATTCCTCATTGCAGAAGTTATCTTCTGTTGATGGGAATCGTAGGTAGGTGTATAAACAGCATGTGTCTTTATACCCTGTGGTGAAAGTTATTTAAACAGATCAATCAGGTCAAATGGCTCAATCAGAATCGCCATCCTCAGAGTAAAGAGAGGTTTGTGGGTAATAATGGCAGTGGTGGCGTTTTGCTAAATATTCTGTTTCCCTTATTGTTTACCTTAAAATTTGTATTGTGCCTCTCCCCTGGAAAAGAAACACACGCTAATGTGATGCTAACACAATCAAGTCAGTGTGTTATTGTGACAATGCTGTATGAATCACGCGAGCTGTTCTCTGTAACTGTGATGATTAAACGTTCAGACGTGCAGTCACAGTAGAGCTGAGAGTGACACCGAGAGCAGTCACATTTCCCTCAGAAAACTTACAGATCCATTCTGTGGAGGACATGCCTGTGCAAGACCTGTAGTAGCTCAGCCAGGGTGTCCAACACTGACACGCTCTCTCTCGCTCTCTCTCTCTCTGAGTAAGTGAGCTTATGCAGTACGTGGTCTGTAGGCTTCACATGCCTTTTAGTTTAAGTGTGGTTCACGTTTAAAGCCCATTATTTGCAAAATAATATAGACAGAATTCCCTTCATGACCACATTTTACGTTAAACAGATATCCCAATGGTTTGAGGTATAAATATAAAAGCTGGAAAAAATCTTGAAGTAGATAGTTGTAAAATTACAGAAGGAGATAACAGATGATTATTAGGGGGCATACTCGTGCTATGTACAAATTTGAAATATGTGCAAACAACGTCAATATTTATGTTTAACATTTGGCTTTGCTTATGGGTTAACTGTGCTGGTTATAATAATATTTTGGGTGAATTCAGCATTATTGATTAAATATCATATTTGTCTTTGCTGTCTGTATGATACATTAAAACAGGATTTTCTGCTGAATTAACACCTTTTTAAGGTCCTTTATTTAGTTTTCAGCCAACAGAAAGTATTGCTTTCTGTCACTTAAAATCATAATCATAATGAGGCAATTCCACCCACAGTTTGGCACAGACTGATTCTAGACCATTGATGTTTCTTCTGTGCTGATCAGAAGGATAGACAGTGGTTGACATCGAGGTCAGATAACATCTGTCACATCATAAATTTGAATTGTTGCTAAACTGTCTGCATTTGTTTGTTGTAAGACTGTATGAGCCTCTTCTGGTTCTCTTGCACAGAATGCTCATCAGACACCAGTCACATTGACATTCACAGCATCTGAAGCATACTCAAAACTGCTTGAGGCTCAGGATTGTCAGTAAACAGCATTATATCCTTAAAAATTTTTATTGCCATTGTTGTTACAGCAGTGAACGTACAATTTTGGTCTTCAATTTAACAAAGTGCAATAACTGAATAATGTAGAGGAAGCAAAGCATGAGGGAAATTAATGAAAATGCCATGGTTTCCTCACTTCTTTGACCACAGGCCTGTGCAGTGCTTATTGGTACAGTCCATGATTGTACCAAAAAAAAACCCGTTTCCAAGGTTTATATGTAGTCTAGGTGCTTCCTCGACAATGGGCAATTTTAGCAGGGGTTAAAAAAGTCACATTCCATTAAAGTCACCAGTGTTTTCCAGACAGCTGCTCGCTGTTGCTAGGCGACTGTCTCCATGCCACAGATTTTCCCAGCTTGGTTTGATTTCTGTAGCATCACTTGGCAGTGTTCCCCCGGCCTAGTCCTGGGGATCCGCCATGCATGCTGTTAATGTAATGCTGATCTTCATTTGATCCTGCATTTACTCTGCAGTAAATCATTCTATGGCATGTGGTGGCGCATTTGGGCTGAGGTGAAAAAAAAGCTGTTTCTTCAACATATTTAAAATATCCATCTCTTGAACAAAGTTTTTGCATCATTCTGTTAAGCCTGGGGTTAGATTACCCATTCTAATTACTAATTGACCCATTTAATTACTAATTAATTGTTAAAAACATCTTAGTTCCATCTATAACAGAGAAACAGTGATTGTACTTGTTTATCAAACTGCCAAAAATGCCAGATCCAAATGGGTATTTAATCAGCCGTTCAATCAAACCTACAAAAATCAGATACATAACAGTTCCCCAGGAGCAAGTTTGAGGAACTCTACATAAGGGAAGAAATCCATCAGCCCACCCACACTGAATGCAACAATTGCCCCTTGTGTAAAGGTAGCATCACAGAGAAACTTTGGTGAATCAGAATTGCAATAACTCTGCGTATTACTTCCTCCTGTTAAGCTGAGTCATTGGGAACATCGGTCAATGCCCCTCCCCTGAAATGCTTAGAGGTTCATGTTGGTGCTTGTGTGTGTGTTTCCAGTGCACTGCGAGGACGAAGAGGAGCAAGCTGGAGATGGAGGTAAATTCCAAGGAACAAAGGGGGAGGGAGGGAGGAGGGGGAGGGGGGTACTATCTCCTATAGCCTGTAGCCATTGTGTTTAAGAGAAGATTATATGGTGCTTCAACACTTAACCCTCTTCTGCAATCTATGATGCGCTTCCTCTTTTGCTGGTTTGTCAATTGTGGTGTCAGTCGCAATGCTTCCACACATACGCTGTGTCAGTTCTCACAGATCTGTGAACAGCGCTTTGACAAGTGTTGCTATGGCTTGCGAAACTCATGCTGGTTTCTGTGCACTCTCACAGAATTTCAAGAAGGAAGTGACATCACCCCTACTGAGGGACCTGAGGTACCTGCGGACCCCTCAGGTAAAACCCCGGTCAGAGAATGAGCAGGGGGGGTTCCTCTGAGTCCTCCTGCGTCTCAGACCCATCATGGAGGTGGAGATAAGTCAACACAACGCATTTTCTGACCTGTACCATAGAAGTTGACTCATCTCTGTCATTGATGCAGGAAGTTTCTCTCTGTGTTTATCTCCCGGTTACACAATATGGTTCTGTCCCAGTAGCCCAGCAAGTTGAATTCATACTCACTCTTTCGATAATAAAACAGTGCAACACATGCATTTTAGCTTATGTGAAAGAAAACCTGGGTATGCTGTGTGAAACAACAAAACCCAAAACAAGTGTTTGGTTGGACATACCAATCATTATGTTTAAGGACCATTTATTTTATGTTGCCTTGGTATGTTCAACAAAGCACTTTCCTCAGGGTTTCATTTCAAAATCCTTGTAGTTTTTTAAGAGAACATTAATATTGATGTGCTAAATGATGTCAGTTACAGTAAGTGAGTTATCATTTGAAAAATATGTACATGTAATTTTATTCATTTATTTATTTTATATGACAGAAAATGATGGAAACGAGACTGTTGAGGATCCTGCACTCTCTGGATCAGGAGAGCTGACCCCTCTGGATGGTCCTGGTATGGATTCTTTAACCTAAATGAACCCAGATTCTATTTTGACTCTCTCCTCTTAGAGATTCAGTGGTGTCTGCTTTAGGTGACCTTTGCATCACTAATGTAAGAGAGGCTAACATCATCAAGGACAGTGACGCTTTTGTATGTTCTTAGTTTAAGCGTTGCCAATTATGACTCATTATCTCATCACATTTTATGATCAGGAAGGTTTTATTTTACCAATGTACGGCGTCCAATGCGTCTCTCCTCAGAGGCATGAGATCTGTTTCTTCCCTTTTTAGAGCATCATTTCTGGGCAGTTCAAACAAGAGGCAGAAGATTATTAAAGAGAAACAACATCAATGTTCATTCAGACATTTGTTTCATTTTGCAGGTGGCATTGGCCGTTCTGCGCCAATTGGTAGCACTGATGTACCCATGGGCACAGTGGAACCCACCCCCGATCCCAAGGGCGACCTGAGCGCTGCTATCATCATAGTTCCCTTTGTGCTTATCCTGCTGATCGGTGCGGCTGCGGCCGCGTTCTTCATCAGCCGGAGGAGGACCAAAAAACAGCACGCCAGCTCCGGTGAGCCCCGGCAGCGCTCCCCGGCAGCACTCGCTCTCCCCGCTCTCCCCATTATTCCGGGAGGAGATCACTAGCGCACAGTCTGTTAGGTTTCCTTTCCTGTTGGGTGCTGCAGCGCCACAACCAAGAATTCATTCCAAAACAAGTGGACTTGTTTGATGAAGACAGCGACTCCTTTGAACAACCCGGAATCTATCTGCGGTGTCGGGACTGACTGACTTGCTTAATGCCCATATTGGTTTTGAATTCCTGCCATTCCAGCACTGAAGCACAAATAACAAAAAACATGTGGTCCTTAGATCGTTCAATCGAGGGCGTATAGCACGTTGCATCAACTTGATTACTCTCTGTTTCAGATAACATGAAAGACGATGAAGTCTTCACCAATTGCGATGCGGAAAAGGTACCAATGTAAGTGAAAACAGTCTCAAGTGCTGCTCGCTGTTTATGATTCACTCTTTCCGTACAAACACAATCCCGTCCACTTAGTGAGGTATTTGTGATGTTTTAGCTTTGTGTTTTCTGACACTCTGAGTTTCTACATTGTCCTTTGACTGCAAAGGTCTTTCGCAGAGTGTTACCTCCACTACAGAAACTCTCACAGCTAACTCAATCCAGTCCAGTGCTTTCCTCAGCAAAATGTAGAAGTAACATCATGAGGCCTTTGAGCAGGTTACGGACACAAAAAACATCACTATGCTCAAGCAAAATGTCTCAAAAGGTCCTAATGTCTCAGCAATTTTTGTGCAATATTTTAATAACAGCATGTTAAGAGAAGCAGGTAAATAGCAACCAAATTGTAGTGATAAATCACAGTGATTAAACACATAATTACGATGTCTCCTAAGTGTCACATGCCATTAATTTGGCCAGTGAAGTAAAACATCACTCTGATGTTGTCTGATTACATCGCAAGCTGGCAACTGCATTTGTCACCAAAGACACATACTGTGAAACACGCCCATTTCAAAGTATCCAATAAAACCAGGAATGCCAATCACAGTTATGCAGATGCTGATGGATTTTAATGACATATGAAATCAGGCCTGGTGCTATGGGGGTGCTTAGGGGTGCATTGCACCCCCAGTGCACCCCTTCTTAATATATAACTATATAACTGTATAACTATATAACTGGGATTATATCCCAGTTATTATTGGGATATAATCCCAATGTCTACACAGTATTTATGACTTTTTGTGCACCCCCATGGATTGCAATTGTACCCCTCTGTATTTTCTCCTGGTGCCAAGCCTGTATCAAATACTAAAAGGGTTACACAGCCATTTTCAAACATGTTTTAGAATCCTCTGAATAGTGTTTCAAGCCACTTTCAGCTTGGTGCTTAAAGTCCCTTAAAGTTGTGGCATCTCAGTTACTGCCAGCACTCGGGTTTCACAATGTGGTTTTTAGCACTGTTGCAATGCCTTTGAGTTCCTCAGAGCATGTCAGAAGACATGGCTGGTGTCTGTCGGTGGTACCACCTCCACGATGGTGACCACATCACCATGGTATCAGCAGTGACACCTATAATTACTCTTCTTTTTTTTTTAACGCTTGATAATATCAAAGCACACGATACTGCTTGAGCCCTTAACAGAATGCAACACACAGTAAAGATTCTTCCTTTATTTTCCAATTGTGCATAAATGTCTTGTATAAATTAAAAATGTATAACTGGATAGAAATTCAACAATTTCATCCACAATAAGTTATTCCATACATTCAGTACATTATTGGCCTTCATTGAGAAATGAATAGCTGTTATTAAACTGTATTCTTTATTCTAAGATGTAGCAAGTTTCCACCATAACACCTGATCCTTTCATTATTGTGCTCAGAGAAGTTATGTCTTTGCCATAGTATCGAGAGGTTTCAGCAATCAAAATACTACAAACTGGCATCATAACCATAGCATAACTTTCTGATATCATAAAAATTGTAATATGCATAAAGTTAATTTTGATTAATTTCATGCCACAGTGAGCAAACCACTACTGTTACTCCTTGTACAGTTACACCGAAGCACAGGTAATAAGGAATCCAACCCACTGAAGAAAAAATGAGAAAAGTGAACTTCTCATCTTCTAATCTCTTGACATCAGGTGTTGTTTTCATCAGAACTGTGTGTGGGGAGGTCTGTTTGAAATGACCCTGATGGTTATATTTGCTGTTTTACTGTGTGTTGCAATTTCCCTCCCCTTCTCCAGTGTCCGCCTAAAGGGAAGTAGCTTTCAGTCTCTGGCCTATCTGTAGCTTGCCACTGGGCAGACATGTTGAAGATGGTACTTTCCTCTGTCATGTGGGTACCCTGAAGTCCAGGGTCTAGCCTTCTTTACCAAGCAAATATTTAGTGGCTAGGCAGCTAATTCTAACTCAGTGTCAGGAAGTTAGCAATTAAGTCTGGAGTTTTTAATGCTAATTAATGGATAATTATACACAGCCAATTAACAATGTACATTAACTTCTTTTGTATGAACTTGTTAAATTATGTATTTCATTAGATTTGCTGAAACCGGTACACTTATAAATCATTTCTTGTCGACCACAATAAACACTTACTCATTCTGAGGATATCTCTAAGGGATTTGTTGAACAGAATAATTGTTTTGAACACTATTGTGATGAACTCCATCTATCAAATTGGCAAATTTGTAATTTACTAAATGTGAAACTTGAGGAAAAAAAGATGGAAAAACTTAAAAATCTGGTACTCAGTGTGTGTCCGAAATATATATTTATGTTGGAATTTATGGAAGCTAGTCTAGCTACAGTGCCCTCTTCTGAAAAAGCAGCAATATTGTATAAAGTCTAAGAGTGAAAAAAAACAGCATGTCTTCATTTTCAGGCATTTGACCTGTTAGAGTTCCAATTTTTGTAAAAGAGAAACTGATTAACCATTAACTTCAAACTAAAAGCCTGATAGCTAGGTGGAAATTTCTGACCTTTGACATTCTGATCTCTCTATTGTCTAGGCCCATGTTTGAGGACGACGTGCCTTCCGTCCTGGAGCTAGAGATGGAAGACCTGGAGAAATGGATGATAAAAGATCGTGAGTCAAATTAATCTGTAATCTTATTGTGACATGTGACCTGAAAGACAAACATACACAAGCACCGGTTTACCAGACCACATAGGTTCTTATTGTTAGTGTTCATATTTTATTCTCTTGGGAAAGGATTGTGACAGTACAGGCCAGGTGATCTGAGTTCTGCTGTCTCTGCACCCGCAGCATGTCTCAAATTCAGAGCCAGTGGATGCCACTGACATCCCTGCAACACTGTACCTATCTACTGTTACTTAATACACTTCCTGCATCTATGCACTGATAACGTCCGCATTTTATTTATGCTCTTATATGGAAATTAGGTGCAGTGACCTTTAGATTCACCCAGTCACCGTATAATTGTCTGACACAATTATAAAATTCTGTCAAAAAAATTTTAGTTTCAATGCATGTAGTTGAGCAGTATTACATCCCAGTGCGTCTGAAATGGAAATACATGTGCCCTCCTGCAGTACAGCACTACTACCAGAAGAGGACACACTTGCTTAGCTTCTCTCATTTCTCAAGACAATTTTGATGATTGTTTAGGTGACAGCCAGTTGACTTATTCTCTGAGCGTTGTCTTGTTTTGTGGTAGTTTTTTAAAGCCTTCCTAAATGTTTGTTATGAGTGATATTTGTGTTAGAGGGCCATGTGTCAAGAAGAAGTCGCCAAAGTCGCAATGGTGAAAAGGGAACAATTTTTCTGTGCCGCTCGGCCAGCACTCTGACTCTCACCAAGTGCTCCTGTCCTGTGTGTTGCATTGCATAGCACACATACACCGTACAGTTTATGCCACACTGTGACTTTAGT
This sequence comes from Megalops atlanticus, assembly GCA_019176425.1. NCBI lineage: Eukaryota > Metazoa > Chordata > Actinopteri > Elopiformes > Megalopidae > Megalops > Megalops atlanticus. Next base: position 12,602,085 of record CM032894.1, on the reverse strand, counting down.
GGTTCCAAAATCATAGGCAACAATGGACATGTTCATGTGTTTCAGTTTTTTTGTTGTTGTTTGTTTTTTTGGACAGCTGGAGGAATTTGCTTGGAAACCATACAGGAAAACTAATACCGGGTGAGCAGACTGCCCTCATTGTTCTAGAGAATTTGCTGTAATGAATAATCTCCTTTTTCCCCCCTTTGAAATTTGCTGCAATGTTTTGGAATGTGTCAATCAGCCTGCTGCTCGTGTTGCCAGGTCTGTTGCACATGAGCTCACCTATGGGGGGGGGGTGCGCTATGGCTGTCTGATTCTCACACTCTGCCTCAGTCATTTTGTAACGTTACAAGACGAGACAAGATGAGCTGAGCGTGTCACGCCCATGGCTGTAATGTAGATGCACTGTAATTTCCAGGAATCAGGCAGCGAGTGACAGAATGTTACCTCCTCTTCCCTTTGACGTATAGTAAGTGAAACTCAGTAGGAATGAACTCTATGGTCTTAATACAGGAGACGCTACATTGAGCTGTGCCTGTTTTCCTGCCGTGCTTATGAGATAACATACGTTTTGGTACATGTATATAATTAAGTTACCATCTGATATCATGTTTTTTCAAGATACCGGTGCATGTCACAGTAAGAATAGTGTTTCCTCCTTCGCCAGTGCACTGTACCCCTCTAGGGTTTAACAGGGTAAGAGCTGTATCCGTGGCGACAGCCCCTCCCACAGCAGAGCTGTGTTGTCACAGGAGAGGGGTGTGCAGGTACACTGACCTCTGCCTTGGTGTGTAGAGGCAGTGCACTCCCGCTCTGCTGCACCTGCAATACTCACTCACACACACACACACACACACACACACACACACACACACACCCCGTCCCCTGCTCCTCCAAATGGACAGTTTGCATTTTTCGAGGTTGGAGATGTCTGTGACGCATCTGCTGAGGTAGTCCATGATTGAAGAGTTTGCAGCCTCTAAGGAGGCTGGGAAACCAATAGAGTTAATGTCTTCTGCAACAGGTTCAGTCAATGAGCTATCAACATCAAGAAGGCGATATATTGGGTGATCTGTGCATTCTGTACCCATTTACAGTAGAATCTGCTTCATTAACTTTCTTCAGGTCAGGTGCTTTTTCCTCATTTTAGTAAACACATGTTTTTTATTGGTTATGAAGGAGGGCTATCCCTGGTCAGATAACCCTGGAGTCTCACAGGTCTCTGTAAAAAAGATTGTTGCGCTGTGCTTTACAAGAGAGGCAACAGTGAGGACCCCTTGACCTCAGCTAATCCATGTGAGCATGTGCAGACCGCTCTCAGCAATCGCTCTCATTGGCTCCGGTGGCTTATCCTGACGCGGCCTCGGCGGCGCACGGCGCGGGGCAGCACCGTGACTCCTGACCCCTGACCCAACCCCCCCGCCTCGCTCCTGCCCGTCGCCGGGGTGCTTTAAGGCCGCAGCTGCAGTGTCTGTTAGCCATTACACAGGTGGCAGAGCGCGTGCGGCGCAACCGTGCGAGGCAGAGGCCCTCGTTAGCACGGCCGGGGTCAAGGTCCGTCCGGCAGAGCGTGAGCTCGCTTCTTCTACGCACAGAGCTCCCAGCTCCCCGCCCGTCACTGTGGAAACAGCAGAAAGTCCAAACTGTGAGACAGGACGCGGTTCAGCTGAGTGCAGCACTGCCCTGTACAGGCAGACTCTTCATATCGCAGCATTATCCTGAAGATACATGTTTGTTTCTTATCACAATGATCCTCTTGCCCCATTGCTAACTATCCTAAGCAGCCTTTTAAAAATGCTTACTGGTACTTTTCCAGTATTAAGCAGATAGCACAGCTGTCTGGTGCCGTCACCGCACACTATACACCACCAAGCCGGTAAGGCCTGGGGTCTGAACCCAGACATTTGCTCCTCAGTTGGGAGGTGACAGTCGCTCCCCCTGTGTTCTGCCCACCTATTGGCTCCGTGTGGGTTTTGTTCCATGTCCCCTGCCTGGGAATGAGGAAGTCATTGTCACACCATGGCCAAAGGGCTATCATATGAGCTCACTCCAAACATTTGTCTTCCTCCTATTCAAATGACTGCATGGAGGACCAGCGGAGAACAAACAGCAGTGTGTGAGCGGATCTGGTGAGGCTCGACGGCTGTTTATTCTTGGATGCGCGTCAGGCTGACGGCCCTGCCGTGCCCTTATGTAACTGTCTGTGAATCCCAGTCATCCTCGTGTTCCATGTGGAACACTCCAAGAGACAGTTGCCAGTGGCCAATCTGTCGTGTAGCCTCCTTCAGTCTAATGGGGCTGAACTTGGATATCACTTGGGTGGGAGACATCTGGAGAGGCACAGTTGCTGCTAGATGCAGTATTCAATAAACCGATAGGGGGCAGGCTTTTGTTTGGAAAGCAAAATAAAACCAGTGACAGAACAGTGAAAAGAGCAGCCATGTTTGGGATGCGATGTTAACTCCAGATCCTGGCTCTCTGTGGTCATTAAAATCCAGTTCCACCTATTGCAAAGAGTAAAGGGCTGCCCAGTGTCCTAATGCAGTCCCAACTTTTGAATCTCAGTCTGGCCACCTAACTCTTCCCTCTCCACATCTTCTTAGCTGCGGTTCATGTTCTGGTGTAAAAACATCTGCCATATATCACTTAGGTGGGCAATACACATTAATGGAGCCTGAGGTACCACATCATATGAAGATAACGTGCAGAAATTGTAAGCTTTGGAAGATGCTCTATATAATAGTGTCTGCTAAGCAATGAAAATGTAACTCTTTTCAGGCATGGACGTCTGCTAAGCAAACATGATGTAATAATTGTACACAATGCTAACTGCTCTGGATAAGTGCTTCTAATGTTCAATCATAATGTAATACAATGTACCATATCAGGTGAGTATCAGCTGTAATGGGCTTTATGCAATTGCTACATGCAGTACAACTCATCATCGTCATCATCGTCACCATCATCATCTTTTTCTTCCTCTCCTTCCAGTGATGTCCTCATGTTCTCAGTCCAGCACTCTGAGGGTGGCCCGATCTGACAAGACTCTGTTCTCTCTGCAGGGTAAACCAAGGGGTGGCGGGTGCTGTCTCCACCTTCTGTGATGTCACCGAGCCACTGTGGGTGAAGTCACCCTCTCAGCACCCATGATGCACCGTGTGCCTCCGATCCCATCTACCCTGGATCCTCCCTCAGTGTTTGTTCAACCACATGACCAAGGCAACACCATCCAGGGTGATTTAGATTCTGTTACTTTAATTGATATGGATATACATACATGGACACAAACATGGAGAAATAAGCTTAAACATCTAAAAGAGCTTGCAATGCTTTCTGTGTGGTGAATGCGAAACAGCACTCAGACCTTCCCACTGCGGGACTCCCACACACAGACTGCACCTCTGGGGTTGGGTGATGTCGCATTAAGACCGCGCCTCCGGGCTTTCCGCTGTATCCTGGTTACGTGCCCTCGACATAGAGCCGAGTGTGTCTCTGTACCCGGAGGTAACACAGCATTCTGAGACTTTGCTCCGCTCAGGACTCTGCTTTCCTTTGCACGAACGTTGTCATACTTTGACTGAGAGTTTATTTGTGTTTAAATTCCGTCGCATTTCACTCGTTGTGACATTGCTGTTGACATATGCGCCTTTAGCACTTCAGCTGAAGAAGCAGAGAGAATGGGATGAATGCTGAAAATGTTGCAAAATTGCAGTAATCTGTTTATCTCTCTCTCTCTCTCTCTCTCTCTCTCTCTCTCTCTCTTTTCTTGGTCAGGATACAAATTATTATGCTAATGTAGGAGTGTGAAAAAACTGTATGCTTTGATTTGCATTACTTCATTAGCTCGCTGCCTTTTTAAAGTAGAGCATCTGTTGTGAAAATTCCCCTAATTTCAAGTGTTATTTCATGCATGAACAAAAAAGGTTCTGATGGAAAATGTGAACACATGACAACTCTACAGTATGTACACTATGGAACACATGGTGACTGCAGTGTGCTTGTGATGTAATACATGGTGACTGTAGTGTGCTTGTGATGTAACATATGGTGGCTGCAGTGTGCTTGTGATGTAACACATGGTCACTGCAGTGTCCTTGATGATGTAACACATGGTGGCCGCAGTGTGCCTGCAATACATGGTGACTGTGCAGTGAGTTTGTGTTGTAACAGACAGTGACTGTGGAGTGTTCTTATGTTGTAACTTATGGAGACTGTAGTGTGCTTGTGATGTAATACATGGTATTTGTATTGTATGCTTTCTGAAGCTGTTTAGTATAGGAGGTAAGGTCTCCTCTCCCATCAACCACACCTGTCAAAATAATTTCTGAAATCTCAGATTTCATGAGGATCCTAATATCCATAAAATCAAAATTAACGCTGGACTGGCAGAGTATAAATATTCTGTCACGATTTTTATCAGCCCACTTCCCCAATTAGACTTATGCTTTAACAATGCGAGTTTGTTCCGGGTCTGGTAGAGTCCCTAAATGGCATGTCAAAGCCACGGACTACATTTCAATAGGGAGCCTCTTTATTAATGGTGTGTTTCTTGTAGTGTAGTGAATGGGGTTTGAAGCATGGATTCCATATACAGCCTCCTATCCACATACTAATTATGTCCCTTTTCAGCAAATTCAGGGCATCACTATGTAAACTATGTGCCTGTACCCTTAATAACAGCATGATTCAGCCAAGCAATTTTGTATATCAGAGTTTATTGTTGTTTGGCATGGTTTGTTCATATGTTTGAGATTTTCACTTGTAAATAGAAAGGTAAAAAATCGAAATTCTTCAGACATATGTTATAATTTAGAGGTCATTATTTTGTTTATGTCGGTGGAACGTCAAACGCATTTCTATGCATGTAATAACTTGGTCCTCAAAAGGTCCTCAAAAGACTCACTATTATCAGGTGAATATGCATTATGCATTTGGTTTATGAGAAAGTTTTCCTGTTAAACTGAATAGAAAGTTTTCATTTGTGCCACAGTAAAAGGTAGTAAAATATCAGTGTATCAAAGGCAATGTGAAAGTCCCATGTCACAATAGGCCTTTGTTCTGTTCTGAGGGGCATAAGGTGTACGTGTGACTGCCTGTTGTCGCTGGCCTGATATGCTCCAGCGTGCATGACATGTCTGTGAGTTGTCACCCCCGCCGGCTGATCCCGACGGCGAAACCCGGGGCTCTGAGTCCCTCATTTCCACCGGGCGCTCCGCGCAGATGTGCATCGCTGGCTAGTAATGGAATTCATATGAGCCGACGATGGGAACAAGGACAGAGAGCGGCCGGAGCAATGCATATAAATAAGGAGCACATGACAGGATAAATGGGCTCCATATTCTTTCCCCTTGCCTGCTGCCAGTCCCGGACATTGAGAATTATTCTGCTCAAAAAAAAAGCTCAAGGTCTTTTTTTATGCTGCTGTGGATTTCTACACTCTTCACCTGAGAATGGAGTGTTGGCCAAAAACTCTGCAGGAGCCCTTTCCAAAATTATCCTCCAAATGATCCATTTCAATCCTTACTCCTTGAACAAGCATTAGGATTTTCTAACGATTTAACTGAGTTGAGATTTTTGCTGTCTTTTATTTAAATCTTTTGTATTGAATGTTGGATCACTGTCAGATTTCTTGCTCAGATTACTGCAGGGATTCATTCTCACTGGAATGTAAATATTTTTTATTGTTAACTTCTCTTTCATAATTTTTCCCTCTGCTTTGTTTGATATTCTCTGTCCACATATTTTTTTAATAGACTTGTACCTTATTTTCAAATATTCACATTGTATTGCTTTCTTGTTGTACATGTAAGCAGCAAACATGTATATGCTGTGTCTATTCCTGTTATTTATCATAGTACATCAAGCATCTGCCTTATGCTACCACCCCAAAGCCCCTCCCTCCTTTCAAAGTAAGAGCCAGTCAGGTGCAACTAGGCCAGGTGAGAAGTGTCAGGTGTCAACAGCGGGAGCAGGACCTGTTCTGATGCACGTCTGCTCTGATAATGGCCTTTTCTATCTCCTGTGTCTGTGATGCCAAAAATTTGTCCACTAAGCAAGGCACTGTCAGGTCTGGTTGAATATTCCCACAGATAAGGACGCTAAAGGGAACACGGGCTCATTCTCACGGGCCCTAATCAGCCCATTTTAATCGGCGTCTTGTCCCACTGAAGGGCATCTGTCTATCAGATACAATGTCAAGAGTGTTGGCAAGAAGGCTGCCATCTCTGCCTGGGATCTTGGTGTGTGCTGCCACACCGCCACATCACAGCCAACAGAGCACACACACACACGCAGACACACAAACGCACACACGCACACCAAGGTGTTCCCACCATCACTCCCATTGCTCAGGCCAGATTCAGCTAAAATGGGTTTACATGGAGGATGAAGGAAAGAACTCACACGTGACCCCAGAGAAGATAAAGCTTCATATCTGGAGTGGGAATGGGCACTAATGCAACAAGTAATACCCTCTACAGTGGCTGTTTAATTGTCTGATTTATATTCATAGCCCAAAGTAGCTCCTCTTAAAGGTAAGAGCTGTTACTCTTCAGTGGAGGGATATACTTTCCTCTGACATGGAAGGCAGTCAGCGGCATCACCCTGTGATAAATATAACTTCATATATCGAAAACTGAAACCGATGCGTAAAACATGAACGCATTTACAGAAACCAAACGGTGTACAAAGAGAGAACAGAACCACAGACTTCTATTTCAGCCAAAGTATCCTTTGTCCCTTGATTCCCAGCGTACAGTGAGACCTTTATTTACTGTATTGGAGAATATGCCTTCATGAGTGTATCATTCCTGCCCTTGGGCTCTGTCCCTGTCACACCCAATCAGTCCCCTTTCATAACCAAACAAACAGCCGGCTCTGTTTCAAAAGGACCCGCCGCCTGCCGTAGCCTCTCTAATCTAGGCCATCTGCGAGGGCGAGGGCGAGGGCCGCTGTTTCGGCGCTGGCGGCTGCGCACGCAGGTGTGTCGGTGCAGAGGCTGGGTCGGGGGGTCGGGGGCTGAGGTGTAAGGACGGCGGTGAATGAGTGTTCCTTAACGAGCTCCCAGGAAGCAACTCCGACAAGGGCGCCTCACATCTGACACAGACGCAAGGACGTGTGCGGGCGCCTGATCTCTGCTGCGATAAACTGCCCGATCAAGGCCTCGCGAAACCCCTTCGCTCTCAGATGTGTGGCAGGTGGGTCCTGGCGTTACTTTTTTCAGGTGATTAATTGATTCATGTAATGTTCTTACCACAACAGTGTGGACATCTGCACTGCTGTTATATGAGCCAGCGGTTTAGAACGCTTTGTTGCACTGGTGAATAAGGGACTATGGCAATCACTGTCTGCTGCATCCCCTCTGTCTGGGTGCTCTAGGCATTTCACATGGCTGTTGGTATGGCCTTTTTGTTTAGATAGATAGATAGATAGATAGATAGATAGATAGATAGATAGATAGATATAGTACTTTACTGATGCAAAAAAGAAATTGCCTTGCCAACAGTGAAGCATGTTGGGAACACAACATAAAATAAACATAAAACAATAGGACAATAAATAGTGCAACTGCACCATTAAAGTAACAAGTTGTAGAATTTCAGTAAGTGAGCTTCTTGCAGGTATTGCACTTATATATATTGCACATGAGGGGTTTCATACTTAAATTGCACATGAGTTATTGCACTGTGGGGATCACTATGGTGATCTCCCCACAGCAGAAGGGGGAGGAGTTCAACAGTTTTATCGCTGCTGGCAGAAATGATCTCCTGTGATACTCCGTGGGGCACTTTGGAGGGATGAGTCTATTGCTGAAGGTGCTCCTTTGGAGAGCCAATGTGCCATGGAGGGGGTGATCTGGATTGTCCACGATACTCAGCAGCTTGTGGAGCATCCTCCTCTCTGAGACCTCCACTAGTGAATCTAGCCCTGCTCCTAGGATGGCACCAGTCCTCCTTAGGAGCTTGTTGATTCTGTTGACATCAGTTGTCCTCACGCTGCTGCCCCAACATACCGCAGCATAGAAGATGGCACTGGCCACCACAGCCTGATAGAAAATCTGTTTGTGCTGGTCTTTTCCAGGGAGGGTGAGGCCTATGAGAGAGAGACAAGTATGCCTGTATCAGGCTGAGGAGAGCAGGGTGTTCTGCTTTCTTTGTGTGAGATCTGAAGTGCTGTCTTCCGCTCTGGATCTGTCTGTACAGGGAGCTGAGGCGTATCCACGGCAGCCGCGCACGTTTGCAGTGAGGTCACAATGGGAGGCGGAGCTATGTCACAGGAGTGGCAGAGAGAGGCCGCCAGAGGGGAGGTGTTAGGAATGATTTATTAGGCCTGTTTGAGAGAAGGTTTGAATCTTCATCAACCCACTGATCTGCCCAGCGGTGTATCCGTGCCTTCTGTAGGCAAACCTCAGACAATACCATACCAGCGTGAGTAGGAAGACCGTGTCAGAACTCAGGTCAAGTAAAGGGGTGCAGCACTATTGTTTGAATTTCCTGTCTTTCTCCATTTTTGTCCGCTCTCACTTTCAGTTAAAACATGTTTTTTTTAGATGTGGTTGTATTAAAGCTCATTCCCTGCTCCATCCACCGAGGAGTAAGAAACAGCCCCTCAGGATGGCTTACAGACAGCCTCTAATTCGAGGGTCAGAGGGGCAGCCCAAGCAGAGGCTGGGTTTCCATCAGACGATAAACAGTAAAGGGCTAAAACAAAACATGCAATTATGAATTTTTCAACAGCCAGAACATTTGGGCTTTGTCTCCAGGAGCAATCTGGGTGGAATTCTGCCTCAAACATTGCTGCAAAGTATACAGTGAGTATACGCAGGGCGGTTACCAGTGAATGTCTGTACAGCAAAGCTCATCTAAATAACCCCAGCACTGCGAGACAGAGAAACAGATGGAAGGCATTTGGGTCTGACCCACCCCCCCACACACAGACACACACATGCACACACACACACACACCCTTGCCTCCCCTGGCCGTTGTCTGGTCTGGCTGCCTTAGACTCCCCACTAATCTCAGTTATGTGTGGAGCTATGTGAGCAAATTTCTTGTGCTAATTAAACCCTGCACGATTAAGTACTGTAGCCAGCTCTGTGTGTCCTGCAATCTAGTCGTGGATTTCCCCTCTTTGGTGGAACTGAAGACTTCTTTTCATCAGACAGACAAATGAAAATAACGATTCATTGTCATTGCCAGATTACTGCTGTAACTAAGTTTTCTATCATGTGGCATGTTACGGTTTGACTGACCACAAATATATCAGCACATGCATACAGTTTCTTTACTTAGCAACTGCTATCGTTGAGCACTCAATATTCCTCTCTTCATTCACATCCACCTAAAGATTCATACTGAATCCAACGGGCTGTGGGACTCAGTGCCTGCTGGGGTCTTATTGTGTTGTGCCAGGTGTCGAGCAAAGGGCTGTGCTGCTGGAGCTGCCACATCTGTTGCGCTCCTGGTAATGCCGAATAACTGATTGGAATGCGGCACACACGATACCCGTGAGAGGGAAATACCACGACCTACACCCAGATGAAACCTGCACCCAGACGAGCTCTCTAGAAATAAAAAGCACACTTACTGGACCTGCTGTCTGAGTATCTGGGTATTTCAGTGGAAAACATTTGTCAGGAAGTATTCTGTATTGGTAAAATGAATTAATATCAATCAATTATGTGATCTTCATATTAAATGCCTTCCCTGTTTTACCCGTACATTATACTTATTAGCATTATGACCACGTACACTAACATTGTGATTTAACAGTATTTGACCAAACAGACATTGTCTGCTTAAGGCGCAATAATATAATAATCAGATATAATTCCTTCTGATGACTCAGACAGCGAAGGGAAGCCTTTTCACATAAGGTGTCCTCGGCCTGAGAGGCGGATTCTCAGTCGGTTCGCATCTCTCTAAACGGCTCCGGCTGCCTCTGAAGCGCAGAGCGGTCCCCGGCGCTTTCCTGGCCCGGTGCCAGTGTCAATTCCACGCTTCTTGGAATCCCATTCTTCGCTGCTTAGCGATAGCGCGGGCCTTCGGTTTCTCCCTCTGGCGGGGAGAGATACACAGCATGGAGATGCGGGGAGAAAAGGCTGAACGGCAGACAGCATTGTCTGTAAACACAGACAGCACCCGAGGATAGGAAAAACATTTGAATCCCAGGCGGGGCACCACTATGGGACCCTTAAGAAATACATTCGGTCTGAATTGTTTCAGTGAAATAACCAGCAGTATAAACAGCTGAGGTGCAGCAGTGTGAGCTTTGCTGGACCAAGTGTTTAAAGTAGGGTAGGTTCCATATGAGTCCCGTAATTTGCCCTGCGGGACCCATCAACATCTCATACTTGTCTGTGCATGAGACATGCAGCACTTCGAAGAAATACTATAATGAGGCACAAAAAGGTGGCTGTTGTTGTTTCATGAAAAGATTCTCTCCTCTTACAACACCAAGGTGAAGGTGCCCTGATTTGACTAAGGCACCACTGCAAACCCACATTTTTCACACTCCTTTGCTCCTTAAAATGCTGTTGTACATACTCACTGTATTATCTGAGCCAGTTTGAGTTACTACTGCCAAGAGCAAGTTTTGAATATGCCATTAATATGATTAGTTTTTTTAAGCCCAGCTTAGGTGTGTGTATACCTACACAGCTGGCAAACACAACTGAAGATGGATGAGCATGAACTCTGTAAGGCAGCGATTGGGTGTTGCTTCAGTGACCATAAAAGTGATTATTCCAAGAACTGAGAGTGGTATCAGGTATACATATATTTTTTAATCAAAATGTAAATTGCAATGTCTATATATGATTTAACATCAGCTTTCTGAATTGAATTGAGTTCTGCAGGGATCAATATTTAGTTCACACCCCATCAACTTATTTCTGCCAATTTTCTCCCCAGATTTTCCTACAATTATTATGCTGATGGAACTCAAATCATTCTCTGCTTTCCTCTCTCTGACTCACTCACCTTCAGGTCTCTTTGCACAGTGCCCAACACAGCACTTGTATATCTCTACCTGATTGTGAAACCATCCTCTTAAAATCAATTCCTCAAGAACTTGCCATAGTGACCAGTTCCTGAACACTCCAGTACCATAACTGGTTATAAACTTTTGCCTTCCCATACCACAGAGAACCTCAGTTTGGTCACCCACATGAGAAGAATCCATTTGTTTCTCAGTACCTGGTCATGCTAGCTTCCTTTTTCACCTGCACCACTGAAGCTCACTGTTGGCTAAGCTCCTAGACTATACCACTAGTCCACTTCAACATGATCAAAATGCTGCTTGGCTGGTATGTAAACTCCGAAGCACGCCCATGTCTCGCCTCTCCATGTCTGTCTCAGCTGGCTTTCCATCACAGATTGCATCAGTTTCGAGACCCTGGTACCAGGTTACTGGGCAGTCAAGGCCACAGCTACCTCCTACAAGGTAATGGTGTTTCCAGGTAATGTTCTCACAGTTCATCGGCAGGCACAGTGTGTTGGTACAATCGTCAGTAAAAAATGCTGTAACTGTCACCCTGCACTTGACACAACAACAACAAAACAACAACAACAACAACAATAATAATAATAATAATACACCAATGATAATATATAGAAAAACTGCAAAATATACCCTGGAGATTAATAATAATTAATAATATTGTAATAATTATAAATCCTGGAAATTGTACAAAACTGACGTCACATTCAGGCGCCAGGGGGAGAAGAGCAGCGGTTGCTATCCGAAGCTCCGCGGCTGACATCATCGCTCCGCGACTCGGACTGTGTCGGTGCGCTGAGGAGAGCGGAGAGTATCGAGCGCTGTGTCTTATTTCCTGCCGACTACCCGTCAGCTATCAGCGGACCCAGATCCACAGCGTCCCGCCGTAGGATTCGTCCTCCTTGGACGAAGAGGCGGAAGATCCCCTTAAACCTTTATTTAACAGTGGAGTTAAGACATCAAGAATAGAGTGTACATTCTATGTAGCTACTCTGCTAACGAGCAATCTAACTGGAAAGCTATCTAACAACCCAGGTAGGGTAACCTCGTTTGCTAGCAGCTAGCGCTGGGAAAAAAAAGAAGCGGAGGGGGACCCGTAGCGGCGGAAAACCGGGTCGGTCGCTCCATCCAAAGGGAAGCCTTCACGGTTCTGGAAATTCAAAAAAGGGAAAAGAGGCCCCGGTCAGTGGACCCCTGTTCTGCGCGTCTCTGAATGAGGTACATCAGTAGCTACCGTTTGCTAACGTTAATACACTTGTCGTTTTGATAGGAAGCTTATGATCGTAGCTTAGCTAAGAAGATCACTGAAGAAAAGGCCAGGCATAAGCGATGCCACTGGGTAGCCGGGCTAGTTGGAAGCTTCGCACTGAACCACATTGACCGATCCGCCTGCTAGACCAGGTTGCTAAAAACTGTAAGTTAACGAGCGATGGCAAAGGAGACGGACGGTTCATTGATGCTTTTTTGTTCCAAAGGGTCAATGTAGGGCAGAGGAGACAAGCTAGCTTGCGTGGTCAAAATGCATTTCACAAAACGCTCGGATCAACACCAGCTAGCTAGCTTGCCGGTTAGCTCGGGAAATCTCTCCCGCGTTTTTGTCACGAGTGTACTTTAAACTGAAACATGTTGCTGATCAGCTAGCTTGCTAAAGATGATTATCTCCATGATCAGCTAGATAGTTAGCTTTGCTGGGTTTACTTTCGGTGCTTCATGGGGACATTGCTAGCTAGCTTCCCACTCGCACTCTAAGTTACCTAGCCGGCTAGCTTGCTAAGCGGCAGCCGCTCATCAATGCGTATCTTACTCGGGGTGATAATAGGGTGTCTTGTGTTGCACAGTACAAAAGTCCTCATTTGATATTCAGCGCACGTAGCGGGCAAGGTAGCGCTTGGTGTTAGTAGCTTAGTAGCGAGCTAGCAACGTTGTCTTTAACAGCGTTTCGATAAGCGGCTGCACAACACGTTGCTGGTAGCTACATTAGCTGACTGACTACCAACACGCCATGAAATGTTACCAGCGTTGCAAACTTTTGGATTTCGTTTAACGTTAGCTGACGAGCGAGTCGAACTTTTCGGCTGTTTGATTCTTTCCGTCGTTGTAATACAATACTACTTGGCTGTCTAGGTTTTTTGGCTGCTAGACTCAAGAGAATTGCCACTGAATACAAAAAAATCCTAGTACAGTTTCATACCTCTGCAGTAGTAGATAACTAGGCAACTGGATGGCTTCAGTCGGGTTAGCCGGGGAACGTTACAAATCGCCTGTCTGAGCTGGTGAACATGCGAGAGCGCTGGCTTCACTTATCTAGAATGTAGTTAACTTTCTAAAACCACGTTAGCTACCCAGAAAGCTATCTGGCTAACTTCAGGAGTTCCATAGTGTCTCTAGATAAGCTTTTGTCTAAAATAGAGCAAACACGTCCATCAAGTTCAACAAAACTATAGAGAAAATGTGCTATGTATAAGCGTTTGCGAGTAACGGCGTTCATGTGCTGTGATCCTTTTTTGGAGATTTTATTTGCAATGAAGGATGCACGAGGGTTGCACTTTGGATTTAAATTTTTAAATGGCCTTAATATCTAAAAGAAGCAGTGGGGTTTTGAGGTTGCTTTGTTGTAACCTTTGACGAACTCCCAGAAGTTATTTGTTAAAGCCTTGCACTTGCAAAATCATCGTATTTACATACCAGGGCAACGTATGTTGTGAAGATGTAGTTCGCTATTGTTAAAAGTCAGTATCTTTAATAATCACGCATAATGCAATTTTAATCACTGGAGGCCGTTACAATTGCCTGAGCCACGCGCGTAATGAGTATTTTCAAAATATTGTCGATCATTTTCCCTCGGGTGTTACTGCACTGTCCATTCATGCATATCAACCACAGACTTTGAATTCTGTATTTATCACTGTTGGCCTTTCACAACGTTTGAAACTAGCTGTGAGGATTGAGCAATATTTTATAAAGAAAAGAACTACTAGTCCCACCATTGGGTTGGATATTAGCAGAGTGCACTGCTATGTAGAAAGTGTGTCAGAAGGTCAGTTTATTTTCCCCATTAAGAATAAATTCCTGAGCAACTTCTGCTGTTTCTTAACCATGTACACTGACTGTTTCACAACTATCTAATGTGTTATGCAAAAGATTCTTCAAGTAGATTAGTATTTGTCTACGTTTTGATGTTGTGTAATGCTATTTTTAAATGTAAGGTATTGAAGAATAATTAAAGAATCTGTGGTTTTGTTGAGAGGAAGTGTTGTAGTGGAACAGTTTTCAATGCTGCACACCGGTGAATGTTGTGGGGAAGGAATTTTGGCATTACAATGTTACATATTGCGTAGGGAGGAACCTCAGTATTGCACAAGGTTGAATGTTTAGGAGGGAGGAATCGTATTGCTGCACATTGTTGAATATTGAGAGAGAAGACATGTCGGCAATAAGCTTGGTTTAATCTTGTGTAGGGAAGTATTTCAGCATAGCACTTCGCCACATGCATCTTTGCCTGCTTCCTTTTGTCTCTGACTCAGGCTGCTCTGTTTGTTCTTTGCATGTCATGAATCTTCTGCTGAATACTCTGTGGCCTCACTTTGTAAACAGCGAAATACTGAAGCGTAAGAAACAGGCTGTAGGTAAATAGTTTTGCGTGTAGTTTTTGTTTGTGTTGGACTGTGCTGGGCCTCCAGGGCCAGCCCATCCCATTCTGTTTGCCTTTGAGTGCACTCTCCACCGCCAGCGGGAGAATCTCAAGACCCTCATGTCTCCCGTCCATTTATCATCGCCCGACACCCGCACGTGCTGGCCCTCGACTCGGAGAGAAGGCGCCATTGTGCCCGCCGTCCCCGGGAAGGCCGGGCGAGGGGAAGGGGCTGTCAGAGGAAGCGGCTGATAAATGAAGGACAGGAGTGAGGTAAAGGGGAGTGAAAAGGGGAAACGGGAAGGGAATGAGGGAGAGCGAATGTTGGGTGGCCCGCCGGTTCCCGGTCTCCGGCCCCTGCGGGGTGCCACTTCCCCGCCCCTCTCTGCCCGTTCAGGACACCTCCGTCAAGTCTCTCTCCGTCTCTCCCTCCCTTCCTCCCTTCCTCCTCCTGCTTGCCAGGCTATTCTGGTACGCGGCGACTTGCGCGGTGTCTCTCTGAATGAGCTCCGAATGGCTTCCTGCCTTCTGTAGCTTCGGAGAAGGCCCGAGCCGCCCATGAATGGGACGCGCGGGCTGAAGTGCTCCTCGTCTCTTTCAGCGAGAAGAAAAACAGTGCGGGAGCCGCCACCACATTGTGAGGCGAAAGAAAGGAAACGGGGCAGCCGAACAGAAGAGCATGTGCAGATGAGTGCCGTTCCACTTCCTCCCCGATTCCTCTCCGTCTGATCCTTTAATGGTCGGAGGCGCTGATTTCTGAGGAGAGGCCATTGAGTGGATGTAAAGGGGGGACGGTGCCGCCGTGGGTGCTGCTCTCCGGGAGTGGAAGTGACTCCTTCAGCTGAAGTGATCGCGGGTCGCTCTGATTGTTAGCATTATTCCAGCGCTGAAGTGGTGAGTGAAGTGACTGGATCCTTGAGGTGCGGAGCTGTACGCGTCTGAGCGGTAGGCGGTTCGTCCGCTTTCACCTGTGCTTGACAGACTTTCATTGATGGGTTGCTGTCAGTTTAGTCAAGTGGTATGGGTGATGGCGGCGTATCTGCAGGTATGAATTTGTGCTGTCAGTCACTGATAACCCTTTTCCACTGAAGGAACCAAACAGAGCTGAGCCACGCTGGAATATGGTTTAGCTAGGCTGGCCAGGCTTGCCTGATATTCCATTGTAATATCTGGGCTATAGTACTACTTACAGGAATTTGAATAGAAGGAACCATACATGCCATTGCTGAAGCAGGAATAAGTGAATTATAGTTCACAGGGTTCTCAAGCTTTTGTTTTGCAAATCCTGTATTGGCCAGCTAGCTTCAGATGGATATATTTTTCATTGATCCTTATCAGTGGTGCAAGTAATGAATTGCTACTGATGTTAAGCTTATGTAGATGCTTAAATGTAACCATTATGCACACCTACATTTCTTGATGACAAGATTGACAGTCTTTCAATAGCAACATTTCTAGTTGCTCTTCATGCAGTATTGACCAACGACGCCTGAAACATCTCCTCTATCCCCTCCTTGTAACCGGGGTGCCCATTATGGGGGGCCCGTGTTTAAAAGCTGTGTCTCTCTCAGCTAGACTGTGAATATGGTGGGAAGTCTTGGCGGAGCAGTATCTGGGACAACAGACCTGACTCTGGCAGTACAATGAGGAAAAAAGACATAAAAGCCATTGGGTTGTTGGTGTAAAATCAACAATGACCTGGCGGCAGCTTTATTTCCTGTGTGAAAATAGCACATAAATGTTGAATACTGGATTAAATGTATGCTTTGCTCCTTATGCTGATGTTGTATTTGTTCATGCATTAGGTTTCCATTCTTTTGTAGCTTGTGCTTTTGTGCTGAGGTCAGCTTGGTTGTTGTGGGTGTTCCTTAGCCATTATTCCTTCAGTAGGACCAAATGATAAGAATTTGTCTGTTTTGTTCTGAAGGATCTCTGTGTATTGGCTTCTTTGCATGAGCGGTCGCGATTCCCCTTTGTCTGTTTGGTCTGTGCGAAGGGCTGAAGATCATTGGAGATGTGGAGATGTCAGCAGTATTTTCCATTATGGGAGGATGTGTCATCTCCCAGGGGAACGGGGAGGGAGAGCGCTGTCGGGGAGCGGCAGGATGACTAGTGAGTGATCAGGAGACTCCTGAGTCTCCCTGGGGTAACCTCCATTAGAGACAGTGGGAGGAACACCTCGCCTGAACACCTCGAAAAAGAAAATATTAGTGCTGATTGGAAAGATTTTCGTGAACTCTGCAAAACCTTTCTTGTTCTACTTCTCACCCTGCCAAATTCTGTCTGTACTTTCTGTGCAGTAGGAATTCGTGCTCGCGAACAGCAATCTGTAGCGATGCTTAGCTCTCCACCTTGCAGTGCCTCGCCCTGGGAGCTGTACGGTTTGTTGTGTTTGGAGCCGCACTAAAGGGCCTGCTGGAGTTTGTGGGATCGGCCAGCCTGCAGCTGCGGTGCCAGACACATGAGGCCACGGCGCGTTGCTGCCTGACGGCTCACGCAGGGCCTACAGCTCCGGAGGGAGCCTCTGGAAACCCTCACTCTCACAGGGAAACGCTGAAAGTCGGTGTTGAGAGAAAAAACGCGCTCGTGTACCCGGCGCTGTATGAAAGAAAACAAACTGCTGCCAGCCTCTGAAGGGTCATGGACCTCTTCAAAGAAAGTTCTCCTCCTCGCTGACAGCCGAAGGGGTTGGGTTGGCGTTTGTCTCTGCATATTTGATGCCGTCTTGCGTCTCGCTTTACTTTGCTCTTTTTAAATCTTCTGTCTGTTTTATCTGTGCGTCACCTTCCATTATGCGTCATTCCCATGCCGGCCACAGAGGAGCTCAGGGTCTTCTCCTTCAGAGGACGAGCAGGGGCTCGCTGAACAGATGGGCTTGAGGGAGCTTGTGCTTTCATCATGGATGTTGAAGGCTCTCCATTTTGGCAGCGCACTTTCTGAAATAGCCCCACGGTGAGAGAGAAACGTGTTCTCTGATTTGAACCTCTCCCAGCAATAGAGGAATCCGGAGACCTGCTATCTGCACCTACGCGTCTGTTTTCCCCAGCCGGGTGGGGGCTGTTTCAACGCTGACCCCTGAACCCTCCCCTCGGCCGCTGGTGGCACTCCCTCCTGCCTTTGAAGCGCGTGTTGCCAAAACACGGCGCCTGTCAGATGAAAGGGAAGAGGGAACGCTTCCGCCTGAGCGCGCCCGATCCAGAGATCTCCAGGTGTGCGATGGGGGGTGGGGAACGGCGAGGGCCTCTCTCGCTTCACCGCCAAAAGCCGCCGTCCGCCCTCCAGCCTCACAGACGTCCCGGAAGCGGACAGAGGCACGGGGGCAACAGCTGGCTTCAGGTGCAAAGCGGGCATCTCGTGGACCGCAGGGGATTGTGGGTGTCAGCCTGCCGGCCTCACATTCTGAGTTCAGAACGGTGGCTCGAGCGGCAGAGTCCGCTAGGGGCCGGGGCAGGGAAGGCCCGGGAACAGCGCTCTGTTTGGGAGCAGCGCCTGTGATTTTTTTCCCAGTCCTTTTATTTATGTGTTTTCGGTCAGTGAACACCAGCCAGCCCCACGCAACCCCGGCTTCCCCCCCCCCCCGCCACCGTATCCCATTGCAGATGGCCTCGTGCCTCTCCCGCCTGCGCGTTCTGAGCGGAGAGAGGGGGCGTTTGAATAATTCAGCGCTCCGCCGCGCGGCCCAGAGCGGGGAGCACTCGCGCTGGTTCAGAGACAGCGGCTTTGATGTGGTCTGCCAGCGCATACATCCAGGTCTGCACACTCAGGGGGACTGGGGGGCTGGAATCCACCCAGCAGGGTTTACAAAGGTTTTTTTTTTTGTTTAAATATTTTCTCTTAAACATAGATGTCTGGCCCTACTTATGCAAGTAGGAGAGAAGTGTACTGTGCTCACAGTAGCGACTGAAGGTGTTCCCTCCTTCCCTCTTACAGTATTGCTCTCAGCCATTCTTTGGCTAATTGGAGGAATGGGCCTCGACAAGAAGCTAATTTTATGTGTATTTCCGCTAAGTTTGTTAAATACTGTAAACCTTTAATCTCTAGGACAAAAAGACCATTTAAATGTTTTTTAATGCAGTGCTCTCAGCTTTTTAAATGCTTAGCTTCTCGTTTCAGTAGGCCCTACAGCATAAGGTATTAGAATCAACATACAGACCAAAGGCTAATATTTACAACTTATGTTTTCCTTAAACGCTGGGCTCCACATCTGATCTGCTGTCATCATCGACATTGTTTTACTTGGCAGCAGTTGAAGTCGTTATTGCGCACGGGCTAATTTTCCATCAGAGAGCAATTCCGTTTGAATTGAATGCAAGTGTTCTCCCCAAGTGGCGGTATTTCACTGCCACACATCTAAAATCCCTAACTAAAGCCACCATGTCACCACAACAGCTCTGACCAGCTGAAACAAGGCCGTTTAGCTACCCCAAAACTTGTAGCTCCTGTGATGTGCTCGCAAATAAACACAGATCTGAGACGCTAACAGCAGAATGCTACATTTCCATTTGCGCACACAAAAGCGCTTTGCGGTAGATGGTTGGAACCAGCACTGCCGTGCAAACCCCCATTTAAAGTACGCTACAATGGCTTATTTGTTCCTTTAATTTTCCCATGGTTTTTTTATGTGTGCTGAGCTGCCTCTTTTTTAATATTGCACAGAGTGTAATTATAATTCCTGGAGGTACAGCCTTCCCCAGAGTAACATGCATGCCAGCAGCAGGCGAAATGCATCCCCATACCCAGAAAAACAATGAGACTAAATAAACAGAGAAATGGGTTTTTTTGGATCTTCTGTGGGGCATCTCTTTATTGCTAATCACTCTGACGTCCTTAGGGACTTTAAAAAAAAAAAAAAAAAAGGCAGTGTTTTTACCATTGCCCTGATTTTTGTCAAGGAAACTACTGTTTGGCATTCTAACATCAAAGTGAACTTATATTATTTATTCATTATTTTCCCTCACAAATGTGGCCTCTGTGAATTAACCACTTTTTTTTGGTTGGGGGGGGGTTCTTGAGACGTGCTTAAGAACACCCGTGTAGCCAGTGTAGCTTTTGTAACGGTGGATCGCTTGCAAGGAATCGCTGGCTGAATGGAACTAATGCTCCCTCCCACACCACCCCGACCACAGAAATCCCCTCTTAACTAATGGTCAGTTCTATAGACTGGGGCAGCTTGGCTTTCTGCGAACTTATCTAAAATGGATTACCTCCATGAGAGCGGCGCAGTCAGTCTCAATAGGCTGAAACAGTGGGGCTCTGTGTGAGAGGGCCGCGTCTGTGTTCCCCTGTCTCTCCGCGGGTCCTGTGTCCATCTCAGCCTGGCTGGCCCCTTCTCTTTTCCACCTTCTGCCCAAACACAATGGGCTCTGAGTCTGCTGCAGGAGAGGACAGGCCTGCAGCCAGAGGCCCCCCAGCAGAGGGGAAACGCTCTCTTTGTGAATGGAGATGTCCACTAGCCGGTGAGCTTTTGTCCACGGGACTACACTTCCCATGGTCCTCTTGTGCAGCAGCTGCAACTGCTCAGCATTGCCACAACCAGAGGTGTCCCTTAATTGGGTGTGGACAAGTTGCTGTCTTCTGGCAAGTTGAGCACAGAAGATGGATCATTTTAAAGGTTCTGATAATCGTTTAATAAAGGCATGGTGCTGTTAAAGGAACATTTCATCAGAGGTTTCTATGTTCTTGTCTTTTAACTTGTTGGATGTTGTGCTGTCTCTTTCATGTTGAATGGTTGTAGCTACCTCTTATAGCAGTGATGTGTCTCAGCCTGTACAGTTAAGTTTGGTTATTGAAGTGTATGTATTTTGTTTTACTAAATTATGTCAGGTAACATTGTCTGAAAGTACTATAGCAATTGATCTTTTGGTTAACGTGTATAGCTGTGTATAGTGTATATTTTCAGCAATGGCGTTCCTGCAGATACTGCAGTTGGAAATTTGAGTTCAGAGGGTGGCCTTTTTCCACAGAATGGCTTTTGTGGCAGATTTCCTTTCATAAGGAATCCCCGAACGAGCGGCGGCTTTGAAAGTCATTCAGACTGCAGTGAATTAGCCCGCGCGGCTCTCCCCCCGGACGCTGAATTATTCACCACTCATCAGAATGCAGGCGGCGGTGGCAGTGGCGTTTCGGCGCTCCGCTCTCAGGCTGCTCCCCGCTCGGGACACCCTGCGCCTCGCCTCGCTGAGAGGCCGAGGGGGACGCGGGCCCCTCCGCGGGGGGCGCGGGCTCTTATCAGCCCGCAGTGGAGGGGCGAGTTCGGAGCGGTAGAGGCAGTGCTGGCCGATCCTCGCACCCGCAGCTCCGCCCCCGCGGGTGGAGACGCCTGGGCTTTCGTGTGAGGGGCTCCCTCAGCAGGCAGGAGAGAGGCCGTCAGAAAGAGGCCCCCACACCGCCTCCCGGCTGTGAGGGAGCCACGGTGCCGTGTGAATTGGGCGGGTCTGTCACTGCTGTTTGTACGATGTGTGCGTTTGTGTGTGAAATGTGTTACCAACACCTGCCGGCTTAGCCAATCAGTGAGCTCTAAGGTTTGCTCTGCTGCCCTAGCTACTTCCCTTAGCTGCCAGTGCTTCCTATTTGTTTGGTTGTAAGTATAGCAGAACTCATGTACACCCTCTCCCCCGTCATACAGCAGAACTCACATCCACCTTCCTTACTCCACCATATAGCAGAACTCCCATCCACTGGATTCTGCTTACCTCAGTAACTATGGGTCTACACAAGCCTAAGGGCATACACAAGCCTACACAATGCGTTTGACTCGACTGCTATATTCTTGCAGTGGAGTTCTGCTCCTTTCCTTGCCGCAGCTCATTTGCTTGATTTAAATGGAAGTGATTGTGTTGTGTGACTGGAGAGCGTGCAGGCTTTATGCCGGTCTCCTCCCTGTGTGTGTTACTGCAGTCTCTGCCTTTGTGTCTGCAGCTTGCTTTCCGCTGGCACCCCATTCCCTCCACTTGAAAGCGGAGTTCTGCGCTGTTGGAGATAACGCTGGCTGTGATGGAGAGGCGCGCTCCTAATTTCCCCTCGGGCTGCGCCGGCGGCGGATCGGGTCCTCCGCAGATCGCATGCACTGCGGCACGGACTCCTTCTGCAGGGCCCGTTTCTGATGTTCCCTCACACAGGTAGCAGGAAGGAGACCAGTCAGAACCTGGTTTAGACTCGCCTGCCTTAGCTGTGTGTGTGTGTGCTGTAGGTGCTCAGTGTCGGGGGTTTACACTCATCTGCTTGAGCTGTGTGTGTGTGTGTGTGTGTGTGTATGTGTGCGTGTGTGTGCGCTGTGGGAGCTCTATGTGCTGGTTTGCATTTCAGCTGATGGAATCTCACCTTCTGCTGGTGTGCTGACCTCAGAGCATGGTCAGACTCTAATGTACCTGCTGCCATTACAGCTGCCTGCGTGTGTTTGAAACTGAATGAGCCAGCTTGCACTCGAGCTCATGATGGGGGAAAAAGCTTTTCTTCTGGAGAGACCACTTCAAAAACAGCATAAATAATGCTGATTGTGTGCTGATCTGATTTACAGTGCTGTATGTAAATGAAGGTAATTTAGCAGCGTGAACTCTCTGTGATATGTGCGCCAGACCGTGCCACCCAGTGAGGAGGAAGCGTTGGAAAAGGCCCTCTGCGGCGGCGGGGTTTTCAGGATAAGCGCGGCTGCTGTATCTGCTGTCAGCCTGTCTGCCGGTGTGTTCGTGTTTGCTGTGGAAACGCCTGCGGCCTGCCTCAGGTGCAGCTCACTTACAGTGAAGGACGGTCAACGGAACGCCCGCTCAAAGTCCCTCTCGGCCGCCTCTCAGCCTCTGCTGTGCGCTGCGATATCCCTGCGGTGTGTGTGTGTGTGTGGGTGTGTGTGTGTTTGTATGTGGGTGTGTGTCTGTCTGCTTTTGTCTGTATATTTCTGTTTGTGTATATATGTGTGTCTGTTTTGATGTGTGTTTGTTTCTGTGTGTGTGTGTGTCTTTGTGTTTCTGTGTATTTCTGCGTGTGTGTGTCTGTCTCAGTCTCTTTTTGTGTATATTTCTGTTTATATGTGTATATTTGTATCTTTCTGTCTGCTTCTGTGTGTTTGTGTCTATTTTTCTGTGTGTGTCTCGGCTTGTGTTTCTGTTTATGCGTGTCTGTCTGTCTCTGTCTCTGCTTATGTATTTCTGTGTGAGTGTGCGTGTGTGTGTGTCTCTGTGTGTGTGCTCTTCCTTCTTCCAAATGGGAAATCTTCCAGTGTCTTATCTGGTCCCTGCTCTGAGCTGGTTTCCTTTGCGCAGCACAGATTAGTTTATGCCCATTGTGCACTGAGCACAATCCGCTGGCTGCTGCTCCGCAGCTCCGGTCCGCACGGCGGCCTTTATCTCCAGGCTGGAAACAAATGCTTCTCCTGGCTCACGTTTTCTGCCGCTGCTGCTATCAGAATATTACACGCAGAATCGTCAACAAACGTGTCATGGTCTTTATGTGTTTTACAGACGGGGCAGATGCAAGGTTTATAAAAGGTAGACATTGTAAGAGCTTCTTAAAACGTGCAGCCGTCTGACATTAATGTGGTGCAGGGCTGACCTATGCATGTGAAGCTGGTTGTGCGAGTCCTCTGTGCAACCCCCCCCTTTTTCCCTGAGCTAATGGAGGACACGAGAGCTCCTTGGATGGCACCTGTACTCTTACCGCAGTTTCTATGGTAACAGATCCTCGCACCATCCCGACGCTTCCCTCCTGATTTCCTCTGGGATCCGGCGCTGTGCGCGGCGTGGCGAGCCGGCAGTGCTCTGATCTACGGAGACGCTCTCCCCCTTTCTCCCTGTGTCCGCCCCCGGCGCTCTGCCCCACGGCGGCGTCCCTGAACGGGTCCCTCGTGCGTGCGTGTGTGCGTGCGCCCGCCACCGGTCATTGATCTGCACGGGCTTGCTGGCTAATGCGCACCATTAGAGCGTCTGCCAGCAACATCAGCTTCGCACTCCCTCACTCACTGTACGCGTGGCTCACTGCCGTTCAGACCATCCTCCAAGTCGGCTTTCAACAGATCACCTCACTCCTGTATGCGTCGGACATGTAGCCCGCTGCCCTTTCCTCTTCCTAAAAACTGCGGCTGTTTTTGTTGGTGCGCTTATGAATTCATATTCACAGGAACCATTGTGTTTGCCTCTAGGTAAAACGGCAGTGATTAAAAGAGGTGCAGACAAGCAGAACGTGATGAGAGCCAGATCTGCCGAGCGTAAACAGCCGCAGCGGAGCCGTTTCCTTCCTGAGGCTCGGCTTTGTTTCGAGCGAAAGGAGAGATAAGCGACCGTAAAGAGGGGAGAGGACTAGCTGCGGAGGTGCCGAGATGAGGCCACGGTAGCGTGGAGGAAACGTGGCTTCGTCGTGCTCGGGGAAGGTCTGCCGGTTCAACAGAGAGCGGCACGTAACTTTCAGGGCTGCCGAGATACTGAGTAAATAAAGCTTACTGGATGCTTTAAATAAATCTGAGCATTTGATAAGAATGTTATAGTGAGTAGGTGAAACTCGGATAAGCGTGTGTAAACCAGGGATGGGCATCCTCAATCCCTTGTGTGGGTCACGCGCGGATTAAGATCAATTACTGATCAGTTATGGGATAAAGGGCTCTGATGGAACACAGTGCAAGCCTCCCCAGCATGTCTGTGAGTCTGACGTAGACCTGTTCAGGAATGGAAGCTTCTCTAGCGTGTCTCTTTTAGTACAACGTAGACCCCTTCAGGAGTAACTGTGTAGCAGGGTGTCGCCTCCCCGGAGTTCCTCAGAGCTCGGGATGGGGCAGCCTCTTCCCCACTCTGTGTTTCTCAGGGCACACAAAGAAGAGAAGGGGTCAGAGGAGAGAAGAAATGCACTGTTGCAGCTTTCGAGCGATGTGTGGATGACATTTGTTAACTTTTACAGAGACACAAAAGTCCCTTTTATCAGAAGATTAAATGAACAAATAGGATTATTGGCTTTGAGATACTGGTAGCTTTGTCGACCACGACTGGTATGACTTTTCTTTTTCAATTCACCATTGTTTTCAGGGAGGGGGATCGATAGCCATTGACATGCTATTAGGACAATAAAAAGCTGTTTCATGTGGAGACCAAGGGGAGTGAGTGTGTGTGTGTGTGTGTGTGTGTGTGTGTGTGTGTGTGTGTGTGTGTGTGTGTGTGACCTACACAGACACTGGCCTGTTGCCCCCTGGCTCTGTGTGTCCGAGTGCTTTCAAAGTTTCACCTTATCTGTTAAATAAAGCCATTATCTGGCCCCCGAGAGCAGATATTTGAGGCCAGAGTAAACTCTGAATGCTCCCCTTTGAGGGAGAGTATGATGAAGAGATGATCTCTCATTGGCTGCCAGGGAGCAGTGGCTCGCTGACCTGTGACTGAGGGGCCGTTCTTCTCCCTCTGTTCCCCCGGCACAGACGGCCTCTTGTGCGGCTGCCCCCTCTGGTGCCTGTAGAGAGGGGCCGCTGGGAGCTTTTTGGGGCCCCTCTGGGGCCCGCCCGAGGCCTCCCTTTCACCATCTCCCCCTGTCAAACATGGAAGTTCTCCTCAACTGGGGGTGGGACGAACATTACCCTGAGAGAGGGGAAAAAAAAAAACTCAATGGCTGAATTCACTGTCACGCCCTTCTTTGGAGTAGCTAGCTGCTGTTCTCCTGAATGACACGCACGCAGTGATTTAGTGGAGTACTTAAGCCTGAAGGGGGTGTATGCATATTCCTCCGTGGGCATAATTGAGTGTGGTGTTCTGACAAAGGCTGCAGTTTACAGTCCCGTTCATGTCAGTAATGTTCTCGCGGGGCCATAATTCAGGCCGGGCGCGTTAGACGCTCTCTGGCTCGAAGAACCTGTCAGAGAGACCTGGCCTTGTGAGACACGGGGCCACACCAGACGCATTACACCCTGCTTCGCATAGTGCAAGCGGCCGTTAGAATGAGCCGGTGTCACCAGGGGGACGTTTTAATACCCTGTCTGTCTTCGCCTCTGAAAGATTTTACAGGCAGCTCAAGTTGGGGGAAATAACACTGTCATTTAATCGAAAGCCCGGCGGTTTCACAGAACGCTTAGTAAACGTCGCTTTGATCAGTTAGCTGTGGACACAGTATTGGCTGTGATTTCAAGGCTGGAATGTTTGTTATTATTAAAGGGCGAATGGTCCGGTAGCTGGACTCTTAAAAGGCATCGGTATTTGCAATTAATCTGTGTGTCACTTTACAGTTTCCAGTTCTGAATGAATGTGATACAATCAACATGTAACTGAAGGTGTGAGGATGAGCCCAAGGGAATGTGTGTAGCCGGATGCACTGGTAGACGTGTAGCATACTGTTAGCGGCTAAGGAGAAGGGCTTGTAACCTGTAGGCTGAGGGTGTGATCTCCCCCGCAGCACTGAGCATAGCACTTAACCTGGCAGTGCAGCGTAGTGGTAGGGAGCAGAACCTGTACCCGAAAGGTTGCCGGTTCGATTCCCGTCTGGGGCACTGCTGCTGTACTCTTGGGCAAGGTACTTAACCTACAATTCACAATTGCCTCAGTAAATATCCAGCTGTATAAATGGATAACATGTAAAAAATTGTAACGTATGTAAATCGCTCTGGATGAGAGCGTCTGCTAAATGCCAGTAATGTAATGTAACGTGAATGGCTTCAGCGTGCCATCCGCCCGTGTGCCTCTGTGCGTGATGTTGACGCACTGGCACAGGTGTTATTTATATCCTGATTGCGTTTGCGTTCCTGCGCCGTAGGGAGAAGGGAGTCGGCAGGTGAGGCGGCGTTACACAACCCCGCCAGGTGAAAGGTCCAGGGTTTACGACATCGGTTACCAGTCACGCTGTTTTCGCACGCCGCTCCTGTTTCTTCTGCTGTATTCCCGGCTCCCCGGGGAAATCCCTCTAATGCTCTCCACACTGCAGCCACCTGAAACAGGTTCAGACCGACTGCAGCGAAACCCTCTGCATGCAATCAGTACAGAAATATATTACATTACATTACATTACATTATTGGCATTTAGCAGACGCTCTGATCCAAAGCGACTTTCATCAGTTACAATGTTATCCGTTTATACAGCTGGATATTTACTGAGGCAATTGGCGGCAAGTACCTTGCCCAAGGGTACAACAGTGGGGAATCAAACCGGCAACCTTTTGGTCATGAGTCATAAAGAAGCTAGCGAGGCGCTAGCACCGGCAGTGACGGGATGCACGGCGAACTCAGCCCTGCCTAAGCAGCTACAGCTAAATCCTCACTGCTGGCCTTTTCTCTGAACTTTAGCTACTGGTTTTTGTTGGCAGCCTTTCGGAAATTGTTCAGCTGTTTCGTTTTAGACTGACGCCGTTGCAGAGGCCTCAGAAATCCTGGTTGTAGGCACACCCGTTTTTGTGCAATCAGATGGGGTGTCCCATGATTTTTGTTTGGACAGTGTGCTGAGTTGAGGTTTGCGATTTGGGAAGTTAGCGGTTTGGGGTCTTGGACTGGCTGTAGTTTGACTGGGGTGGAGGTGTAGAGGACGAGTCAGTGCGCCGCTGAGGCTCCGGGTTCGAGTGGAGGGCCCCGGGGAGGGAAGCTTTGCTCACGGAAAAGCTTCACGGGAGGACAGGACATTCTGGCCCAGTGATACGAGGTGGCGCTGACTCTGGATCAGCTCCAGATTTCAGTTCTAGATTTATAGGTGCCGGGGCAGGCCCCGTGTACAGCTGTAAATGGACTGTTCCTCATTTTCTCGCTTTCATCGTCAAAGATGTGGCATCCTGTAGAGTCGGACTGCAGAGAGTAGGGGTTATTTTTAAAGCCGGAGGCTGAGAACGAGCGTGGAGAGGTGGGGTTTGGGGGACATGCAAAGGACCTCCATTTGCACAGAGGCAATCCTTAACGTCAGCGTTGGACGACCGTCTCGGCCATTAGGGGAACACACTCTGATTAATGAAGCCGCTGGCAAATTAACGTACCCTTCGCGTCCTTCCTCTGGCTGCGAGCGCTGCCAGGTGCATGCTGGGAATGACGGGCCGAGGAGGGCGTGTCGTATTACGAATGTGCCATTCTTGCTCATTTAAAGGCACGGTGACACAGGTAGTGGCACGCTTGCCTCTGCGGGGTACAAGCAGACCAGACAGTCATTGAAACTGCCTCATCAGGGAGATAAAAGCTTTGAGAGCCAGCAAGGTGTGGAAGCATTTTACAGGGAGTGACAGGTGCCTTAAGAAAAACATGTTTTTGAAATGCGACAGTCTCAAAATGCGTGTTTTAATGATCACCTCCAAGGCTGAGGGGTCTTCTTGGTTTGTTTGTTACGAGCGGGTTTTTGTCTGCGTGTTTATGAAACCTGAGGCAAATCAAGTGTGTTGAATAAAATCCTCGGGAGCTGATTGCATGGGTGAAGCCGCTGAGGGACTCGGGGGCAGGCTGTGGGAAAGCGCACAGGGACAGAGCAGGGAGGAGATCGCAGGCAGCGTGGCGTGCATCGTGGGAAACGCAGGCCGCTTTCCCTGCGCGTCATTAGGAGGGCCCGCGTGCACAGAGCGGGACTGTGCCCGGGGGGAGCGGAGCGCGGGGTTGAATCGCAGGGACGTGCTACCTGCAGGCGGGGGCGCGGCGGGGGCGCGGTGTCTCCGCTGCGTCTCCGCTGCGTCTCCGCTCTGTCCGTTCCCACACTCCCCCCCGCTCACAATGGGCGCCCTGTGCGTGCGCTGATCCGCGAGGCTCTTCCCTGCCTGCTACCTGCCCTCCCCGAGCAGCACGGCGCCTCAAAGGGCCCCCTGTTCTCCTCTGCGTCAGAGCGGACCCAACCCCGCCGCGGGGCGGCGGAGCCTGAACACGCCTTAACGGGGATCAGACGGAGAGAGGGCGCGGTGTTCAGCTCCCTGTCTGCATAGCCTCCATGTGGCGTTGCACTGCGCAGTCAGACGCCTGAATCTGGCATTGCACTGCGCAGTCAGACACCTGAATCTGGTGTTGCACTCTGTAGTCAGTTGTCTGTATGCAGCATTGCACTGCGCAGACAGATGGTTGAACGTGGCATTGCAACGCGCAGTCAGACGTCTAAATGAATCATTGGACTGCGCAGTCAGACGGCTAAACGTGGCATTGGACTGTGCCTCAGAAGCCTTAGTTTGGTTATTTAATCAGAGGTGTCTTGCAATGTCCAGAGACGGGAGAAGCAGGATTCCCCCGTCTGCGCTGCGTCTGCGGCCACTCCCTCAGTGTGAGTCTCCTCCTCCTGCCACTCCTCCTGCTGCACAGCTGTTCCTCCTGTCCTCACAATGGCAGGGATTTAAACACCGGCTGCTGCTAAGGTAGCTTGCGTAACGCCTGCCTGATGCAACAACCGCATTCCCAGCAAGGGACCAGCTGGGGGGTCGCAGGTTTGCACAAAACATTCTGCAAGGCAGCGCCATTTCAGTTTCATCTGAATTTTTGCTGAATTCAGTGTCTCCCCAACGGCACATGGCAGTAACGTGGAAAGAACCTTTCCCGCAGTATGTGTGTCCTTTCTTTGCAATGCAGCCAGAGATTGATGACTCAGGAGACTGATGGCTGCGTGATTATGAAGTGTGTGTTGTTGGTGTGTCATCCCCCACGCCTTCATCTCAGCCTGTGAGAGCGACAGGAGGACTTGCCACACTCTATTGTTCAACTAACCTCAGTCTTAAATAAAACAGATGACTTAAGCTACATGTTTGACAGATGGGTTTTTTTGTGACAGCTTCAAAGGGAATCGGGGGGGTCATGCTATAGCTGATCAGAGGAGGAGGGGCCTGAGTTGGCCACAGAAGCAGAGGTGTGAGGAACGGGTCTGTATTGACTGCCCGTCACTGCGGCCCCTCCCCCGGACCCTGTGACCGCGGTGAATGTACTGTAGGTTTGCGGTCAGGTGGTTTGGGTCGGCCTGTATGTTTTTTTCGACTCCTAAGGCTTCCTGTCGACGGTAGGCCCCTGTTTTTCCTGTCCTGTCTGCGCAAGGTCTGCTACAGTGCTAAACCCCCCCTTTTTTTTTTTGGGTCGAGTGTGCGGAAAAAATCCACCATCCTCAGACTTAATGGACACTTTAAATTCATCAGCCTCTGTCTGGGAGTTCAGCCATGTTAAATGATTTCCCACACCAGCTGAAATGCAATCAGCCCCTCTGCCCCCCTCCCTTGGGGCCGCAGAGCTTGTGAAATTGACGAGCGGTTATTGACGGAATAAAGATGGCTTGTGGTTACAGTGCATTCTTCTCTTAATGTGAGGCTGACGTGCCTGCCTGCACCCTTTCTCTCTCTCTCTCTCCCAGGCACAAAGGGCTGGCCTCGGGCGCAGAGTGCTGGGTGATCGGACAGGCAGGTAAGCGCTGATAGGATCTGTGCACGCCCACGTACACAGGTGCCTGTCCAAACGCGGGCCTCCCGGTCACACATATTATACAGAGGATGGGCTCTCCTGGGTTAACCCGCTGATGACTGGGTACGGGCCGAATCGGAGCCAACAGCCCAGCTGCTCATCCGTATGGTGCTGTCCTGTGTGTGACTGTGTGTGTGTGTGTGTGTGTGTGTGTGTGTGTGTGTGTGTGTGTGTGTGTGGCTCGAGCCCGGCCGCGTCGAGTGCGTGCTCAGCCCGGCTATTCGGCGCGTCTGGGCCTAATGAAGACGAATGCTTGAGCGCGCCTGGCCGGCCCATCTGGCGGCCGGTGAGCGTGGGAGAGGGGCCTCGCGGTGGCTGGAGCGGGGCCAGGCCCTCCGTCACCCCCTCCGAATGAGAGGCGCTGTTGTGTCTGCGCCGCCGGCCCGCTGGGGCTCTCCCAGGACACACACTCTCACACACACACCGCTGCCAGCTCAACCTGCGCTCCCTCCGCACGCCTGCAGAATCTCTGCTGGGGGGAGAAACCATGTGAACCTTATGACTACAAATGTCATGTCTGTGCAGCATGTATTACAGAATAAGCTTCTTTCTGACACTGCTTCTGAGCCAGTGAGTCATTTAAACTTGCCCAGACTCGGGTATAATTCGTCATGGAACAATAAGGCAACGCTTTTGTTGACTGAAGAATCCCTTTATCCAAAAATGAATGTTCCCAAAACTGCCCCATGGAGCACAGGAATATTGCACAGGGGCCTGGGAGAACCCTGAGCTTCTCTTTCAGGCGTTAGGGTTAGCCCCTCTTTCGGATGGAGAGGCATTCCTCTCTGTTTGCACATGTTTGCAGGCGCTGCTCAGGTTTTCTGTCTGTCTGGGGGAGTTTGAGGGATCGGGCCAGACTGCCGGTGTCTGCCTGCAGGTCAGCAGCAGCCTGAACCCGGTCCCTCTGCTCAGACAGGAGGTTTGGGGTGTTCTGCGGACTGCAGAGACATTACATTACATTATTGGCATTTAGCAGACGCTCTTATCCAGAGTGACTTACATCAGTAAGGTTTTAACAATGTTATCCACTCATACAGCTGGATATTTACTTCGGCAATTGTGGGATAAGTACCTTGCCCAAGGGTACAGCAGCAATGCCCCTGTGGGGAACTGAACCAGCAACCTTTCGTTTGCATTTGGTCCTGAACCACTATGCTGTACTGCCGGACATTCTATTGGCGTCTCCCTGCTTTAAAGCCGCTCTGTCTCTTCCTGTAACTGTAGCTGGCCGGGCCTGACGGTTCTGTGGCCCGCCCCTGCTGTGTGGGGGTGGGGGGGAGGCGAACCCGGGCTGGGAGCCCCGCCGTGGCCCCCGCCGCAGGAGGAGGGGTGTCACTGTGGAGCTCATCCGCTCACACGCGCGCTCTCTGCGGAAGAAAGCCGCCCGACGTGAGAGGAAATGAAAGCGCATTCCTGCTGTGATTTATTGGGACTGTCTCTCCCCTGCTGTCCCTCCAGCCCCTCACAGCAGCCGCGGCAGCCGCCACACTCCCTGGGAGGGAGGGAGGGAGGGAGGAGAGAGGAGAGGAGAGGGAGAGGGAGAGGGAGAGAGGAGAGAGAGAGAGAGAGAGAGAGGGAGAGAGAGAGGAGAGGGAGAGAGGGAGGGAGGGAGGGAGGGAGAGAGAGAGAGAGAGAGAGAGGAGAGAGGACCAGGGCACCTCATCTACTTACATCCAGGCAAACAGGCTGCTTCGCTGCTTTTGGCCATCGCTGTCCGAGGACAGACATTCCGGAATGTTCCGAGTCAGGGCTTCACGGCCTCACCTTGTCTGTGTAAAGCGCGCTAAGTCCAAGGGGGAGGGGAGTCTGGTCTGAGGCCAGTCTCCTTCACTGTTCTACTGTATACAGTGGACCTGTTAGCCTAGCGGGCAGTCGTGTTAACACTCCCTGGGAAGTTCGTTGGTTGGCTCAGGTTGAAGCGGTATTCATTCATGCCCTTCTTTCCCTCTTTGATCCATAACCCTAAGTGTTGTATCTTGTGTGAGTATTATCTGAGGGTGAGGTGGCGGCAGCGTCCATCGGTGTCGTTGATAAGCTGCAGACGGTTGTTTTGGGGTCAGAGGTTCGGCTGTAAGAGATGACCAGCTGGGGCCTAAATAATGAAACGAGTCCTGGCAGAAAGCATGACCTTCCACGTGTCTCCGCTGGCCTTCTGTGAGCTGGCATGCATTATTCATCACAGGACGCGTTCACCTGACGCGTGGCCAGAGAGAGCCGTCTGTGTCCTCTCTCAGTCCAGTGCCTGACAGGGGGGTGTCTGTGATAAACACAGTCTCCCCGATTAGGGAGACAAAGAGATTCATTTTTAAAAAGCCTATTCCCGGAGAACTCAACATGGCTGCCCTCAGAGGCTCGGGTTTCCTCCAGACAGCGAGAGCACTTCTGAGAGTCGCGTTCAGGGAAACGGAAAGGAAACATTTGGGGAATGTTCCCTCGTGGGTGG
Organism: Megalops atlanticus; assembly: GCA_019176425.1. Lineage (NCBI taxonomy): Eukaryota > Metazoa > Chordata > Actinopteri > Elopiformes > Megalopidae > Megalops > Megalops atlanticus. Next base: position 12,569,692 of record CM032894.1, on the reverse strand, counting down.
TTTTCGGGGTGCCGGGACTGCTGGGATACGCACTCTGGCAGAATCATGTTACTACCGAGTGGGCTGCTGTAGAGCAGTCTGAGAAGGCTCTTGCCTTGATCTTTCCCCGGTTTTTCCCTCCCTTCTGCCACATCTGGAAACATGAATCAGTTGTATTTTAAGTGGCGCCAACTGCGCACTTGAGGAAAAGCAAATTGAATCTCTCCCTGCACCCAAATGTTTCACATATTCTTGCCAGAGTGGAGGCTGGGAGATGATTAGCGGAGAGTGGAGAGAGAAAGTGAGTGTGTGTGTGTGTGTGTGTGTGTGTGTGTGTGTGCGCGCGTCTGCCTGCTCCTCCATGTCTCTACATTCATGGCAGGCTGTATGTGGCAATGTGGGTTTTGTGCTTTGTGACACAGCCCTGGGCAGGAGTGTTTGTGGAGTGTCTGTGTTCTGGTGTGTGCGTGGTATGCTGTCAGCTTTGGGTTTAGGTTACATTGATGTGTGTGTGTGTGTCTGTGTGTTCGAGCGTGATCTTGTGTTGTTTGCTGTGCAGAATGTGTTTTTGTCGTTTGCTCTTCGGAGAGTGCGTGCGTGTGTGTGTAGTTTGCCGTAACATTAAGATGTGACTTTGGCTTTAGAAAAGGACTGAAGAATTCTGTCATATGAACTGAATCCATGGTGACTTGTGTCTGCCTGGAGCAGTTAGTCTTTTCCAGGTTAAAGAAGGACCATTTTTCTTGACACGCGATGAACTCAAACAGTGTCTTTCAAGTGCTGGAAAGACTGAACTGTGCCTTGAGTGTACTGTGTGAAAAAGGCCACTGTAATGTAGAACAGTTAGCTTCACATAGTCATAAAGATCTAACATCCAGCAGTGATGCAAGTCACAAGTGCCTGCAGTAGAAACACACTGGACTACTCTAATTTATGCTGCTTTAGGTAAACAAATACATGACTTTGATTGAACATCCACCTTAGACAAACTCCTAAATTTGGTGTGATTTATGAAGATTAATAGGACTAGGCTTCAATATGAGACAGTGTTCCAAACCTCACAACATCTGCAGAGATCAGAGCTGTGTCAGTGTAACCATTGGTATGTAGCCTAGTGCCAGAAAAGCATTGGGTGTGTGGATTTATACTTGAACAATAGGAATCATTGTATAGAAAATGTTTGGTTAAACAGGGAAAGGTAATAGAATACAAAATTTGCAATGCTAAGCAGCTTGATTTGATAGCACATGTTAGCAAACCATTAGACATTGGAACAGGTGGAGAGAAGCTAACCTTGCTGTTGCAATGGTATGGTACGGTACATGATCGAAAGGTCTGTTAAGAAGGGTCTATACACACACTGTGAGCTGTATCTGTCCCAAGAGTCAAAGGTCGACAGTTCAAAACATTGGTGTCGTCTTCCTGTAACGATTTTCCTTGTGGACTTTGGTGCGTGCTTTGTGTCGTTGTGCTGGAAGGTATATTTTCAGGCCAAAGCCTGAGCTTCTTAGCTGGGGGAACCAGGCTTTTAGCCAAAACATGTCCTGCTATTTGTTAATATCACCCTTTCCCGTGAGACTGAAGAAGGTGACTGGACTCTCCAGAGCTAAGACACATCCACCTCCATGTTTCACACAGGGGTGGCAGTCTTCTCTACACCAGCTTCCCCTTTCCTGCTTATCATCTAGCAACAGAACTTGGCAGGTGTCTGTTGGTGTATTGACGCATCCTAAACATCGGGGTGCTCAGGTGTAGCCGTTGACATTCATTGACACCTGTTGCTTTTTGCGAATGAAGGCGGTTGGAGACATCGATGACCACAGATCCGCCGGTCGAATCGGCAGCGTTCCCGCGCCTCCAGCAAGAATTCAGCTTACAGGGCCTGGGTCATGTGACCAGCCCGGTAGCCAGGGAATGCAGTCCAGCTGGTGGTGCTCTCAGGCGTATGTATAGTATAAATATTACAGTCTGGCCAGGAGCTGATGTAAACGGAAGGCATGAGCCGTGGCGCTCTCTCAATGCCGGCCTGTCTGAGGGAGGGAGCCGGGCGATAAGGAGGCGCCCCTCTGCCCTGGAGGGGGAGGGGGTCTGGAGGGGGTTTTTTACAAGTCTGCGAAGCCCTCTCTCCATCTGCCGGCCAGACGCATTACATAACCCTCCTCCTTTACCTTCCTCCTCTCGTGCAGAAGCAGCCCTCTGAGCTTTAAATAAACTGGGGTTTTTATGGTCAGGGTGATGCTTCAGTCTGGGAACAGCTGCACCATGTGGCCGGTGCTTGTGTCTCCGGCTGCTCTTGCTGTAACGTCAGCCCTGCCACGCTGGTGGATGTCTCGCGCTTTATGTGTGAACAGGGGCGGTGGCACTGTGGGTAGGTGGGTACGATTTATTTTGGACTCTAATTAGTTATGCGTTTGAAATAATAATTGGAACGGAACGGGTCGTTTTGAGGGACCGTCCCAAGATGCTCTTTAAAGCGTGGCAATTAGAGGGCCCTTCTGTGGCCAAAGGTGATGTTTCTGTCTGAAGATCAATAGCGAAAAGCAGAAGAAGCTCCTACCCTTTGTGTGGCTGAAGTCTGAAGGTTAAGAGTGACGCTGAACGGAAAAACGAACGTGTTTTTCGATGTTCGTGAGAATGCAGTGAGGGTCGAAGACCGAGACGTTCCCCGTTGTTTCACACATTTCGATTCGCTCTGACTTCTGAATGTCTCCTTTTCAGAGAGTGGCTGAAGGGATGCTTGATTTGAGACTCCCCTGTCACAAGTCAGTGCTTTCAGACTGCTCTCTCAGCGTGAGTTCTCGGTGTGCTCAGGGGGCTGTACTGGGCCAATTAAGCCCTTAATAATTCGTTAGAGCTCACTGGTCCCCTCAGCATTGCTCCTCTGCCTCTGCTTGTGGCTCCTCCACTGCCTCTACAGTGTGCACAGTGAGTTCGGCACAACCAGAGAGGGACAGGTCTATAAGGAGTCATTTGCTGTGGAGTTAGTTACACAAAGCCAGAAGAAACTTAAAATGGCTTGTTTTGCTCTGTAAAAAAAAAAAAAAGGCTCTTGAGTTTGGATTCCTGCTTTGTTAAAGGTGAAGACCGCGGCACTTCTTTGTAACATTCAGTTTGAATAAAACATGCGGTGCATTTTCTCTCTAAAATCCGAGAGAGCGATTAAATGCATTCTGGGATGTTTTCGGGCTTTAACTGTCCCAGACGGGCAGAGTGGCTTTGTGGCTGGGGCCGGGCGCTTAAGGAGCCGCTGTAATAGAGTCTCTGCGTCTCTGCCTTCTGCCCTGGCCCCCAGCCTCCGTGCTGAAGGGCTCCTGCCCCCCTGAGCCTGAGCGCTTTATCACACCATCGGTTAATGAATAAATCTCCCGCTGCCGGGAGCCGTGCCGAGATATGCCCCGGCATACTGAGGAACCTGGCGCTCCGCCGCGCTGTTCCGCGCTGGCCGGGCACGCTGTCGGTGCAGGGACCCGGGGCTGCAGCTTCGCCCCCAGTCTGCGCCCGGTGCGGGTGTCGGCGGCAGGTTGTGGGTTCTAACGTCGGGCCCTGCGGCGTGCCGCTTCGCAGCTTCCTCCTCCGCCCCTGCGGTACAGTGCCGGCTCTCCTGGGAGGCCGCTCGGCGGAGAGGTGGCCCCGCGGTGGAGGGGAAAAGAGGAACTCGGCCCTATCAGCTGCGACAGCGCTCTGACCACAGATGAACCTTGTAAACAGCGACCGAGCAGCCACGTGTTCGCTGCCGAACAATAAGGCTGCTATTTTAGTGCCTTTCCCCCCCTCTGTGTTAACGAGCTCGCAGAGGCCATAAAGCGGCTGCTTCGCTGCCAGGCATCTCTCAATGCTGGCACATGCTCGTGCGTGATGGGAGCGGGGTTACTGCAGTTCAGGCCGGCGTGTGTGTGTGTGTGTGTGTGTCTCCGCACGGTGTGAATGGGCAGGGCAGCAGTGTGGGAATGTTGCAGGGAGCGAGGCTGACGAGGACGTGCCTCCGGGCTCCTCGTATCGCGCGGCTGCCAGGAGCCGGCGGATCCGTTGGCTCCGTCTCGGCCCCACACGGCGGGTTTCCTCCTCTTTGTGTTCGCGGCGTTAGGCCTGTGTCCCTCCCCGGGTCACCCCGCGCCGCTTTGAAGGGATCTAATCTAATCTGATCCGACGCGGCGCGGTTTCCTCGGCTGCGCGTGAGCGAGAGGGGGCAGAGCGCGACCCTGGAACGAGGCGTGGAGCCCCCCTCCCCCCGTGCCCCTCCAGCCTTCCCTCAGCGAGTTTACACTCCAGTGACCTCTCCGCTGACCTCCCTCTCTCTCTCTCTCTCTCTCCCCAGACTCCAGGATCACAGGGGCTGAAGAGGGCGGTCTGTGGGCCAACAGAGACGCAGAATCGTGAGTAAGCGCCTCTCTCCAGGCTGGGGGGGTGATGATTTCGAGTACAGGAAGGCAGACGGTTCTTTAAACGCTGTCTAATTAGGCTCTCTCATTCCTCATGGCTGCCTCCACCGCCGAGCGTTAATGTGTGATTAAGCACTTCCCCGTTCCGGGGCCCCAATTCGCACGCCGCTGCCCCCATATTCATCACTGTCCGCCACGTCCGCCCCCCCACCCCCGGCCGCGTTGGCACCCTGATTACCGGAGCAGCCAGCCGTCTGGACCCGGCCCGGCTTTATGGATCGCTTCACCTGACACCCTCGCAAACACGCGCCCTTGTGCGTGCAGACGAGAGGGAGGACCGGCCCGCCAGGCCATCGGTTATTCAGAGAGCCCGGTGAAAGGCCCGCCTCTGCAGCTGCCTGCCAAGGGCTACATTGCAGTGTGTTGATACTGCTGCACGGGGCTGCTGCTGTTTTGATGTAGTGCCATTATGCTGTGTGCATGAGTGATTTTGCTCAGCGGTCTGGTGGGAGGCTCTGTGCTGGAAAGCGATGTGGTTCTCGTGAGGATAGCCGCGCTGTCGCTGTTGATGTTTCTCTGTGTTCAGTGTTGTGCTGCTGACAGAGTTTCCCCACAGAGACGAGTAGCACTGAGTAGAGCAGCGGGTGAGGACGGTCCCGGGTTTTGAGGAGCAGTGGCTTTTATTATATATTATGAGATACTGTAGATGATTCTCTGTGCTGACTGTGTCCGTATGGAGGGGACGCTGTGGGGGACATAGCCCAGGTCCTCTGGCTGTGGTCTGTTTGTGTGTGTGTGTGTGTGTGTGTGTGTGTGTGTGTGTGTGTGTGTGTGTGTGTGTGTGACTGTACAGTTCAGGTCCTCTGGCTGTGGTTTGTGAGAGCGTGTTAGTGTGTGTGAGCCGATGTGTGACTGTGCGTGAGTGCGTGCGTGTGACCCTGATCATACTGTCGCTCGCGGTGTGTGTCGACAAGCTACGCCCCTTCCTCGGGCCACGCTCAGGAAGAGATCAGCTGCTGCTGCGGCCTCCCCACATGCGCCGGCCCCAGGGCAGGCCGAACACAGCCCGTCTGTTCCATTAAAGCCGCTTTCTAACCAATCGCGCTTTAAGCGGCCACTCAGAATAACCCCTCAGCAGAGCGTGCGGCGTGAGTGATGAGAGCAGGAGGGCCCACACCCTTTCTCTCGCCCTCTCTGAGCCTCTCCTCCGTTCCTCGAGTGCGTGTGACGTTCGGGAGAGATGCCGGTCCCGGGTGTTTGCGGACAGAGCCCGGTGTTAGTGCTGGTGGGGGCGATTCCCCCCCTCCTCCTGAAACGCCTCAGTGCCTCTGTGGAGGCAGCTTTCAGTGCTGTCAACAGCTGCGCTGGGAAAGCGTGCCTCGTTAGCGGCTCGCGAGCGGGAAGTCTGAACGCCTGTCTGTCGTCTCGCTGTGTTTGATGTGAGCGAGTTGCTATTGGAGCCACAGGAGCCGTGGCGACGGTCAGGTGAGGGGCCTGTCTTTAATCTTTCAGAGGAAAGGAGGCGTGGCTTCCCCCGGTCCTGAGGGAATGCTTCAGGTACAAGGGGGTACAGGTCTGGCCTGACCAGAGTTCAGAGGTCACCGCCATGCAAACCTGCAGGTACGAGACGGTACAGGTGTGGCCTGACCAGAGTTCAGAGGTCACCGCGATGCAGGTGGATTCCTCCCTCCTGACTGGCCGTGTTCAGTGTTCACCCACTCATCCCTTATCCTGAACAAAAGGAAGCTCCAGCAGGCAGCTGTGCTGCAGCAGTGCACAGAGACAAGCAGTAAATGCTCCAGTGAAATTCGTCTGGGGCGTTTAACCTTAGCCATGTGTGCCCTCTGATAAGAACACTGTGTGGATGTGCTAAACAGCCCATAGAGTAGTGTGTGAGGTAGTGCAGTGTGTTCTCTTTCTCATTGCTCACTTTTAAGGCCCCCTGGGCTAGCCTCTGAAGAGAGAGAAGGTTTATCATCGCACTGGTCACCAGTGTGCTGCAGTAGTTAAGGGACCAGACTGTAACTCAGACGCTGCATGTTCATGTCCCAGGGGGGTGCTGTGGTGATACCCTTGAGCCAGATACTGAAACTGAATAACTCCAGTTATTCTGCAGTTAGAGACCATGTATGCTGTGGAAGTTACCCTGGATGACAGCTACACTAAATGCGATGAATCTCAGGATCTGCATTCTGTTTGAGGTCAGTTTGTACTTCTCTGGGCGAGAGGTGTTTGAAAGTGAGCCTCAGGGAAAGTGCACGGTCGCCCTCAGAAGCAGATTTAGTGCCCGGAACGTCCAGGCTCTTTCCCCGAGTTCCGTTTCCTCTCTGAGCGCCGTGGCTGTCAGTTTGATGGGTAGCAGGGTAGGGCTAATCGCGGTAGGGCCGCGGTGATGCCAGGGCGGGCGGGGCCTTTGTCCTGCTCGCTCTCCCCTCTTCCTGGCCTGCTGCCTCTGCTGGCCCAGGCTGTTATTAGTCACGAGCATGAGTTACGGATGGGGTCGGACGGGAGATAACGCAGCTCTGAGAGCCATTATGAATCCATCAGCCTGGCTTCCGGAGGAGTGTGTGCAGACAGAGGACAGGAGTGTGTGGACAGAGAACAGGAGTATGTGTGTGCGGCCAGCGGACAGGAGTGTGTGTGGACAGAGGACAGGAGTATGTGCGGCCAGAGGACAGGAGTGTGTGTGTGTGTGTGTGTGTGTGTGTGTGTGTGTGTGCAGCCGGCGGACAGGAGTGTGTGCGGACAGAGGACGGGAGTGTGCGTACAGACAGAGGACAGAGGTGTGTGTGCGGTCAGAGGACAGGAGTGTGTGTGCAGCCAGAGGACAATACTGGAGTATGGGCCTCAGTCCCCTCTCTGCTCTCCTGGGCCCTGCTCCGCACAGAGACCCCCTCCAGGGTCTGTCATAATGACCTCCACTGCTCAGCCTCAGGGGAGGAGCACACAGACTCCAGCACAGCACAGAGAAGCCTCTGCACACTCTCCACAGCTGCTCCTCCTTCCATCCACATCCCTGTTCCTGCTGCAGGAGGGAAGCTCCACAACAATGGAGCAGAAGCCGTGTGTGTGCTTCCGGGTTGGCTCCGGCAGCCGCCCGTCACGGCGGATAGAGGAGAGGGCGGGTCGCTGAGGAGCCGCTTGTGCCCCCGGAGCCTCAGAAAAACAGGAAGCCCCGGGCATGCCTCCACCAGCCCCGTCCTGCCAGGACGTGCGTTTCCACTGTCCCTGCGCTATCGTTGTGTCATCGCCCTGTGGTGACCTTCGCCCCACTGCCGGGAGACTCAACCCCACGGCTGGTGGCTGTGACACAGGGACGTGCCATCTCGGCCTGCTGTTCGGCCTGTCCCCTGTGTCCCCTCGCTGTGTCTGCCCCCCCTCTCTCTGCTGTGCGTGCGGGCGCTGTTTCCACACAAAAGGAGGGCTTATTGAATGCGGATTGGTCTCCCCCCTCCCCCAGCCTGATTTATTCATGAGTTTATGTATTAATAATAGGACCTGAATAAATCAGCAAGCTGATTGCTCATTATAAAGTGCACGAGTGTGTTTTTGTTCCCTTGTAAAGAGTTGAATTCCTGTGTGGTATTAAAGAGGAAATCAAATGCAATTTGCATGGCTTCTACAGAAAATGTTGCTTGTTTTTGTGTTGATTTGCGCCCCTTTGCGCAGACGACTTTATTCATTTTAATTTAAATATTTGAAGCACACTTGCTTGTGTGTTGCCTGCCTATTATTGTTTTTTGATTTTTTTGAAAAAGGAAAATAACAGTTCATATCAAATCCTCACCGGCACATTTTCTGGCCAGCAGAGGGCGCTGGGGTTAGGGAGAAGCAGCACACTTGTACAGTGGGTTAAAACAGGCCTTTCTGCTTGTCAGCATAGCCAGCAGTGATATAATTAGTCAGCTCTAAGCACAGTCCCTGGATCAGTTTTAGAATGTTTCATGTAAGTGTGTTAGGGTTAAGATCAGTTTAATAAGTGTTTAAGCCCAATGAAACCAGTGAGGTCTGTGCATGATGGTACTCATCATAGGCAAAACATTGAAAGGAATGGCATTATATATGTAAATCTTATATTTGTGCATTCAAACAATAGGGGAACATCAGTGGCACTGGTGCTTAAATCAGCAGTGTAACTGAACCCCGCCTTCATAAATACAGCAGGTCGGTAACAGCGAGCCGAAAGTTCTCTGCTGTGCAGCAGCTCTTGGGTTTCCTCTGAGCGAGTGGAAAGAAGAAAGCCGTTTGTGTTCTGAAGTGCTGCAAGCCTGCAGGACTCTGTGACAGCTGAAACCGTCTGCCCCCCGCAGCCAGAGGCTCCAAGAGCCTCATCTGCATGTGAAAGAGGAGCCCGCCTTGGCAACCGGCCCCCACTCAGGGACCGGTCGTCCCCCACAATGCCTTTGGCCTGCCACCCCAGAAGCTTTCTCCCGAAGCCGGGAAGGCAGTTTTCTCGGCGTGCTCGGGTGCCCCTGTTTGCAGTCCGGCCTCGTCTCCTCTCTCTCTGAGGGTCACACACACACCGGCACGTTCAGTTGTCCCTAATGTGGCACCGTGTGTGAACTGCGGCTTGCTTCCCAAACCGAGGGCGGTAGTGTCAGCTTCGCGTTTGTTGTCCCAGGAAGGAGGAGTTGACGCTGGTTCTGTTCCGGCGGACAGATCAGACATTTATCCAGCCAGCTTCATCTTAATCCATAATCCGTGATCTCAAGCAGTAAATTGACCATAAAGAGGTGGCCAGACACTGTACACTCTAGGCACGTTTAACCCCTGGGGTTTTGGTGAGGGCTTTGTGAAGGCTTGCACTACAACATACAAGGTGAATTTGTCATTTACAGTATTTGTGTGTGAAAGTGTTCTGTAAAAATTAGACTCAGGTGCTAATGTTTTGTGTGAAGGGAACATTGAATGCAGCTTCTACAATGCATGTGAACATGAGCTCAGAGCTGTATACCCCTGTCTCCATACCTGGAAATGTGCTGTTTGCCAGGGTGCATCCCCCCAGGTTTGAGTCAACAGCACAGGCTGCTCGCATGATAACCTCTCAGTCCACTCCCAATCTAACCTGTTCCCCCAAAGGCCTGAAATTGCTCCTCTGTGGCCTGTTAGCGTGCTGGCTCCGTCCTGTCGATGGTCAGGGTTTAAAGCGCGCTATCGGTGAGAGCAGCTGCAGGGAAAGCGTGCAAACCCGCTCAGGTCTCACTGGTGTGAATTGATTTAGCGAGAGAAACGATTCGCAGGCAGCGGGCAGTTTAATGAGCGGGCTGGTTTTTATTGTTGTAGAAGGGGAGTTAATTGAACGGGCGAACAGTTCAGTACTTTGTAATTGAAAAGCTTTAATCAGTGTAATACCCCCTGGTCTGTTCACAGTGAGCGCCAGGAGACAGAGGCATGTGGGTGAAAAGGAAGAGGTTCTATATTCTCAATGCACCACTGTTCACTACTGTTTACTGCAGCCTGTGTCTTAGTGTATAACCCCCCCCACTGTAGAAAGGCCACATGGGATTTCAGCAAGCAGAGTGTGGCTTGTGTCTCTCTGGCCTCTTTCTCTGTTTCTCTAGTCGCAGTGGCTGAAAGACTTGTTGGCCGTTCTTCTCTCAGCTGTGAAATAAACAGGAGGGATCACAGATGTCTGCTTCTCCTTAAAGACTCGTGGAGCTCTCCTTAAAGACTCATGGAGCTTCAGTGGAAGGCTGCTGCAGTTTGAGCTCAGCTGCTGTACGGATGGTTACTGTATGTCATTTTCCCATGTTACCAGAGAATAGCCGCTATGTAAGAATGGTGGCACCATTGGTCCTGTGGTAAGAATTCCTGATATGTAATAAGTCACAGTGAAACTTACTGTATAAGGGAGGGCTCTTTTACTCAGCCTACAATAAAGACATCAGTTCCCTCTAGTAGAGCATTGGCAGCAGTGTTAAGTAAAAAATAATGTCAGTGAAATATGTGGAGATAAGGAAGGGGGCATAGTGGACCTGTGGGAGTGTGTTCCTTCAGCAACTCTGTCTTTCTGAGATGGATTTCTGAGGATGTAGCTCGCTGCCTCCTGTAAATCTGAGTGAGGACTGCAGTGTTACCTGGCCTGAATATGCTTGCACACCTGCCTACAGATGGCTTGATTCACATGCCTCCACTTTGCTTGGGTTTTACTCTAACCCCAGTACATTTAAGTTACATTTATTAATTTGGCAGATGCTTTTATTCAAAGCGACTTACAAGTGAGGCAGAGTACGACGCAAGCAAAAAGCCATATAACAATATTAGAAGTGCTGCATGACCAAGTTTCAATAGTTGGCCAGGCCAGGTACAAGCTATCTGGTAGAGATAGGAGTGCTTGAAACCATAGATTTGATTTCTTATATAAGGAAAACAAAGTTTAAGATATGAGGAATTGCTTCAGGTTGTAGTGTTTCAGGTGTTTAGGTGAGCACGGAAGAGCTGTGTCTTCAGATGTTTCTTGAAGATCATTAGGGACTCAGCGGTACAGATGAGGTGTGGAAGTTGTTCCACCATCGGGGGACAATAGCAGAGAAAGTTCTGGATAATGACTATCCAGTATCTGCACTCTGAATGCAAATGGAGAATTCAAATGCTGTTATCTATATGACAAAGTCCGTTAAACAAATGTTTTGTGGGATGGGAATGATTGGATGGAAATGATTGCATTGTTTCTTCTTGTCCGTAGTTTCTAGCTTCTGTCTGAGGAGTTTAAAACGCAGAGGAACGGAAAGTGTCAAAGCTAATCCCCCGGCATTTGTAGCGCAGATGCTGAGATTTGGGGCTGTGTAATCCGTCTCAATGTCTCCGGCGCTGCTGTGAGCCGTCAGCTCCGCCTCTCTGAATTCCCCCCAATCCCTCGCTTCTTAACCTCTCAGCCCCCTCATGCTGTACACTCAGACCCATAATCCACCACATGTCCATTGTGGTTTGCGAGTAAGTGTGAAATGAGCATTGGTGTCATGCGTTTCTGCGAAGAAGCCTCTGGTGTGTGCGTGTGTGTGTGCGCGCGCGCGCATGCGTGCACGTGTGTGTATCTGGGAAGCAGTATAGCATGTTGGAAAGGAGCAGAGCTCATAACCAAAAGGTCACTTAATCGATTCCCTACCTGGGCACTGCTGCTTTAGCCCTGGGCAAGGTACATAATCCAGAATTGCCTCAGTAAATATCCAGCTGTATAAATGACATGTAAAACTGTAACCTATGTAAGTTGCTCTGGATAGGAACGTCTGCTAAATGATAATGTAATGTGTAATGTAATATATTTGTGTATGTGTGTGTGTGTGTGTGTGTGTGTGTAGGAGTAAACCTGAGCGGACGCAGGTACAGTAGAGTCAGCGGAACCGCAGTGCTGCTGGCTCGGTGGATGGGAGCTGATGATCGCGAGCTGCTCTGGGCAGCAGATGACGGCCGTAGATGCCACCGGCTTTGGCAGCAGCGCCCGGCCCCTGTTCCGCGTGCCAGCCGGGACCGGCGGTGACCTGGGTATTTAAGGAGCGATTAGGAGCTGGCAGCGTGCGGGGGCCCTCGGGCTCTGCGGCTCTCCGTCCCCTTCCGCTGCGCCTCAGACGGCCGGCAGAGAGCGCCCCGACCGCGATGAGCGACCGACGGGAACTGATCTGGGGTCAGTGGTGTTACGCGAGACCCCTGCTTGCTGCCAGCGGAGTGGCTCTGCCTCTAGCGGCCTGGATCAGTTTCCAGCGGCCGTCTCTGCTAGACAGTGCAGCCGTAGTCTGTGCAGCAGTCTGTGTGGGCCATTAGAACCTGATGTATTTTAGTCTTTTAGTAAGAACAGCCATTTCTAAGTGTTTTCAGCTGTCTCTCTTTGGTGGACTTGGTGTTATAATGAGCTGCAATTATTCACAGTGCTATGCCTAGTTGGATTCTGTTTTAAATCAAATTCGGGGCGGATTAAACGGTGGCTGTCTGACTGATTTTGCACTAATGAGCCAGTGGAGCTCCACACAATAATTCAGAGCGAGCTGAGAACAGTAGTAATTGTGGAGGTCTCCTTTGATGCCGAGACGTTGGAGGTGAGGGTGACTCTTGCACCCCCTGCTGGCCAGAGATGGGAAGGTCCTCTCCTGTCCTGCTCCAGGGCTTCTGTGCAGTGAGGCTGGGGGTGATTAGTCACACAGAGAAGCCCTCATCTTTCTCTGCGCTGTCTGTGATAAAGGCTGTCCAACGGCATTTGGAAGTCAGCGGAGAGAGCAGGGCAGGTCTTATTTGCATTCCTTGCCCCCTCTTGATGACAAATATCCCGTTTCTAAGAGAGGTTATTTCCACGCTGGTCTGAAGCCAGCAAAGTTTGGGTTTTATTGAGCGACTGCAACTCCTCTGCCTGGTGTAGTGCAGTGTGGTCAGGTGTGTTTTTGTGTTTGTTTGTTCTTCATATAACCTTCACATAATCTCAACGTGTGGGTGTGCTTAAGTATGTGAAGATTAGTTATGGAGAATCACTGTCTCTCAGCCTTCCTCAGCGCAATACAAAATTGCTTTCAAAATCATAATTAGCTTTGCTGTATGCATTGATGATACGAAGGACAGCTGAAGAATAAGAATGCCGCGAGTCTTAGAGGATCTGAGTGCACCGCAACTGCTTTTGTGTCGTTAAATATTTTATGCTTTGGGAAAGTAGATTCTGTTTGCTTTTCCTTACAAAGTTCTGCATATGTCCTTACATATCTATTCCACTTATTGTTGTCTTGAGAAGTGGTGCTCCCAAAAGAGAGGAGATTGCTCTCGACAGTGAGAGGGGAAAAATAAAATACCCCTGAAGGGTAAGGAATGTTTTTGACCAGGCGGTGGAACCATGAGAGCAGCGCTCTGCCTGGAGCTCTCTCTTGTGCTCCCTTCTTTCTGTGCTCTCCTCTCTCTGTGCGTTCCTCTCTGTGCTGCTCCCCTCTCTGCACAGTGCTCTCTGTGCTCCTCTCTTGTGCTCCCCTCTCTCTCTCTGCACTGCTACGCTTTCTGCACTCCCCTGTCTCTGTGCTGCTCCTCTCTCTGCGCTACACGCTCTGTGCTTCTCTCTGTGCTCCTTTTTCTGTTCTGCTCCTCTGTCTCTGTGCTCCTCCCTCTCTGTGGTTCTCTCTGTGCTGCTCCCTCCCCGTGCTCCTCTCTCTGTACTGCTCTCTCTCTATGCTCCCATCTCTGTGCTGCTCCCTCTCTATTCTCCTCCCTGTGCTCCTCTCTCTGTACTGCTCTCTGTCTGTGCTCCCATCTCTGTGCTGCTCCCTCTCTATTCTCCTCCCTGTGCTCCTCTCTCTGTACTGCTCTCTCTCTGTGCTCCCATCTCTGTGCTGCTCCCTCTCTATTCTCCTCCCTGTGCTCCTCTCTCTGTACTGCTCTCTCTGTGCTCCCCTCTCTGTACTGCTCTCTCTGTGCTCCCATCTCTGTGCTGCTCCCTCTCTACGCTCCTCTCTGTGCTCCCCTCTTTGTCCTCCTCCCTCCGTGGTCCTCTCTGCGCGCGAGTCGGAGAGAGCTGCCTTTTGTGTGGCCGTCGGGGCTCTAAATTGTGCAGCGTGCGTCGAAGGCCGGCGCGCCCCTGATCACAGGAGCCCGATAACTCCGCGCGCGCCTCGTGCAAAACAATGGAGGCCGTGGAAAAAAGGCGGCCGGCACAGTGGCGATACGTTCCTGAGCCCGTGCTGCCGCTTCAGGCAGACTCCGGAGAAAGAGCCGGCTCTCTGATGTTGTCTCTGTAGCGGAGGAAGTGTGCTCTGTAAAGAGTAGAAAGGAGGGGGGGTTATTGGCAGAGGCAGTGTGTCGGCCTGATTATCACCGCTGCCTGCTGAGCGGGAATCAGTGGAAACAATTAGAGGCAATCAAGGCGAGGCGGCGGAGGGGTATCTGCGGGCCCGCACTTCACACGCTTTACTCAGACGCTCTCAGCCTTCACCTTCAGACGCCGGCGCTTTTAAAAATGGCCCGCGAGTCCCTTCTCGAGGGCTGGAGGTAGTTTGAGGTTTGGAGGGACTCCAGTAATCCGTGGGGATTGTTTCTGGCTAAAACGGAGCTCTCTCTCTCCCACTCCCTGTTTACGGGCACCTCACGTGTTAGAGTGCATTGTGTGTGTGTGTGTGTGTGTGTGAGAGAGAGTGTTTTGTAAACCACGTAATCCTCGCTAGGATGTTTGTACTAAGATTGGATTTGCATGGGCTGAAAGGCTGAAGGCTGCGAGTTGAAAGCTGTTCTCTTAACCCAGAATGAGACGGCTGAGTAATACTGAGAATGTGGTCCCGCTCACCGCAGCCAGAACAGTCGCCTGTAGTTAGTTGGCTGTTATTTAAATACTCTCACTGCGGCTGTATTCTCACCCTCACGCAGAGCTTCCCCTTTCAGCTTTATTTTGTATTCCCACGATGCAGTAGAGATGGAATTCACTGGGAAGAGTGTTGCTGCTGATGTTAGGAGCTGTGTGTTTTTTGCTATATGATGCATTTCCTCTTTAGATTACGTTATTTCAGTAAGGGATTCAAGGTACAGTGTAATGAATCAGATCAGCTGAAGATCACAGGCTGCGTGTAGCGTTTGATCTGTTTGTGATCATCTGGGACCCAAGGTGTGTGTGTGGCGGTTTTCCCAGAGTGAGTCTGGCTCTGTGCTGCGCAGTAAAGCCGGAGTCCTTTCAGCTCTCCGGCAGTATCTTAATGAACAGCAGAGTGGGCACGGCTCTGTGCCGGCCCAGGGGAATGGTGTGTGTGCGTGTGTGTGTGTCTGTGTCTGTATGTGTGTATATATGTGTGTGCGTGTGTGCACGTGTGTCTGTGTGTGTGTGTGTGTGTGTGTGTGTGTGTGTGTGTGCGCGCGTCTGTGTGTGCCTGTGTATGTATATGTGTCTGCGTGAGTGTGTGTGTCTGTGTGATGCCCTTTTAGCACAGGTGACAGGTTTGGCTCCTGTTGTCCTCAGGGGCTGATTAAAGTGCTGCTTTCTCCCTTGCGGAGGTGCTTTGGACAGGAACAGAGCGGCGTGGAGGGATCACTAGAGCGAAACCCCCGCTCTCTGCCCCCTCCCCCACTCCGCAGGGCTGTTCTGTGCGCAGAGACGCTCATGTTAATTGGATGAATGCCTTCATATTAGCACCCCTCTGGCATACGCCAGGGCAATTAGCAGGGTGTTATATTCATGGCCGCGTGCTGGACAGCCAGTGCCCACACTCGGTGCGGCAGAGTGAATCGGAGGCACGCGCCAGCAGCAGTGTAAATCACTGACGCCTGCGGGGAGGTGTGCGATGGACCCACAATGCCCCTCTTCTTTATTCTCCTCCTTACAGTGCTGCGGTCGTGTAGATCCAGGCAGACAGGAGCAGGGCGAGACAGAGAGCAGGAGCCCTCAGCCTCTAAGCCCCTCTTCCTCCCTCGTCTTCCTCAGTGCCGCTCCCGGGAGTGACCCGTCCTTCTCCTCTATCTTATACTGCGATGTAGATGAAGAGAATGAATAATGAATAATGCATGAGCTGACCTCTCCCTTCCACGCTCTCTCCAGGCCCAGGATCCAGGGCCGTATATGAATGTTCTGCTTGCACTCACATGATTGTTCTGCTGGTGTTCACATGAAAGTTCTCCTTATGGTCATGGACGTTCTGCTGGTGTTCACATGAAAGTTCTCCTTATGGTCATGGACGTTCTGCTGGTGTTCACATGAAAGTTCTCCTTATGGTCACATGATTGTTCTGCTGGTGATCACATGGAAGTTCTCTTCACAGTCACATGAACGTTCTTACAAACTTACTAATAACTGCCTTCGTTTTTGGTTCATGTGTCCTGCATTTTGACAAATGAAAAGGATAATTTTTAGAAAAGACAGGAAATGGTAGAAAGTTTTTTCTACAGTCTGAGCAGATGTCATTGTTGGTGGAGGTAGAACTGCCATTTACAGAGGCGTGTGGTTCCTTTCTGCCTGTATAACAGCAGAATGTGGGCTTTCATTGTAGTAAGTGCTGTTTTCTGTGTGTAAAGAGGTACAGTGTGGTAGTATAAATCATCATTTTTCAAAGTCTGGGTCGGGATCCAAAGGTGGATCGCAGGAGATTTAAATTGGGTCACCAAGCCAAACGGTAGATCTACACTCTGGATCTGTCTCAACAGTAAGCTTACGTTTCTCTTTGCATGAGGCAATTATTTAGAAACTTGTTCTGATGATACGGATGATAATGAATCGGCGCTTACGGAGAAATCTGTTCTGAGAGACCTACTGCACTTATTCAGAAAATGAATCTGTTCTGATATTATGAAACCAATTGGAAAATTTGATTTGTTTTGATAATAGTGATGATATCACTGTATTAATTGAGAAATTAAAATGGGACATTTAAACATGGTCTGATTGCACATGCAGTGCCTTTTGATTTACTGCTGCCGTTATTTGGGTCGCAATGGTTTGCTGTTTCTGAAGTAAGTTGCCTGAAAAAAAGGTTGAAAAGCACTGGTTAAAATGGTTTAACCGTTTAGTTTTCTTCTCTGACTGAAAGCGGTGTTTTCCTTTAGTGTTTGGGAGGAGAAAGTGCGTGTGCTGTGGAGATTGAATTGCTTTTCGGTGCAGTCTCTCTCCTTGCCAATAGCACTAAATGTACGCTGATGGAGGAAGTGTGTCTGACTGCTTAAGCCCATATGAAGCTGTCCCTCCATTCCTTCTCTCTGTGTGCATTGTGATGGAAGCCCCATTGTGGTGAATGAGGATGTGGCGTCGGGGTTGTGGTGGATGTGCTCCCCCTGCAGGTTGGTGTGGGGTACTGTGCCTGGCTTGATCTGGTCCAGGCTGTGTGATGTGGTTGCTCGATTGGCGCTCACAGCGCCCACCCCGAAATGGAGCGGCGCTCAAGGACGAGGGCGGGCAGGCGGGCGCGGGGCACGGCGACGGCCTGCATGCTGAGCACGGCAACCGCCTGCGGAACGCAGCGAGCATCTGAATACGCCGGGCGAGCGTTGAGCGCATGCTGAACGCGGTAACCTCCTCAGCACTCCTCAACAGGGGCTGTTAGCGCAGAGAGCATGAGGCCACTCTGTCAGGCTGAATGCTTAACATGCCAACCGGCTGAATTCTCAACACATGTCCCGGCTTAACTCTGAACTCTAACTGGCTATATACTGAATGAAGTGATCGTCTGAACCCTGAGGGACAGCTAAAGGCTCTAGCAGAGGAAGGGGGCGGTCCGTAAGAATCTGTAGCCTGTCACAGCTCACCTGACCTGTGTGTTCTGAAAGAAAGGGAATAGAGCCCTCGCGGGGATTTGGAAACTTGGCTCTGCCCCTCATTCATATCCTGCGGCGCTCGGCTTCCTCAATGGGCCCGTGTCTGGACAGCGTTTGGCAGCCAGCTCTCCCGGGATGATGGGGATCTTGAAATGTGATCTGGCTCCATTATCGCGGGGCTATTTATGGAGCTCTGGCACGGTGCCTCTACTCTGCTGGCTCCTGCTATACCAACGCCCCCTGGCACCGGAGACACCTAGCACTGATGTGTGCTTTCAAACACTGCGTCTGTATCAATACGCTGGCACCACAGACACCAAGCACTGATGTGTGCTGTTCAAACACTGCGTCTGTAGCAATACGCTGGCACCACAGACACCTAGAGCTGAGGTGTACTGCTCTGTGTGCTGTTGAAAAGCTGATGCAAACTTTTGGTTTTCCTGTTAAACATTTGAATAGAATATCTTTAAACTGTAAGGAAAAGCCAGCCCTTGTAAAGATAGTGACTTTGATCAGAGCACCGCATTCGGTAAACGTGTATATTGTGAATGTCTTACGGAGTCGGAGAGAACTGTGTGACAGGCTGCTGCTGAGTTAGCCGCAAAGCGCTGAACTGAAGCCGAAGCATTCCGCGGCTAAACATTTATCAGAATTTGCGAAATCGAGTATCTGTGGAGTCGCGGTAATCGGCCCCGTCCCCCCGGAGCCCGCGCCCGTTAGCTGTCATTACCGCCGGCGGCGGAGCGGGGTTCGGCTCTATCAGCGGCGTAATGGGGTTAAACGCTGCGATAAGGTGAGCCCGTGTCTCGGGGGGGAGGAGAGGGGGGTGAGCGCGGTGGGGAAGGATATGTGCGGGACACGCTGTGTGCTCCGACTGCAGGAAGCCCCTCTCTCTCTCTCTCTCTCTCTCTCCCCCTCTCTCTCTCATTCATCTCCGCGCCGCCTTGCTCTGTATGAGCGTTTTATTGCAGGTGCTGGCCAGTGTGGTGCTTTCTTCCCCACACCAACCCCACACTACAAAAGTGGTCGCATAACCTTTTTCTTAGTGGAGAGGAAAATCGTTCCTTTATTGCGGGGAAGATTGAGGCAATTTCGCCGTCGTTTTGGCTGTTATTCACTTGATGGCTTTTTTTTTCTTGTCTTTTTTCTCAGCCGGGGATGCGGGGGGGCGGGCGATTCGGAAGATGATCGGTGCTGAAATAATGACAGCAATCGGGAGGTCCTGTTTGTCACTTTGCTGTTGAGGCGGCCGCGCCGCCCCCCCTCTGCGCCTGGTCACGGGGATTCGGGAGGGAGCTGGGTGAGCAGCACGAGGGTGTCCTGTGCGCCTCTGTCCGTCGTGGCCGGATTGAGGGGACTGTGAAAGGGCAGAGGGCTCGTCGTGAGCTCTGAGTCTCGCTCGGCGGAGTGGGGAGCAGGGGAGAGAAGCGGCAGCCGCTGCAGCAGCAGCACTAAGAGAGGCAGCAGTGTAGACCGCGGTAACGGCTGCCCCTCCTACAGCAGAGACCGGAGCTCCGGAGCCCCGGGCAGGAGGAGGGGCTTAGAGAGGAGGGGCGTGTCCGTGCACCGGGAGGAGGAGAGGGAGAGAGAGAGAGAGAGGGAGAGAGAGGAGGGGAGAAGGCTCGAGCGTGGATGGCGAGAGGAACCCGGGGTGAACGTATGGAGTATCGGTCACCGCGGAGTGAAGCGAGGTGAACGGGGGGGGCTTCCACACACAGCCCCCGTACTCCCGCGCACGGAGCCAGGAGGACACCGCGGCCGGGGCAGGGGGGGCGTCGGAAACCGCGGCTCCCCCTCTGATGGGCAGGAGGGCCGGCCGGCGGCGCGAGGGCACGCGGAGCGGCAGCGGCGGTGTTCGGCGGGCGGCGCGCGGGCGCTCTCTCCCCCCGGCGCGCCCATGTGCGGCTGCGGCTGCAGCATCCTCTCCGCCCTGATGAAGAGGCTGGGGCGCTCGGCCTGCTGCTCCCACCTGCTGGCCTGCAGCCACGCCTCCGAGCACCTGCAGCGCCTGGCAACCGGCTGCGCCCCGCCGCCCAAGGTAACTGCCCTCCCCTCCCCGGGGCCGGCCGGCCGGGCGGGCTCTGATCAGGGTATTATGGCTGTTGATGCTGTCAGGGGGAGGTGAGGTTTGGGGGGGGGGGCACTAAGCCGCCATCATCAGGCTATGAGCTGGAGTAATGGATTCTGTCATGGGAGGTGTGATTTAATGGCTTCCTCCCTGCGAGCGCAGAGAGATCTGCTCATAGATTTCCAGGGGCCGCTGGCTCTCATTGAGAGATGGTGTATCAAGCAGCAACTGAGTATCGGTTGAGTGCAACGGTCCTCTGACCGTAACGAAACAAATTTCCTCCGCTGAAAGTAATTACGCTTGCATTTTTGAGACTCGAGTTTTGCCTTGAGATTAAAACCGGTGAAATATCACCAGAAATATCATGGCTTTCTTTGAGGCCGGCCTCCTGTCCGTCTCTGTGTGCGCCTTTGGCCTCTGTAGGAGGGCCGTCTGCTGTCAGTAGGAGGTGCTGTGATGGAGAGAAACCCGCCGCATTTTGACTTCAATAGCGAGCGGGGTAATAAGCGCAGAAAAATAAATGCGTCCGACTGCGGGCTCTTTGAGCAACGCGAAGCTTTGGGTTTCACAGAGAGCAGCCAGGCCACTTCCTCTGCGGGTTTCAGTTTCGCCTCTGAAGCTCCGGGGGACCCAGCCTTTGGAAAGGGGGTTATTGATCAGTGAAAGTGGAGACGCGAGGCGCCGGGAGGGACCAGGGACGTGGGACTATTTATAGGGCGGCTGGTCTCCGGTGGGATCCGCCTCTCCCGAATCGCGGGGCCGCTAACCCTGTCGGGAATCGTGGCTATAAAGATGAACATTCTCAACATTACAAGCTTTTAGCCCAGCGTGACACACAATACAGTAAATCATGCCCCCAGCACCTCCGAGCGGTCCGCCATGCGATACTCTGACACCATGTCGCTAATTGACCGCTGCCGACGTGCACTGCCCTATAAAGGGGGCTGGAATCAAAGGACGCAGAGTTAAAAGTCTTTCCTTCCGCAGTAAAGAGTGAAAGGGGAGTGGAGGGGGGTAGTTCTGTGACTGTACTGTGGGATCTGCGTGTGATGCTGGTTTGGAATTACGCGCACAGCGCTCACAGTGAAAGCGAAGGGCTGTGAAACAGCCGGCAGGTGCTTGGCGTTTCTGCCGTTTCTGGGCTGCAGGTTTATCACCCGTGGGTTTGGAGTGAGCGCGTTTTTAACCCCTGGAGGGGCTGTGAATAGTCTGGGAAGGCCTCGTTTCTCTGCGTCTGTATAAAGGCCACAGGTGTGTGTCGGGCTGCGGGAGTGTGTGATAGAGTGCCGTTTCTCTGCTCTCCCTCATGTGCCCTTATTACAGAGGCGGCTCGGTCTGCATCGTTTCTTTGTGGGTGGAGTCTCTTCCTGTGAGTGCGTCACTGGCCTGAATTGAATATGAGGTGAAGGAGCCAGGACTCAGTCAGGTGCCTTGTACTTTATCCTAACTCAGAGAGAGGGAGAGTACTGTATGCTTTATCCTTACTCAGAGGGAGGGAGAGTACTGTATGCTTTATCCTTACTCAGAGAGAGGGAGTTACTGTAGACCCTGTACTGTATCCTTACTCAGGGAGAGGGAGTTACTGTAGACCCTGTACTGTATCCTTACTCAGGGATAGAGAGCATACTGTATGCCCTGCTATGACAAGCCGTCAGTGGGGGACTTACATTGACACCTCCAGGCTGACAGCCACTCGTGCAGTGTCACCTGTGCGGTGTCGCTCGTGACTCTGATAGCCGCGCTGCTGTCCTCAGGAGCCGCGGGGACAGTGAGTCTGCGGCCAGGGTCTCCAGCAGTGTCACAGACGCGCTCTCCGCGGCGTGCCGGGCCGTCGGCCGCCTTTCATCACCTTGAGTCATTGCCTGCCTCGTGTTAGACTCGGGCAGACCGTGGAGGCCGCGCTGTAGCGCCGTGCGGAGAGCCTCCTGCTCTGGAATAATGAGGCTGAGACGTCACCGCGCCAGCACTGAAACACACACACACACACACACACACACACACACACACACACACACACACACACACACGTGCAGGCTGCAGGCTGACCGCACACTCTTGGCCGCTTCTGGTTATAGGCTGGTTGCTTTTAGCCGTCTGTCTTTCTAGGCTGGTCCTTGGTTGGGTGGTGAAAGGCTGGATACAGGCTGTTGGCTATAAATCTGTCTAGGTGTTGGGGTCGGCCAAGGTAGTTAGCTGGGTCATTGGCCTGGGGGGTTGGTCTGGGAGGTCGGCAGGGCGGTTGGCTTCGGGGTTGGCTTGCTGGCTTCTTTCTCCTGTGTGACAGGTATAACGCTAAGTTTGAGGCTGATGCTGCCCATTCCAGCACATCTGTACATCAGGGCCCCAGCTGTTTGAGACCATGCTGCACATGGTGATACCGCTGACCTTCCCACCAGCCTTTGTATTCTTTGTATGTCTGACTCTGGACCCTTCTCATAGCAAGGCCACTGAGCATTTTGACTTCTCTCAATGATGAGCTTATTGGCTTTGAACTAATTTAATTTCTAGCTAAATTTAATTTCTAACCAGTAAAGTCAGACCTGTTTGTGTAGGCGTGCTCTGTTAGGCTTGGCGATCAGGCTGGAGATCTGTGCTTAGCGGGGCTCTGTTAGGCTTGGCGATCAGGCCG
Source organism: Megalops atlanticus (assembly GCA_019176425.1). Taxonomy (NCBI): domain Eukaryota; kingdom Metazoa; phylum Chordata; class Actinopteri; order Elopiformes; family Megalopidae; genus Megalops; species Megalops atlanticus. Next base: position 12,547,449 of record CM032894.1, on the reverse strand, counting down.
GGGATCTGTGTGTAGCTGTGCTCTGCTAGGCTGGGTGATCAGGCTGGAGATCTGTGCTTAGCAGGGCTCTGCTAGGCTTGGTGATCAGGCCAGGGATCTGTGCGTTGCTGTGCTCTGTTGACCCTACGGCCTTGAGCTGCAGCCCCCACAGGGAGTTCCTGCAATCAGAGCAGCGTCTAATGCAGGGCCCAGGTATTGATGCTGTGTGAGCAGGAGAGCCAAACAGGGAGACGATACTCTCCTCAAGGTCACAGACTGGGAGTGAGCAGTCTCACCAGGCAGCACAGTGCTGTAGAACCATCCTCTGTCCCTCTGTAATCAGGCCAGCCACAGGCAGCCTTTGGTCATTTTGTCTCAGTCGTGTTATTGGTAGTGTTAGTTGATAGTTGAGAGTGTGAGATGTTTTGAGGAGAGTAAGGAGTATAATTAGGTATGCAGTGAAACATGTTTTCACACTGTCCCAGCTAATACAGATATGACTGTTCCTAATAATAAGCGCAGCCAGTGTTTTTCAGTGTGTGGTTTAATTATGTGTATGTTTGTGTGTGCGTGAGAGAGAGAGAGAGAGAATGAGGGAGGGAGAGAGAGACGGAACAAAGTGTCCGTACAGAATCATTGTGAGATCGTGCAGCAGTTTTTTGGCTCTAGTCTGGGGATGATATACTTCATATGTGAGTGAATGGGTCTATGTGAAATAGGACTGGTGCAGCTGGACCCTGTCTGTGGATCCCATGTACCAAGATTGTGGTAATAATGAAGTATATTTATAACGGGGATTAGAGATTATGAGAATAATTGACCATGAGATCACTAATCAATTACTTGATTCAGTATTTAAATGCTTGCTAACAAACATGATGCAAAATATTCATTCTTTCTCATCAATATTCCTGAAGTCAAAGAATCCTGCATGTAATAACAAGCTTTTTGTCAAAATGAATTTCTAATTTGAAAGCATGAGTGAACATAGATCTAGTTGCACTGTCGTTTATGCAGGAAAAGTAGGTTACTATTATGCCTCATTTGAATTGGGGATTTGATCTTGGGAGCCATTAAGCATTGGAATATTATATGAACTGAAATGTGTATCCCAAGTTTGGGCAGTGCCTTAGTTGGTTTCTGAAGCTGGACCTTATCCATTGGAAACATTGTGCTCTTTTGTTTTAGCTTTTTGAAGGTGACTGGGCTCTTCCCCAAGTAGATGCCCAGGTTCAGCAGTCTCAGTGGAGAGGTGCTGATTAACACAGGCTTCTGAAATGACCAAGGGTCGGAGAACAATAGCTGTGCTTCTTGGAGAACAGGTGTTTGCAAGCTGTTTTGAGGCATTGCAACCTTTGCAGCGCGCCAGATGCAGACAAATGGCCTGTCATCCCCAATGCCCGTGCCTCGCTAAGTGAGGAAATGACACGCGCTGTGTCACCCAGCCCCTCCCCCGCATGTGGCCACGCCCCCTTCCCCCAGGGCCATTGGGGGCGGCCTCCTGAAAGCCTATCCGACTGTCGTGCATAATTAAAGCATTGGCAGCGGGGGAAACTGGAGAGGAGCTGCAGCCCTGCCCCCTGTCCCGTCTGGGGGACAAACGGCCGCGGCTTAAACGGCTCGATTTCCACGGCCCGGCTCTGTCCCGCGGCTCCCGTTAGAGGGGGGCTCGTGCGTGTGACCGGGGGGGCGGCTCAGTGTTTGCAGACGAGAGCTAACAGAGCGGCACTCCGTTCTGCACGCTCTCTGCAGCCGGTTACACGGCCACACGGGAGCCAGCGCAGGCTGCGTGCAAACAGGGATGGAGTTAAATAAGTGGAACGTGGGCATTAAGGATGCAGGTGAGGAGGTTTTGTCTGTGCTCAGCAGAGCGTGCTGTTTGTACACTGAGCTCTCTCGCAGTGCAGAGCGTAATCACTGAAACCCCTCTGCCCGTGTACAGCAATGTGCTGGTTAGCACATGGGACAGGCGTGACTTCCTCTCCCACAAACGCGCCTCTGTAGACCAGACAGGTTCTGAGAAGGCTAACTCGTTCAGAATTCAGAAATCTGTCTCAAAGAATGACTGCCAGGCTTATTCGTTGGACTCTGCCATGTGACTTCCCTTCACTGTTTTGTATTCACTTCACTGTTAATATAACTCACACCCTCTAGCAGCAGTAATGTTCTGCTACTGATTATGAGGTCATTTGAAAACCACCTGTCATATCCCATCTGTACACGATGTACCTAGAAAGACAAAACAGCCCGCTGATGACTTCAAGGTGTATTACTACTTATTATACTGTTAAGTGGTATCTGGTAGGTAACTTAATGGCTAACTGCATATTCAGATGCTAGTTAACAACCCAAACATCTGTTTTAGTAGAACTGCCCAGTCATTAATGGTTAATTGCAAATCAGATATTAGTTAACAGCCCCGATGTTTGTTCTAGCAGCAGAACCCTGTCATTAAAGGTTAACTGCATATCCAGATGCTAGTTAAGAACCCCAATGCCGGTTCTAGCAGCAGAACCCAGCAGCTACCTCTTTGATACCAGCACATTGAGCCGAGCTCCCCTTCTTCCTGCTGTCTGAGATGGGAGAGTGAACCTGACTGCGCTGCTCAGTATCGAATGCACCAGGTCAATACGCTCCACTTTCTCCTGATGATAATTAAGCGGTCATTACAGCCTACGTCACCGCCGCTGCTGTTCTACCTGGGCAGGTCTCACAGCCAGTCGCCATGCATCTCCCCCCAGAAGGGAGCTCAGCACAGCTAGCATAGCACGGACAGCACGATGCAGCCAGCGGTCCTCAGAAAACGAGCCACGCTGGAACCAGCCCGACGTCTCTCTCCACGCGTCTGTCTCTCTGTCTCTGTCTCTGAAAAGCGCTACGCTTACGGTGCTGTGTGTTTTCCTCAGCAGATTGTAACAGCGCAATTTACAATTCAGCATAAGCGTCTGCGTAGCCAGGGTTGTCCCCATCTTTAATTTCACGTTTAACGTCTTTAATGTCTTAGTTTGCCAGTTATTTTGCCAGTTAGTACATGGGAGTTTGTTTTCCAAACATGCGTATTTATGCATATGTTCGCGGGTGTTGAAAACTGAACATGTAAACTGAAGTTACACAGTTTTGAGTAGGATATTGTAAAAGTTAATTATTTGTTAATTGTGCAGTGGTGATTGTTTCCTGGTTTGAAAGAGGGCTAATCTACAGGTCTCCTCCATTTAGATGTCTTTGGCTGAAACATACACAGGGAGCGCTAGGCTAAGCCCTGCTGTGCTAACAGGTGGCTATTTAAAGTGACCTAAAGGTCACAGAATTTATGGTGAGTGCGTGTTGCACTCCGTCCGCCGTGGGGTCAGGCCTGTGGCGCAGCAGCACGGCGGAGGAGGGGTCAGATCCGTCAGTTTGTTGGTCAGACTCTCTGCATCAGTCTAATGATCGGTGTTTCTGTCGGACGCTCTCTGTCAGTGTACTGAGCGGTGTGCCGGGCAGATGGATCTCCTCTGTGTCGTGCTGGGTGTGTGCGGGTCGGTGTCCCTGCAATGAAGGTGAGAGGAAGAACGACACACCTGCCTGAGTCAGTGCTTTGTTTCTCCATCTTTCCTAGTAACACACAGTCCTCCCGGATCCACGGCACACGCCAGCACGCTCTATCAGACTCTCCTGCACCAAGGACAGGCGTATCACTTTCAGGTTTATTCCCCCTCTCCCTCTCTCTCCAATACTGGAAGGGAATATTGATACATGAACAGTCCAGCTATTTGTATCTTTACGTCTGCTTTTTATTTGTCAGCGGTATCAGTGCAGCGGATTTCCTGTAGCTTGTCTGTGTGGAGTACAGCACATTACCTGTAGTTGTCCTGTATGGGTGAAGCACATTTGCATCTGTCTGTATGCACTACACCACATTACCTGTAGCCTTCATGTATGGGCTTACCACATATCCTGCAGTCCAAGAACAGAGCCCATGCTTCAGATTAGCCGTTGATGGTGCTTCTGTTTGGAGGCATGTAAAAGCTAAGGCTGAATACCCTGCGAAACCCCCTTCCTGTGTGTTTGTTTGTGTGAGTCTGCAGGGCGGATGATGAGCTGTTTTGCCGAAGCTTCAAGCATCCATTTGAAGAAAGTCTTTTTTAAAAAAATCTGTTTTGCTTATTTCGTCCTTGGGTAATCAGAGGCTGCCTCGGTATAATTAATCAATCTCTGATTGCCCGAAGAATTTCCCCCCACGTGCTGAGCCGCAATCTTCCACGCAGACAGTCTGATTAATCGGCGTGGAGGACAACATCACCTGCAATTAACGGCAGAGCAATCAGAGAGGCCGGGGGCGTGCGGGCTGAAACGGAGGCGGCGTCGCGCTCCCGGGAGACGCCGTGACACGCCGCTGCCTTTCTGCCGCGTCCTTTATTCTCTCCCGCCGTTACTCCAGATTAAGGAGCGAGGAGCAGCCTGTTGAGAACAGATGGTAATCTGCTGAACAGAGTGCAGATTACGCGCTCTGAGCATGAGTTGCAGCTGGAGTGCATGAGCGCCAGTGCCGGGGGAGAGCACCTGTTCAGGGGTACGGGAGAGCCTCTCGAGATGTCTGGCCTGCCCCCCCACAACCTCAAACTGAGTGTTTCGTGCAGTGCTGGTGTTTGAGGGAGGAAGACGGTGCTGTCCCACAATGCTCTCTGGCAACAGCAGTTACATGTGATATATGTTATCTGTGTTAGCGGTTAAATGTGTCTTTTCAGAGCAGATTTTGCGGGCCGTGCTTTATCTATCCGAGTTTACAAGCTGTCGTCTTTGTTGGCGCAGTGCAGTGATGGACGAGTCTTCACCTGAGATCCGAACTCACTGTAGTCAGGAATCCCATGGCACGGTATAGTCTGTAATAATAACCTTATAAGGGCGTGCTAACCCTGGGCTCCTGGTGTCTAAACTGGCTTCCTGCGTCTGGCCGCCTAATCATCCCCCTCCTGGCAGTCCCTACCCACCCTGATTTCCCCAGGTTGTCAATAAGAGAATGAGTTCTCAGTTGACCCCTCTGGTTAAATAATAGTTAAATCGACCTCCACGCTGAGTCATTTCTGCAGGCTCTGTCTGATACTGTTTGTATTGAATAAACATTTTGATTGTCTGATGATCAGTGAAATATGGAGCCTATTTTATACTCTGAGAGCCCTTGAAATGCTGATGCCATTTTAGAATTGTGCTCAAATCATTTTATACTCGTTTAACCTTTTCAAGGCCTCTGATACATGCTAAAGCATCCCCGCTAATGAAATTATAAATACTGGATATCGTTTATCACCCTTACCGAAACCCGGCTTCGGCTCTATTAGGGCAGGGAAGCATTTGAGCTTTGCCGTCCTCAGGATGGCTCTTTGTGCAAGTGCACCCTCTGCTGGCTGTATACCCATAATGCTGGCAGTAATCTAAAAGGGTGTTGGGAGGGGTACAATGTTTTTCCTCAAGCTAAAGACACTGGCATTGTGTGTGTGTGTGTATCTAATCACCCTGTTAATATGCGCTACTATTCCTGTTATTTAGACTTTGTAATTGTTATGGATTCCAGACCTGAATTTTTTCTTTGAGTGTTTATTAGAGAAATGGGAATTTACATATTCTAAATCGATCGCTTACCACATGAAATAAACAAACAGAAGGTAATTGTGACACTATCCTCATTATGATAAGTAATCTGAATGCATACTTTAAGAATGGGTCTGCATTGTTTACCCAAGTATGCACAGATCTGTGCTTTGTGTTGCAAATGGGAAGGGGAATTTTTTTGGCCCGTCTGCATTGTTTTTATTTGTCTGTCTGACAAGAAAAAGTAACTGCAGAGCCCTGTGTTAAACCAGAACACATGTGATTATGTGGAGAAATGTGGCATAGTCTTACTCTGCTTACATTTGACCTTGTCTGATCCATGTGCCTTTTCTTGAGAACAAATGTGTGGTGTATTCTTTGCTCTGGGCAATACACAAGCCTAAAGTCTGTTACCAAAATATATGTCTCAGATGTTTCTGTATTTTTAAATAAAAAGTTGATGCTTTACTGATGCTGATTGGACTAGCCTGATGGCACTGCTAGATCTGTAGAGCACTGCTGTGGTGCACAGTATCAGACAGACACAGCTCTCAGCTGAAAGAAGAATTAAAACAAACACCTACTACAGGGCCTCTCCACCAGTGGGCAATTTCCAATGCATTAAAAATAATAAAACATTCCATTATAGACAATATTGTTGTCCCATTTGAGACTTTCTCCCTGCTATTTCATCGTCCAGCTTGGTTAGTTTGCTGTTGCTCCCATGCTGTTGTAAAATTCCCTCAGCTCTCCTGATGGACCCACCCACAGACCCAGCCAGAAGTCACTCCTTATGCGGTTTCTGCTATGGACGCTATGCAAAAATGGGAGCTGTCTTAAATTGTTTCGAGTGACCTTTGGTTAGGGAGTCATGCTGTTGTACAGTGTAAAGTCTCCATTAAATTATTGAGAAAACATGAAACCATCACTCTGCCAAGAATGCATTTTCTGGCAGTATGTATGGAGACCACCCTTTGAAATGCTTACTTCCCTGGGGAGATCGTTGGGTGGGGTGTGCATGCAAAGTGTTATGCGTCATACCTAATGTTTGCCACTAAGTGTCAGTATTGAGTAGATAATTGTCTGGATAAAGTATCAATTCGTGGCTGGGGAGTGTTCCACTGTTCTGCCAGGCTCCCTGAATCAGTAACAGATGGGGATTCACAGAGCGATGGGTATGCTAATGGAAGTAACGTATTTTACCATAGGTTGCTTGGCATTTGAAACTGTAATGGCATCGTACATAACTTGTGATAGTGTCCATAATGTGGACTGCACGTTGCTAATGAAGTTGTCTGTGGTTGTAAGTTGTGCGCGGTGGCGGACTCATTATTGCAGACCTGATTTACGGCAGCGTTGCATACACTCCTGCTGCTGGCTTTAGGGTCGCTGATCTCAGTCTGTCTCTGCCTGCTGGTCCAGGTTCACAGAAAGGTTGCACTCCTGAGGCAGTGCAATTTCAATTGAGGTGTTTATCATTCCAACATATGGGAAAGGCCCAGGTAATTATGCTGCTTAGATGTGCTGCTTGGATAGTGTTAGTTTTGCATGACAGCAGGATATTTCCTGCAGCCGTACTGCTTATGTGAATCAAGCTCTGTGTCACTGGTGTTGCAAAGGCTAGCAGGTGATGTACGGAAGGCAGTCATGGTAATGTGCAGGAGTTGGGATTTAGCAGTGTAACAAGGAGGCGAGGAGGTGGCATGATTTAACGAGGGCCCACACAGTGATGTATTGATGTTGCTGAGGTGCGGAGTGGGAGACCAGGGCTGGGTTTCCGGAAATCTCCCCTGAATGTGCTCTGTGACGTCTGTGTGTTTCCCGTGTGTGATAAGCGCCTCTGTGTGTGTGTGTCTCTGCAGAATGCCAAGCCACTCTCCTCCTCAGGCAGCCTGGTGAAGGTGCAGGAGGTAGCAAGCTGGCTTTTGGAAATGAACCAGGATCTGCTGTCTGGGGGCAGCAGGCGGCGGCGGCCGGGGGGCTCGGCCCGAGGTAACGGCGCCTCCGGCCGGGCGCCCCACCCGCCGGGCGAGGAGGGCGAGGAGGAGGAGGAGCACATGGCCGACCGGGTGGTGGAGGAGGAGGAAGAGGAGGAGGAGGAGGGGCGGCCCCCGGCGGCGGCGGCGGCGGTGGGCGGGGCTGAGGAGGAGGCGCCCTGGTCGTCCGGAGCGACGGGGGACGGCGACGGCCGGGAGGCGGCCGCCGAGGGGCGGCTGAACGGCGAGCGCAAGGGCGCCCCCTGGCTGTGGGAGGCCGAGCGGAGGCACCACGAGGAGGAGGACGAGGACGAGGAGGACGAAGAGGAGGAGGAGAACAACAACAGCGGCCACCACGCCGACGAGGAAGAGCAGGAGGACAGGGAGGGCAGCCGCGGCGGCCGGGAGGAGGAGGAAGGGGAGGAGGACGAGGAGGAGGAAGAGGAGGAGGAGGAGGAAGAGGAGGAGATGGACCAGGACAGCGATGACTTTCATTCAGAGGAGGAGGGCGAGGAAGGCGAGTGCTCGCCCACACTCAGGAACAGTGTCTCTGACCCCAATGACAATATGGACGTGTCCTCAGGACGGCAGCATCCGGCCCCGCCCTCGCTGTCCAAGAAGAAGGTAAGGAGGGCGTCGGGAGGGCAGGGGAGGGGAGGGGGGCTGTCTACTCTTCCACACACAACTTCTCCCTCATCTCACCACACTCACAGGATTTGGACTATCCAGAGCTCTTTGGCTTTTAATGTTGTCCTATGTCAAGTGCTGCCACGCATTTCACAATGTTAGTATGCTTTAATGGAAAAAGTGCCCTTAAAATGTCTACCTGTATTCTCTGAAATTGCCTATAGCGTCTTCATATTAGTCTGCAGTGTCTCTCTCATTCAATGTTGAAAAGACTCTGTGTTTTCTCAAGTGGCGGAATTTCAAGATGCATAAATAATCATTGGAATGATGTTGACATGCCAGAAACCGAAGCAATACATGTGTTGTGAATTTTAAATAGTATTACCTCATTGCTAAATGGAAAGAATTAAATTCCCTCCATGCTGCCTGAATCAAAGGGTCCCCCTAGTGGGCAAGGAAGTCATTACGTGCAACACTCATTTTACATGACACTTCCCTTTGGAAATGCTATAAGAAAGTATCAGCTGGCTTCTTTGGAGGGTTATTCTCGAGCCCCTGTGAGCTTAAACAGCAGGCTGTGTGAGTCCCAGGACGGCCTCAGGGCCTGATCACTCAGCTCCAGAGTAAAGGCAGCCACATGTTGCATATACATGTATAACATATTCACAGTCAGCTCCAAGAGGGTTTCTCTGGCTGAGACACCCAGGTCTGGCAGGGGCCCTTCCCTGCGTCACATGTCCAGGATGGGGATATTTATATTTAATCCACGGGTTGCTCCATGCTGTCAGTGGTGTGGGTTCAGGCCCTGGCGTGGGTGGTGAGTTATGGCGGACTGAGCCCCGCCTCGGTATCAAGGCCGCGTCCAATCAGAAGCACATGCTCCCGTGTGATGGATGAGCCCGGCTGTGATGATGATGACGACGATGATGAAGGTGATGAAGGTGATGACGGTGGTGACGATGACAGCCAGGCTGAAGGACGTGGCGGAGTGCCCGCGGCCGGGCTTTAATTAGAGTGACAGACGCATGCTTCCTGCTCGGCCTCATTAATAAAGAGGGGGAAGGACGGGGTCCTCTGGGGTCGCGCCGGCCGCCGCGGCTCGGGTTGTACGGGCAGATTTATGACGCTCGCGTCCTCGGAGGTGGAAGAAACGCGGGTCGCCCTTTACCGCTCAGGTGAAGCCTGTCACTGTATCACGGTCCCCAGATCGCCAGTATATCCGCCCACGCCCCCGCTGGCTGGCTAGCCTGCGGTCGTCGCGGGGTTAATGTGTTGCCGGGATCCCTCTGTCCTGTGCGTGTGTGACAGGCACAAGGAGGCACTGTCACGCTGGACTGGAACGAGGGCAGCAGGCGGTTTCATCAGAGCGACAGCCTGAGTGAGACTCAGAGCAGGGACTGAGAGGGAGCAGAGACAGCTCAGAGCGCGAAAACAGCACAGCCGACAGGATAGAGCGGGGACACCACAGAGAGAGAGAACAGCTTAGCCAGAGACCTCTCAGAGAGAGGGAACAGCTCTCCCAGGGAGATCTGAGAGAGAGAGAAGAGGACACCCAGAGGGATCTGAGAGACAGGGAAGAGCAGACCCAGGGAGATCTGAGTGAGAGGGGATGCCATAGTCTTAGAGATCTGAGAGAGAACAGCTTAGCCAAAGGCATCTCAGAGAGAGAGGACAGCACACTCAGAGGGATCTGAGAGAGAGAAGAGGACACCCAGAGAGATCTGAGAGGGAACAGCACGCCCAGGGACTCCTCAGAGAGAGATTCCCCCTGCTCACTGCACAGGGATGGGGAACCGACCCATAAAGAAAGTGGCTCTGCTGCTGGTGAGTGGATCTGCCTGCAGGCATTCCTGTATGATGGTAGCTATTTCACTGGCTAATACTGTGTCCACAGACATCATCTTAAACCTGGCTGTTACCATCTGCTCTCCAGTAAGCTTTTTCTCTACTACTATTTGTGGACTGTTGTCAATGGGTATAATTTGTTGTGAATGGAGGAGGGACATTCCTATTTGTGGAACTGTCCAGTCAGCAGAGAATGAATGTTATGCAGATGGTCTATGAGACGAATGGGATTTGAAATGCATATAGCGCTAAAGGTAAAAGGGCCTCAGTGTTTGGGGCATCTCTGCCAGGCTTGAGCGCACAGCTGCCGTGAGTGTGAGCAGCGATGTGCTCATTGCTGTGTGACTCCTCTGATAGCTGCTCGGTACAGTACGAGTAGCCTGGCACCGTGTGTAACATTCATTCACTCCGTTCACCCCCCTGCACCTGGGGTGGCAGATGTTCTTCACTGCTGGGAATGATGGAATGCTAGAGGGTAGGGTGGGGGGTTTGTGTGTGTGTGTGTGTGTGTGTGTGTGTGTGTGTGTGTGTGTGTGTGTGTGTGTGTGTGTGTGTATGTGGGGGTCCTCTCTCTCTCGCTCTCGCTCTCTCTCTGCCGGTCCTGGTGCACTGAGCATGACAGGCAGATCTTTCACTGGCCTCAGTCGGTTGTAAAATTGGAAATGAAGTTTCCCTCGGGCTTGTTGGTGTTGTCGCCCCCCTTCCCCGTGGTGAAGCCGGGCCGCGACGGTGACGGGGACGGCAGGCTGAGTGCGCTCGGCGTCCCTCTCCCCGCTCGTCCTCCTCGGGCTAATCCCGGCGAGCTCTCGCGGAGCCGTCCTGACACCCGCACGATGCTGTGGATCTGTGACAGGGAGTGCCAGAGCCCAGCAGCTTCAGCCAGATCTGTCCCAGTGTGGATTTAAAGGGAATCTCTCTCCAGCTCAGGGGCAAATGAGTTAGAGCATTGTGTTCCCCCACTGTCTTAGAGTTAGCATTAGAGGGGGTCATCGCTCCACAGACCGGCTACTCCCAGAGGCCTCATCTCTGACTGACCCTCATTAGATCCCTCTCTGATTGGCCCCCGCTCTGATTGGCCCCCGCTCTGATTGGCTCCCGCTCCTGGCTTTTCGCCCTGAATAAGGTGTGTCCTCACCCTGCAGGCCCTCATGTTTTCCTCTGTAGAGGAGGAGGATACAAAAGTAGAGTTAAGTGGAAAACAGTGTCAGGGATTGTATCATGGAAAGCCCAGCATACACAAGTGAAATATAAATAAACTGTCTAGGATTTTAAGTGCTATAATGCCATTCCATTTCATGTTTCTTGAAATATTTACTAAGAGGCTCTGGTTGAAAGAGAATGTACTGGCTGTAGACAGCTCTCTGCAGGAAGTGTCTCGTTGGTGCCCCACTGTTCCACCCTGTGGATTGCTCTGTCCTCCGGAGGAGCGCATTAAAAGCCCTGCTCTGCAGCTGTGGGGGGGAGTGCTGAGGAAGCTTCAAAAACCCAGGGGGTGCCTGCTGTCCCCCTGCTCCGGGGGCAGGGTCTGAAAGGGACACCTCACAGAGGAGCAGACCTTCTCAAACACTTCTCAGAGAAGGAACTGTTCTCACGCGCTCTACTGCAAGCAAAATGACTTTCATCTAAAGTTCTGTTGTAAGCAGTTCCAAATCATGTCTGTACCTGGAGGCTAAATTTGCACGCCGGGTGTTTGCATGTGTCTGGTCTAGTGCGCAGTATTGTGCAGTGACTCGGGACCATGTCCAGCTGTAAGCAGTTTGTTGGCCAGGTTGTGTACATGCTGAAAGTGAGTTTCATGCGTCTTGCTTGTCCTATCATAGCTCTGTCACTGAGCTCAGGACACAAAGGCCCACACCTGATGTACAGATGAAAAGCTGTATCACCTGTTGTTTGGGTCATCAGAGCCCTTTAGATTCTTTGCTGTTAACATCTTTCAGCCTGGCGTTTAGTGACTTCTCGAATCGGGAGATGTAATTGTTCAGGAGGGCTTAAAAGGATGAGTGAGATCAAGTGTTTTTTGGATCTGAAAGTCTGCTCAAAGTGTCCAGGATCTGCTCCAAAACCGTGAGACAGCTGGAACCATAACATTTGACTTGCGCGGTGTATGCAACGTGCATGATGGGAGATCTTTTGTTAGCATTTGTGTTTGTATCAGCACTCTCTCATGAATTGATGTAATGTTGACATGAGCCACGCCTGTTTAATTTGGGCAGAGTCAGGCATCCAACTAATCTCTAGGTAGCTTTCCTGCAAGCCCGTCTGATCCGTAGTCCTCCCAGCACCAGGGGGCGCTCTCAGTTCCTCTGAACATATGGCCCAGGGGAAGCCCACGTTGCAGCCCCTCTGCAGTGAACGTGGGGTCCAGCCCATGCTGTCGGCATTGTTCGCGGTTCCCTTTTGGAGCTGGATCCCCTCCAGACAATGTGCTGCGCTGTCACCGCCAAGGCCCTTCCGGTAGCTGAATGCCTCAGTGCTGAAGAGCGGCCGGCCTTTTTATAGCCGCGTCAGCGCCGGGGAGAGCAGTGCGGACACGAGAGAGCTCTACACTGAGAGTCAGAGGGTTCAACCAAATTCTATAGCCTCCAGCTTCTTTAAGAAAGGGGGTGGAAGGCTAACTATGGAGTAAAAGCTAGCAACATGCTAACATCTGAGGGCTCTTTACATTTGATACTTAGACGCTTACGATGTGATTTAAGGGCAGCTTGTCAGCCACGATCACTAATATAGCAGAGAATCTGAGGGGGTTTGGCACGCCCAGCGCTGGCATGACAGACGCAAGTGCTACGAGGTGCAGAGATGAGCGGCAGGTGCTTCCAGCCAGAGCCGCTGTCACTGACTGCGAGACGGCGCCCGGGTAAACATCTGTTTACCACGCATTATCTCCTTAAGAACACACAAAGGGCTTCAGAACCACTCCGTGTTCTGCATCTCTTAAAGTTTACACGGCGTAAACACTCTGAAATATTAATGAGTTTTATAAGAATGCCTGGAGGACGTTGTCATGGCGCGGGTATATCAACATTTGTTTTAGGGAAATCTTTCCGCTTAATTAGCGCGGGCTAATGAGGGGTGATGTTTCTCTGAAGTGTGTTTGGTTGGGGGAACGCGGGCGCCGTGGTTAAACTCTAACCTTATGAGTTTTTCAGCAGGAGCGTTGTTTGTCCTCCCTCTTCGAGCGTCGGAGCGCGTGAAGCTCCGCTTTAATTACCGCTCGACCGCGCGCCACCGAGGGCGGTTAAGTATTTAACAAAAAGAATTCCGAGCGGCAGTTTGGGAATACTCCGGGTTTTTCATCATTAAGTGGCTCAAAGACGTTTTAATGCTTAAGTCGGTGCGTACCCCGTCCCTTTATGGAGACGATCTGAGTAAATTAGCTGCTTGTGTGATGTGAAATCGGAATTGACTGTGCTGCACCTCAAATGGGCGGCAGTGTGGTGTAGTGGTAGTGAGTAGGGATTGTAACTGGGAGGTTGCCGGTTCAGTTCCCCACTGGGGCACTGCTGCTGTACCCTTGGGCAAGGTACTTAACCCACAATTGCCTCAGTAAATATCCAGCTGTATAAATGAGTAACATGTAAAAAAATGTAAACTATGTAAGTCGCTCTGGATAAGAGCGTCTGCTAAATGCCAATAATGTAATATAATGTAATGCATCTCCTCTGTATGGGTTTGGCTGGGGGTTGGTGTTATAAGTAGGGTGGAGCGCTTGTGTTTACCACCCTTACAGTCAGCCATGTTGCACCTTTGCCTCTGCCCTCTGCTGCCCGGACTGAACACTGTAAAGTGGAAAGCTGAGGGAAGCGAATGTGGTCGCTGACAGGATTAGCTGTAATCCTGTATGAGACCGTTTCGTCCCCTCACTGTGAAGGAGCCTGCACGTTGTGACGGTCCCCGCGGTGGCAGCTTTGGTTTGGGAGTGCAGATAAGGACAGGGACACATGGTTTCGGGGGAGAGTGCTGCACCGCCCTGTATAGACCAACCATGTGACAACCAGAGCGGTGATGACACCAGCGGAGGGTGAACAGGAGCACTGTGCTGCACATCTGAGCTCCTGAGTTAGAGTCTGTACTGACACAGAGGGAATGTCTGTGCTGCACACCTGAGCTAGAGTCTGTACTGACACAGAGGGAACGTCTGTGCTGCACACCTGAGCTAGAGTCTGTACTGACACAGGAATGCACTACACAGCCCAGTACTACTGCTATACAGCGCAATCAGAAGGTCCTGTCTGTGCACACAAAGCCCTGCCAGGCTCCAAACCCCTCCCTTCCCCCCGTGCCAGGCCCGGGTCCCCTTGTGGCGTGCCCTGCGGTATGGTGGCGTGTAGCGGTGAGCCTCCTCTGTGTGCAGTATGTGTGACCGCCCGGGGTCAGGCCACGCCAGCGCTTAGCAGAGCCGCCATCCACCTGCCCACTGCTGCCGGGAGAAGCCCAGTCTATGGGGAGATGAGCCATCGTATCACTTAGCATGTTAAAGGTACGAAGAAACCATTCAACACAGAATGCACTTTTTCAGCAAGCAATTTCTGTGTATTTGTGTTTCTTACATTACATTATTGGCATTTAGCAGGCGCTCTTATCCAGAGATACTTACATAGAATACATTTTTTTGCATGTTGTCTGTTTATACAGCTGGATATTTACTGAGGCAGTTCTGGGTAAGTACCTTGTCCACGGGCACAACGGCAGTGCCCCAGCGGGGGAATTGAACTGGCAACCTTTCGGTTACGAGCCCTGCTCCTTACCACTATGCTAAACTGCCGCCGTTTGTATTTGATATATTCGTCTATCCGTGTGTCTGAGTGAGTGTGTGTTGGGAAAACGGCGCACCTCTTCCTGATTAAAATGAATGAAGTGTATAGGTTGCTGCTGAGTGTTTGGGTTTTGGTGCGGGCCCCAGGGGGGTAAGGGCCTCAGACAGCAGGCCTGTCCCCCAGGTGCTCTCCAGCCCCACGCAGGCACACGAGCTGCTGCCGGATGAATATTTCATACCGGGCTCATTAAATATGCCCTTTCAGAAGACACTGTAGTTCTCAGGAGCAGAGCAGCTGTTTCAGGGACACGTTTGTTTGTTTTTTTTTATGTTGTTCAAATATAGAAGTCCTCCAGGCCGAGCCGAAGCTAACCGGCCTCCACCTGGAGCCCCTCAGCACTGTTGTGGGCCGGCGTAACGTAGATCCAGCTCCTCTGAGAGGAAGGAATTACTGTATTGCAAGGGGGCGGCAGTGTAGCATAGTGGTAAGGAGCAGGGCTTGTAACGAAAAGGTTGCTGGTTCAATTCCCCACTGGGGCACTGCTGGTTTACCCTTGCCAAGGTACTTGACCCACAATTGCCTCAGTAAATATCCAGCTGTATAAATGGACAACATGTAAAAATTGTAACATATGTTAGTTGGTCTGGATAAGAGTGTTCGCTATATGACAATAATGTAATGTAATATATTACCACTCAGATTTCTACCAGTAACCTCAGCACCTGGATGTTAAAACACCATGGTGTCCAAAATGCACTGCCTGAAAGTCTCCACCCTCTCTCTGGGCTGCCCAGCTCTCCCTGCCCTCGTTCCCCTGGTCAAAGTGGGGACTTACAGGGGTCTGTGGTCCCGGGTGGGGCCTGCCATGGGGGGAATTCCTGAGATGCCCCTCCAGGGTTATGTGTCTGTGTGCAGAACGCCAGCAGCCTGCATAGCAGGGATGGCTGAGCCCCACAGGGTGGAGGTAACCCTCTGCTGCAGGCCTCCACTCTCTCCCTGCACTGCCTGAGCAGAATCGGGACGAGGGAAGGTGGGGGGTGCTTCAGCCCTGATGCGGTGTCACTTCCGTGCTCTCTCCTGCCCCCATGTGGAGAGTGCTCACACTGCGGCTGCTCTGGCCCACTGCTCCCCTGGGCTTCAGTGTCACATGAGGAAGGAATGTTATCAGCAGGGCTTCCCACTTCATTCCATCAACAAACCGAGCTTCCTGGCGATCAGAAATAACAGGAGCTTGTTTACATTGGCCCAGTGGCTCCTCTTATATAATACCAGTCAGCTGTGCTGTAACCCAGCCACTGGAAGGTAAGGAAGCTCCCGTTTCTACAGCTGAAGAGGACAGAGACGATCTGAGGAGGCCGGCTTGTGTTCTGTACCCTAAAGGGAAACCCTAAGCAGTGTGGAGTTAACAGGGGTAATGTTAGTGAAATGAGTGAAGTCGTAGCATAACAAGCTAGCTTGGTGTAGGTTGTGCTGTATGTGCTGGCCCTATACACTGCAGTGTTGCCTATGTTTTAAACCCTGCAGCACAGCAAACAGTACAGACCTTTCCTCAGAGAGCTCCCTTCATTAGAGAGAGTTGCTCTGTGTTAGCGTAGTGGAGCACTGAATGGTGCTATGCCTGGGGAAGAAATTGCATTTATTCATTTATATATGGATTTTCTGCGAGCAGATGTGGTTTCAGCGGAGCAGGCCACCTCATTAAATTAGGGGCTAATTATTTCCCTGTTAGTTTTCTGTAATGAGCGGGATGCGTGCTCTGTGTGCCTGGAGCCTGCTCATGAGCCCGGGCCCAGCTGCACTGCAGGACCTGCAGCTGCGGAGCCATGCAGGGAGGTGACCACAAGGTGGCAGCGTTGCCCCCGGGGCTGTGTCTCCAGTGCAGGTCAGCTGGAGGTTGCAGTGGCAGGTGCCGGCGTAAAGAAGCAGGACAAAGAAGCCCTCGCCGTGTCCCCGATCTGATGTGACTTCTGTTTCGGGCCCGTCACGAGCTCTGAGGGTGTTTGGGGACAGACGTGCCAAGTCATTTTAGTCAGCGGCATCCATGTGTCACTCACAGTGACGGGGAAGAAGGTCGGGCCATTTTACGTGGCCACCTGTTACCTCTTTGCCCGGCACAGCCTTGTCAATGACAACACCTTTTTGCCATATATTCTTTCTGTAATATGAGGATTTGCTTTCAAACAGGAATAAATGGAAGAGATAATGTACTCGCCTGGATAGAGGGCTGGGATGGCTCAGAAAAGGTGTATTCTGATTGGCTGGCTTTGTGAGGGTGGAGTGTTGGCCCAGTGCTTGTGCAGAAATCCTGGGCATGTGTGATGGATGTGCTGGCTCTATGTTACCCACAGCTGCCCTGCAGGAGGCATATGCAGGTTCAGAATGAGTGCCGTGCGTGGAGACGTCAGCAGACTGCTACTGTGAGGAACACTCTCGTACGAGCCTCATGCTCCGGCCCCTCAAGCTCGAGGTGAGGCACAAGCTCCTCCTCTGCAGTGGTGCCTGTTGAACGCATGCACCAGCAGCGCTGAGAAGATGGAGAAGCTCCTTTCAGATCGTTTCCCTGCACCATTGTGGTGTTTTCAATAAACGGCCACAAGAGGGCGCCAGCGTCTCGCCACAGCGGGCTCCGGCCGCTGGCGCTGCTGCAGCAGCTGTGTTTCTGTAGCAGGGGCTGTGTCCCTGGCTTATTAATTAATCATCCATTTCCCATCTGCCGTGGGCCTCGGCCAGACTAATCGACTGAATACGCTATCTGCTCCCAGGCTTCCGAAACGGGCGGCGGGGCCAGAGCTGCGCAGGGCTGGGGAGCAGCTCTGATTTAAGGGGGCCCACAGGGCACCACCTTTCAGTGCCCGGGCCTGTTTCAGAGCATGAGCTCTGCTGCTTGTGACTGTCCCTCATAGTGCTGTAAGTATGTCCTTACAGTAATACAACACGAACACTGACTCAGGGATCTATATCAGGGAGTAAATAACATTGCAGACATTTTTAACTACACATGTAGACACATATACATCCATGTTGACATTTGCTAATTACATTACATTACATTTATTTAGCAGAGGCTCTTATCCAGAGTGACTTCTAGCACAAAATGAAGTGTAGAAACAGAAGTGTATCTATTTAAATTGAATGAGCAACAGTGTCAGACCAGGCTAATGGTGCACCCAGACCAGTGAGTGTGAGCATAACGCTATTCAAGCCCACCACAAGTTAACCTCTGCAACCTGACTAGACAGCCTTAGAAACTAAGGGAAGCCAAGTGCACACACTGCCATACATCATAGCCACTAGATCACAGACTCTGAAACACATCGCGATACTACACGTAAAAACCTTGTGGTAAAAACCACTCGAACCCTGACATGTTCTGTCTTTTGAGGCGAGTGCAGGCGCACACATCCACTTTGACGTCCACTCGAACCCTGACACATTCTGTATCAGAGGTGGGGAGAAGAGGAAGCCAGTCCCTGCAGATCGGGGAAGAGAATTTGAAAGGGAACCTCTCCTCCTTTAGTTTGGTCAGTGTTAAATCTGTGATCAGAGCTGGACTGAGATTCCCTGCGGTCTCCTGCCCCTTGTTGCAGACGCTTTCCATCACCCGGACAAACGCGGCGGCTTTGGTGCTCTCTGACGGGGATCGAGGTGCCCTGGGAAAGGGCCGCTTTCGCCCCCCGCGTGCGATTTGGACGGGTATCGAGCGCGGGTGCTCTGCCTCCAAGCTGGAGTGCAGCATTGTTTTCGGGTCCCCTCGCTGAGCCAGCGGAGTGCTCTCACACAGTCAGCGCAAACTCTCCATTATGCAAATTTGCAGCGATCACAGATTGTCATGCGTTTTTCTCTCTCTGCCGAACCGTTCGCAATCCCCGAAGTCTATGCGGATATTTATATCTTGAGCGGGCTGTGCTTTTATCTGATGTGTTTTTTCGCCTGCTTTTGGTGCAGCAGAGCAGAGCTCTGAGGACTCTTCTCCCCTGGTTTGTGGTCCTCTCTCTGTGAGGGCATCCGCCTGTAACAGGGGCACCAGAATGCATGATGTGGTAGTGAAGCTTGCAGTCATATAGGGCAGTGTGGTGCCCCCTTTCTAAGCACTGATCCTGGAACAGCCGTGTTTATAACCCCTCCCTCACTCCCCTCTCCGTTTTGTGAAATACAGTGATCTGACATCAGTGTGCTTTACTGTAGAATTGGGAAAAACTCAAACCCCTGGAGGGTGTTTTGCTCTTAGTTTCTTATTTAGGCAGGTATTTGCACAGCTCATATTTTCAGATTTTACACAGCCTTATGCTGAGGAAAATAATTTACTGCGGTTTATTTTTTAATTTTGTAGTTGTAAATTTGGACAGGTTATTACCTAATTGATCCATTTACCCTGGAGCAATTGGTGGAACAAGTACATACACCTGGCCTTATTGGAATTACGCTTGACACCGCAGCACTGGGGAAAACTCAGATCTGCTTTTCTCCTGTAATATTTTGTTTCTACACTTCTTGCAGTCTCTCTGATGGTGACATTTGTGCGCTCATAATGTGATGGGGGAAATAAACTTGGAGTCAGGAGGAAAGGGAGGTATAACCTCACCTTACAGTGATCGCTGTGTGGCTGATGCTTGCGGGAAGGCCTCTGGAGGTTGCCAGTGCCAGCGTTACTCCTCCACCAGCAGGTGCAGGGGGGGTTATGAGATCAGCCCTGTGTCTGCCCCTGTCTCTCAGTAAGTTTCTTCTGTCTGAAGTTGTGCATGAAAGAGCCAAACAGCGAAATGATTGCCTGTGGGAGGGCAGAAGAAATGATTTGACAGCTCGTGCGGATGGGAGAGGTATACGGTGGTGTTTACAGCGGCATTAATTTGAAATCATCTCTCAGCCGCACAGCTGAGGGTGCAGACCGCCAGCCGTGGTAGAAAGAAATGCAAAACTTGTAGTGAGCGTGCTAGCATACATGCGCAGGAGCCAGCCCACACAAGCCCGTGATGGCAGTGTCACTCCGTCAGGGCGTTTGATTGCTCATGTGTCAGGTTTGCGGGGCGCACAGTGCAGTGGTATGCTGCATCAAAGGGCTCGGAGCTGCACAGGCCTGTAAGGGGCAAACACACAGCAGGAGAAACGCCGTAATCCTTCACTCTTTGACAGAGGTGTGACCGGCCGTGCATAAACAGGGAGAGGCTGTGTTTGTGTGTGTGTGTGTGTGTGTGTGTGTGCGCGTGTGTGTGTGGTCTGGCGCTGACTGAAGCCCAGGTGATCCATCTCTCCCGTCTCATGGGCCCGGCCCCAGACGTTTCTCTCCCTTGTTTTGCCTGTGTGTGTGACTGTCAGAATGGTCTGAGAGCCTGAGTAACATTCCCAGATGTGAGGTGGGGGGGGGCGCTTCACTGTGGCCGGCGTTACCATGGCTACCGGAGAGCAGCATGGAGAGCATGGGCAGTAGATCACGGCCACTGAGGCGAAAGTGGGTGTGTGTGTCTGTGTCTGTGTCTGTGTCTCTATTCCTGGTCACTTGCCTCTTGCATTCACTTGTATGCACTTCAGAATTGACTAAAAGAGTAAGAATACCCCACACGCCTGTGAATTTCTGCAACATCCTCAGCTCAGTTCTCATGCACCACAGAGCCTCTCATTTCTTATATGCACTCGTTGTTTGGCTGTGGGTTCGGCCTTCATGATGCAGGCTGAGTTTATTGCACGTTACGGGCCAGCACACAGAGAGCTGGGTAAGCCCTCTCCCTGGTGCGGTCTCAGAGCTGTGTTTGTGTATGCTGAGCTCGGGGCGCTGCTGTAAGCGGGTCAGCTGTTCGAGGCGCACAGATGGCTGCTGGGAAGGGAGGGATCGGGAGCTCTTCCTCCGCTGTGACGCCGAGCTGTGGGATCGGCCCCGGCGCTCTGATGCTCACACAGCCGCGGTGCACAGTCTGCAGGGCTTTACGCCGGAGTCACCTCCGCGCCGAAGTCTTCTGCTGTGATGGGACTGCAAATCCCTGAAGTTTTCCAGGGTGATGTGACCGGCTGCAAACCCCTGAAGTTTTCCAGGGTGATGTGACCGGCTGCAAACCCCTGAAGTTTTCCAGTGTGATGTGACTGGCTGCAAACCCCTGACATTTTCCAGTGTGATGGGGCTGACTGCAAACCCAGGTTGATCCTGCACATGAGAGCTCTGTTTCCTTAATGTATGGAGCAGTGACTCTGTTGGGAATATTTCATGATATAGCTCCAGGACTTAAGAAAAAAATAAAAATAAAATAATAACCATCATCTGCTTTCAGGCATGGGCTGGTCTATCTAGCGTTGTGGGTTTTTTAGTTTAGTTCCTTTAAGATTTTCACATTATGCAATTATGTGTATTAATGTATTCATCACAATAATACATTTTATTTGTCGTGTGTTTTCCTTCACCAAGGCACTGTACCATACAAGATAAAATACAACAATAGTTTATGAGTACAAAGATACAATATATAATAAAGATAATAAACAAGGAGGTACCAAGGACATATTGCACAGTACTCTGTGGGGGAAAAATTATTGCACATTGGCAAGACTCAGTTAATGTATGAAGAGCTATTTGTCTGCAGTGTATTGTCCAGCGCTGTGGACACATGAGTGATTAGTGAGTGTGCTGAGTGTGTAACGTGAGGCCTTTGAGGCTGAGCCTGCCACACCATACCATCAGGACCGTTCTGTTCAGAAGAGGACCTCTGTAAGGACCCTCCGAGCTCAGGCATGCAGGGAGGGAAAGCGTTTTGGGGTGGTCTACATCACGCCCGGTGAGGCTCCACGTTTCCACGGCCGCCACCCTGGTGCACTGCGCTCTCCCCGCTGTTTCACCTCACCGTTTACCGTTGGTGGGTAAAGCAGGGTGCCCTATTCACATTATGTTACATTACGCAATTGTCATGTAATGATACATGATAGCAGATGCTCTTATCCAGAGTGACTTACATAGATTATAGTTTTTATGTTATCCATTTATACAGCTGGATATTTACTGAGGCAATTCTGGGGTAAGTACCTTGCCCATGGGTACAGCAGCAGCACCCCAGTGGAGAATCAAACTGGCAACCTTTTGGTTGTAATCTTTCGGTTGAAAACCCTGTACCTTACCTCTATGCTTACCTGGATTTGCCATCAAATACTGTGACTCCGGAGTCTTTGCTGGCTTTCCAAAGTCACGAGACTGGGATTTAAGTGGCCCTTTGGAGGCTCCAGAAAAAACCCCTGTGGCATGCAGGATAAGGGATTCCTTCAAACATAAGGCTCTCCGTTGCATTCTGCAGGACCCAAGGTTAAATCCCTCGCATTGTTGCCATTCCTGCCAATTACATTTGCCCGCTCGTGTTAGCGCCAGGGTTCAGCAATGCATGCGTGGCACATAGTTTCGCACTCCGAGATTAGTTAAAAAAAATAAATAAAAAAAAGAGGGACCGATCGTCTCCACGCGGTAACAACCACTGTTGTGCATATCCAGGACACTTCTAATAAAAGGAGGACTTCAGGGCATTTCTGGAAATTTCTGTACGGTTTTCTTCTCGGTTTAGTTTTTCGCCTGTCTTCTCTGCAGGCTTAAGAGGGCCCGGGCGCTTCCAGTCGATGCTGGAGCCATTGTTTGCGCTTTCAAATTAGAAATTCATACCCTGACAAAGTACAGTTTTGTGACTTGTAAATTATTCAGAGCTTTGTGAGCCTTGGAGGCGATACAAAACTTTGAGTTATGGTTCGGGCGGCTCGGGAGACACGTGTGGTGTTTTTGCAGCAGATGTTACATGAATATGATGGAAAGAGGAAGGAGTCGTTTCACAGCGTAGTTCCTCCGGCCTTTGACGTTTTTTTGCCTGATGAGCGCGATTGCCCTCGAAGGCCGCACTCGTTAGAGGGTGAGCCGTTTCGCGCTTCAGAATTCTCCCGTCGCCCCCGTGAAGTGCTGTCTGCCACGTTTAGCAGGGCCCTTCCGCTGAGCGCCGTGTGTCACTCCGGTGGCCGCGACCGAGTGTGAAAGAGCTGCTGCTTCCAGCAGACAGGTGCTGCCTTGCTTCAGGGGGGATATGGATAGAGATTGGTCTCGAACAAAGCTCATCCCAGCAGGCAGGTGCTTGGTGCCTCAGGTGGGGTATGGATGGAGGTACAGTGGACACCTCACACTAGTACACAGACTGGTATGCGGTCACAGAAATTTGGGAACGCACATGGGAGTGATGTTTTTACAGGATCAGTGGCGACTAGAGGACTAGGTAAAAATTGTTAAACTGAAGAATATGCTAGCTAGTTCACATTAATTAAATTCCTATTCAATCGAGAGTTTAATTATAAAGCAGTTCGTGCCCTTCACATAACTGGTATTGATTTGTTTGTTGTTTGAGCGACTCATAAAGGAATTGCCCTAAAGAAATTGGGCATGGATCGAATTACTCCAGATATGGATATTGAATTACATCTGGTTTAATTGGAATTTCAAAGGCCCGCGTGAACCATCGTGTTTTATGCTTATCTGGCAGTAAGAGAACCCTCACGTCCCGTCGCTACAGGTTAGCTCTATTTAAAGAACAGCCGTTGTCAGCATATGGTGGGCAGACAACACACAATCCCAGGGGAATTGGAGGAGAAAAAAAAGAGCCCATCCAGACATGGCTGGGAGCTCATTGGAGTGGCCATGTCATGCATTCTGACACCTGTCTGTGATACAGCAAACCCTGCGAGTGGCAACCTGAAATAAATCCCCCAGGCCTTAAAGAGGTGTCAAGGTGATCCGAATACCACAAAGGCATGAACAAGGGTTGATTTTCGTGGAGAGGACAGTGGAAAGCCTTTGAAATGTCTGACATGCATGGCAGAATAATCCCCATTGTTTTGGGGATGTGGTCGCAGCGGTATAGGTGTGATTTCTCTGGAACAATGGCATATTTAAAGCAGTGGAGGAGTGCTGTGCAACAGGAAGCTGCAGCAGGGCCATCTCCGGTGTCAGACGGCCTGCGGGTCACATTCCTCCGGTGGCCCGGGCCCGCGGATTCCAGAGCAGCTGCTGGAGGGAGGGCCCTCGGCGGGGACGGGCGGCAGCTGCTCCACCTGGCAGCGGGGCGCGGGGCGTGACGTCGCCCTCCCCCCCCGGGGGGGATATTTTAAAGGGAAGTTATTCGGCCGGCGCTCCATCTCTCCGGGCAGGACGGCGAGGAGCCCAGGACTCAGCTGCCCAGTCGCTCCCAGGTTTCCGGGAAGAGACACTAACACCCCCCAGTGGGCCTCAGGGGTTGAACCGATCGCTCGCTACCCAGCACCTCACCCCCCCTACCCCCCACGCCCCAATCGCTAATCACGGGATATGAGCTACTAGCCCGCGCTGGCGATGCTACGGCATTGCCCCATACCGCGCTTCGCCACGGCCAGCCCTCGGAGGAAGATGCCCAAGGCGCCCGCGGAGAAGGAGAAGGAGAAAGAGAGGGAGAAAGAGAAGGAGAAAGAGAGGGAGAAAGAGAAGGAGAAGAAGGAGGACAAGAAGGAGGCTTCCCCCTGCCGGGACATGGAGCTGGAGCCAGCCGACCCCGCTGAGGCGGCCAAGGAGGCCATACCCCCGCAGAAGGTGCTCCGAATCTTCAGCATCAACATCATCGCCCAGGGGCTGCCGTTCTGCCGCCGCAGGGTGAGTGACACCCCGTGCCTGCTGCCTCAAATGTCAGGGGTCGCTCCGCGGTGCCCCTCTCCCGGCTCCCCGCCCGCGGGACACAGCGTGGCCCGGCCGCTCCGGTGTCGGTGCACGCCGGTGTTTGAGCGTCACCCGTTTACCGTCCCCTGGCATCTCCCTCCGGTCCCCGCACGCAGAGATGGCCCGCGGCTGTCAGGTGTTCTCAGGGCTCTTCCTCTAAATCACAGTGACAAGGTCCTGTCCAGGCTTTTGTTTGTTTCTCGTCGTCTTTTTTTTTTTCCCCCTGTGGGATTTTTCCGCTCTTTTGAAATGGGCAAAAGAAGAGCATAGGTTGTTGTTTTTTTGCTTTTGTCGATGTGAGGTAAAAACAGACTGTCTCTAAAATAGCCACGACCTCTGTGACATGCAAGCCCCCTCCGAGCGTGAGAGGATGGTCACGAACGCACAGCGTTTGCAGGAATAAAATGCCTCTCCGCTATCGCTGGTTTTATTGATCGGCTTTGGCGGCTTGCCATTTCTGATCTGTCTTGATTGCCCCAATATTTGGTTGTATTGTAGTGTCTAGGTCAGCGTGAGAGGCTGCCTGTGTCTGTGTTGGGTTATTTCTCTCAAAAAGAGTCCTTTAATGGATTGAGGTTAAAACAATCTGAGAAAATATTTTTTTCCTCATTCGAATACGGCATTATGGTTTTGTGAGCTTTGCTGTTGCTTATAACGAGAGCTGCTTTTTAAAGCATTTTAAAATTTTGATTTGATGAAATCTGCATACCGCATTACTTTTCCCTAAGCAGCTTGCTGGCAGTATTCTTAATTGTTTTTATAATGTTGCTCACTGCGTACTTGTTTACTGTTTTTCCACTTTATCTGTGCTTGATTACAGCAAGAGCATTTTGTATTTATGGTCTATATTTCCCAAAAGAGGACACTATTGATAACAGTAATATAACACATATAAGTCATCCCTTTTAAAGTGAGCCTTCATTGCATAACATTGATGTAGAGTCACAGGCGGAACAGTGGAATAGAGTGAAATGAAACAGAATAGTTTAATGACGAGCTGTAGGACAGTTTGCAGTCTGTCCGAATGCTAAGAGCAGCTCCTGAAAATGGCCACCCGCATGCAGGAAGGGGCGTGCTGGTGTTTGGAATTACACCCTGCATGCCTTCAGATCTGGAATATATCAGATGATCCTACACGCAGCGTTTCCAGTGACCGCAGGGGAGCTGTCTGTCAGGGACGGCAGCCGAACGGACAGTCTCAGCAGGGCTGAGTCCTGTTTGGGCTCGGTACCGATCCGGGCCGCAGGCTCCAGCCGTGTGGCCCGCTCTGCCCGGGTCCGCAGCGCCAGGTCCGGGGACAGCCTCAGGGTGGCCCGAATTCGCTCGGGGCTCTCTGGACTCCATGCCCCGCGCCCCTCCCCAGCAAACATCACCACCTCGCAACTGACCTTAAAAAGGCTGGCCGTGACGCCCCTATTTATAGTAGACGGCGCGGTATTGATTCGAATGAAAGCCAGCTGTTGCCCCATCCGCCCGTACCCTACAGAGCCGATCCTGCGCTTCCCCTGGGCGGGAGAGTTCTGATAGGTGCCCTGTGCGCCTTGATTGGCACGCGGATTCGCTCAGGACGAGATGCAATATTACACCCCGACAACTGCGCTACGGCTTACCAGCGCCTGAACCTAAATTAAGGAAAACAGGGCGGAGGAAAACAACAGCGTTGCAGAAGGTGTGTGAGGGAAAACTGAAATAGCTTTCCTTTTTTGGCAGTGCGCTGAACTAACTGGCACTGGAGTGTTGCTATCCCAGCATCCCGGCTCAAGCCTTATGTTTGGATGTTGTGCCGTATACTGTGCACTGTGGCAACAAGAGCAACCACTGCACATCCATTGAGATTGCCTGACTCGGATTTTGCGTGCTAGGCCCGAGCGACCAAATTAGCCTTCCTGTGTAACTGCCCAGCAATGTAATAGCGTGTCACGCGGGGGACCAGTTGACCATTGATCTGTCATTGGCAAACAACACAAAAAAAGACTGATGACACTCACTGCCTCATCAGAGCAGGTGCGACCGTTTCCCGATTCCAGCTCTGCAAGATGTTTGGCAGAGTCAAAAAAAAAAAAAGAAAAATACCTAAAAGCTCCGTGCCAAAGAAGTGGAAATTTAATTGTTCCCCCATTGTGAGCGATTGTGAAGGCTCAAGGCTTTTTCGGAATGGATTCATTCCTAAATAGCCTCTATTGAGGGGGCCATTCCATTGATGAAAGGCCATTGATGTGATGGATTCCCGACCATTAGTGATGTAATGCATGCAGATTGCATATTCTCTGAAATTATGCTTGCGTGCACACTTCTCCACTGGCTTTAATGTCCGCTGGGGTGGACGGCGTAGGGAAGAGAGCGTCCTGCTCCGGCGCTCTTCGGTCAATGCCACCCAACATTCAGTACTGGGCATGCTCAGTAGGAGGTACTGCTGCAGTGGTACACTGCTGGACGTGTGCACTGAGTGTATGGTAGAAGTTTAAGAAGCCTGCAGAAAGAAAGAGCTGCTGATCAGGGGGCTCTTTGTGTTGCTGTATCCTCATGCTTTTTTCCCTCTGCTCTTAGCGTGTGGTGTGTTGGTTTTGGGGCCCTTCAGCTGAAGAGCCGGTGGGGTTTGTGCTGGTTCAGTGACCTGGGTGCCTGTGGCAGGACTCTCACTCACACCTCCAACACGAAGCCCAGCAGCTCCTGAGAGCAGCGTGCAGGGGAAGCTCCTTACACCGTGGCTGGGGGGGGTACAGAGGCTGAGCTCTCAGTCTGAGGAGCAGAGGGAGGGTGTCTCTGCTGGGCTCCATCATCTCCACCTACAGCAGTTTCTCATATTCAAAGGAGGCCCAACTGCACTGCTCTGGATTTGGAGAAAAGCTGTTTACCATCCTATCCGGTTCCCGCTGTTCTGCTGAAAACAGAACGCATTCTCGGCCTCTGACAGGCTGCACTGCTGGAAGGGTGCGGGTTTGTGACTCAGCCTCTCTGTCTGTGTGTCCTCATCACCTCGGTGCTCTCATCCTCCACAAATGCACTGCAACATTCCACTGTCACTGAAATCACCATCCGCTTCCTGCACTGACCCCAGACCAGTGAGCAAGCCTTTTGGTGAATGTTGCTTTGAACAGTAGACCTGCCTGTGACCCAATGGTGAGGGACCGTGCCTGCCTCAGGTAGCCACTTCCCTCTCCTTGTGCTAATGTAGAGTAGGGTGGGGAGTGCTGATTGTTGAACACTGAGTGTTGAATAAATCTGCTGTCATATTTAGAATGTGTTGAAACTCACTGGAAATGTGTTATGCGTTTTTTTCGTTGGTTTGTTTTTTGCACAATCGCTGGGCGTTGTTTGATTCTGCGGTTTGGAAGAGCGCAGTAAAGCTGTTATGGGAGTGTAATTACAGTCGCGTCCCCGAGGATCGCGGGAGGGGTGGGGGTGGGGGTTGGGGGATGCTAGGAGAGGCGGCGAGGGGAGGGAGAGGGGGGAAGACGGAGGAAATTTGAGGGTGCGGAGCTGTAAGCCAGGGCTTAAAGCAGCGCGGTACACAAGTGCCTCTCTCCACGGGCCCCAGTGCATGTGAAACGGCCTGACCCCTGTCTGGGGCGTGATTTAGTGGTGCTGTGTCAGAGGCAGCGGGGTGTGTCAGGAGGTGCTGTGTGTGGTAGCGCCGCAGGGGAAAGGGGCTCGGTGGGTCGCGGCTGCTCCCCCCGCTCCAAACCCTGCCTCTCTGACCTCTACACCTCTCCTGAGGGTGCTGAAACGCACCCATCCGTCCTCTGCGTCTTCCGCTACGAGCCACTCCAAACAGCAGCAAACGGGCTTTCCCTAAGAACTCGCTCGCTATTTGTTGTTTCAGGTCTTTAGAATAACATTTGGGTTTGGCCGGCTTTGTAGGAGTGCTTTGAAGCTCTCTTGCCTTAAGCCTGGATGGACTTGAGCGAGAGACCTTTCTGTCAGGGTTCTATGCATATCCCTGCTTGTGAGCCATGATCTTCGTCTTGACAGTAATGGTAAAAAGCTGAAATCAATCCAGGGTCAGTTCTTTAGGGTGTGTGAGGGCACCTATTCATCCATTTTTTAATTCTGCTAAAGTGCCCTGCACCTCAGGCAGAATGAGACAGCCACCACCCCCTTGTCATAGACTATTGGTTTATTCACCTGAGAGACCGGCAAGTGGCGGTGACCTCCGACCCCAGGCGGCAGTTTCCTGTTGGCCTCAGTGTGGGGGCAGGATGTACACCCCGAGCTCCGGTGTAGCCTGAGGTGGGGAGACTCTGAGGGAGGCCCGCGTTAGCCGCACACTGCTGGATTAGCTCTGACCGCAGTGCGCACAGAGACGGAACTGGTCTGACTCTACTCCGAAATTTCATTTAGGATTACATTCAGGTGGCCGGTTCGTGTTCACGCTCCGCTTCCTGTGGAGACAGACACGCTGTCCTACCCTCCTGTGGCACGCGTGCAATTCCCCGACATCAGGGAGGTCACATTTGTTTTCTGTTAGCAGGGCTGGGTGCAGTCAGCATGCGGCAAGCGGCCGGCGTTCCTGAGGGAAGATTAATATTTAAGAGCGAGACCGTGCTTCTCTCTGGAGTTCCTCTGTTCTTTATTCATTGTTTATGCCTTCTTTACTCATTCAGCAAGCTTCTGTTTTGGGCGCCCGAACGTAAATGTGGGTGAAATTCTGCCACCAGCCCGGGGCGCCGAACCTGGCCTCCCCTCTTCTGTCGGCGAACTGAGAGCCAGAGAGGCGCTCTCTCTGCTCAATTCGTGGCTCTTGGGCTTGGCAGCAGCAGCTGGCCTCTGTCAGTGGAATTGATGGAATTTCTCTGAGTCTGTGGAATGATAGCGGTCGGATTCCTGGAGCTTTCGCTGACTGGAGTCACTTATGAGCCCAAAACGCTTCAAAGCGAAAATTTTTTTGCAGTTCTCCCCTGCTAAATTACGTTCCTGTTGTGTACAGTTCTTAGATTTGGTGACTTTGAGGTGTTCGCATTCGAGCCTTTTGCGTTTTGAAATTGTGCAAAAAGGTTATTAGCAAGCCGATGTACCCTCTTTGAAATGTTTCACCGCGACTGTGCGTGTGTGTGTTTTTGTTAAGTAATGTCTTCAGAAGTGCACGGCTTATCCGCTTATCCGCAGAAAGAATCCGCAGCTATCTTCAAAACCTCTCAAACTCCAGATCTGCAAGAAAGCATGCTGGCTGCCTGGCAGCTCATTTTAAGCCTGGGTGTATAAATAGCCGGGACTTGGATTGAGTTTCCAATTAAAACGTGCCAAAGAGAAGCCTTCTCCTTTCCCAGGCTCCTATGGAGATCCAGCTGTTGAGGAGACGGTTATCGTGAAGTGTAGCTTTCACAGCACGTCGGAGCCATCGTCTTGGATTCCTGCTCACTGCAGGGCCACACCCTTACACTGGGAAACCTGATCTGGCCCAGCCCAACGCAGCAATGGCAGATTCTCCGCCTGCAGATAGTGCCATTTGTTTCAGGCACGATGAATCACTTTGTGGCTCTTTATCTGTGCTTGCGGGGTGCCCTGGGAGAGTACTATAAGTAGACCACGGTTTCCCAAGATCACCTCACGTCACTGAAGCTGTTTTTTGTAATTGGGTTTTCATGAAGCTTTTAGTTTGCAGGCACCTACACCTTCATAATCCAGGGCTGAGCAATATTTGTCTCTTAGGGCTGCACAGGGATAAAGGTGAGAAGCTGGAGAGCCCAAGTAGTGTGTGTAGTGTGTGGTTCCAGGTATTCTGGAAAGCATTTAGATTCAACAATTAGATGTGACCCTTGGGTGTTTAGGGTACGGCTGGGATTGGGTGATGTGACTCTCTGGGGATTTTGGAAAGCACTCTGAGACACGTAGACGTGACCTTCACATGTTTTGGAGGTGGCTGTAATTGGGTGACGTGAGCCTCGGGTCTTTCGGAGGCGGCTGTAATTCGGCACTGTGATCCTTGGTTGTCTTGGAGGCGGCGGTAATTTGGTGCTTTGATCCCTTGTCGATTTGGAGGTGGCTGCGATTGGGCGATGTGATCCTTGTGGCGTTTTGGACGGCCCGGGTTCTGGCCCGGGCTGTGGCCCGGATCGGGGTCGTCATGCGTCTCCCTCGGTCGCATTTCACAAACAAGCTTCTCGCCTTACACTTCAACCCCCATTTCCTGGAGGATTGGATAAAAGTGACAGCGCTATTTCTGCTGCGAAACCTGCCTTTCATGTGGGTGTGGAGCCTACGGTTCTGCCCTTCAATTAGACAGCTGTGTTTTTCTTCATTAATCCTCTACCCTTCCCACACAGAACCTTGATCTTCACTCTGCCTCTGCATTTATTTCGGTCTGTCACAACTTTACTGCTTTGCCCCTCTCCTGTGCCTGTGTGCTGCCCTGTGCCCAGAATGTGGAAGAGCTTGCCTCTGGTCGCTTTCTTGTGTCCTTTTGGCCTGTCTTTGGCTCTGCATTGGGCATTCATCCAGCCTGCTTCTGGCCTGTCTTTGGCTCTGCATTGGGCTTTCCTCCAGCCGTCTTCTGGCCTGTCTTTGGCTCTGCCTTGGGCTTTCCTCCAGCCGGCTTCTGGCCTGTTTTTGGCTCTGCCTTGGGCTTTCCTCCAGCCGGCTTCTGGCCTGTCTTTGGCTCTGCCTTGGGCCTTCATTCATACAGCCCGTTTTTGGCCTGTTTTTGGCTCTGCCTTGGGCTTTCCTCCAGCCGGCTTCTGGCCTGTCTTTGGCTCTGCCTTGGGCCTTCATCTAGCCTGATCCTGACATGTCTTTTGCTCTGCCTTGGGTTCATCCAGCCAGCTTATAGCTCACTGATGCTGACTGTCTGTTTTGCTGTCAGCAAAGAGGTATGGATGTAGTCTGGTGATGAAGATGCCGGCTCTGTTAGGGAGAAGTTAGAGCATTGGGAACATTTCTTCCAACACATCCTTTTTATGCCTCAGGTGTCTGTGGAAGGTTTTGGGATCCCAATACATTACATTATCCAGAGCGAATTCCAGCACAAAAGAACAGAAGTGTGTCCATTCGCGTTGAATGAGCAACAGTGTCAGACTAGGGTAACCACACTCCCAGATCAGTGAGTGTGAGCATAACACTATTCAAGCCCTACCACAAGTTAACTTGTGCCTAACCTAACTAGATAAGGGGAAGCCAAATATACCACCCTGCATCACAGTCAGTAAATCACATAATCCAAAACACGTTGCAATGCTACATGTAAATTAATGCTAAGCCTACATGTAAACTAAACAGCAAGTAATACAAGTAGCAGTATAGATAAGCTTTTTTTATTTGGCAGAACAACAGACCTATGCATTTATCCCATCTATAAATAAATGCTCAAAAAAGGTGTGCGAGTTCATGGATGCAGCCATCGTCTGGTCTCGGATACAGCTCTGTGTATGCCCGTCTCCTAATTTAACCACCCTACCTAAAGAGGCACTAACCTCAAAACTACTCCGTTTTTATGGTGTTCCTCACATTATTTGGCATGCAAATGAAGTGCAGTAAATCGTCCGAGGAGCATTGCTTTCTGAAGCTCAGCCGAGCTCTCCTCAGCAGCCTGCGTTTTCCCTTCTTCAGGGAGTGAGTGCACACTGAGTTCTGAGTTCTCCCTGCGAGTCAGTATTTACCTCAACATTATCCTTCAAAGCGTGTTCAAGTGGCTGTCCTGGACCAATTAATCCATTTATGCTTTTACTTCTGTGTTGTTAATTCGTAAGATTTCAGTTAAAACGTTGCCGCTCTCTCTTCCCAGTCCCCAGCGAGCATAACAAAGCTAGTTAGAGTCTCTTCTCTATTTGAATACAAATTTGTATGTTCTTTATTATTGAAGTGTTCTTGAAATAATTTAGAAATGAGCTTGTTTTCTTGCTAACTGAAAATTTTAAAAAAAGAAAGTCTCTTCAGTGTGGATGCCTACGCCAGTCAAGCTGAGCGAAAACTTACCTGTTGTGGTTGAGTTATACTCTATACAGCTGCGGTCCCCTCTAGGGCGGTGAGTGTTTGGGGTAAAGCGGGCCAAGTAAAATGGAGGGGCCGGTGGGGTCAAGGATCCCATTTCGGAAAGGGTACTTGTTTGGAATTGTACAAAGGAGCCAATCTCGTAAAGGGTACGGAGAGCCCTGGGTCCGAAGCTCGGCTGTGTTTACAGTTCCCCTGCATTATTCTGGCTCAGATGTGTCTGTTTACTGCCGAGTTGATTACCTTCCGGATTTATTCACGGCAGATAAGAGCGCTTTCCAAAATCCCCAGAGAGTCACATATAGAATATAACCATGAAAGATGAGTATCGGTGTCTCAGCTTTGTGTGTTGAGACCTTTTTTTCCCCCACTTCTGTAAGGAGCTGATGTTCTGTTTTCCTGGTAGTGTTGCTGAGCGATTGATTTAAACCCGGCGGGGGTGTCTGCGAGGCACGTCGCATGTCTGCGGTGGCACATGCCAACCGCCGCTCCTGCGGTCTCATGCCCGGCCGGCTGGCACGGAGCTGGAGGCCAGGGATGCCCCGCGGCAGCCAATCGGCAGCCAGGACCACGGTCACGTGGGCGCGAACGTGCCGCATGCCGACGCCTGGTTTACCTGATTACCCCGGGGAACGACTCTGCTTCTGGAGGCAGCTGAAACATGAAGAGAGGAGAGCAGGAGACATTCTGATCGGGGGGGAAGTGGGGGGAGGGTGGCGGTCAGTGCTTTGTCAGCACAGCGTCCCATCCTATTTATCCTGCTGTGAGTCACGTCCTTCACCGCACTGCCAGCAGTGGGAGGCCACGTTTCTGGGCTTTTCGAGGCTCTCTGAATGCGCCTTGATATATCTGTCCTTTATAAATGCCACGTATAAAAGCTGCTTGTGTTTGTGGGAAGCAGACAAGCATGCAGCAGGCCTGGGGTCGGCGATCTTCCCTGAGGGAGCTCCTTCCGACCAAATACCCAGACATCGCTGTATTATAATCACTCTGATTGCGTACGAGCGCTCTATGAAGCACTAATGTCTTGCTTATGAATGTGTTATGTATGCTTTATGAAGGTTCACTCCATGTAAAGTGCCTTGTAGCTGATGGTGCTGTGGACCTGAGCGTTTGGGCTGGTCCTTTTCGTGGAGAAAGCTGACAGCACTCGTGTCCCGGGACAGGCACAGAGGTGATTCGGGGGGCCAGGATAAGCCATGGGGGAGGCTGTTGTCGGGGGACAGTGTGGGTTCGTCCTGCGGTCCTGCACACATACATGCTCTCTATTAATATCCCTCGCGCCGCCCAGCAGCTGGGCCAGCCCTGGCTTTTACATTCTCACTGCGGACTGCATGCGGACTCCATGCTCAGAGTCAGGACAGCAGCGGGAGGGAAGCAGAATGAAAGCAGCTCTCTCTTTCTCTCTCTGTTTGGCCTCCATCCATGCTAATCGCTCTTGTCCTCTGGCCCCGTCTCCCGCCTTTCTCCATGAGTGTTTCGTCTGCGTTTTCGCTCCACGGCGCGTCTCTCGTGGGGGAGGGGGGTCGGCAGGGTCCGAGCGCCCCGGGACAGCTGATGCTGGAGCGGACGCGCGCCCCGCCCGGCCCCGCCCCGCCCCCCGCTCCTGGGAGAGGTGGGATTCCTGTGCCCCTCGTCGGGCTCCAAATAACCCGAGGAAGGCATCTGGCCCAGAGCTATTCTGAGCGGCCTCATTCCCAGGCAGAGATCTGTGAGAGCTCAGCCAGGCCGCTCCCCTCTCCCAGAGAGCAGCAGCAGCGGGCCTGCGGATCGCCCCTTTCCATCCCTTCGGCTGTCAGTTGCATCTTTTTAAAAACATGTATCAGGAAAAGCTTGGAGAAACTGTGCATGTTCAGTCCCATTAAAGGTCCAGCTGAGTTACTCTGAGCCACGGTTGTGTGAACTGTGTGCTCTGTTCTTTTAGGATTCTTTTTCCCCTTCTGTGTGAAACGGTGTGCTTTTTGTTGACCCTCTTTGTACATGTAAATCATGCTAACCTCTAAGGCTCTTAGGGCTCTTGTGTGCAGAGTGATCTGAGAATGCTCTGTACTGGTGGGGGGAAGGGGAGGGGGTGGCAATGACCCTCCACCTGCTCCAGGGCTGCGTGGAGGTGCTGACATTTCCCACGCTTGTTGACAGCCCTCGTAAAGAGCTTTCTCCTTTCTGAGGAATGTGTCTCCGAGCCCAGCACAGCTCCGGAGCTGTGGGACAGGAATCAGAGATTCCCAGGTCTTCCAGGCCCGCCTCCTTTCTTCCTCATCGTCCTCATCCTCATCCTCATCCTCCCCACCAGCAGAGGCTTAGATGCCTCACCCAAAAAGAGACGCTGTGTTAGCCTTGTTCTGAGAGATCTGTGTCTCCTCCTCTGACACAGTGATCAGTGAACAGGGTGTGCTTTGTGGGGGCCAGTGTAGGCCCCCGGCCTCAGTGTGTCAGCAGTGTGGATAGTGATGATCTGTGCTCACTGAGGGTCTCCTAACTGCCATTGCTGTAACCCAGGCTGTTAATCTGCCCGCTGCTTCATCACCGCTGAGAAACCGTTTATTTATCAATCGGCCATCTCCGGGTAACCACTTACTGCTCATCAGTGTCTGCTGAAAGCATCATATTTTGACTGTGAGCGGAATCGATAGCGCCTTTGGTTGACTTTGCCTCTGTGCGGTTTATCGTTCACTTTTCCCCCCTTATTGATTTTTTTTTCTTGTTTATGTAATTGTCCTCTCCCTGTTCTGGGCTCGGTCCCAGCCTCGAAACGCGAGCTGTTAAATGTTGTCTGGTTTCCACCCCCACCCCCCCAGCGACCCTGCTCCTCAGCCTTCTGTAATTGGGCCATCAGCGTCGGAGGAGACAGCCCAGTGAACGGATAGCTGTAACCGATGCGGCCGTCTGCATGGTTTGTTTAATCTGCGTATAAAACCAGAAGCGCGGCTCCGTGTGTGGTCCTGTTGGCGCTGCTTAGGGGAGCCTGGCATTTCTCAGCCGAACGCTTCAGATACAGAGAATTGCAGCGGTCATAAGATCCCGGCCCGCTGGCTGCCGGTGCCCCCCCTTCCCCCCTCCCGCCCGGCCCCTCGGAGCTGCGGAAGAAAGCTCAACGCGCTCACGGCCCCTTCTCCTCTCCGGCTTTTCACAGGAGAGGCGTCGGGATGGATGCATTGTGGTGTAGGCAGGCCCACCACTGTGAAGGCGGGGCTCTGTAGCCTTTTCGGAGGGAGAATTATGTGACAAGTAGAAAGCCTGGTTGAAATGAATGTTAACCGAGCGTTAGCGCTTTAGGGCAGCTGTGAATGGGTGGATGGGAACACTGGGTCCTCCTGAAAAGAGAAGCCAGGTGTGGAGTGGCCATCCCTCACAGCTCAGGTTCATTCAGATCAATACATTACGTTGCATTACATTACATGCATTTAGGAGATGCTCTTATCCAGAGCGATTTCCAGCACAATAGAACATAGATACCCAGCCATCCAGATACCCAGTACCCAGCCACCTGCAAACACAGCCCTCCCAGTGCCTCTGGTCAGCTCTGAAGGCTATCATGTTCGCTGCTGTTGTTGCCTGTGACTCTCAGAGCATCTTGGATCGGTATTGTCCCTCTCCTGTTCATCGAGCAAGTGGTGCCTCTTGATTGGCCGGCTGAGTCCGCCAGCCGGAGGAGGTCAAAGCCAGACGCCTACAGTTTGTTTAGAAGGGGAATGCACCGTGTGTCTCTGCAGGTGTGCGGAGCAAGCTCTCATACTCTTCACACGGAGCCGTTAAAAAAACAACCGGCGCGCTCTGCCGTTTCAACATGCATGTCGAGCGTCTCTCGATGATCCTTCAATTTGCCCTGCTGAGAGGAGACTGAGCAAGAGTCTCGTCTTTATTCCCCTACAAGTGCTGCACATAGATGGGAAGAGAGGGCTGTGTGTGTGCGCGTGTGTGCGCGCGCGCGAGAGACAGAATTGAAGTGTTTGTCTCACAGGTGAGAACTGTGTTAACCTTTGTTTTTCAGTACTTGTTGTTTTTATCTCTGATTGTACTTAGTGTTATATCTGTATGGAGCACCATCAACCACACCAAAAAAGATTCCTTGTTGGGGCAACCTACTTGGCAATAAACGCAATTCTGATTCTGATTCTGATTGTGCTGTAATTGTGTATAAGCAGCTGAATGGCTGCGCTCAGAGGCGAGGCTCTGGCGTTAGCATGTGCTTGTAAAGGAGCGGCAGGCTGGGGTGGCCGTGCCTCCGTCTGCGTTTCCACAGACACCGGCGCGGGGTGGGGAGCAGCTCTTTGTGGGGGGTGCGGGCTGTGGACCAGGTGAGCCCTTGTTTTTGTTGTGGGCGGGTATTTTGGGCGAGGCAACCCGAGCCGGAGCGTGTCATGCGGAGGATGGAACGCGCTCGCTCTGTGCCTGCGCCCCGCCTATTTATAACCCAGCAGGGCCCTGCTGTGCACGGCCAGCACGCACACCCCCGCTCTCTGCAGGACCCGCAGCCGTGAGCCTGGCCACCCCTGCCTGAGCCCCCGCACGTCCCTTACACCTACTGCCTGCTCAGTAGCTGCTCCCTGCTCCCTGCTCAGTACCTGCTCTCGGCTCAATACCTGCTCTCTGCTCAGTACCTGTTCCCTGCTCAGTACCTGCTCTCTGCTCAGTACCTGTTCCCGGCTCAATACCTGCTCTCTGCTCAGTACCTGCTCTCGGCTCAATACCTGCTCTCTGCTCAGTACCTGTTCCCTGCTCAGTACCTGCTCTCTGCTCAGTACCTGCTCTCGGCTCAATACCTGCTCTCTGCTCAGTACCTGTTCCCTGCTCAATACCTGCTCCCTGCTCAGTACCTGTTCCCTGCTCAGTACGTGCTCCCTGTTCCCTGCTCAGTACGTGCTCCCTGTTCCCTGCTCAGTACCTGCTCCCCTCTCAGATCCGCCTGCAGCTCAGCATGCTGGCTATCCCGCAGTCCTCCCCAGTTCCCGGGCTCCCTCTGTGTATTTAATTATACATCACGTCAGTGCTGAGGCACAGAGGAGATGAAT
Organism: Megalops atlanticus; assembly: GCA_019176425.1. NCBI lineage: Eukaryota > Metazoa > Chordata > Actinopteri > Elopiformes > Megalopidae > Megalops > Megalops atlanticus. Next base: position 12,510,080 of record CM032894.1, on the reverse strand, counting down.
GCATTTTGTATGTAAAGCGGCACACGTGGCCTCAGCCCGGTGACTCAGCTGGCTATTAATAGCGGCTGCCGCTCCTCGAGTCCGCGGGCCGTGCGCTCTGTCGGAGTGACGGGGGCAGAGGATGCCGGGGCCCCCCCCTTCCCCGATCCGAACCGCCTCATCCTGCCCTGGCCCGTTCGGGGCGGACATAATGTTCTGGGCCGGTGGATTTGTTTACTCAGCTGTCACTCGCACATGATGGACGAGCAATGATGGGCGTGTCCCTGATTCTGGTAGGTTACCTGGCCCTTCTCTCCATGTCCTGCTCCTCCCATCGGCCCGCCCACAAACCAAGGAAATGCAGATCACACAGCACCAGCTCCACTGGACTGGACTGGGCTCTGCTCTGTGAACCGGATCGAGACGCGTCAGCCCGGTTTCTGTCTTCCAGTAGCCAAGCCCCCATCGTAGCTCTCTCTGAGCACAGGGGCCTGTGTCGGCATACTGAGCTAAATTAAATTTGATTACTTTTGTCCCCACAGTAGTGCTTAATTAAGGCTCTGCATAATTTTAATTGAAAGGGTGGATTGGATTTCTGCGGGCTGACAGCAGAGCCTAGCATAGCCGTAGTGCGTCTGCGGCGCCACTGTCTGAGAGCGGCTCGGCCATCAGAGCCGTCAGGAGCACCGGGACACTGAGGGGAAGCAGTAATACCACAGCCGGGCCCTCAGACCTCAGGGTTTACATCACATTTACATTCATTCATGTGGCAGGCGCTTCTATCAAAAGCGACTTACAAGTGAGACGGAGTACAACACAAGCAAAAAGCCGTATAAGGAGACAACAATATTAGAAGCGCTGCATGACCAAGTTTCAATAGTTGACCAGACAAGGTGCAAGCTAGCTGGTAGAGATACAAGTGGATGGAACCATAGATTTTTTTGGAAAACAAAGTTTAAGACATAAGAAGTTGCTGTAGGTGGTAGTGTATCAGGTGTTGAGGTGAGCGTGGAAGAGCTGTGTCTTCAGCATACTCTTTCACTTCCCCTTCACGGCTCCTTCTGAACCGCACACAGCCAGGCTGCCCCTTCACCCATACAGTAAGTCAGCCAGTGTTATTTCATATAGTGCCCTGTGCAGAGGCTTTGTCACAGAGCGTTTGAGTTGTAGCAGGCATAACGGTAAAGGAAAACCGATGGTACCACACATTTACATACATAATAGGAGGGCTGGTGTAAGCACGTAGATGGCTATATTAAGTCCTCATTATCAGGATTCCCATATGATATGCAGTGCTGTGTATGTATAATAATTAGTCCTCATTAATAGAATTCCCGTATTTTCTACGGTGCTGGTATATGTATAATAACTAGCGCTTATTGTCAGGATTCCCATATGTTCTGCAGTGCTGGTGTGGATATAATAGCTAGTCTTCATTATCAGGATACCAATGTGTTCTGCAGTGTTGGTATGTGTACAGTAGCTAGTCCTCATTATCAGGATTCCCATATGATATGCTGTGCTGGTGTATGTTTAATAATTAGTCCGTATTGTGAGGATTTCTAATAACTAGTTCTCATCACCAGAATTCCCATCCTTTCTTCAGTGCTGATACATGCATAATATAACTAATCTGCATTATTGGAATTCCCATACATTCTGCAGTGTTGGTATATGTATAATAGCTAGTCATTATCAGGATTCCTATATGCTGTGTACTGTTGGTGCATAACTAGCGCTCTGCACATATCATGGAGCTGCAGTTGATCTCCGGAGAGCCTCAGTGCCTGAGGTGTGTACTGCTCTGATGTTGGAGGGGTAAACACACATGGAGGAGTGCATGGAGGAAGGCTCCTTCCCACAGTCGCTGAGAGCTGATTGAGAACGCTCCTCTTCAAACATTAATGTTCTTCCGCGTTGCGTAATCCGGCATCATGAAACATGCATGGCCCGGCCCAGCACAGCACCCCGTACAGCTGTTACAGGGGGGAGTGTCACCTGCTCTCGGCGGGAAGGGGTCCCGCCCTGCTGCGGTAACCGTGGGGCTGAGTGGCGGAGCTTATGAGGAACTTCCCACAATGTGTGCATGGACATGCCAGTGATAAGCAGCGTTACTGTTGCTGTTGGCTCTGTGAGAAGCCCTCTCTGCCCCTGCTCTGCAGCCATCTCTGTTCTGCTGCAAGTGTTCAGCAGTGTGCATTTTGCTGTTCAAGTATGAAGTATCTAGCAACATTCAGCAGTTTGTATATAGAGGTGTGTTTTTGTGGGTACAGGTGTGTCTGCTCAGTGTGTGTGTGTGTGTGTGTGTGTGTGTGTGTGTATCAAGGTGTGTGTACGGAGGTGTATATTTAGTATGTGTCTCCAGAGGTGTGTGTTCAGTATGTGTGTACAGAGGTGTCTTCAGCGCGTTTGTTCAGGGATGTGTATTTAGTATGTGTGTACAGAGGTGTTTGTTCAGTATGTGTGTACAGAGGCGTGTATTCAGCACGTATGTACAGGGGTGTGTGTCTGGTGGTGTGTATGACACAGTCGCTGCCATGCCTGCAGGCAGCAGGAACGCACAGCGCTGATTACACACTGATGAGGCTCCAGCAGAGATTAGCAGAAACTTTTAAGAATGAACGCTCCATCACTCCTTTAATTGATCCATCGGATTCATTAGCGGTTGGAACGCGAGAGCGATTTCTGCACGCCCACCGGAGCAGTCAGTCATCCCGCCCGCATCTGGAGACATCGTCTGCGCGTCTCACACCGTCTCCCCCACAGCGAGAGGGAGGGAGGGGGTGTGTGTGTGTGTGTGTGTGTGTGTGTGTGTGTGTGTGTGTGTGTGTGTGTGTGTGTGAGAGAGAGAGAGAGAGAGAGACTGTGTGAGAGAGAAACAGAGAGAAAAAGTGTGTGAGAGAGAGAGAGAGAGAGAGAGAAAGAGATTGTGTGAGAGAGAGAGAGACAGAGAGGAAGAGTGTGTGTCTGTGTGTATTTGTGTGTGTCTGTGTGGTTTTTTGTGTGTGTGTGTGTGTGTGTGTGTGTGTGCGCGGGCGTGTGCATTTCGGCGCTTGCCCCCTCTCCTCCTCCCAGGATGCGGTCCCCACCTGGCCGGGCTGCGTGTCCCCAGGCCTCTCTCAGCCACGGAGGAACGAAAGCCGAGCCGCGCGGCGTTATTAACGACATGTTTTCACGGCAACCTTTTAGCGGCTAATAAAGCTCACAAATGAATATACGGGAGATGAAAGGAGGACTAATGAAAAAATTGGTCCGCATTAGGCGGACCCGGGCAGGGTCCTTTCAGAGAGCGCAGTCATCAGCATAAATAAGCCGCAATTTGGATCGGAGAGGGGTCGCCATCGCTCCCCGCACGGCGGAGCCAGAGAATGCGCTTCTCCACGGAGACGGGCGCCGCATACCCATGCATCCCAGCATCCTCTGCAGGAGGTCGGGGCGGGGGGGCGGGGAGGGGCGTTCATCTCGCAGTGAAAAATTGCCCCGGCGCTGAAGATCCAGACAGCAGTGCTTGAGCCGCCGACCTGCCCGCATCCATCAGTGCGCCCGCGCTTTGGAGACAGACTGTGGCCCTGCCTCAGCCTCGACTGTGTTTGACCTCCGTGAGTGACTGACTCGGAAATCATACGGAGGGAAGATCTCTCATTTCGCCCTCCTGTGTGCGGGAGCACTGGCAGGGTGAATGACAGATAGGCGGTTAGCATAACCACGCTTGGCTTTACTTTCCATCCATGCAGGCTACGACAAACCCGTATTGCCCCTCCAGGCACTCTGTCCCCAAAATTCTGATTTCACACCCTCTGTCCTCATCACATGATGATGTAGCTGGTTTCATGTGGGTGTGACCGTCTGTGTGGGTGTGGTTAGTTACATGTAGGTGTGGTTGCTGAGTGTGGATGTGGCTGTTTATATGGCGTGTGGTTGCCTATCCTTAAGGCTGGCAGAGTGTGAGGGTGGGTGGCTGTATGTGGGTGTGGTTGACTTTGTTTGGGTGTGGCTGGCTGCATGTGGGTGTGGTTACCTGCATTGAGGCAGAGTGTACCTGATGTTAAAAGTACGTTGACGTAGAGTTGCAGCCCCGAACTTCTAGGCTCGCCTGGGTGTTTGTTCTGCTCATATCACAGCCTCTGTGGAAAAAGCAGAGACTCAGGGTGTGGTCATAGATGGAGGATAAAAACGCACAAACTGAACATCCATTCTGCGCTCAACCTTAAACCCCCTCTTCCTGCCTCAGTGAGCGAATCATTGCACTTTCAGATTTCATTCTGAAGCTCTGAGTTCCTCCTAATCCTGAGCCCACAGAATTTCCACACTCACGTCCCTGGTGCTGCCGTCAGAGCAGCCTGTTTGCTTCCTCCAGCAGCCTTACTGGTTATCATCACAGCCACTTCCCTAGCGATGCGCACTGGAGAGCTCCGAGCTCCGGATCTTTCCGTCACGCTGGTGGTGTGGCCTACCGCTTGGGGCGAATGTGTCGGAGTCGCGGCTTCGCGGGGCCAGGGGCCGAGGGCCGGTGCCGGGTCTGTGAGATCCTGGCCCATATCTCTCTCTCCCTCAGCTTAATTCCCCCCCCGACCCCCCATTCTCACATGATAAATTACAGGCATTCCAGCGTGGCAACCCGGCCCGGGATTTTGCCCCCAATCCGATTTATAACCTGAGAAATGTAATCTTGCATTCCTCCAAATGAGTAATGGCACCGGCAGAAAAGCTAAATTGCTACTTAGGAACCATGTTTGAAGGGCAGAAAATCACTGAGAAAGTAGAAGCAGCACCTTGCCTAAAAGAGAGAAGGAGAGAGGGAGGGAGGGGGAGATTACAGTGATTCTCACTCCCACAGTCTTATAACTGTGAGTGTGTCTGATGGGGAGTATGGCCTCCCCCTTATCAGCAGACTCCTGCAGCTCTTATTGGAGTCTGTATATGCACACACATGCCACACCTTGCACCAACACATGAATCTGTCTGATTCCTTTCAGTTCTGATAGTGGGTATAGCTATGGATTGATCAGTGCTGCAGTCCAAAACCAGTTAGTGACCACATTCAAATGAAGCCTCTCTTCTGAGTATTTTGAGGTTTCTGGCTTCTGAAATGACAGTTCTGAGCATGCAGTTTCTGTTTGTGCAATTCCCAAGTAGGCAAGTGATTGGGATGAACTGCAAGGTGAACTTGGATAGTCTAGGAACACGCAGCTACACAATGTTCATATTCCAGTCATGCGGTTACAGAATGTGCTGATCTTATTCCCTGTTCACAGCAGCTGAATATGAGAGCTTGCAAGATGCTTGCATGATTAGCATGACATATAAAACTCATCCCAGATAAGATGTTCACGGGACTAAGATCCTTCTATTAATCGTTTAAAATGATCTCTTTTATGGCCGTGTACAATACCATTTGCTTAGAATCATAATTAATCATGGACTTTGTTTCTTTTCCATGTCTGTCCTGCTGGGTTGTCTGGATCACTCAGATGCAGGTAAGAAAAGAGTTATTATCCATGTACTCACTGTGTGTGTGAACAGTATGTATGGTTACAGGTCTGTGAGCTGTGGAATGAATGTACTTGTGTTGAATGTACATTCATGTCTGAATGAATGTACTTGAAAATGTACTTGATTTTATCCGGCTGTGTCTAGTCAGTTTTTTCTTGATGTTGGGTTTATCCATTCACACAGAGAACAGTGTGTGTTGCTTACGTGTGTGGTTTGCCGGGGTTTACAGATACTGTGGGAATGGGCACTCCTTGCAGTCTGCCTGTTGCTCTGTCTGATAGGCTGCAGTGTACTGGTAGTAGGTGACCACCAGGGGGCAGCATATTCTCGACTGCAGTGAGAGGAGCGGCATTCAGCAGGAGTGTGAGCCGCACACAGCACTCCACCAGCACGGCTCAGCCCCCTACAATGGAGGAGTTAACAATTAGAGCTTTTCCGTCTGCTCTTTAATGAGGAGTCTGTTTGCATCAGCACGGGGGCCGATGAATAGCCGCGTCCTGATTGGCTCCCCCGTATGGGCTGCGTTAGGCTTCGGGTGGCGGGTCTCCTCGAGGCTCCTCTTCCCCTTCGTCTCCTCCTCTTCTCACTCCGCTCCGGCCTTGTCTTGGTAATCACAGTGTGTTTTCTGAGACTGAGCTACTCTCTTCTCCCGCACGGACACGCGCGCACACACACACACACACACACACACACACACACACACACACACACACACACACACACACACAATGCCCCGGCTCTTAGACCTCCACGGTTGTTATGGCGACGGAGTTGCGCGGGTCGTGGGCCGGCGCTCGCGCGATGGCCACCCAGGCTCTCCCTTGCCTCCCGTGCCTCCCGCTCTGATTAATGGCTCTATTCCCCCAGTACGGAGGCTCGTGGATGCTACCCGCAGCCAGACGGAACGCCAGGCAAACTGTTGTCTTTAATAACGGTCGGCGAGCGCGCTCCGTCCGATTTCATTAACGGTTAAACTTTAACGGCGCCGGTTTTATCTTGCTCGTCGTACCGTGAGCCGTGCTAATGAACACCGCGCAGAAAGTGGCTGATGGCGCTAAACGGCGAATTTCTCTTATAAAATCTTGACTGGCTCCCAGTTCTTTAAATACCTGTGTTTTTCTGGACGCTCTCCTGCTCCCAGGCCTGGCTCAGGAGTGTTTAGTTGTTTATGTGGCCAGAGAGGGCCGCAGTTCCAGACCAGGGAACAGTAGCTAATCAGCAAAGGCATGCCGGCCCTGTGGAGTCCGGCCGCTTTGACATTCACGCCCTGGACTCCGCGCGTCATTGATTACTGCAGATAACAAGAAGGAGAAAGTTCTTGCTGGCAGAACGCTCTTAAAACGTTTATCTCTGCTGCGCCATCATCGCCGCTAATGCCAGCGGTACGTCACAGGTGAAGGCTAGTGGGAGTGAGCAGGTACCTCTGCTGAAAGTTTAATGACGGCTTCGGCGCACACGGAATGATGATCAGAGTCGTTTTTTTTGGGGGGACGGGGAGGGGACAGTTTGAGTGTGCGTCACAGTGACGGGCAGGGCCCTGTCTCTGAAGCGTGGCCGGCAGTAGGCTTCCCAGGGTGCTGTTCTGCTCTCCAGTGCCCTCATCCTCATCCCATCCCGAAATAAACCCCTGGAAACTTAGTGAAAGTGTCTGATTCTGTCTTGAAGAGTCAAGGAAGATTGGCCAAATCCTTTTTAAAAAAAACTTCATTTTCCTCCCTCGGTTAGCTAGAAAGACGGTTGCATTACCCTAACTCACTAGTGTGATTCCATTTAGGCTACCAAGTCTTCGTAACAGATGTGCTGTTAGTGCTTGCAGATTGGCTGGTTCATTAGCTAACACAATATTCCTGTTACTACAATATATTAATAACAGTATATTCAACACCAGCAGCATCTGCAAGTGTGTTGATACAGAAACAAAAGATGTTTTTCATTAGTATATCTCGGAATATTTCCAGCTGCGCTCTTCTCAAGAGTAGTCCAAGTTTTGATACTTAACCAACGCAGTAATAAAAAGGATCATATAAATCAATACATATATCATTAAGGCATTATAAACCAATACATATTTTATTGAATCATTGCGAAAACATAGAAAATACTAGTCTGATGAGAGTGGGGACTCTGAAACGTGCTGGTCACTGTCCACAGTGAAGTCTTCAGAAGTCCTTTATTGACTTGCGCTGTTGGACTCCAGAGAGCAGCATGTTCACCACTTCAGACCGCTCTCAGCAGCCTGGATTTATGGCCTGTCTGTCATGGCCGCGTTGAGGTTCATTCTGTGCCGCCGAGAGTTAACAAGACTGCCATTGTTGGGAGAAACAATGTGTTTTTTTGCCACTTTGCCATAAACGGGATGTTGTGTTAACCTGGGGCACAACAGGAACAATACGATCAGATAATTGAATCGCTCAAGTGGCACAATTATGTGGCGGAACAGAGAGGCAGTGTTCGTGCGCCCGCGGGGAGGAGGGGAGCTGGCGTTGCGCACTGAGAGGGGGGAACAGAAAGAACGGCGCACCGCGGGGCCGAGCGACCGCCGGCGGGGGGGGAGCAGTCACAGAGCGGCGGAGTGGCACCTCCGGACAGGGAGGTGAAGAAAGCCAACAGGAAGCCGGGCTCTGACCCGTAGCCGCCATTCTGTTCGGAAGCCCGGGCTGCGCCTCTCGCAAACGCCACATCGGACACGGAAGGGGGGCGGAGCCGTGGAGCGGTTTCCATTGACCGTGGAGGAGGAGGAGGTCGCGCCCACTACGGCTCCCTCCCCGCATGGCCCCCGCCGGGACAGAGCGCCGTTTCCTGCGCCGCGGGCTGCATCTCTCCCTCCCGGCTCCCACCTTCACCTCCGTCGGCGCCGCCGCCCCCATTAAACACGAAACAGCGAGAGCGGCGAGAGTCAAAGCGGCCGGATTCAATTTAAATGTCGACTTTGAAAAGCCTTCAGACTTTTTCATATCGCTGTAGCACTTTTAAAAGCTCCACTGAGTTTTGCTCTGAAACGCGGCCAACGGTGGCGTCATTACTGAGCCATTGTGTGGGCTAAGAAGTAAAAAGCAAGCTGATCCTTTCTCTGTCGTTAAAAGATGAGCTCCACAATGCAATAAACCAAACAAGCCGGCTACTAATTACCTTAGCGCCATAGAAATTAAGTTGTTTGCCTTCATGTTTAACTCTGGAATGACATGGCACCTTGTGAGACAGTAATGTGTCTGAAATTTGGCAGCGTGGAGGTGTCCTTGTAGTTAATGCCAGATGTTGATCTGGGAGAACTTGTGGAAGAATTCCTCCCAGCAGGCTGTGAGGCTGCGATGGTGCAGTCAGGAAAAGCTTCTGTGTGTGTGTGTGTGTGTGTGTCAGCCCCTGTTCAGGAGTACCGGAGCACCACTCTCGCCTTCAAAGCGCAACTTCAAAAAACAGGAGGGATTTGAATATTATCACTTTGCTGGACCGGCGGCGGAACACTCCAGGTAGCGCTCAGTTTATAAAGTGCGCGTTTTGACTTGTCGGTGACAGGGCACGGCTTTCTTCAGCCCCCTGTCTGGAGTTAGGTGACTGTGGGCCCTACAGGAATTTGCTCGGTGAGTTCTCCTGCCTGGCCCGCCGGCACACTGTCAAACCCCCCGCTCCCGCCGCCACTCCTCTCTGATAACGGCTTTGACCTCGCGACTGCTGTCCTCGCGGCCCCCCCCGTAATTGGACTCAGGTCACGTCTCCGTTCAAAGAGCGGGATGCGCTCCTTTTGATGCTCTGATCGGGTCGTCTTTAACCACCCGTCGGCTGGGGGAGTTTGAGGGACAGGGTCTCCCGGGCGAGGCAGGAGGCACAGCCCGAGGAATACCAATGAGAAACAGGTGCCTGTAAACAGGCCGCTCGGAGCGGGCTTTGTTCCCAGAGCTGTAGCGTCGCAGCCCGGGAGCCCCCGGCCCTCAGCGGCTGCCGTTTGAAGAGAAGAAAGCGGGACAGAGCGAATGCGTGCCCTGTAATTGTGAACGTTGTAATGGAGCACCAGGGAGGAAGGGCTTGTAAAATATTCAGTTACCTCTTTTCCAGGACTCAAACCCCAGCCCCCGTAACCGGCTGCCTCTTAAACAGTCTTGTCAAGCGCTTGTGTTGGGTACGCAGCATCCTTGCCACCTACGGAGAATTCCCATCTGGTCCCTGTTAAGCGGTCTCTGACTGGCTGCGCCGTGTTTTTGCGAGCGGGTAGGGTGGAGGACTGCCTGTGAGCCGCTGTGGTGACAGCATCTGTTAGCGTCTCGCTAGGCCCTGCTGAAATGCTACAGGAAACACGCAAAGACGCAGAGCAGAGGCCTTCTCGAACCTACCCCTCACACCCGGACACCGGCGTGCCCGGGTACGTGGGAGTGCTTAATCACCGCTCCTTTTGCATGGTGCGACAGTGTGATTTACCGGTAAGGAGCAGGGCTTGTAACCGAAAGGTTGCTGGTTCGATTCCACCGCTGGGGCACTGCCACTGTACCCTTGGGCGAAGTACTTTACCTCAGTAAATATGCAGCTGTATTAATGGGCAACATGTAAAAATGACAACCTATGCGAGTCGCTCTGGATAAGAGCGTCTGCTGTATGACAATAATGTAATGCTATGCTCCTCCTCCTCGTCCTCCTCCCGTCTCTCTGAAAGCTCTCTCAGCCCTTCATCTGTCTGCCTCTCATTCTCCTTTGTCTCGCTGCCATTAAAGGCGAGGGCTCCCCCATGCGCTCCGGCTCACCTTGGCTGAGCGGAGGAGGACTTTGAGAGGCCTGTGCGTAGCTCACTTTACTGATCATTAAAGCGCAGACGGGGGAGGGGATAGACCAGACGCGCCGAGTCCCCGCTCTCTGATCTCAGATCAGCGGCGTGGCATCGCCCAGCTTTGGACCCCTAATGAGATTAAACTCTTTTGGGGGCAGAGTGTGTGCCGAACGGGCCTCGTTGGGGGGCGGAGCGTGCCAGCTGGGAGGGTGTCGGGGCTCGGAGAGTCCCTGCTGGCCCGGCGTGCTCTCTCTCTCCTCTTGGAGGTACCACGGCATTCCTCTCGGCCTCCTTCCCTCCCTCTCCACCCCAGAGCCCCTGTGTCAGCCCGCAATCGTCTCTGTTCATCGCTTTCATATTTGTCACGGCGTCACAGCGTAGCGCTTTGTAGAATCTAATCTCGCTGCTCGGATTGTTCTGAGCGCAGCGGTTCTGTACAAGAACACACAGCTTTCTGATAATGAGCGCCGCCACATTCCCTGCTCCCCCCTCTGAGAACAGCGGAGCCACAATTAAAATATCAGCCGGCTAATACGAAATCAATGAGCCCCCACTGCCTGCGCGCCTCCCCCTCTCCACCCAGGTGAATTCGGGCAGGTGTGGATTACAGCGGGCTCCTGTCCCCTCCTGATATGGACGGCTTTGCGGGCCTGCGTGGCTGACGATACGCTGTGATGGCTTTGACGACTCTGTACCGGGTTAGAGTGATGGATGGAGAGGTGAGGTCTCCATGGCGACAGCAGGTTCCTCTCTGGCCCTGCTGTGTCAGTCTGAGTGCTGATGTGATCAGGAGGGCCTCGGTTTTGCCAGTATTGCACAGACAGGCTGGGAGAACTGTGTGTGTGTGTGTGTGTGTGTGTGTGTGTGTGTGTGTGTGTGTGTAGAGAGAGAGAGCACCTAGAAGCCTAGAACTGTGGATATATGCATTAGCACAACATAGAGGCAGGCCTGTGTTCTGTATGATACAGTACAGTACTCTATGATAGCTAAGTACTGACCCAAGCATGTGCCTGTATCTCTCTCTATGATAGCTCAGTACTGACCCAAGCATGTGCCTGTATCTCTCTCTATTATAGCTCAGTACTGACCCAAGCATGTGCCTGTATCTCTCTCTATTATAGCTCAGTACTGACCCAAGCATGTGCCTGTATCTCTGTATTGTAGCACAGTACTGAGAGCAGAACTGCATCTGTGTGCAGTTGTTAACGCTGCACTGAGATAAAGCTGCGTCTCTCCCTCAGTAGAGCTCTCTCTCTGTATTGGCACTACACCTGACATGCTGTGGGCCTCTGTGTGCCGGTCATGCAGAGTGATAGTTTGTATTGTTGAGTAGCCTGTACGGTGGCTGAGCCGGACGCACTGAAGGGTGTGTGTGGCAGTGAGATCTGAGACAGCTGTCACCCTCCGCCCTCCGCCCCTCGCTGTCCCCCGCAGCTCACAGCTTTGGTGGCTGTCACCGAGGGTGTGCTGGCATCTTAAAGCTTCTGCTTGTTGAGGAGTGATTTAAAAACAAACCAGGAAAGAGATTCAGCATGAGAACACAAACCACCTATCAGAAAGGTAAGAAGCAGCCTCTGCAGAAGCAGGGGAAGCAGTGTGAGTATCTGATGCAGAGCAGAGGTGATGAGCTGATCCAGGATCAGCAGAGCTGCTCTGGGTTGTGTCTGATTGAGCCCTACGTCCCTGTCCATGGAGGCAGTTAGAGGGCTGTGCAGGGGTAACCGCAGCGCCCCTGCACGTTACATTACATTATTGCCATTTAGAAGATCCTCTTATCCAGAGCAACTTACATAGCTTCCGGTTTTTTTAACAATGTTATGCATTTATACAGCTGGATATTTCCTGAGGCAATTGTGGGTTAAGCACCTGGCCCAAGGGTACAGCAGCAGTGTCCCAGTGGGGAAATGAACTGGCAACCTTTCGGTTATGAATCCTGCTCCTTAACCACTATGCAACACTGCCGCCCCGCAAAACCAAAGTCCCAAAGCAGCTGTGCAGCAGAACTCCCTCTGCAGGCGCAAAGGAGGCTGGCACCTGCCCCATCGCAACAAGCCTTCGCTTAGCCTTTATTAAAATGAGCGCCTTAAGGAGTCTCACAGGGCGAATCACCGACCCGCCGGGTCTGCTGGTGTACTCACTTCAGCGGGAGGCTGCCGCATGCGGGTGACGCCTGGGACACAGGCTCCGTTTCACTCATTAGGAATCGATACTTTCGGAAGCAAACAGTGGAGGTGAGGCGGAGTATGGGGGCGTGCTGTAATTGTTAATCGTTGCGGCCCCCGGTGGCCAGTTGCGGTGTGTTAAAATGGTGGAGCGGAGAGGTGGTTCTGCTGCACTTCCCCGCAGCCTGGCTTCATCTCTCCGGCCTCTTCCTCCGCTCTGCACCTCTCCAGCCGAGAAGAGTTCTGCCATCGCGAGCGGGGTTTCCATGGCAGCGCCCTCTCCCTTCGGCGGGGGCGCGTCCGCTCTGGCGAGCTCCCTCCTCCGTCAGCACCTGAGAGACGGGAGGCCTCCAGCCAGCGGCGAGGAAACTCCCCTCGGACAAATGCCCAGATCCCAAAATCACCGCTATTCGGGGGGACTGGGGTGCGCAGGAAAAGGTCTCTGGGAAAATGACACAGGGGCTGTTCTCTCGTGCTCTATCGCGAGTTCGCCGAGACTCCCGCCTGCTGGTGGAGCAGAGCACCCCTGGAGGAGTGTGCAGTGCTGAAGCCTCCACTCTTCCGCTCCGAGATGCGAAATAATGCATTAAACATGTTCGGAGACCTCAGGCTGATTGAGCGTCGGGGAAAAACAAAGGCTGTGTTAAATTTCCAAGTCTTTGTGTTTTGTTTAAAATCTGTCACCCTGTAACCAGATTAATGCAGTGTGACTAATGCAGAGTTTATCTGCATCTTGGGAAGAGTGTGTTTGAAATTCGCCAAGTTCGCTGAAGGGGAAGAGGGTCTCAAGTCTTCGAGTGTACCTTATGTGGCAGAGGGCACCGGTGTAGGTGTACAAACGAAGTCATGTAGCAGGGGATGAAAATAAGTGGGTTCTTAAAACAATGCTTAAAAAAAACACTAATTAGTATATGTGGAACTTCAGAGGGGAGAATGGTGCATTAAAGCTTTAGCTGTGAGCGCTGAAGATTAGGGTACGTTTTAATTAAAAGTGGGGTTCGATCCAGCCTCCGGAGACTTACCAGCTCACCCATGAAATACTTCTGAACAAAAAAGAACTTACCGGGCTCTTCTGACAGACTCTTAAAGTAGGACTCATTAGAAGCGCGAGTCAAAGCAAATGTTAGCTTAAAGCTAATTCTACCACAAAGCCCCATCAGTTTTAGAATAAGTTAATTTGCATGGGCGGATATTTTTTACAGGCCTCAGCACTTTGTCTGAAAGTGAAGAGAGAGCTGACCCCAGTGATAACTCCCTCCACTGAAGCCTCTGTTTTGGAGGGTTTCTGGTGTCAGAACATGGTCCACTGGGAAACTTGTCCGCCGGTCCTTCCCCCGCGAAGAGTAGAATGTGTCTGTGGTGTCCAGCAGGGCGGGGGTCAAACGGGTGTCCATCAGGGTGTGGTGTCGGACTCTCATGCTTGAGATTTAACCCCACCCCCCAGACTTGTGCTTCATGGACTCTTTAGTGCAGAACTTTTTCCCAGTGTAGGAGTGTGGGTCACTGCCATGTACATCACCCTCCACACACACACACACACACACAATGTCAAAGGTCCTCCCCCTCCTCTGGGTCACCCCTGACCCCCTCCCTCTCGCCGCTTCACTGCTGTCTCTCTCCGCTGCCCCGCCCCTTTTTGTCCCCCCTCTCCGTCCTCCTTTGTGCGGGCGGAATGCGTACATGTCCCCATCCTCACGGCTGCTTCAGCCAGCAGCAGCCCGCCGGCATCCAGTTGTGTGCTTTGGGTGTCGCTGAATGGCGATTAGCATACATTATCACGGGCTGAATCGGAGACAGATGGCAGCTTCGCAGAACATGGGGGGCTGTCCGCGGTCTCAGAAGGCTGGGAGATGTTTCCATCGCGGCGGGGAGTGGGTGTTTAAGGGTCCCGCACGCGGGGTGGGCCTGGCACCGGGAGGGGGTTAGGGTCCGGAATAATCAAAACGCTTGGCTTCAGTCTGAATTAATTGAGCGGAACATTAATGATATTGTGGAGGAGCTGCTGCCATATTTCCTGCCCCCGCCCGCCGTCCCCGCTCCACAGAGCGTTTCTCTGTGTTGCCTGCTCTGCCGGAGTGGCCCATGGCAGGCTCCTGTGTGATGACATTACAGAAATAAAGGGTAAAGTGATGCGGGGACTTTATTAGCAGCCGGGCGGAATTTATCAGTAAATGGAACGGGCCGAGCCAAGATCGAGTCTGACAACAGGCGGGAGAGTTTCCCTCGTCTGATCTGGGGCTAGCGGCCGCGCGCTGCTGCCCGGAGTCCAGACGGTCTCTCCGTCGCTAGGCAACAGCGCGCTGGCGGAGGGGGGGGCAGGGATCTGCGCTCCCGCCTCCTCTGCTGTTGTTGTCATAGGCCGAGGCGGACGCGGCGGTACCCCCTGTCCCAGAGGGCCGTGGGGGCTGCTGTGATGCTGTCGGCAGGGTGAGTGTACAGGACTCCACATGGGCTCGGTGCAGACAGAGCCAGGAGCGATGGCTCATACAGCACCGGAGTCTGCACATGCGAATCAATCACTAGCTGCCCCCCCCCCCAGTCTCCTGGGGGACAGCTCTCTGATGGGGCAGGAATACCTGTGGGGGCCTTTCTGCACCCCCATCCCCCACACTTCCAACCTCCCAGGGCGGGACAGGGTGCATTGGCCCGGGACCACCCCCGGCGGGGCTCAAATCTCCGCTTCCTGGGCCGCCGGCGAAAAAAGCGGAGAGAGTGACGGTTTCGGTTTGCGCGCCGAGCGTTTCACACGTCCAAGACAATGGGCTTTCAGAGGGCTTCCTCCAGACGCCCGCCCCGGCGTGGCCCGGGGCCTCTGCTCCGCGGGTTTTGTTCGTATTGAGGCCGCCTGTGTGGAGCACTCATTCTGTTTCCTGAATGGCTAATCTGCCAAGCCGGCGCTACAAGTGCCGCGCGAGGCGGGGGGGGCCTTGTTCCGGCCGCCGCTGGCCGGTGCCGGCCCTGGCGCTCATTACCATACAGCTGGGGGGCGGCCGAGGGGGGCGGGGACATGGAGCACAGTCCCTGCCACGCCAGCCGGCTGCAGAGGGCTCTGAGGGGCACGTGTGCAGTGGTACAGTGCGTGGTGGCGAGCTGCATCATTATAATCTGAGTGAGTGGACTCTGAGAGGGTGCGTGGCAGCCGATCTGAACACATGGTTTTGGACATGGGTAGATTTCAGAGAGCGCTCTGTGGGCGTCAAGTGAATGAGACATCGCAATGAGTTTTTCCTTTTTTTAAAATTTTCTATCCGCCTTTTTATTGGACATGTTGTGTGTCAGTTAAAATGGGTTTGCATTTTTATTGGATGTGTTGCCAGTCTGTCAGTTAAATCAGGACTCTGTAGGCTTTGAGCTTGCACATATGTGCAAACAGCTGTGGAAATGTGGCAGACCTGGTGGGAGCAGAGATCGAATGCCCTCCATCTAAGTATCAATCAGACAGCAGAATTTATTCTGGGTTTACTCTGTAATTAGGAAAATAATTACTAACAAAAACAAGTGGCGTAGCTTTGAAAATGTTTGATTCCGTACACTGCAAGCACAACAAACATGTTCTGTTTTGAACTGGTGATCAGTAATATAAAACTGCTTAAATCAAACTCTTAATGATTGCATCGTGACTCAGACCTCACTGTGGCTCCAGTATTGTGATATGGATCATGTCTGGCCCCCAGATGGGAGAGAACTCAAGGGCAATTCCAGCGATGGAGGAGCACACTGCTGCAGCCTGGGAGTTCTGCTGAGCTGGGCCTTTGGCTCGGCCCGGCTCACACAGTGCTGTCTATAGTGGCAGTGTTCATGGCCATGGCCATGAGGTTCTGTAAATATTACTGTCCTAACAGCATGCATCCTCTTTCACATGCCTTAATCAGCTGTCTTTTTCAGGAAGGTGTGTTAACTGTGGTTTGAAAGCAGAGGGCCCTCACCATGGTAAAATGAATGCACATAATTCTCTGAATACTGCTACTGTTTGCAGCTTGTATTATCACAAAATGCTTGCTCCTGCGTTGGTTTAAGTCATTCGTTTGAATGAATAGGTTTTAGTAGTCACGGTCATACAATAAAGAGTTACGAAAGTAACGTTTAATTTGCACACATTGCACATACATACCGTAACACAGCACAGACAGGCAGTCCTGTGTAAGAGGCAGGCTGCACTGTGTGTTATCATCTGATCTGAGGACGTTTCCTCAGGTTCGGCCTCCTCTTCCGCGCGCCGCTGATCAGCTGCAGCGGCAGGAAGGGAGAGCGCAGACACGTGCCATGTGCAAACAAACGCCGCATCAACACCCACTCAAGGCCTGTTCACGCTGGGCTGGAGAACCGAGCAGAGAGAGAGAGAGAGAGAGAAACGCACACTGCTTCTCTCTCCCTCCCGGCACGTGTGCTATCTCTCCCACCTCCTGACCTGTCCTGCCTCGGGGTACCAAACACTCACCGGGGAGCCGGGGAAGCACTGATGTTCAAAGGCCCTGTCTCAGCCTGAGAGGAGGGGGGATGCGAGCTCGGCGTCCGTCTCCGCAGCACGGCCTGCCCCTGTGGCGTTAGAACGCGCTGTGCGCTCTTTTACGAGGGTGTCTGTTTTTCAGCTGTGCTGACTCTCTGTAGCTGTGTTGTGGGGTGTGGGGAGGTGCTGGTATGACCTCTATGGGGGGGGGGTCTGTCGTTTCCGCGCTCTCCCCCTCCCTCCAGGACCCCCGCCGCAGCCAGGTGGGAAGGTTCTCGCCGACCCTGCCAGCGAGGGTCACCGCAAAGCTGCAATCAACACGACACTCCCTGTTTTTAACCCCCGCCTTACAGCCAACACATCAGAGGCTTCAGTGTCCCGTTCATCCGAGTGCCTCTCCACCCACTCCCAGCCAGAGACCGGCGTGTCTGCTGCAGAAGGACCTCCGCTTAGTACGCCTCTGTAATGCCTGCTCAGCCTCTCAGTATGCCCAGTCATTTAACAACACTGTCCAAAAACCCAGAGTTAAAATAGTTTCGGGTCCTGTGGTTTTGACTGCTGCATATTCATTTCTTCATTTGAAATCCTCTGTATTTCATTTAAATGTCATCTGAATGACGTCTAAATGAACATCTGTCATGAGAGAAGAGCCACTGTACTCCACTGTAACTCCGGGGTGAAACTGGGACATTCCCTCTGTCGTGGAGGGAAAAAGAATGAGTTTTGCAGGAGGGGAAAGCTTTTTGCTGCAAAGTCACCGGAACAGCCTAATCATTCCCGTCACATAATGCCCAGTCAGGCTCCAGGAGAGGAACGCCGCGGCCCCTGTAGCCGGGGACGACGGCGGCGGTACGGCCTGAAACCCTAATCAGAGGCTGTAAGCCAGGGCTTTCGGGAGCCTGCCCGTGTTAGTCAGCTGCTCTCTCTCCGGAAGCCGCGCCGCGGAGCAGGAACGAGAGAGGGGGGATTACAGGTGTGCTGAAAGCAAAGCCGGCGCCGCCTCTTTAAGGTCATTACAGGCAGGCCGAGTCCGCGCCGGTCAGAGAGCTCGGGGGAAGGCCGGGCGGAGCGGTGCCACGTTTTAATGAAGATATCCTTTTAAAGCGGGCGGAGCTCAGGCTGAAGGAGACTGCGGCTCACGCCAGCCTTCAGACCATAATGAGACACCACTGTGACTTTCAGCATTAGGAAAGCTAAAAGCCCTTTTTATTTAGACCCTGTAGAGACTCGTAAGATCACAGAGACGTGGAATTCATTATGTAGAGGGCTAAATGATGAAGGCTCTGTTTCCATTTCTCTCTGATTGGTGTGTTCAGCATCCATTACTTTCCCATAATGCCATGCGTTGTGCTCATAGAGGCTTCCAACACTGATGTTTGAGACAGGTTATGTCTGTCTGATTGCAGAGCTTAGTGGAGCATGAAGGAGGACTCCTATCATGGAGGACTGACATGAGGACTTTCATATTGTAATTACTAGTGCTAATGTTATTAATTTTATTTGCGATAATTATGTGTTTGCAATACTGGGGTGTAGTGTTGGCCTCTGGGATGGTGGCAGAAGGCCAGTCCTTGCAGCTGGTGTTCCCCATCCTTATTGTGGGGACCACAGGCCAGGACTTGATTTTTCCACTTGAGCACTCAAGCACATGATTAAGCTAATTATCGTTAAACTTCCCTTCCTGGTTCTGTGATTGCTGGTCATTTAGTGAGAGCTCGGACACCTGTGGCCCTCTAGGACAGCAGTCAGGCACTTGGTCTTGTGCACTGCACAGCTCGGTCGAGGTTGGTACGGTCAGTGCCTGCCTCCTGCACGAGGTCAAAGGTCATGGTGTCAACCCCTGTCACACCCTGGAAGTGTCAACCAATCAGAAGGCAGAAAAGTGAGTAATACAATGGCTAAAGGAACTTCCCGAAAAAAGTGAAAAACTTGAAAGTGAGCAGAAGTTGTTCAGATGTATTTTTTATCTGTGTCACATTCAGTAATAAGAGGTGCTTTCAGAATGGAAAGAAGGAAGAAGATGATGTATGCTGACATGATGGATTATGAGCGCGTGATGAATATTATCTTGTGCCTGGTGCAGTGACACTGTCTCTTGGCAGCACCAAAATCTCCACAGGGATGGCTTACTGCAGCATGGGAAGCAAAGGAGTAATGCAGCCCACTGTGTGCTGTGTAGCCGTGTATCATTTGTAGGGAAACTGTCTGATTAAGTGATATTTTCTTATAGACACAGCCATCAGGGCCTCCTGAGAAAAACAGTCCTCCTGAGGTGGCAGTGTAGCGTAGTGGTAAGGAGCAGGGCTCATAACTGAAAGGTTGCTGGTTCGAGTCCCCACAGGGGCAGTGGGGATAGCATGTAAAAACTGTGACCTGTGTAAGTCACTCTGAATAAGAGCATCTGCTAGATGCCAATAATGTGCTGTAATGTAATGAAAAAGGAGAGGAAACGGTATTGAGTGGGATGGTCCAGGCTGTGGGAGTAGAATGGAAGTTAGAGAAGAGGGGCGAGAGCAGAGCATTGGTAGTTCTGTCACGAATTTTAGGGCCCTTGAAAGGGGGAATGGAGGGGGGGGTTTGCGGAATAATAGTCTCGTTATGATAATGACACTGGTTAATTAACCGCGAGCGCTTGTTGGATTTGTAAGCGGACATCTCGGCCTTTTGTTTATGTGTTTCTTTTCACTCGTCTCCCCGGCTCGCCCCCCTCAGTGGGCCCGGGTGGCCCGGCCGCGGCTCCGCTCTTCATGACGGACCCGCTTTAGAACGGCGCGGTTCTTAGCAACACTTCCAGGGACAGTAAAATGTCCCCCGGCACAATGGGGCTTCACAGAGCCGTCGGAGGAGAGGGGAGAGGGGAGAGAGCCGTAAAAGGACAGGGGGTAGCCTGTGTGGGGATTTCAATGCCGTATTTCCCTGCTTTGTTCTCCCCAGAAATGCAGGGCTCCTGACCCCAGGCTTGGCTCCAGCTCCAGCTCCAGCTCTTAGGCCTGGTTTCGGTACTCGGGACAGGGGGCGAGGGGAGGAACGACGGGGGGGGGTCTTGATCCGCTGTGACACGGGTTCGCAGCGGCAGGTCGCTGGGGACCAGCGTTTAGAGAACGAGGTGGCACGCCGGCTCCCCCCGCTCTTTAAGAATACATGAGCACTTAACTTCTCCGAAGCCACCGGCACCATGCATAATAGATGGCCAGCAGATTGCCTCGCTGAATAATGGAGGCGGTTTTTGTGTTGGTGGGGCCCTTGGGGTCTGTTCACCGGGTGTTGGTGTGCCACGATCTCAGATGCCCCCACCCCACCCACTGCTGCTACCGCCCCCCCAAACCTGACGTCCACCGCTGTCCTGCACTTTCGAATGAAACGCTGATGGAGGACTTTCTCAGAGTTTCTGGCAGTTAGGACCTCCTGCTGCACCACGCTGGAGAATTTCATGCTCCGACTAGTCAGTTTGTTCAGGGGCTGTGTTCTCTCGGAGCACAAGTTATCTGAAGTGAAAAATTAGGAGAACGAAGGGGGAGGCTGAACGGTCACGAATTTTTAAAATGCGCAGTTTCCCAACAATAAGCATTTTCGTTTTCTAGTAGAGGTATGCAGCTCGTGTCCTGATAGCGTGACTTGCCTGTCCACGATAGTTAGGGTCAAGTTGAACTCTCTGCACATAACATGAGTTGTGTTTTAGCACATTTTCCCATTGTCTGATAAAAGCTCTTAACATCTTTGTGCTTTTTTTTAACAAAATTGATGTTCTGCATTTTTTTAATCCTGACATTTATTCCGAGTTGTACTGTGTGTTGGGAGGGTTACTTTGCCAGAATTGGTTCAAAGATATGGTCATTTTCAGCTTGCGTTTGTCATTGTCCATCGTACGTTTCTAAACTGCGTTGATGTGATGCCTGGGTGTGAATCAGAGTCCAGCAGAGGACAGGTTAAGCTTTGAAAGGTACATGGGTGCCACACTACAGGGACATTTAGGGTCTCTCATTTTGCTTGTCAAAAAAGTACAGTTATGGTCGTGTGGCTAAACTGAACTTTAAAGGTGTCAGAGAGAATCCTCAGAGCCCTGCTGTTGTGCCAGTTCCATGTAGCATCTGTTAGTCATGAACTTGGTCCTCCCTGCTTCCTGTCTCCACTCTCTCTCCTCTCATAAAAGGAAGCTACGTTCATTGTTTGATGAAGCGTAATTTTGACAACACTGCAGCTTTTTGAGAAGCTTAATTAGAAGGCGGCTTTTCAGTGTGCCGGCGAACGCATTCTCTCCAATCGAGGTATGTAAGAACTGAATGGGCTACAGAGAGCCTCCTGTTCTCAGAATGCACCTGTCTCTCATCTCCTTTGTCTTCTGTGTTCCTCCCCTGGGTCGGAGGAGAGGCAGACGGCACCCCTTTACTCCCCTGATTCTGTCCCCTCCCAGACACATTTCCCTCCCTGAAGACGGAAGAGAGGCACTTTCACTAATGCGGTCAGAAAAACGGAAACTCCTTTTCCTCACCACCCTCCTGCCCCATCTCTCTCCCTGCCTGTCAGCACCCATGGGTCTCCAGCTAGTTCCAGCATCAGAGGGAGGTCCTCCGCTCCTAACAGTGGGACCAGATGCAGTTTATCAGCTCTCTCTCTCCATCTCTGGAGATGTGTTCTGCAGGGGGAATCCCCAATATTGGTGTTCCGGGGCACTGGGAAGTTATTTTAGCTGGGCAGCTGTCTGCCATTTCCAACTGAAATGTTCTTTTCCCTGCCTCTTCCTGTACTAAATGCTCTTTTCCCTGCCCCTTCCTACTGAAATGCTGTATCGTGTGCCGCTTCCTGCTGGAGCTCTGTCTTCCCTGCCACCTGCTATTGTGAGCGGTGCTCAGACAGCCCGAGGGCTGCATGCGTTTCAGCGCCCGGGTCCGGCCGCAGTGCATCCTGCCAATCAGAGCGCGCTCTGTCAGCCCCGGCTGCGCCCGCGTGATTGACGGCCCTGCCTTCGTGCTGGAGCTGGGCAGGCGAAGGGGGGGAGGGGTTGGGGGGCGTGTGACAGAGGAACCGCTGAGCTGCAGCATGATCTGCACCCTGCTGGAAGAGCTTTGGAATCCGGCGCTCTCTGCAATGGAATGCGAGCGCGGTGTAGCAGAACGCTGTCCTGACAGAGTGGGCAATTTCTCGGCTTCTTCACACATGAGGTGCTCCTTTAACCAGCATCCCTGTGCTTCTACGGGCCTGAAATAGCCAGGATGCTTTTTCTTTCTGTCTGTAAAATGCAGGTGGGGGGAAGTCCAGGGTTATGACCCTGTCTCTCGGTGCTGTATAGCAGAACTCTCTGGTACTGGCCTCTCATAGTCTGCTGTTCTCTGCCCTACCATAGCCACACAGTGTGTGGACCTGCCCGTTATGAAGGCGGAATTATTAGTTCTTTTGTTTCGTTTCCTGGGGTGCCTCTGAGCATTGAGTTGACTGGTGGCTCAGACTATATTATGCTTACATTTTCTCCCTTTTTTGTTCCTAAAACAGATTTTTTTTTTTTTTTTTTTTTAAACTTGGCAGATCTGCTGTCATCTCACACACACTATATGGGTATAGTGGTGACGCCCCTGTGTGTGTGAAAGGGGGCGCAGGCGGCGAGGGCGAGCCCCTGTCAGGCTCCTTCCTGCACGCGGCGTCAGGCGGTCCTCCCCCGCTCACACGCCCGCGGGGTCCTCCCTGAGCTGCAGAGCCCTTCAGCCTCAGGCGGGGCTGTCAGAGCGGGGCTCTCGCTCGCTCGCACGCACGCACGGGGAGCTCCACTCAGCTGAAACGGGCTTCTGCTCTCCGCTTGTGAGCGCGTTTCAAAAGCTGTTTTTTTCCCCCACAGGTAGCACTCTCTCCCTCTCTGCATAATGCAACCTCATTATTCCCATCAGTCAGAGGCGGGACGGGAATCCGCACTGCAGGGGGAGAGGAGAGGAGAGGAGAGGGGAGCGTTCCAGCTCGGTCCCGGGAAGCCGGGGGGTTTCCCCGGGGTGACACGCTGCGGGGAAGCGTGAGGGAGAGGCGGCGGGGGGCGGGGGCTCACACCAGCTCCGCTCAGCCAGCCGTGCAGAAAGGGAGCACGGCCGTGCCATCAGCGAACACGTGTCACAGAGCGCAGGGACATTCACACTCTCCCACACCCCTGAGGAAGAAGACACACTAATGGAGTTCAGGGCCCTCACGGGCTCGCCTCTTCAGGGGCGGGGGGGGTGTTGCCCCTGCCACACACAGCCTGCTGCTGTCTAGCCTCCAGCTCGCTGAGAAAACCCACCCGAATAAAGTTATGAATCAACTTTTTCCCCTCTCTCCGCTGAATATGACAGTTATTTATTTCTCTCAGCGGGGGTGCGTCCGTGGAGACTGCAGGCAGCCCCAGTGCCTGACTGCACTCCATCAAAGGCTGCTGCTGGGAGGCTGTTACAGGCGGAGCTGATATCAGACATTATCATGGAGCGGTGTGATACATTAACATAGAGCAGCCTGATACATTAACACAGGGCAGTGTGATACCTCTGTCCTCGAAATGCCTTCAAAATGCTGTCTGTCTGGGAAATTCATGGAAACCGGTCAAATATTCCATTGTCCTTATAAAATGATGAAAAACTCCTTAGAAATACTGAAAAATAAAGGTCGTTCATGTTTTCTTTTAAAGTGGGTAAAATACAGCCGCCTTTCTTACTAGGCCTAGCTCATGAGCTTGGTGTCATTTAGCACCCAGCGTAACGATGTCTGTGCTGTTATACATGTAGATGTGAAAGTGGCTGGCGCACTGGCTTGTTCATTAATCCTGCAACCAAAGGCCATTGGTGATGTGTGTGCGCTGTCAGGAGTATCTGCAAGCCCGTGTCCCCGCAGACACAAAATATTGCGAAAGTAATGCGCTTCCTCCCGCAATTCCATCTTGAATGCGGCCCAATTTCACGGCAATTTGACTATTGCAGTATTAAAAAAAATAATCCCTGAATCCTGCCCTTAACCCTGAAACGTTGCTGCGAAATCACAGGGAGGATGAGGCTGAGCTGAGTGCTGGTGTTAGAGACACAGTCCGCTCTGTTCAGCTCAGCGCTGGACAGCACTGCCACTCCCTGTTACTCTGCCAGTGTGTGAGATTCCTCTGCTTCTGGAACTTTCCAGGCCTGCGTGTTAACTTCCTTTGGCTGAATGGCAGCACGGGGAGGCAGTAGGTTATGTGACCTGTTTCTCCTCTCTTCCGCAGTAGGAGCAGGGTATTGAGGTGGACACGCTGAAGCAGAAACGAGAGTGTGTCAGGGGTTTTAGGAGCTGAGAGACGCACAGTAGCTGGGTGTGTGGGGCGGAACTCTTCTGCGGAGACATGGAGCGAGCCCCGTGATTGGTCCCCCCGCGGCGCCGCGCTTGCGAGAGGGGGATATTAGCGCATTGTTCGCCGCGCACCAGCGCTGTCATTAGGAGCTATTTTTAAAGAGAGGAGTGGAGCTCGCCTTCCCGAGCTCGAGAGTGTGGGCGTGTGCGCGCACAAACCCCCTGCTCCCGCGTCCGCCGCGAACGCGCCTCCCAAACCCGGGCCCACCGGCTCGTTTCGCCGAAGTGCGTCACCGAACGCTGCGCGAAAGGTCAGGTTTTAACGAGACGCGCCGCTCGCTTGAACGGCATTACAGAAGCAAATCAGCCTCTTCGGAGCGGCGGCGTTCCCAAAGCCGGCTTCCTCCAGTAATTGCGGAGATAGCAGCTTTATGAGAGGAGACGTTTTCTGATTGGAGGATTTCCTCCTGGAGATAAACGTCTGGACAGATGAGAGATAGCGGCGGCGTGTCTGGCCCCGTGGTTTATGGTGTTTACCGAGGGGAGGCGGGGCGCTTCCTCTGCATTCACCCCGTGCTCCGGGGCCTGGGGTTTTTGGAGAGAAAAGCGCACTCTGACGGGAACAGAAAATCAAGCCTTCTGATCCTATTAGGATAAAGCAGTGCCCTCCCCGCGGTCTCTTCCAGGAAGAGAGCCCAGCAGAGAGGCCGGGCCGCGTCTGCCCTCCGCGGCGTTCAGAGAAGCAGCACAGAGCCCCGTGCCCTGCAGCATACTAACACCTGCCTGCTGGAGCGCGCACATTCCCTGCCCAGCCCAGCTCTCTGAATGACGGGGTGTCTGGGCGGTTTGTCATACAGATGTGCCTCAGGGCAGTTTAATCAAGGATTGTGACAAAATGTCAGTTTAAGTGAGAATTGAAGTTTTGTAATTAGTTTTGGTCGATCTTACTACAGTTACAACTTACCACAAAACAGAGCAGGTTCAACCTGGCAAGGGTTGGTAGAAGGAGAGACCTGATTGGAGGGACCTTTCAGCTCCCTTTCACATTTGGAATTTGAGAAACTGGATCCCCGGTAGATGGAAATGTCCTCATTCATACATCGTACAGCTTTGGACTGCTGGGTAGATGTCTTTAGAATGTGAAACCATTCAAGTACCATTCAGAATGCTGTGCGACAGGGTTTCATTTCTAGAATATTGTTATTAATGTGATTGGTACAGGCCAAAAGAAATGCATTTCTCCTTTTCATGTGAACTTACATGGGTACCAACTGTGCGCTCACATCGAACCAGGCATTTTTTTTTTTTACTATTCAGTGGGTAAAGGTTAATGCTTCACAGATTAAGTTAATTGAATGTGGGAGAGTCACAAAACGTTTCTTTGATCTTGACCTTTCGGGGTTTTTTAATTTGGGACTTCTTAAATATGTGCTTGATATGAAGGAACCACGGCATTTCCCCATAGCCTTCTCCTATGACATTAGGTCCAGATAAATTAGATTAAATTATCATTCATCTTTTATCGAGGTGCTTTCGTATTTGGGCACCTGACTGTGAATTGAAAACCGAGTGTGGACTTTTTTTTTTAATCCAATTGAAGAATAGCCTAGATCTATATTTATTGTAGTGAGTTTCTGCCATGTAGCTGTAGCTGTTTGTGGTTCAGGTATTTTTTTCTATGTAACATTGCATGGCAGAAACAGCCAAGGCAATGTCTTCCACCAGTGCGCAGAGGCTGGTTTATTGAACTGTTCAAATCGCACATTGACTTTTCGACAGAACCTGTGCTAAAACCAAGCTGGCAGGATTTCACTGTGAATTTGTTATGGTAAAAGGTCACTTAGCTTTGAAGAAAGCAGTCTTTCATTGCCCACAGAAGGTCAAGAGGAAGCCTTGTGTGTGTGTGTGTGTGTGTGTGTGTGTGTGTGTGTGTGTGTGTGTGTGTGTGTGTGTGTGTGTGTGTGTGTGTGTGTGGCTTTTTACGTCTATGAAGCGTGAGCTTCCCCCTCTCTGTGGTTAAATGTGAACAAGCAAGGCTAATGTGTGAATTTTGTATGTGTTTTCTGTCATTACTTTATGGAATGCTTCAGGTCAGAACCGTTATTTTTTTTCCCTTTTTCACCCTGAGATGTCTTACGAGAACCCAGCGTCAGGTCTGCACCTGGAGTAGAAACCAGGATGGAGGTCAGATGTAAACCCCCCTCGGTGCACCCCAGGGCTCCACCCTCCCGTAAATCACTGGGATCTTTAACCAATGGAAGCCCTTAGAGAGTTCCTCCCAGCTTAGCCCAGTGACGCAGTGCAAGGTCAAACAGCCACATGAACCCTACACCACAGCTATCCCATAATACCTCAGCATCTACACCTCGACCGAGTGAAGTTGTATAGAGTTGCAAGCCTTGTTTGACTGTTTTTATTTTTGGTGCCAATCTAAGGACAATTTGATAAACCAGGAGGAAATGAGCTTTTGCTGAACAATTGCCTCCCATTAGAAGTGGTTTCTACTGCTTTTTTGTTTGCCACTCTTGTTTTTACAAACATGAGGAATTTGCACATATCTGAATGTTTTACTTTATTTCCGCCTTATTTACTTCTTTAACAATTTCTCTGAAGCCTGATTTGATTTCTAACGTTCCAGTGAGGGAAAAAATGATATTCCTTTCATAGAGCTGAAAACCCCCGCAGTGTTATCATAAAATTTGACCTTCGCTAGCCTATGGTGGGGAAATAAAAAAGACCCATTTAGATGCTGCGGGAAGATAAACAACAAATAAAGCGCGGTATTAGTTTTGTCATAGTAATTTATAGCGGTATTATTGCGGACCTGCTTTCGGTCCTGCTGTAGAAGGCTTTATCAGCTGAGAACAGCCACACATACTCCTCCACTCCTCCAGGCACTCACAGGAGACTCCACCTCCTACTACTACAGATGGCGTTTCCCATGTACACTTATTTCACAAACTTCTTAAAAGGCATAGAGGATTTTGCATGAGAATTGTTGGACTTAACTGTCTTGTAAGGCCCATTGACTTGGTGCCAGGTTGACCAAACAAACACTCTCCCTGAGAGCCTTTCTGAAATACCCGTGAGGTTTTTCCCCCAGAAGCCTTTAAATTCATGTCAGCCTGCAGTTGATATTGATATTGGTGTGTTAAAAAACATTCTAAGGTCAACTACTGATGAAGACCAGCTGCAGGTGTTATCTGAAGTGTAGATCACATAGTATGGCTTTAGTCCAGATAATAACTCGTAAGAGTTGGCTACAATTATCATTCAGATTCCATGTCTGCATGCTGAAATTGTATATCAGTTTAAATGTGTAGACCTTGTGTGTCAGATGCTTATGAGCTACAACAGTTGTTCTTGGGAGCACATGACAGCTACAGTTCAGTTTCTGAAAGGTCAGAAACGGCAAGCTTGGTAATATCTGTAGCAATGATCGCGCATCCTGTAGCAGTGCCTCACACTAGGACTTCTGATTCTCTGATTCACTTCCGATGCTGGAAGTTTCTCTGGGTAAGAGCGTCTGCTAAATGTAATGTAATGTAGCTGTAGGTGAGTCTGCAGTGATTGTGGAGTTGTGTGCAGCGGCACGGCGAGTCTTAGGCCTGCAGCCGGCGGTGTCACCGCCACCCTGTGAGAGGGAGGAGGCGGGCCACGCTCCCTGGAGGCCTGCACGCCCGTCAGTCTGTGCTGCCAGGCAACAGCCCAACGGCCTGTCTTGCATGTTAAAATAAAAAACCTGTCAGTTACCTGTTTGACGGTAGAGCTGAATTATTTAGAAACAGTCAAAATATCAAAAGGCTCTCTACACAGAGCCACTCAAGGTGGAATTGATTGCTTCTGAAAACAATTGTGACTGCTTTTCTTACTCTGAGCGTCGGAGGTCACAGATGGCTATCGGCAGGCTACGGCTTGGCGTTTCATATCTCTCATCAGAGAAACGTTCAGGGGGGCATATTTCATTAATGCAAATCGATGCTTGACAAACTTATGGCCGTCGCTCCCGTTCGCACGCCCCCAAAATCTCAAACTAATTGTACAAGCCTCGACGCGGGCGCCTCTTCTCCCACGTCGCCGGGGAAAAAGTGTCGTTCGGAATGAAATGTTGCGTCGACACACTCAATTTCCCCCGTTTTCTCTCTCTTTTCCTCCGCAGCTGATGGGGCGGCAGCTTCGGGTCTTTGTTGTGCCGGGAGAGACGGGGGGACTCTGTGCCGCGGCACCGCGAGCAGATGGCACCATTGTGCCGCGTGGAATGCTCTCTGTGATCCCCGGCCGCATTCATTAACTCCTCCATCACTGGGACGTCATCTGCGCCCCCCTGCCAAATTATAATGCGCCGGGTCACCAGACCCCCTTCTCTCCCTCTGTCGGGACAGTGATGAATCAGTGTTTGAAAGTGTCCCAGTGCTCTTCAGACATTTGCGTTTTTTTTTTAGTTCATCGCCAAATGTCAAACATAGGCAGTACAGGCCCACAGTTGTGTTTGGCTCATTTGTAAAACTTTGACCTTGTCTTATTTACTGCTTGATCTGTCTCGTTTGAGTAGCTGGAACATTTTGTAAATCCCTCTAAACCTGCCTTTGAAGTGTTCCAAATCATAATAACATAATAAGTGTTTGAAAAACATCTTATATTTGAATATGTTTTGGTTTAACCTAAGTTGGTGCTTTCTTCTTTAAAGAAGACCTTTCTTAGGAGTGAGTGAATAACGTGCCTTTTATTAAAGGCAGGAGATGAAGTGTTTGAGAGCTTCGGGATTCTGTTGGATTTTCATGCCTTTCAGGAATGATTCCTTGCCTGACAGTACCCCTTTGATATTTGTCGACTCGTCGGTACAGTAAACTGGTTTTGAAAGCTCCTCTGTGGCTATGTTTTGCTGGCGTGACTCATAAGGGTGAAGCCGTGCCACACAAAGCAAAGTGCAAGGCTGTGTGTGTTTGCATGAGCGAGTGTTCGGATTTGCCCCGCAGCTACAATTCATACAAGTCTCTGTTTTATGTATATACTCTATCCGATGTCCTGTACATTATCTAATGATCTGATGTCACACTCTAAACTGTCAGTCATGTATGCCCCTCCCCTTTTCTGTCATGACTTGCTCTCCTGTCCGTTTGAGAGTAAGTAAAAGGAACAGAAAGTTGGAATTTCGAGGTGGGTGCGTTCTCAGACAGCTGTTTTGTCTAAAGGCACGTCTGGCTCTTAGTTGTGAGCCGTGTCCCTGTTAATGCGTTACTGCACTGCGGAAGGTTAGCAACAATGGGCTCCACGTTCATCAAAGCGTCCGGCCTGACCCGTTCACATACCACGCATTCCAAAGAGCTGTGTAAAGGTTGGGAGATTTTTGTTCCGGGGGGGGTGGGTGGTGCAGGCAAAAAAACTCCCTGTCCCACGGGGGCTAGGGTCCCCCCCCCCCTTTCTCCCAGCCCCGCCCCGCCCCCTCCCCCAGAGTGAGTGCTGTTGCCGTGGCAACGGAGGAACAAGAGCAGGAGAGATCTCTGGTCTGTGGCGGAGCTCTCCTTATCCTTGCACCTGCACACGTTCCCTGTTTCAAGCAACTGTAGCTGGGGGAATTTCCAGCTGCCCTGTTCAAAACTGCCACTCAAAGCAAATAACGGTGCCTTTGACTAGCGCATAAGCAGAGAGATTCTGTAATGAGCATCGCAGGTGAAGCTGAGAGCGGCGACAATGCGAAACACCGCAGAAAGCCTGGACTTTGTTTTCCTCTCTTTTCTGTTCCCAGCCTTTTTGACTACGGTAACAGTATTCAGCCCAACCCTCAAGGTCTCCTATAAACTTTACACTGGCAGTTAAGTCTCCCAGGTTTTTGTGGTTTGATTACAATTATTGAGTACCACGCATAGTTCTCGCTAATGATGTGGCTGGCTGGATTAAAATAATAATAGACACTGTGAAGGTGTGTGTGTGTGTGTGTGTGTGTGTTACTGTCCTATTGCTTGGCATCATATGGGGAGTGGTGTCACTCAGTGTGAGTACAGTGTGAGTTTCTATAAGCCATAACCACGTAACACGAGTCTTGACCTTCATGAGTGAGTGGTGTCCTACATACTTAACAAACCAAAGCCACAGTTCCCTGCAGATTCATTGGGTCAGATAGTTTAGAAGCTACAAAATCGGGATATGGGTAAATGTGTCACCAGGACAAGGTTGTGCAGCTATTCCCCTGGTTTAGATGAGAATGTGGTCCCACACCACACCCTATAGGGCAGCTGTGAAAATGGTTACATTGTTTTGGTGGTTTATCATTGGCTGTTAGTATCTATTCTCCTGAAGCCTGCACAGAGGATTGTTGACCTGCTTCGGCTTCAATGAATCGTGGCTGGTTATTCATGACCCATCACATGATCTGGGAATGAACAGTGTCGCGTGAGCGTGCCTAAAAGTCCCAAAGTCAAAATAATCCTCACCAAGTCACGCGGGGATAGCCGCCATGCCTGTGGGCAAAAATCGACCCAAAAATCCTAGCGCATGCAGTTCTCAGCAGCCATTGCCTCTCCTCCAAGGTCACGGGCACGACACACCTTATCACAGGGCGTCCCAGGGTGCTGTCTGAGTTCCTCCCCGCCCGCGGGACGTCAGCGACAACATTAAAAGTGGAGGCGTCGCGCTCCCTTTTTCGGTTCTGACGGCTCGGTTCTGACGGCTCAGTTCCGCCCGCGGGCTCAAGCGATTCAGCCAGAGGTCATCCCTCCCGGAGCCAGTGCGTCCGGACTTGGCAGGCAGACTGTAACGTTCCAATCAGGATCAGCCGTGACCACATGAAGCCCTTTATCTGACGGATGTGATCACAGATGTTAAATTTCTTGGCACTGCGGGCCACTGATTGAGTCAGACACACTTGCAAATGTGCAGAGGCCTCGAATACCCACTCTTCACTTATAATTAATCTGTAGTTTGGAGGTACTTATAATTAATCTGTAGTTTGGAGATATACTTTCAGCGAACGCAAGTCTATCTCAAAATGAATATGATTAGGGTTTGAAGGCTGTGGGTGTCCTTAAACTAAACAAAGATCCAAGAGAAGGATTTGTATAGCAGGATCAAAAAGTTCCCACACAGCGGCAGTGGATCTGGCCTCTCTGCTTCAAAGCACGGTGCAGAGACAGGGGTGTTTGTGTTTACATTCAGATACCAGAGGTGCTGGGTAATTAGAGGCAAGGCGGCTCAGAGCCTGTGTGCTCCTCGCCGCGAGGACTTCACCTGTGAAAAGAGCCTCTCCCGGGAGAGTCTGCCGCGCCTTTGTTTTTCCAGCGGATTCCGCCTGGCGGGAGCAGGGGGTCGGAGAGCGTGGTGGCGGACGGACGGACGGGCGGCAGCGGGTCACCCCACGAGCACTCACGCCACCACAGGGGTGGCAGGAAAAAGCGCTCTCTGCGAGGGACTGACCTTCACAGTGTGAAATAAGTGTTCACTTTGTGTGACATTTTAGACTTTGGTCCTACTGGAGGAAAAACGTGAATAAAATGTCTCTGTCAGCTGCAGCCCCTGAAGGGTGACTTACGTCATGATGGGGGGAACAAAATCACCACCAAATACTGTAGGCTGACGTAATACAAGTTATTATTGTAATACAAATACAGTTACTTAAAAGCATTACAATTAAAAGGGCAACACTGGCAGTAATTAAAGTTCCCTGTACCTATGCTTCGAGAAGAAGTGCAGGCTATTGCTCAGTGACCTGTGCGACTGGAGGATTGGACTTCACAATTTCCTCCCATCTCAATGCAAATGTCTACATGTTCTTATTGATGTGAACCAATATGGTTAGTATGGTCCAGTATGGTCATGCTGAATGTCTGACTGGTGGACCCTTATGGAGGAGTCTCACATTCGCTTACATGCTGGACTGTAGGCAACCATTCCTCCTTATACACAAGATTGCAAATACTTTTTGCCCCAATAGATCAGAGTAAGAGGCAAGCATTGTTTTCTTTGCTTTATTTCAATAAGCATAAGCCAGGTTACCTGCCATGCGTGGTTTGTTTTGCAGTGAATAAATAGCCCAGTACAAGGCCTCCTCTCTGTTACTCTGAAAGTAAGGGTACACTAATGAGGGACCCCAGCACTGCCCTTTGCAGAAGGGTTTTGGCAGTCTCCAGGTGCAGTGCTTACTCTGACTGTTTGTTTTTAGACCCAAACCCACATTAAATGTGTTTTTTAAATCTCTCACCGACATTAATTTGCATTTTACTGAGACACCCTGCCTTGCAAGAAGAGGGAACGTTTCAGCTGAGGGAAGACAAGAGGGAGAAACCCATTCTGAGTTCTGTCTGTGAAATCAAATGCAGCGGTTTTGGTTATAAGCAGTGTTTTCTTTCAGTGCTGCCTGCTCGTGCTGTCATTGAATTAGCATATGTTTGGCAATTCTGTGGTTAACTGATGAAGAGTTTATCTTCATTAGTGTTAATGTATAAAAAATATGACCGTTTTATTTTTCTTATGATAGCATAATGTTAAAGTGTTAAAATTATTAACACTTATCAGGACAAGAGCGTTTGCTAAGCGGAAAGTAATTAAACATTTAGTCAGATAACGTTAAGGGTAAGAATTATACTAATTTTATGAAAATTCTGGGCTCTTGCAACGCGGTTAGAGCTTTGTTTAAAAACTACTTTTGTTATTTTAATTGCGTTAGGGGAAAAAAATGTTTGCTCTCCGCAACTGAGCAAGCTCTGATTATGCAGAGGGATACAAAAACAGACCCTTGGCGAAAATACCACCTGCTCAATGATGGGGAAAGGACAAGACACGAGGGGGGGTGGTAGGGGGCTGGTAGGGCAACAAGTGAGGGACTCCGCTCTGTTGAAATGAGCCTGAGAAAAATGCGTCCTGCCCGGGGCCGCATCAGCCCCTCCGCCCGCTGCGCGCTGCCTCTTCCCGCTGATAGGCTGCGCGCAGTAGGGCTGGAGCTGAGCTCAGACTGCACCATTCGCCTCCTCACCACCGGGGACGTTGTAATCCGATCCCCTCGCAAAAGCTAGCGTAGTAAAGACTTGGCAGAGGGCACCGTCCTCCGCTCCCTCCCCCTTCTTCGAGCACCACTTCCCCCTTTTTTTCTTCCTCTCGGTATCTCTCCCCTCATTATTTTCCCCGTAGTCCTCCCGGGCCGGCGGTTGCGTTGTGTTGAGCCACACCGTGAGAGCCCTGCCGAAATCGAATTGTCACCGAGCCTCATTTTGGTGTGACACCAGAAGGAGCTTTTTCGGGTTCGCCGGTTGTGCCCCATGCTCGCCCGTCCTGTGACGTGCCCGAGCATGTCCACATCAGAGATAGTGTCGGATCTACCTGAGAGTAAGCAGCTTGCGCGTTGTCAGAGGATAGCTTGTGCTCAGAGATACGGCGGCTTCAGCGACTTGCAGTGAAGGAACCACACAGGACTACAACGATGGGGTTCTACGGCACTTTAAAGATGATCTTCTACAAAGTGAGTAATTGGACCGGATATTTATTTGTGTTTCGTTTTCTGTGTGTTGACGCGCAACAGTATCGCACAGAATTTTGTGTTTGTTGGTTACGTCGCTTTAATTTGACTGCGCTCGGCATATTTATATTCCGTGAAAGGAATTTTGCAGATTGATTTACATAGCAGACGCGACGCGCAAGCCGTAAGATTCATTCTCATACCGCTACGAGGATAATTAAATAAAATCGTCCCGAGAAACATTCTCTCAGTTTATATATTTCATGTGCTGAAAAGATCGGTTTATTTCCCCTTTTGTGATGACAACGCAAGGGGCTCTGCCACTGAATCAAGGGTATTGATTTGGTGCTAAAACACGGTCAACATACAAAAATATCACCCTGGCTACCGTACGGTTG